>AP025068.1:8191627-8492019 GCA_036186865.1 Eustoma russellianum
CACTGTTTGCATCCTCCGAATATGTCGGACACACCATTGATCAAGAAAACGTTTGCAGAAGCATTGGCTCCCACGCATATGGAGTCCGCCGCGATCAGGCCTATATCGTGATACAAAGGTATGCCTTCAATCACTTTCACAAATGAAGAAGTTGATCGATATTCCATTCCTTTCAAATACACTCTCGTTGGATCTTTCTGGCATGGTCGTCCCAATATGAAACAGTTAGCTACCTGCATGGAAAGAATCAGCTTTAAACAGACGCCTAAATTAGGCTTATTGGATGATCAGCATATCATATTAACATTCCAGCATCCAGACGACTACCATAGGTGTTTCTTACGTCGTTCATGGACAATTAATGGCTATATTATGCGGGTGACGAAATGGACACCGGATTTTGATCCCAAGGTTGATAAACCGATAGTTCCCATTTGGGTATCCATTCGTGGTATCCCATTATACTTACAAAATAAATCAGCCTTGTGGGATATAGCTCACATGATTGGATTGCCATTAAAAATGGACACTGCAACATCTAATGGATTACGGCCATCAGTGGTGAGATTGTGTATTGAAGTAGATATCTCCAAGACGTTACCAGTCCGGTTGCATATTCAAGGCGGAGATCATGAAATCTACCCTACAGTGGAGTATGAAAATATTCCATTATTCTGCACTATCTGTCGTACTCTAGGCCATGAAGCCAAAGCTTGCAAACCAATTGAAGCCACTCTGCAGGAACCAGAAGGGCATGCAGTGTCTTTAAAAACCAAAGAGAAGGAAAAATCCAAAAGATGGACCCCAAAGAAAAATAAATCTGATCATGCTCAGATTGTTGTGGAGGATAAGGAAGATGTTTCAAATGATGATACGCTAGAAGATATTCCTCCACAATCACATGATAGTCCTGTAACGCAAGATGCCTCTGAAACAGTTGAGCACCAACTGAATACTCCAAATGCTACATCAAACGATGCTATTCTTCTAGCGTTAGTATCGGAGAAGCAGGAGTTGACAAAGATTGATGCATCCTTAGGCCATATTCCAGAAGACGATGATGATGTTATAGCTGCCACAAACTCGGATTCAGAAGTATACATACATCACACTGCTCCGATCACGCAAAATGTTCCGCCTATTCCTACAACTCACGCAGATACACACCCTCAAGCAGATTCCCAAATACAGCAGGTACATAGCAGCCTACAAGGTGCTGTAGAGGATGTCTTAACTAGCGAGGATATCTCTTTTAATCAGTCAACAGATCAGATGATACAGGAAAATGTGGAACCCATGCCTATATCCCGACGACGGCGTACGAAACAGGAAATGTTAGGCACATATACTCAGCCTACAGAGCGACAGACCAGATCTTCAAACTTCCCCTCCTCTTCGACTCAATGAATTGTCTCATATGGAATGTGCGGGGAATTGCGAACTCTTTCGTTCGTATTCGCAAACTTAAAAAAACCCATAAACTACAATTATTGGTGATAATTGAGCCCAAAAAAGATCAAACGCATTTGGCTCAAGCTCAAAGAAGGCTGAAGTTTTCACATGCTGAAGCAATTTGTAGAGGAAAAATTTGGATATTCTGGACACAGGATTCCCTCAAACATTTATGTACGGTTTATGATGAACAATGTTCGCACTTTAAATTTCAGATTGTAGGCATAGAAGTTGTGCTGTGGTTCACGCCAGTCTATGGAATGCATACTGTAACTGATCGTCGTAGGTTATGGCATTCATTACAACGTCACCATGACACCCACAATGAGCCATGGCTAATTGGTGGTGACTTTAACACGTTCTTGTCAGTAGCAGAGCATGATGGCATTTCTACCCCATCTCTGTCTTCGTTGGAAGACTTCAGTGATTGCGTGTCATCATGTGAGTTAATAGATATTCCATATGAAGGATCTGCTTTTACTTGGACAAGTGGTCGTGGCTTTGGTATAGTCCACAGACGGCTAGATCGCATGCTTTGTTCTGAGTCATACAACA
The DNA here is from genome assembly GCA_036186865.1 of Eustoma russellianum. Lineage (NCBI taxonomy): Eukaryota > Viridiplantae > Streptophyta > Magnoliopsida > Gentianales > Gentianaceae > Eustoma > Eustoma russellianum. Next base: position 8,193,635 of record AP025068.1, read on the forward strand.
GTTTATTTCCTAGTTTGCGTGTTAAGCATCTTCCACGTTTGACATCTGATCATGCACCGCTGCTCCTGAAATCTCCGCTAACATCATTCAAAGGTCCAAAATCTTTTCGTTTTCAGAATATGTGGGTAGAGCATCCGGATTTTCATGCATTTGTTAAAGCAACATGGGATTCGTATCCCACAACCGGTGGAATGCGAGGGCTATATAACAAGCTGCAAGCGCTGAAAAAAGATTTACAAAAGTGGAACGTCTTAGTGTTTGGCAATATTTTTGATCATCTATCACATTTGGAGCAGGAACTCAAATACAGTGAGACAGCCTTTGATGCTCACCCTTCGCCAGAAACACGCATAAAATATCATGCAGTGCAGGCTGAATACAAATTAGCAGAGCGCAAGACACTTTTATTTTGGTCTCAGAAAGCACGACAAAAATGGATTGCTGAAGGAGATGCCAACACCTCTTTTTTCCACAACATTGTGAGGGATCGTCATACCAGGCAAACCATCACCAAAATATCTGATGTAAATGGTGCAGTCATTGACACCCAGCAAGGAACACAGCAGGCAGCAGAATCATATTACAAGCATTTATTTGCAGCGGAGCCTATTTCTGAGGATGAAACTATTCTGCAATACATTCCGCAGCTTGTCATGGGATCGGATAATCAACAGTTGACAGTCTTACCAACACAGGATGAGGTAAAGGAAGCAGTTTGGACTCTAGATCCCAAAAGTGCACCTGGCCCAGATGGATACAATGGTTATTTTTTTCTCACTTGCTGGGATATAATTCAACAGGATGTTCACAAAGCTATGCAGGAGTTTTTTCTTGGCCTCCCTATACCAAAACCAATGGGCAGTACATTAATCGTGTTGTTGCCAAAGACATCTACTCCACGTACATTCTCTGATTACAGACCCATTAGCCTCGCAAACTTCATATCTAAATTGGCCACACGTATTCTTGCAACGCGCATACAGCCCCTTCTGCAAAAGCTCATTACGGAAGAACATGCAGGATTTGTCAAGGGACGTGACATTTCTGACCAGATTCTCCTGGCTCGTGAGATGGTTCACTTGCAGCAAACAAAAGTAAGAGGTTCAAATGCAATAATCAAGCTAGACATGATGAAGGCTTTTGATAGAGTTAACTGGACATTTCTTGCGAAAATTCTAGCCAAATTTGGATTCTCCAGCAGATTTATAAACCTTATATTTAATCATCTCAGAGGCACATACATCTCAATCTTGATCAATGGTGTCCCTGCAGGTTTTTTTCAGCCATCACGTGGGGTTAAGCAAGGAGACCCTTTGTCTCCAATATTATTCATCCTAGCTTCAGAGGCATTTTCAAGGGGCCTTAATTCCTTAGTTATGCGAGGTGTCATAAAGCCTTTTCTTGCAGGCAGATCCAAAACAATTTCCCATTTGACATTTGCGGATGATCTTCTAGTATTCATCAATAGTGGATTACATAACTTGATCAAATTCAGAAAATTCTTGGAGCTATATCAAGAGACATCTGGACAAGCGGTAAATTTTCAAAAGAGTCATTTTGTTCCAGCAGCATATTTATCGTCTGCTCAGATTAGCAGAATGGAACAACGACTACACATGACATCCATATCTTTGCCAATTAAATACCTAGGGGTCCAATTGCACAGAGGCAAAGAAAGGGTCTCACATTTCGCAAGCCTACTCTCGTCCATTCAATCTAAATTATCTATGTGGCAAAATAAATTCCTTAATCACGCTGGTCGCTTGATCTTGATCAAAAATGTCTTGGCTTCCATCCCATTACATATTATATCAGCTTGTAAGTTGCCTCAAAGTTTACTTCGTTCTATCACGAGATGGATGGTTAAGTTCTTCTGGGGAAGCACTTCCGATCAAACAAGACATTCTTGGGTTTCAAGTGAGCTACTATTTGGACCAACAGTTGAGGGAGGTCTTGGGCTAAGGAAAATTGAAGATCTTCAGTCAGCTTATTCATGCAGAATATGGTGGAAATATCAGCAAAAAAATTCTTTGTGGAGTAAATTCCTTCATTCTCGATACGCTAACCGAAATTCCTATGATATACGGATTACGGATTCGCCAGTTTGGAAAAGAATATGCAGAATTCACCAGTTTTGTGTTCATAGTATAGACGAAGAGCACTACACTATACGAGCAGCATATGAGCAAGTACGTCATGCCCAGAATATTCGCCTCTCATACAAATATATATGGAGCAAGCACATCCCTCCAAATATTCGGTTATTCTTATGGCGTTTATATCAAAATGCAGTACCTCTACCAGAGAATCTACAAAAGTTTGTTTTCATTCATCCGACTAGATGCCCATTTTGTCTAGCATCACAAATCTCATCAGATCATGTGTTCTTGGGATGTTCTGAAGTTCAAGATATTTGGCAAAACTTTGCTGCGTATTTGGATGGTCCAACCAGTACTGCACGAACAATACAGCAGCAGCTCATGCAATGGTGGATGTCAACCAAAGGTACAACACTTAAAGGCATATTGCGAATTGTTGCACCCTCTTACATTGTTTGGGAATTATGGAAGTGTTATACTTCCATCATGTATGGGGACGGACTATGGAGAAGATCTTCTGTGGTGGAAGCCATATGCTGTGGAATATATGATTGGATATCTGCACAAAAAGGCAAAAAATTCGCACACTCAGACTATGGGCTGATAGATCTCGGATTAAGCCCGCACCTCAGCATTCCAAGATGCAGAATAGTTAAATGGACTCACCCTCCACCGGGTAGGTTGAAACTAAACACAGATGCAGCACATGGGAAGCACTCAGCAGCAGCTGGGGCAATCTTACGAGACAGTACTGGCGCTTTCTTAGGGGCAATAGCATTTCACCTTCCACTTTCTTCACCAGCCGATGCAGAGTTTCAAGCAGCATATCTTAGTTACCTATACTTTGCTACGCGTTGGGGTCCTATGGATATCGAGGTGGATGCACAGGGAGTAATTTCAATGATTCTTAATCCACGTCATCAGCACTCTTCTATCTTCAGAAATCTATTAATTTCGATGGCTTCAGAGATAACGTACATACCTAGGGAGGCAAATCAACCAGCTCATTTTCTAGCACAATATGGTCAGGCTCATCAACATCTTACAATGTTCACCACAGTAGCTGCACTTCCGCCGCTAGTTCGAGCTAGCTATCATACTGAAAATACCCCACATATACGGCATGGATACAATTCTTGATCAATGTTGTTGCCCATATCACCAGATATGGGCAACGCGGGTACGCATTCTTCTCCACATTATACTCCTACATTGCATCATATTTTTTGAGCAACCAACTTGTCATATTATTTCGTTACCCATATCAGAGAATATGGGTAACCATGGTAATTTTTGCATTGCTGAATTTGCTGATTTTGGTTTCAACTACCATGCTATTGTTGTTGCATCCTATAGCTTATATCACTTTACTAATCATATGCTGTTGTTTGTGCATGGATTCTGGGGTGCAACAACAACAATGGAGCTACATCTTTTGGTGGATAAAGCAAGCGATCGCGCTTTACTCTTTCAGCTATTGGACACTCCAAAGATATTTTTTTCATGCTCATGTACTAACACTAGTCATATAAATATGTACGCTTTTTCCTTCGCCAAGGTTTTATCCACAAGGGTGGTTTTACTTGGCAAGGTTTTAATGCGGCATATCATATATGATTGGCGACTTCAAATTATATGTTTGTTATATTTTCATTTTGCCTACATTGACAAACATTGTAATATGGTTTCCCTCCACCATAAGTGAGGCATAATAAAAGTTATCCTTTGGCGCAAAAAAAATATATATATGTGTGTGTGTGTCTATATATATATATATTAAGCGAAAAGGATGTATTATTAATCAACCTCACTTATGGCGGAGGGAGAAAGCCTTATTACAACAATGTATATCAAGTCATCATAGGAGAACAAGTAATATATGTACATGTGGATAGTGAAAGCGCAACAATATATGATATGTCGCATTAAAACCTTGCCATGTAAAACCACCCTTGTGGATAAAACCATGGCGAAGGATAAAGCGTGCATATTTATATTGTTGCAAAACTGACACTGTACAATCCTACTCATGAAGTATAACAAAATAGAGAAGCCAATGAAAAGGGCGAATAGCATGAGGCCGGAACACCAATGAAGCGAACTAGGGATCACCATTGGTTGAAGACCGAAATGTTGGTAGCGTGAAGTCCATTAGAATAATACCTCGAATGTGAGGTGACAATGACATCAATGTAGGATATTATGTAAGTAGCGTATTACGTGATCCTTCTTGGGACAAAAAATGCGCTGCCTGATTAACCTCACGTGGGGCATAAGTTATACAAAGTGATGACTCAGCAATAAGTTTCTGAAGGCGTGCGAGATCTGGAGCTAGCAGAGTCGAATATATATATATATATATATATATATATATATATATATATATTAGCGTGTGATAAGTGTAAGTCTATGGTTCGCGATCTCTTCCTCCGTTAGTCCGGAGTTCTGTCTCCTTGGATCTCTCTTCCGTACATTTGCGGGTTCTTGATATACTCAGGTCTTCCATATGGATTGGCTCAAGCAAAATTTTCCTGCCTGTGTCCTTCGGGATTCAGGCAGGCTTGGTATGATTAGCTTCCTACTGTTTTTCCTCTATGCCCTATACTGCTGGATTGCTGATAATGTTGTGTTATTATGTCTTTGTGCATGGATTGAACATTTCCGTGTTGCTTCCACGTGGAATCTCACTGGGATGCTGCCTCCACTTTGTTTCACATTATATGTCTTCCAAATGGATTGGCACCTTCCCCCAGCCTCTGCCGGTCCTTTAGTCGGGGCAGGCATGTAGAAATAAGCGGGTTTGAGTGATTTCAAAATAAGAAATTTGAATGCATATATATATATATGTATAAACGTGCATAAATGTGTATATGTATGCATGATTACTTGCCATTACTTGCCTTATTTAGCTTATATATTATGTTGCCGTACTAACGAGCCATGAAGCATTAAAGCTTACATCATATGGCAAACATTTGTTGTGTTTATACTATTTTCAGGTGCCACCATTAATGAACTAAATTAGTTCATTAAGTGAAGTACTTAGTTTGACAAACTAAGTAGTTCATTAAAGGAAGATTAATTTGGAAAAGGCACAAAGGCAACAAGGCCAAGGAAAGAAAGTTCTCTCCTCCTCCCTATCTTCATTAAACACGCCACATATACATATTTTCAGATTTTTTAAATAAAGGCACATACACATGTATTCCAACTTACTACCGACACGTTATATATTTTTCGTACATACGTTAACGTCACACCACTATACTTAACTCATATTTATGAGTATATTCAGGTCTTATATCATATGATATAAGATATGGTGATGACAAATTAAATACGACACGATAAAAGGTTCTAAACCGAAATTTGTCGTATCAGGCGAATACCGAAACTTCGCCAACGTGTCACGTACTTGCCATAAATAAATGGCCAGCCCATATACATCAAAATATGATGCAAATTTCGTGCTACACATGACATATTCAGCCAAAAATACTTTCCATGTTGGCACACACAAATTACTCCACATTAAGGCCAAAATGTGAAGATTCCAAGTTTAATTTTGTCACATGTTAATGGTACCACTTTAAACCAGCCAAGTACTGAGATTTAAAGTATATATTATATATATTATGTATAACATAATATATATAACATGTGCAAAAGTTGGAATTTAAATTAGAGAAAAATCGGGTAATCGATAAATATCGAACATTCGGTTTTCTACGCACATAACATGGAACGTTTTCTTGTACATCATGTGACACGTATCTAGACACTTTTTACATATGATATACATCTTAAAGTGTTCTAGAAAATTAAATTAAGGGCTGATTGGAATATAACATGTGTGTATTTTTAAATGTGCACTATTTTGCAAAGTTAGCAAAAATGAAATTCAGCACATGCATATACATGTATACACGCCCCTACAGCTGAGATGGATCATATGTGGAACCTTGTTGGCATATTGATTGGTCAAGAATCAATCATACATTATTGGTGACATAAAGAAAGGAGCTACACAAGGTAATACTTCAAAATCTTGTCACAATTGTGACACATGCTGAAAATTCAGCATGTGTGCTAATGGGTGGCGTTTTTAAGGTCATTATGAGACATATTTTACTTCTTGATTAAGGTGGATTGATTGGAAGAGGATATGGTAAGGTTTTGAATAATATTTAAAACAAATAAATGGTGATATTTAGCATATCACACATGCTGAAAATTTTTCAGCATGTGTACATGTTGTGGCCGAATTCTTAAGGCTTTTTGTGTCCAAGTTCATTTCTTGGTTGGTAGAAATGCTTACCATATATTGTTGATTCATTTTTATGATAAAAATTCAAAGAAAAATGGTAATGATTTAGACTTTATTCCCTTGATGCACATGCTGAAAATTCAGCATGGCAAGACACCTTAATGGCCGATTTTCTCAATGGATATGGAAGAATTTTATTGTCTTGCAATTTATGGTGTATCTCTTGACTTATGGTATGATTTTATGATTGATATTGGCACATGTTTAAAGTGTTAATCTCAGATTATTTCCATGTCATCATGTTGACAACATTGAGCCAATAAAGAGGTGCCAAGTAAGCAAAGACTAAATGATGATCCAATAGAATGATGCCAAGCAAGCAAGGCATTATCACAATGATGTCTTACACTCTCTCAAGCACTCAAAGGAAATTTTCAAGAGGGAAGACAAGAGAGGGGGGGACGGCTGCAACAATTAAAAAGAAGAAGAGGAGAGCAAACAAAAACAACAACAAGCATTGCATTCTAAAGAGATCAAATAGCCAAGCTCTTCTTCTCCTACATCTTCTTTCTTTCTCTTTTCTTGTAAAGCCTATTGTATTCATATTCTTTCAATTTTGAATAGGCTTGAAATAAACCACCATTCATACATCTTTGTAAAAGATTGATCAAGGTGTGATCAATCTTCATTCTAGCGAGGTGGTGGTGTTCGTGTGAATTGTACTCGACATACAAGGTTTGTAAAGGGTTGGAGTTAGGTGTAACTCTATCAACCCTGCGGTAAGGTGTACTGCGTGTGTGTGATTAGTGTGAACCAAGGAAGGTGTTCCTTGAAGACTGGAGTAGGTTGTTTATAACCGAACCAGTATAAAATTCTTGGTGCCATTTACTTTCTGCATTTACGTTTCAGTTACTGCACTGTTTATCCTTCTTGTTCGCTTCAGTAAAAATAGTAAACGGTTTTCAAAAATTACGAAAATTTCCAGAAACATACTTATACGTTCTAGGGTTAATTTGGCACAAGTTTCAACCCTTTTGGACAAGTATAAGTCAACTAACATCAAAAGTTCTGAGACTAGTGCAGTCTGATTTTCAGACTTGCAAAGGTTGAGACTTTGATTGTATTTGACCTACTTCCCAAAGAATTTTCCAAAACTGTTTCAACACATCTAAATATAATATATAAGGAGTTATTGGTCAAAATTTCAGAGCATTTGGACGTTCACACAAATAGGAATTAATTTTTCAAAACCATCTACCGTTCTGGCAGATTTGCACAATCTGAGTATCAACGGTTTTTGAAGGGGTTAAAGGTTGAATTTTGATTTTAAATTTTTAGGGGACCCTCATAACATCGGAGGCTAAGTTCTCTCAAAATTTCATAATTTTTGGAGACCTCTAACCTAGTTTTAAAAACGTTTTAAAAACTGGTCCTGAAAACAGAATCTGTTTCAGAACTTGAATTGTTCAAGTTTAAAGAAATTTTAAAAAAAGCACACTTTCCGCACCATCTATTCAACCCCCCTTCTAGTGGTGCCTTGCAGATCCTACAAGTGTATCAGAGAGCAGGAATACTCACTACAAAGAATCCAACGATTCAGTGAGATGGCATCCACAAATCTCAAAAACCGAACAAGAAGGTATGTCGAGCCAAAGGCCTCCACTTTTGACGGTGAGTCCTTTATTCAATGGAAACTTAGGATGAAACTTTTTCTTATGGATATAGATATAGATCTTTGGTCAATAATTGAAGATGGTCCATATGTCCCATCTAAGTCATCCACTGTAGACGGAGTCACACTAGAAGTCGTTAAAAACTAGACAAGACTATACTAGTGAAGATAAAAAGAAACTTAGTATGAATGCTAAGGCCATGCAGTTACTCTTAAATGGATTGAGTAAGAGTGAGTCCAGTTATGTGTCAAATTGTTCGAGTGCACAAGAAATGTGGAGAATTCTAGAAATGAAACACGAAGGCACGAGTCAAGTAAAAGAGTCAAAAATTAATATGCTCATGTCTACTCTTGAGTCTCTTGGTAAGGCTTTTTACTACGCAGGAAAAGGTACAAGAAAGTCCTACGAAGCCTTCCTTCGGAATGGGACCCTAAAGTGACTGCTATAGAAGAAAGCAAGGAAACCAAATCAATAAAGATGGAAGAACTAATTGGCTCACTCAAAGTTTATGAAAACAAACTTACTATTCGGAAATCGGAATCATCTAAACAAGGTAAAACCATTGCTTTTAAATTAAATGAACACGTCTCCCCTCCCTCCGATCACGTAGATGATAGTGATTCCGAATCGGATAATGATGATTTAATCCTATTGGCTAAAGGACTAAGAATATTCATGAGAAAGTCATTTAGAAATAAAAACAAGGGCACTACATCTAAGAGAAATAAAAACAAGTCAAATGATAAGGACATTAAATGTTATGAATGCGGCAAACTCGGACACTTATCATATGACTGCCCCAAACGAAGAAAAGCAAACTAATAAGTACCCTGACAAGGAGCGGAACAAAAATAGACTCGTCTCAGATCCTAAACAAAGGAAACGTGCACTAAAGGCCTCCACATGGAGTGATTCATCAGACTCTGAAACTGAGACCGAAGAGGAGACCGCTCAAGTATGCTTTGCCTCGAAAGCTTCTAACGAGGTATCATCTGATTCTGACTCTGACTCTGAACCTTCTTATGATGATCTTTTTAGTCAGTATCTAGAACTGCATAAATTCACTAAGACTCTCGCTAAAGAAAAGAAACGTTTAATTGAAGACAAGAAACTGTTAGAATCTTCTAACGAGAATCTTGTTGCTCAATTAAGCGATTCAAAGAAAGAGTCTTCATGTGTCATCACTGCATTGAAAACCGAGATCTCATCATTAACCTCTCAAAATAATGAAATGAAATCCGAGATTTCAAATTTGAAATCAAGGAATACCGATTTAGAAAAAATGATGAAACAATTTGATACAAGGTCAAACATGCTGCATCGCATCATATTATCACAAAAGCATGACAGTGACAAAACTGGAATTGGGATACGTTGATACTAACGAAGTATCAACCAAAGCAACCAAGTTTGTTGTGTCTAAGAAAGTGGACACTCCTAAGCCGCAAGTGGCGTCTAAGATGACGCAAAAAGTGCCCCCTTCCTCACGCCCCACTCCATCATATCATGTGAAATATAACGTTGTACCATACAGATATGAAAAGAGAAGAACAATGCATACACGAAATACATATCATCCACGCACTACGCACACACACACAAGGACATATCAAAAGCGTCCTTCATTCAATGAGTATAGAGGAGTCCTTGGGCAAAGACCCAAAGTGCATGCACCACATGTTATTATATTGCACCTTCATCTACATTCTTGCCATTTGATAGACCGAGAAGGATCACCCAAGTATGGGTACCGAAAGGTACCTTTACCAAAAGGTGATTAACTAACTAGAAAGGACCCAAAATTAAAAGGGTACCTAAATCACTTTTCCACATTGCAGGGAGACCACACATCGAAAGATACATCAATAAAGTGGTTCCTTGACAGTGGTTGCTCGAGGCACATGACGGGTGACCCGAGCCTGTTCTCCAAATTAAAGAAGGTCACAAAAGGCGGATCCGTGACCTTTGGAGACAACAATGAGGGCAAGATCATTGGAAAAGGTACGATTGGCAATCCGAACACACTCCAAATCTCCAACGTATTTTGGTAAGCAACTTATCTTACAATCTTCTTAGTATTTCTCAATTTGTTGACAATGGTTTCAATGTGTACTTTACTCATCCTTATTGCAACATAATATAATAAAAGAAAGAAGAAAAGAAGAAGAAGAAACCGTTTTAAAAGGAAAACGAGAAGGCAATATTTTTACGCTATCTATGGATGATGTAGTAGACGCTAAAGTTAAGTGTTTTATGTCAAATGAACCCAATGTGAATTTATGGCATAGACGTTTAGGACACATAGGTATTTCCACACTAGAAAAATTGCAACGAAAGAACCTAGTACGGGGATTGCCTACGCTTGATTTAGACAACTTTCAGTTGTGTGAATCTTGCATAAAAGGCAAACAAACACGTGAGTCACTTAAGCCGAAAAATGAAATAAGCACGACTAGAATACTAGAACTATTGCATATCGATTTGTTTGGTCCTAGTCGACTACAAGCCTTGGTGGGCGTCACTATGCATGCGTAATTGTTGATGACTTTCTCGTTATACTTGGACTTTATTTCTTGCACATAAGGATGATAGCGCCGTAGAGATTGCTAAATTAATTAAACAACTTGAAAATCAATACGGTGTGTAAATGTGAAAAGAATAAGAAGCGATAGAGGCGGTGAGTTTAAAAATAAAGAGATGATTTCGTTTTGTGAAGAAAAAGGATATTAAACATGAGTTTTCGCCACCTAGAACTCCACAATTAAATGGAGTAGTAGTAGAAAGAAAGAATCGCACATTACAAGAAATCGCTAGAACCATGCTTTGCGAAAATAAATTGCCTAGATTTCTGTGGGCGGAAGCCGTAAATTGTGCATGCTATATTGTAAATCGCCTATCTATAAGAAAGAAAATAAACAAGACGCCTTACGAAATTTTGAATGATCGCATGCCTAAGATTGATTATTTTCGTGTGTTTGGATGCAAATGCTTTGTCTTGAATACAAAAGATAATTTAGATAAATTTGAATCCAAATCAATTGAGTGCATTTTTGTTGGGTATTCCATAAATTCAAAAGCATATAGATGTTATGATCCTCTCAAACAAATCATAGAATCTATTCATGTTAAATTCAATGAATTTGGTGAGATTGATAAAGATAAGGAATATGACGATGATTTTGAATTGAAACCCGTTTTGAATGAAGATAATGATTCTTTTGATATGCATGATAGAATGAGACACTAGAAATGCATGATCATATAGAAATGCATGATAACTTAGAAATAATCAACCAAAGATGGCATAGAGATCACCCACATGATCTCATCATAGGCGACATCACTCACGGTGTGCGACCACGTAGAAGAATCAATTCGGATGAAATAAATGAATTTCATGCTATGATTTCTGAAATTGAGCCCAAAAATGTGCATGATGCTTTGAGTGATTCATCTTGGATTGATGCTATGCATGACGAACTTAATCAATTCGTTAGAAATGATGTATGGGATTTAGTGCCACGACCACAAGATAAGACTATAATAGGCACAAAGTGGGTATTTAGGAATAAAATGAATGAAGAAGGAAAGGTCGTTAGAAATAAAGCAAGACTCGTAGCTCAAGGATATAATCAAGAAGAAGGAATAGACTACGATGAAACATTTGCACCCGTAGCACGTTTAGAAGCTATACGACTCTTACTTGCTATTGCTTGCATGAAAGATTTTAAATTGTATCAAATGGACGTCAAAAGTGCTTTTCTAAACGGATTCATACAAGAAGAAGTATACGTGAAGCAACCACCCGGTTTTGAAGATTTGAAACATCCAGATCACGTGTACAAACTAAAGAAGGCACTATATGGCCTAAAGCAAGCGCCAAGAGCATGGTATGATCGTTTGCTACTTTCCTTTTAGAAAATAATTTTAAACGCGGTACTATAGATAGTACACTATTTTTGAAACAAGAAAAATCAGATTTACTTATTATTCAAATCTACGTAGATGACATTATTTTCGGTTCTACCTCACATAGACTCGTTAAAGATTTTGAAAATTGTATGAAAGCTGAATTTGAAATGTCTATGGTTGGTGAACTTAATTATTTCTTGGCTTGCAAATTAAGCAAACGAGTAAAGGAATTCATATAAGCCAAGCGAAATATGTAAATGACATGATCAAAAGTTTAATTTTGAAAATTTGAAACCCTCCCCCACGCCTATGAGTGTCACTACTAAATTAGACAAAGACGAACATGGTAAAGACGTTGATAATGGATTATATCGATCTATGATAGGTTCTTTACTATATTTAACTGCTAGTAGGCCTGACATCATGTTAGCGTATGCATGTGTGCTCGTTTTCAAAGTCAACCTAAGGTGTCACACTTAAATGCGGTAAAAAGAATATTCCGTTATATTAAGCACACGCCCACCTTAGGTATTTGGTATGATAAGGATTCTACATTTGACTTACATGCTTACACTGATGCAGATTATGGTGGCTGCAAAATAGATAGAAAAAGCACGAGCGGAACTTGCCAATTTATAGGAAATTCCCTTATTTCATGGTTTTCCAAAAAGCAAGCAAGTGTTGCTTTGTCCACTACTGAGGCTAAGTATATGGCTCTTAGCCTTTGCTGCACACAGTTGTTGTGGATAAAACAACAACTTTCGGACTTTGGAATTACCGTAAATAAAATTCCTATATTGTGACAATATGAGTGCAATAAATTTGTCTAAAAACCCCGTGTTACACTCTAAGGCTAAGCATATAGAAGTTCGCTATCATTCTTCGTGATCACGTTAACAATGGTAATATTGTCATAGATCACGTACGCACAGAATCACAAGTAGCGGATATATTTACAAAGGCCTTAAATCAAGCCACATATGAATCTCTTCGTTCTAAATTAGGCATGAATCCCGTTGATATGATTTGATGCGATATTATTTGATTTACTTTCCTTTTTGAAAGGAATCTTTTGATTAACTTTCCAAAATAAAGGGGGAGAGAAAATCATGATTTAAGGGGGAGAGAGAGAGACACTGATTGTTAATTGATCTTAATTGCACAAATAAAGGGGGAGCCGGATTTGAAATTCGGGAGAGAGAGAGACACTGATTGTTAATTGATCTTAATTGCACAAATAAAGGGGGAGCCGGATTTGAAATTCGAAATTCAAATTTCAAATCTGTGCATAGTTCAAGGGGGAGAGATAGCATTTAAATCATGTACACAAGTTATTTTGAAAATCATCAAAAGGGGAGATTGTAGAAATAAGAGGGTTTGAGTGATTTCAAAATAAGAAATTTGAATGCATATATATATATATATATATATATGTATAAACGTGCATAAATGTGTATATGTATGCATGATTACTTGCCATTACTTGCATTATTTAGCTTATATATTATGTTGCCGTACTAACGAGCCATGAAGCATTAAAGCTTACATCATATGGCAAACATTTGTTGTTTGTTATACTATTTTCAGGTGCCACCATTAATGAACTAAATTAGTTCATTAAGTGAAGTACTAAGTTTGATAAACTAAGTAGTTCATTAAAGGAAGATTAATTTGGAAAAGGAAAAGGCACAAAGGCAACAAGGCCAAGGAAGGAAAGTTCTCTCCTCCTCTCTATCTTCATTAAACACGCCACATATACATATATTATACATATTTTCAGATTTTTTAAATAAAGGCACATACACATGTATTCCAACGTACTACCGACACGTTATATATTTTCGTACATACGTTAACGTCACACCACTTTACTTAACTCATATTTATGAGTATATTCAGGTCTTATATCATATGATATAAGATATGGTGATGACAAATTAAATATGACACGATAAAAGGTTCTAAACCGAAATTTGTCGTATCAGGCGAATACCGAAACTTCGCCAACGTGTCACGTACTTGCCATAAATAAATGGCCAGCCCATATACATCAAAATATGATGCAAATTTCGTGCTACACATGACATATTCAGCCAAAAATACTTTCCATGTTGGCACACACAAATTACTCCACATTAAGGCCAAAATGTGAAGATTCCAAGTTTAATTTTGTCACATGTTAATGGTACCACTTTAAACCAGCCAAGTACTGAGATTTAAAGTATATATTATATATATTATGTATAACATAATATATAACATGTGCAAAAGTTGGAATTTAAATTAGAGAAAAATCGGGTAATCGATAAATATCGAAAATTCGGTTTTCTACGCACATAACATGGAACGTTTTTCTTGTACATCATGTGACACATATCTAGACACTTTTTACATATGATATACATCTTAAAGTGTTCTAGAAAATTAAATTAAGGGCTGATTGGAATGTAACATGTGTGTATTTTTAAATGTGCACTATTTTGCAAAGTTAGCAAAAATGAAATTCAGCACATGCATATACATGTATACACCCCTACAGCTGAGATGGAGCATATGTGGAGCCTTGTTGGCATATTGATTGGTCAAGAATCAATCATACATTATTGGTGACATAAAGGAAGGAGCTACACAAGGTAATACTTCAAAATCTTGTCACAATTGTGACACATGCTGAAAATTCAGCATGTGTGCTAATGGGTGGCGTTTTTAAGGTCATTATGAGACATATTTTACTTCTTGATTAAGGTGGATTGATTGGAAGAGGATATGGTAAGGTTTTGAATAATATTTAAAACAAATAAATGGTGATATTTAGCATATCACACATGCTGAAAATTTTTCAGCATGTGTACATGTTGTGGCCGAATTCTTAAGGCTTTTTGTGTCCAAGTTCATTTCTTGGTTGGTAGAAATGCTTACCATATATTGTTGATTCATTTTTATGATAAAATTCAAAGAAAATGGTAATGATTTAGACTTTATTCCCTTGATGCACATGCTGAAAATTCAGCATGGCAAGACACCTTAATGGCCGATTTTCTCAATGGATATGGAAGAATTTTATTGTCTTGCAATTTATGGTGTATCTCTTGACTTATGGTATGATTTTATGATTGATATTGGCACATGTTTAAAGTGTTAATCTCAGATTATTTCCATGTCATCATGTTGACAACATTGAGCCAATAAAGAGGTGCCAAGTAAGCAAAGACTAAATGATGATCTAATAGAATGATGCCAAGCAAGCAAGGCATTGTCACAATGATGTCTTACACTCTCTCAAGAACTCAAAAGGAAATTTTCAAGAGGGAAGACAAGAGGGGGGGACGGCTGCAACAATTAAAAAGAAGAAGAGGAGAGCAAACAAAAACAACAACAAGCATTGCATTCTAAAGAGATCAAATAGCCAAGCTCTTCTTCTCCTACATCTTCTTTCTTTCTCTTTTCTTGTAAAGCCTATTGTATTCATATTCTTTCAATCTTGAATAGGCTTGAGATAAACCACCATTCATACATCTTTGTAAAAGATTGATCAAGGTGTGATCAATCTTCATTCTAGCGAGGTGGTGGTGTTCGTGTGAATTGTACTCGACATACAAGGTTTGTAAAGGGTTGGAGTTAGGTGTAACTCTATCAACCCTGCGGTAAGGTGTACTGCGTGTGTGATTAGTGTGAACCAAGGAAGGTGTTCCTTGAAGACTGGAGTAGGTTGTTTATAACCGAACCAGTATAAAATTCTTGGTGCCATTTACTTTCTGCATTTACGTTTCAGTTACTGCACTGTTTATCCTTCTTGTTCGCATCAGTAAAAATAGTAAACGATTTTCAAAAATTACGAAAATTTCCAGAAACATACTTACACGTTCTAGGGTTAATTTGGCATAAGTTTCAACCCTTTTGGACAAGTATAAGTCAACTAAACATCAAAAGTTCTGAGACTAGTGCAGTCTGATTTTCAGACTTGCAAAGGTTGAGACTTTGATTGTATTTGACCTACTTCCCAAAAGAATTTTCCAAAACTGTTTCAACCCATCTAAATATAATATAAGGAGTTATTGGTCAAAATTTCAGAGCATTTGGACGTTCACACAAATAGGAATTAATTTTTCAAAACCATCTACCGTTTCTGGCAGATTTGCACAATCTGAGTACCAACGGTTTTTGAAGGGGTTAAAGGTTGAATTTTGATTTGAAATTTTTAGGGGACCCTCATAACATCTGAGGCTAAGTTCTCTCAAAATTTCATAATTTTTGGAGACCTCTAACCTAGTTTTAAAAACGTTTTAAAACTGGTCCTGAAAACAGAATCTGTTTTCAGAACTTGAATTGTTCAAGTTTAAAGAAATTTTAAAAAAAGCACACTTTCCGCACCATCTATTCAACCCCCCCCCCTTCTAGTGGTGCCTTGCAGATCCTACAAGGCAGATCTGGTATGGCGTACTTTCGTTTCATCATATACATTTACCTATGTTTACTATGTCGGCTGCACTCAACGTTTAATTTTTTTCTGCATGGAATGTCTTACACATCAACTTTGCTGGCTGTGACGGCATTTTGGGTCTATCTGCTGAGACGATCGGTTCCCCCGTGCAACCAAATGGATCCTCACACTTGCATGTCTTCCAATTGGATTGGCATTTACTTATTATTTCTGTCGGTCTCTTAATGGGCACCGACAAACCTGGTATGGTTTTCATTTCTTTCGTTTACACACTTTCAAAATGTCAGCTGCATATACTTCACTCAGTCGTACATTTGCCTTGTGCATGGATGGGATTACAATGCGGATCCATCTGCTTCCTCAGGGACGGCCTTACCTTGACTGACGCAATGAGGGCAACACATCAACAGTGGACAACTACATTTCTCATTCTTTATTTGTTCCTTTTGTACTCTGTTCGGATTATATCTTTCTACATTTTATACAGTAGCGCCCATCAACTATCCATCTATATAAATATGTACGATTTTTCCTTCGCCAAGGTTTTATCCACAAGGATGGTTTTTCTTGGCAAGGTTTTAATGCGGCATATCATATGTAGTTGGATGTTGGTAATCATATGCGGCTATTATCGTCATACTTTGCAGTTTTTGTAATAAGGTTTTCCTCCGCCAGAAGTGAGGGATAATAATATTAGAATCTTTTCAAAAAAAAATTAGCGTGTGATAAGTGTGGAGAGGAGAGAGAGAACTTTCCTTTCTTCAACTTGTTGCCTTCGTGCCTTTTCCAAATATTGCTTCCTTTAATGAACTACTTAGTTTAATTAACTAAGTACTTCACTTAATGAACTAGTTTAGTTCATTAATGGTGGCACCTGAAAATAGTTCAAACACAAAATGTTTGCCATTTGATGTAAGCTTTAAAGCTTCATGGCTCATTAGTGCGACAACATTATGTATGAACTA
Source organism: Eustoma russellianum (assembly GCA_036186865.1). Lineage (NCBI taxonomy): Eukaryota > Viridiplantae > Streptophyta > Magnoliopsida > Gentianales > Gentianaceae > Eustoma > Eustoma russellianum. The sequence goes on from AP025068.1 coordinate 8,210,992, forward strand.
TATAAGGCAAGTTTTATGCAAGATCGTGTCATATCATAAAATATGTCATGCATTTCTTTGTAACACGTTTTAAATCATGTATTTTGAAATCACTCAAACCCCTTTTTCTCTACAATCTCCCCCTTTTGATGATTTTCAAAATAACCTACGTTCATGATTTAAATCTTATCACTCCCCCTTCAATCGTGCATAAATTCAAATTTTGAATTTCAAATTTCAAATCGCTCCCCCTTGATTTATGCAATCTGTTTCCTCTCTCCCCCTTAAATCATGCATTCTCTCCCCTTTTATTTTGAAAAGTCAATCAAAAATGTATGTAAATATGGAAAGATAATCAAATCAAATCAGCAGAAATCATGCCTAATTTAGAACGAAGATTTTCGTACGTGGCTTGATTTAAGACTTTAGTGAAGATATCCGCTACTTGTGCCTCTGTGCGTACGTGATCTATGACAATATCACCATTATTTATGTGATCACGAAGAAAATGATAGCGTACTTCTATATGCAAGCCAAGAAAGTAGTTCAATTCGCCAACCATAGACATTTCAAATTCGGATTTCATGCAATTTTCAAAATCTTCAACAAGTTTATGAGAAGTAGAGCCGATGTTAGGTGCAGCAATTGTCCCGTGGCGTAGGCCGGTGGGCGTAGGCCGTGTGGGCCAAGTCACAGTCGAATGCCGTGGGCGCTTGTGTGCTGAATGCACTATATGGCTAGGGTATGCGCATCTCCTGTCACCAATTGGTTTTGGGAGAGATGGTAGCGCCTGAGGTCCTACAAGTGGTACCAGAGCGAGGTCACGGGTTCGATTCCCAGCAGGAGCAATTGCTGAGGGGGAGATTGTTAGGTGCAGCAATTGTCCCGTGGCGTAGGCCGTGTGGGCCAAGCCACAGTCGAATGCCGTGGGCGCTTGTGTGCTGAATGCACTATAAGGCTAGGGTATGCGCATCTCCTGTCACCAATTGGTTTTGGGAGAGATGGTAGCGCCTGAGGTCCTACAGCCGAAAATGATGTCATCAACGTAAATTTGAATAATAAGTAAATCCGATTTATCTTGTTTCAAAAATAATGTACTATCTATAGTGCCTCTTTTAAAAACATTTTCTAAAAGGAAAGTAGCAAAGCCTCTTTTAAAAACATTTTCTAAAAGGAAAGTAGCAAAACGATCATACCATGCTCTAGGTGCTTGCTTTAGTCCGTATAGTGCTTCTTTAGTTTGTACACGTGATCGGGATGTTTCAAATCTTCAAAACCGGGTGGTTGTTTCACGTATACCTCTTCTTGTATAAATCCATTTAAGAATGCACTTTTCACGTCCATTTGATAAAGTTTAAAATCTTTCATGCAAGCAATGGCAAGTAAAAGTCGTATAGCTTCTAAACGTGCTACGGTGCAAATGTTTCATCATAATCAATTCCTTCTTCTTGATTATAGCCTTGTGCTACAAGTCTAGCTTTATTTCTAACAACTTTTCCTTCTTCATTCATTTTATTTCTAAACACCCACTTTGTGCCTATTATGGTCTTATCTTGTGGTCGTGGCACTAAATCCCATACGTCGTTCTAAAAATTGATTAAGTTGTCATGCATAGCATCAATCCAAGAAGAATCACTAAAGCATCATGCACATTTTTAGGTTCAATTTCGGAAATCATAGCATGAATTGATTTATTTCATCCGGATTTATTCTTCTACGTGGTCGCACACCGTGAGTGATGTCGTCTATAATGAGATCATGTGGGTGATCTCTATGCCATCTTGGTTGATTATTTTCTACGTTCTCATGCATTTCTAAGTGATCATGCATTTCTAGTGAATCATGCATATCATGCATATCAAACGTGCCATCATCATCATTCAACACAGGTTTCAATTCAAAATCATCATCATATTCTTTATCTTTATCAATCTCACCAAATTCATTAAATTTCACATGAATAGATTCTAGAATTTGTCTAGTGAGAGGATCATAACACCTATATGCTTTTGAATTCACAGAATATCCAACAAAGATGCATTCAATTGATTTAGATTCAAATTTATCTAAATTGTCTTTTGTATTTAAAACAAAGCATTTGCATCCAAACACACGAAAATAGTCAATTTTAGGCATGCGATCATTTAGTATCTCATAAGGCGTCTTATTTATTTTCTTTCTAATGGACAAGCGATTTATTATGTAACATGCACAGTTTACGGCTTCCGTCCACAAAAATCTAGGCAATTTATTTTCGCAAACATAGTTCTAGCAATTTCTTGTAATGTCCTATTCTTTCTTTCTACTACTCCATTTAATTGTGGAGTTCTAGGTGGCGAAAACTCGTGCTTAATTCCTTTTTCTTCGCAAAATGAAATCATGTCCTTATTTTTAAATTCACCACCTCTATCGCTTCTTATCTTTTTCACATTAACGCCATATTGATTTCAAGTTGTTTTATCAGTTTAGCAATTTCAATAGCACTATCATCCTTATGTGCAAGAAACAAAGTCCAAGTATAACGAGAAAATCATCAACAATCACGCAAGCATAGTGACGCCCACCAAGACTCGTAGTGCGACTAGGACCAAACAAATCAATGTGTAATAATTCTAAAACTCTAGTCGTGCTTATTTCATTCTTAGGTTTAAGTGACTCGCGTGTTTGTTTGCCTTTTATGCAAGATTCACACAACTGAAAGTTGTCTAAATCAAGTGTAGGCAATCCTCGTATTAGGTTCTTTCGTTGGAGTTTTTCTAGTGTAGAAATGCCAATATGTCCTAAACGTCTATGCCACAAGTTTACATTAGGTTCATTTGACATGAAGCACTTAACCTTAGCGTCTAACGTATCATCTATAGAAAGCGTAAAGATGTTTCCTTCACGTTTTCTTTTAACACTACTTCTCCATTTTTATTTATGATATTGCAATAGGGATGGTAAAGCACACATCGAAGCCATTATCAATAAATTGTGAAATGCTAAGAAGATTATAAGATAAGTTGCTTACCAAAAATACGTTGGAATTGAAGGGTGCTTGGGTTTCCAATTGTACCTTTTCCGATGATCTTGCCTTCATTGTTGTCTCCAAAGGTCACGGATCCGCCTTTTGTGACCTTCTTCAATTTCGTGAATAGGCTCGGGTCCCCGTCATATGCCTCGAGCAACCACTGTCAAGGAACCACTTGATAGATGTATCTTTTGATGTGTGGGTTCCCTGCAATTGCAAAAATGATTTAGGTACCCTTTTAATTTTGGGTCCTTACGAGTTAGTTATTCACCTCTTAGTAAAAGTACCTTTCGGTACCCATACTTGGGTGATCCTTCTCGGTTAGCAAATGGCAAGAATGTAGATGAAGATGTGATATAGTAGACATGTGGTGAGTGCACTTTGGGCCTTTGGCCAAGAACTCCTTTATATGCATTATATGTAGGACGTTTTTGATATGTCCTTGTGTTAGTGTGCGTAGTGCATGATCTAGATGGATGAAATGAATGTGTGTATGCATCACTTGTTTCTTCTCATATCTATATGGCACAAAATTATATTTCGCATGATATGAAGAAGAAGTATTACGAGATGAGGGGAGAGGGGGTCTTTGCGTCATCTTAGATGCGTATGGTTTTGGAGTGTCTACTTTCTTAGACAATACAAACTTGGTTGGTTTAATGGATACGTCATCTGTCTCAATGTATCCTAATCCCGTTTTATCACTATCATGCTTTTGAGATAAAATAATACGATCTAGCATGTTAGATCCCGTATCAAACTGTTTCATCATTTTCTCTAAGTCCGTATTCCTTGATTTCAAATTTGAAATCTCGGATTTCATTTCATTTTGTGTGGTCAATGATGATATCTCTGTCTTTAATGCATTAATGATGCATGACGACTCTTCTTTTGAATCGTTTAATTGAGCGACAAGATTTGTTAGAAGATTCTAACAGCTTCTTGTCTTCAATTAACCGCTTCTTTTCTTTCGCAAGAGTCTTAGTGAATTTATGCAATTCTAATACTGACTAAAAAGATCATCATAAGAAGGCTCAGAGTCAGAATCAGAGTCAGATGATACCTCGTTTGATGCTTTGGACACAAAGCATACTTGTGCAGTCTCCTCTTCTGTTTCAGTCTCGGAATCCGATGTATCACTCCAAGTGGAGGTTTTGAGAGCTCGTTTCCTTTGCTTAGGTTCTGAGACGAGTCTATTCTTGTTCCATCATTGTCAGGTATTTGTTTGTTTGTTTTCCTTATTAGGGCAGTCATATGATAGATGTCCAAGTTTACCACATTCATAACATTTAACATCCTTGTCGTTTGTCTTGTTCTTATTTCTTTTAGTCGAAGTAGCCTTAGTTTTGTTTCTAAACGACTTTCTCATGAATTTTCTTAAACCTTTAGCCAATAGAATTAAGTCATCGTTATCTGATTCAGAATCACATCATCTACGTGATCGGAAGAAGTAGAGACGTATTCATTTGATTTAAATGCAATAGCCTTACCTTGTTTTGATGATTCCGATTTCGTATGGTGAGTTTGTTCTCATAAACCTTAAGTGATCCAATTAATTCTTCATCTTAATTGACTTAGTTTCTTTGCTTTCTTCTATTGCCGTTACTTTAGGGTCCCACTCGGATGGAAGGCTTCGCAAGACCTTTTGTACCTTTTCCTGCATAGTAAAGGCTTTGCCAAGAGACTCAAGAGAATTGTAAATGTTAGTCAAGCGAAGATCCATATCAACGATAGATTCATTAGGCAATAATTTAAATAACTCGAGTGTGGACATAAGCATGTTGATCTTGGACTCTTTTACTTGACTAGTGCCTTGTGTTTCATTTCAAGAATTCTCCACATTTCTTGAGCACTAGAACAATTTGAAACATAGCTAGATTCACTTTTACTTAGTCCATTTAAAAGTAACTGCATAGCCCTAGCGTTCATGCTTAGTCTCTTTTTATCCTCACTAGTGTACTCTTGCCTAGGCTTAATGACCTCTAGTGTGACTCCATCTATAGTGGATAATTTTGATAGAACAAAAGGACCATCTTCTATAATTGACCAAAGATCAATATCAATTGCCATAACAAAAAATTTCATTCTTAACTTCCATTGAATGAAAGACTCACCATCAAAGAAGGAGGCCTTTGACTGGACATACCTTCTTGTTCGGTTTTGAAGTTTGTGGTTGCCATCTCACTTAGATCGTTGGATCCTTTTGACGTGAGTGTTCCTGCGCTCTGACACCACTTGTAGGATCTGCAAGGCACTACTAGAAGGAGGGGTTGAATAGTTGGTGCGAAAAATGTGGTTTTTAAAATCATTTTAAACCAAGAACTCAACTTCTGAAAACAGTTTCTGTTTTCAGGACCAGTTTCAAAACTTTTCAAAAATAGGTTTCAGGTCTTCAAAAACTGAAATTTGGAGAACTTAGCCTCAGATGTTCTGAGTATCTCCTAAAAATTTCATATTAAAATTCAACCTCTAACCCCTTGAAAAATCGTTGGTGGTCAGATTGCGCAAATCTGCCAGAAACGGTAGTCTGATTTGAAAAATTAATTCCTATTTGTACGTAACTCCAAATGCTTGAAAATTTAAAGAGTAACCCCTTATTAGTTTTATTTAAATGGGTTGAAACTTTTTTAAAAATTCTTTTGGGAAGTTAGTCAAATACGATCAAAGTCTCAACCTTTGCGAGTCTGAAAATCAGACTGCACTAGTCTCAGAACTTTGGACATTTGAATGACTTATACTTGTCCAAAAGGGTTGAAACTTGCTCCAAAAGAACCTGAAGACATGGCTATGACTCGGAAGGTTTCGTGATTTTTGAAATTGTTTACTATTTTTACCAACGTGATTAAAAACAATAAACAGTGCTGAAACTGAAAGTAAGTGCTGAAAGTAATAACACCAAGAATTTTATACTGGTTTTCGGTTATAAACAACCTACTCCAGTCTTCGAGGACACCTTTCTCGGTTAGCACTAATCACACAACACAAAGAACACCTTACCACAGGGTTGATGGAGTTACACACCAACTCCACCCTTTACAAACCTTGTATGAGAATACAATTGTCACGAACACCACCACCTTGCAAGTGCAAGATTGATCACACCTTGATCAATCTTTTACAATGATAAAGAATATGTGGTGGACTATATGAAGCCTATTCAAGTATATGAATATAAGTACAATAGGCTTTTAGAGAGAAGAAAGAAAGAGAGTGTAGAAGAGAAGGCTAGAATACGTTTTTGATCTTTTAAATTGCAAGACTTGTTCTTGTTTTTGTTTTGCTATCTTCCTTCCTTTTTAACATTGTGGCCGCCCCCCTATAGCATCCTCCTCCTCTTGAAAATTATCTTCTAAGTCATTGGAAGAGTGTATGCATCATTGTGACATGTCTTTGCTTACTTGGCATCTCCTCATTGGATGATCATTAAGCTCTTCCTTACTTGGCATCCAATGATTGGTTGGATGTTGTCATCACTTGATGACTAGATAAATCTGAAATTATCCTCAAAAAGCATGTGCCAATTAGCCATAAATATCTTACCATATGTCACATAATTATCCCATACAATTAGCAAGTCAAATAATTCCATTTTTCCGTAAAAATTCGGCCATCAAGTCTCTTGCACATGCTGAAATTTCAGCATGTGTAACATTCACCTTTTATTCAAAATATTGCCAATTTTACATTGATTTAATCCTTGGAATTAAAGAATAATTCAATCACCATTTAGTACACAATATTTTCATCAATTTTGGAATAAAATTTGTCACTCATGCAGCCTAGAATTCGGCCATATACATTCCCACACATGCTGAAATTTTCAGCATGTGTGATATTCAAAGATATCACCATTTTAATTCCATAACTTATTCAAAATACTTCCATACAATATCCCAATTAATTCACTTAATTCAAGAAGTAAAATATGCCTCATAATGTTGATAAAATCGGCCAGCCTATATGCACATGCTGAAATTTTCAGCATGTGTTACAAATGTGACATAAGTTTGAAATGTTACCTTGTGTAGCTCCTTCCTTTATGTCATCAAAATTATATGCTTATTTGACCAATCAATATGCCAACAATGCTCCACATATGCTCCAACATGGCTGTTATAGGCGTTTGAAATGACTTGTGCATGTGCTGAATTTTATTTTTGAATTGTAAAATAGTGCACATTTAATTATACACACATGGTATATTCCAATCAGCCCTTAATTGAATTTTCTAGAACACTTTGAGATGTATGAAATATGTAAAAAGTGTCTAGATACATGTTATATGACATGCCAAAAATGTTCCATGTGTCATGTACGTAGAAAACCGAATTTTCGACGTTTATCGATTACCCGATTTTTCTCTAATTAAATTCCAACTTTTTGCACATGTTATATATTATGTTACACATAATATACATAAATTAAACTTTAATATTCAGCACTTAGGCTGATCTTAAAGTGGCGCCTAAACCATGTGACAAATTGAAATTGGAATCTCCACAATTTCGCCTTAATGTGGGGTGATTTGTGTGTGCCAACATGGAATGATTTTATGGCTGTACATATCATGTAGCCACGAAATTTGTGGTCATTTTTGAAGTGTAAGGGCTGGCCATCTATTTATGGCAAGTACGTGACACGTTGGCGAATGTTTCGGTATTCGTCCGATACGACAATTTTCAGTTTAGAACCTTTTAACGTGTCGCACTAAATTTGTCATCACCATGACTTATATCATATGATATAAGATGAATATACTCATAAATATGAGTTAATATAGTGGTGTGACGTTAACGTACATACGTAAAATATATAACGTGTCGGTAGTACGTTGGAATAAATCTGTATGTGCCTTTTTCAAAATGAATATATATATATATATATATATATATATATATATATATATATATATTAGCGTGTGATAAGTGTGGAGGAGAGGAGAACTTTCCTTTCTTCAACTTGTTGCCTTTGTGCCTTTTCCAAATATTGCTTCTTTAATGAACTACTTAGTTTAATTAACTAAGTACTTCACTTAATGAACTAGTTTAGTTCATTAATGGTGGCACCTGAAAATAGTTCAAACACAACAAATGTTTGCCATTTGATGTAAGATTTAAAGCTTCATGGCTCGTTAGTGCGACAACATTATATATGAACTATATAAGGCAAGTTTTATGCAAGATCGTGTCATATCATAAAATATGTCATGCATTTCTTTGTAACACGTTTTAAATCATGTATTTTGAAATCACTCAAACCCCTTTTTCTCTACAATCTCCCCCTTTTGATGATTTTCAAAATAACCTACGTTCATGATTTAAATCTTATCACTCCCCCTTCAATCGTGCATAAATTCAAATTTTGAATTTCAAATTTCAAATCGCTCCCCCTTGATTTATGCAATCAGTTTCTCTCTCCCCCTTAAATCATGCATTCTCTCCCCTTTATTTTGGAAAGTCAATCAAAAATGCATGTAAATATGGAAAAGAAATCAAATCAAATCAGCAAAATCATGCCTAATTTAGAACGAAGATTTTCGTACGTGGCTTGATTTAAGGCTTTAGTGAAGATATCGCTACTTGTGCCTCTGTGCGTACGTGATATGACAATATCACCATTATTTACGTGATCACGAAGAAAATGATAGCGTACTTCTATATGCTTGGCCTTAGAGTGTAACACGGGGTTCTTAGATAGGTTAATTGCACTCATACTATCACAATATATAGGATTTATTTACGGTAATTCCAAAGTCCGAAAGTTTTGTTTTATCCATAGTAATTGTGTGCAACAAAGACTAAGTGCCATGTACTCAGCTTCAGTAGTGGATAAAGCTACGCTTGCTTGCTTTTTGGAAAACCATGAAATAAGTGAGTTTCTATAAATTGGCAAGTGTCACTCGTGCTTTTTCTATCTATCTTACATCCACCATAATCAGCGTCAGTGTAGGCATGCAAATTAAAGTCACAATCTTTATGATACCAAATGCCTAAGGTGGGTGTGTGCTTAATATATCGGAATATTCTTTTTACCGTATTATAGTGAGACACCTTAGGTTGACTTTGAAAACATCCACACATACATACACTGAATGATATCAGGCCTACTAGTGAGATATAGTAAACAACCAATCATAGATCTATATAAGGCATTATCAAAATCCTTACCATGTTCATCTTTATCTAATTTAGTAGTGACACTCATAGGGTGGGGGATGGTTTTAAATTCTCAAAATTGAACTTTTTAATCATATCATTTACATATTTAGCTTGGCTTATGTGGATACCTTTACTCGTTTGTTTAATCTGCAAGCCAAGAAAGTAGTTCAATTCGCCAACCATAGACATTTCAAATTGGATTTCATGCAATTTTCAAAATCTTCAACAAGTTTATGAGAAGTAGAGCCGAAAATGATGTCATCAACGTAAATTTCAATAATAAGTAAATCCGATTTATCTTGTTTCAAAAATAATGTACTATCTATAGTGCCTCTTTTAAAACCATTTTCTAAAAGGAAAGTAGCAAAACGATCATACCATGCTCTAGGTGCTTGCTTTAGTCCGTATAGTGCTTCTTTAGTTTGTACACGTGATCGGGATGTTTCAAATCTTCAAAAGGGTGGTTGTTTTCACGTATACCTCTTCTTGTATAAATCCATTTAAGAATGCACTTTTCACGTCCATTTGATAAAGTTTAAAATCTTTCATGCAAGCAATGGCAAGTAAAAGTCGTATAGCTTCTAAACGTGCTACGGGTGCAAATGTTTCATCATAATCAATTCCTTCTTCTTGATTATAGCCTTGTGCTACAAGTCTAGCTTTATTTCTAACAACTTTTCCTTCTTCATTCATTTTATTTTCTAAACACTTTTGTGCCTATTATGGTCTTATCTTGTGGTCGTGGCACTAAATCCCATACGTCATTTCTAACAAATTGATTAAGTTCGTCATGCATAGCATCAATCCAAGAAGAATCACTCAAAGCATCATGCACATTTTTAGGTTCAATTTCGGAAATCATAGCATGAAATTGATTTATTTCGGATTTATTCTTCTACGTGGTCGCACACCGTGAGTGATGTGCCTATAATGAGATCATGTGGGTGATCTCTATGCCATCTTGGTTGATTATTTTCTACGTTCTCATGCATTTCTAAGTGATCATGCATTTCTAGTGATCATGCATATCATGCATATCAAACGTGCCATCATCATCATTCAACACGGGTTTCAATTCAAAATCATCATCATATTCTTTATCTTTATCAATCTCACCAAATTCATTAAATTTCACATGAATAGATTCTAGAATTTGTCTAGTGAGAGGATCATAACCCTATATGCTTTTGAATTCACAGAATATCCAACAAAGATGCATTCAATTGATTTAGATTCAAATTTATCTAAATTGTCTTTTGTATTTAAAACAAAGCATTTGCATCCAAACACACGAAAATAGTCAATTTTAGGCATGCGATCATTTATATCTCATAAGGCGTCTTATTTATTTTCTTTCTAATGGACAAGCGATTTATTATGTACATGCACAGTTTACGGCTTCCGCCCACAAAAATCTAGGCAATTTATTTTCGCATAACATAGTTCTAGCAATTTCTTGTAATGTCCTATTCTTTCTTTCTACTACTCCATTTAATTGTGGAGTTCTAGGTGGCGAAAACTCGTGCTTAATTCCTTTTTCTTCGCAAAATGAAATCATGTCCTTATTTTTAAATTCACCACCTCTATCGCTTCTTATCTTTTTCACATTAACGCCATATTGATTTTCAAGTTGTTTTATCAGTTTAGCAATTTCAATAGCACTATCATCCTTATGTGCAAGAAACAAAGTCCAAGTATAACGAGAAAAATCATCAACAATCACGCAAGCATAGTGACCCACCAAGACTCGTAGTGCGACTAGGACCAAACAAATCAATGTGTAATAATTCTAAAACTCTAGTCGTGCTTATTTCATTCTTAGGTTTAAGTGACTCGCGTGTTTGTTTGCCTTTTATGCAAGATTCACACAACTGAAAGTTGTCTAAATCAAGTGTAGGCAATCCTCGTATTAGGTTCTTTCGTTGGAGTTTTTCTAGTGTAGAAATGCCAATATGTCCTAAACGTCTATGCCACAATTTACGTTAGGTTCATTTGACATGAAGCACTTAACCTTAGCGTCTAACGTATCATCCATAGAAAGCGTAAAGATGTTTCCTTCACGTTTTCCTTTTAACACTACTTCTCCATTTTTATTTATGATATTGCAATAGGGTGAGTAAAGCACACATCGAACCATTATCAATAAATTGTGAAATGCTAAGAAGATTATAAGATAAGTTGCTTACCAAAAATACGTTGGAGATTTGAAGGGTGCTTGGGTTTCCAATTGTACCTTTTCCGATGATCTTGCCTTCATTGTTGTCTCCAAAGGTCACGGATCCGCCTTTTGTGACCTTCTTCAATTTCGTGAATAGGCTCGGGTCACCCGTCATGTGCCTCGAGCAACCACTGTCAAGGAACCACTTGATAGATGTATCTTTTGATGTGTGGGTTCCCTGCAATGTGCAAAAATGATTTAGGTACCCTTTTAATTTTGGGTCCTTACGAGTTAGTTATTCACCTCTTAGTAAAAGTACCTTTCGGTACCCATACTTGGGTGATCCTTCTCGGTCTAGCAAATGGCAAGAATGTAGATGAAGGTGAATAGTAGACATGTGGTGAGTGCACTTTGGGCCTTTGGCCAAGAACTCCTTTATATGCATTATATGTAGGACGTTTTTGATATGTCCTTTGTTAGTGTGCGTAGTGCGTGATCTAGATGGATGAAATGAATGTCGTGTATGCATCACTTGTTTCTTCTCATATCTATATGGCACAAAATTATATTTCGCATGATATGAAGAAGAAGTATTACGAGATGAGGGGAGAGGGGGTCTTTGCGTCATCTTAGACGCCGTATGTTTTGGAGTGTCTACTTTCTTAGACAATACAAACTTGGTTGGTTTAATGGATACATCTGTCTCAATGTATCCTAATCCCGTTTTATCACTATCATGCTTTTGAGATAAAATAATACGATCTAGCATGTTAGATCCCGTATCAAACTGTTTCATCATTTTCTCTAAGTCCGTATTCCTTGATTTCAAATTTGAAATCTCGGATTTCATTTCATTATTTTGCGTGGTCAATGATGATCTCTGTCTTTAATGCATTAATGATGCATGACGACTCTTCTTTTGAATCGTTTAATTGAGCGACAAGATTTCGTTAGAAGATTCTAACAGCTTCTTGTCTTCAATTAACCGCTTCTTTTCTTTCGCAAGAGTCTTAGTGAATTTATGCAATTCTAAGTACTGACTAAAAAGATCATCATAAGAAGGCTCAGAGTCAGAATCAGAGTCAGATGATACCTCGTTTGATGCTTTGGACACAAAGCATACTTGTGCAGTCTCCTCTTCTGTTTCAGTCTCGGAATCCGATGTATCACTCCAAGTGGAGGCTTTGAGAGCTCGTTTCCTTTGCTTAGGTTCTGAGACGAGTCTATTCTTGTTCCGATCCTTGTCAGGGTATTTTTTGTTTGCTTTTCCTTATTAGGGCAGTCATATGATAGATGTCCAAGTTTACCGCATTCATAACATTTAACATCCTTGTCGTTTGTCTTGTTCTTATTTCTTTTAGTCGAAGTAGCCTTAGTTTTGTTTCTAAACGACTTTCTCATGAATTTTCTTAACCTTTAGCCAATAAATTAAGTCATCGTTATCTGATTCAGAATCACTATCATCTACGTGATCGGAAGAAGTAGAGACGTATTCATTTGATTTAAATGCAATAGCTTACCTTGTTTTGATGATTCCGATTTCCTTATGGTGAGTTTGTTCTCATAAACCTTAAGTGATCCAATTAATTCTTCCATCTTAATTGACTTAGTTTCTTTGCTTTCTTCTATGCCGTTACTTTAGGGTCCCACTCGGATGGAAGGCTTCGCAAGACCTTTTGTACCTTTTCCTGCATAGTAAAGGCTTTGCCAAGAGACTCAAGAGAATTGTAAATGTTAGTCAAGCGAAGATCCATATCAACGATAGATTCATTAGGCAATAATTTAAATGACTCGAGTGTGGACATAAGCATGTTGATCTTGGACTCTTTTACTTGACTAGTGCCTTCGTGTTTCATTTCAAGAATTCTCCACATTTCTTGAGCACTAGAACAATTTGAAACATAGCTAGATTCACTTTTACTTAGTCCATTTAAAAGTAACTGCATAGCCCTAGCGTTCATGCTTAGTCTTTTTATCCTCACTAGTGTACTCTTGCCTAGGCTTAACGACCTCTAGTGTGACTCCATCTACAGTGGATAATTTTGATGGAACAAAGGACCATCTTCTATAATTGACCAAAGATCAATATCAATTGCCATAAGAAAAAGTTTCATTCTTAACTTCCATTGAATGAAAGACTCACCGTCAAAGAGAGGAGGCCTTTGACTGGACATACCTTCTTGTTCGGTTTTGAAGTTTGTGGTTGCCATCTCACTTAGATCGTTGGATCCTTTTGATGTGAGTGTTCCTGCCTCTGATACCACTTGTAGGATCTGCAAGGCACCACTAGAAGGGGGGGGTTGAATAGTTGGTGCGGAAAATGTGGTTTTTAAAATAGTTTTAAACCAAGAACTCAACTTCTGAAAACAGTTTCTGTTTTCAGGACCAGTTTTAAAACTTTTGAAAACGGTTGCAGGTCTTCAAAAATTCTGAAATTTGGAGAGAACTTAGCCTCAGATGTTCTGAGTCTCCTAAAAATTTCAGATTAAAATTCAACCTCTAACCCCTTGAAAATCGTTGGTGGTCAGATTGCGCAAATCTGCCAGAAACGGTAGTCTGATTTGAAAAATTAATTCCTATTTGTGTAACTCCAAATGCTCTGAAAATTTAAAGACTAACCCCTTATTAGTTGTATTTAAATGGGTTGAAACTTTTTGAAAAATTCTTTGGGAAGTTAGTCAAATACGATCAAAGTCTCAACCTTTGCAAGCCTGAAAATCAGACTGCACTAGTCTCAGAACTTTGGACGTTTGAATGACTTATACTTGTCCAAAAGGGTTGAAACTTGCTCCAAAAGAACCTTAATACGTGATGCTATGACTCTGGAAAGTTTCGATTTTTGAAATTCGTTTACTATTTTTACCAACGTGATTAAAAACAATAAACAGTGCTGAAACTGAAAGTAAGTGCTGAAAGTAAATAACACCAGAATTTTATACCGGTTCGGTTTATAAACAACCTACTCCAGTCTTCGAGGGCACCTTCCTCGATTAGCACTAATCACACAACACAAAAAACACCTTACCACAGGGTTGATGGAGTTACACACCAACTCCCACCTTTACAAACCTGTATGAGAATACAATTGTCACGAACACCACCACCTTGCAAGTGCAAGATTGATCACACCTTGATCAATCTTTTACAATGATAAAGAATATGTGGTAGGACTATATGAAGCCTATTCAAGTATACGATGTAAGTACAAATAGGCTTTTAGAGAGAAGAAAAGAAAGAGGAGTGTAGAAGAGAAGGCTAGAACACGTTTTTGATCTTTAAATTGCAAGACTTGTTCTTGTTTTTGTTTTGCTCTCTTCCTTCCTTTTTACATTGTGGCCGCCCCTATAGCATCCTACTCTCTTGAAAATTATCTTCTAAGTCCTTGGAAGAGTGTATGCATCATTGTGACATGTCTTTGCTTACTTGGCATCTCCTCATTGGATGATCATTAAGCTCTTGCTTACTTGGCACTCATTGATTGGTTGGATGTTGTCATCACTTGATGACTAGATAAATCTGAAATTATCCTCAAAAATCATGTGCCAATTAGCCATAAACATCTTACCATATGTCACATAATTATCCCATACAATTAGCAAGTCAAATCATTCCATTTTTCCGTAAAAAATTCGGCCATCAAGTCTCTTGCACATGCTGAAATTTCAGCATGTGTAACATTCAACTTTTATTCAAAATATTGCTAATTTTACATTGATTTAATCCTTGAAATTAAAGAATAATTCAATCACCATTTAGTACACAATATTTTCATAAATTTTGGAAAACATTGTCACTCATGCAGCCTAGAATTCAGCCATATACATTCCCACATATTCAAAGATATCACCATTTTAATTCCATAACTTATTCAAAATACTTCCATACAATCTCCCAATTAATTCACTTAATTCAAGAAGTAAAATATGCCTCATAATATTGATAAAATCGGCCAGCCTATATGCACATGCTGAAATTTTCAGCATGTGTTACAAATGTGACATAAGTTTGAAATGTTACCTTGTGTAGCTCCTTCCTTTATGTCATCAACATTGTATGCTTCATTCTTGACCAATCAATATGCCAAAAATGCTCCACATATGCTCCAAAATGGCTGTTATAGGCGTTTGAAATGACTTCTGCATGTACTGAATTTTATTTTTGCAAACTTTGTAAAATAGTGCACATTTAATTATACAAACATGGTATATTCCAATCAGCCCTTAATTGAATTTTCTAGAACACTTTGAGATGTATGAAATATGTAAAAAGTGTCTAGATACATGTTATATGACGTGCCAAAAATGTTCCTGTGTCGTGTACGTAGAAAACCGAATTTTCGACGTTTATCGATTACCCGATTTTTCTCTAATTAAATTCCAACTTTGTGCACATGTTATATATATTATGTTACACAATATACATAAATTAAACTTTAATATTCAGCACTTAGGCTGATCTTAAAGTGGCGCCTAAACCATGTGACAAATTGAAATGGAATCTCCACAATTTGGCCTTAATGTGGGGTGATTTGTGTGTGCCAACATGGAATGATTTTATGGCTGTACATAATGTAAGCCACGAAATTTGTGGTCATTTTTGAAGTGTAAAGGCTGGCCATCTATTTATTGCAAGTACGTGACACGTTGGCGAAGTTTCGGTATTCGCTCGATACGATAATTTTCGGTTTAGAACCTTTTAACGTGTCGTATTAAATTTGTCATCACCATGACTTATATCATATGATATAAGACCTGAATATACTCATAAATATGAGTTAAGTATAGTGGTGTGACGTTAACGTACGTACGTAATATATAACGTGTCGGTAGTACGTTGGAATAAATCTGTATGTGCCTTTTTCAAAAAATCTGAATATATATATATATATATATATTAGCGTGTGATAAGTGGAGAGGAGAAGGAGAACTTTCTTTTCTTCAACTTGTTGCCTTTGTGTCTTTTCCAAATATTGCTTCCTTTAATGAACTACTTAGTTTAATTAACTAAGTACTTCACTTAATGAACTAGTTAAGTTATTAATGGTGGCACCTGAAAATAGTTCAAACACAACAAATGTTTGCCATTTGATATAAGCTTTAAAGCTTCATGGCTCGTTAGTGCGACAACATTATATATGATTTATATAAGGCAAGTTTTATGCAAGATCGTGTCATATCATAATATGTCATGCATTTCTTTGTAACACGTTTTAAATCATGTATTTTGAAATCACTCAAACCCCTTTTTCTCTACATATTTGATTGCAAATAGACCGAATATATTACATGCAATGTGCTTATGTACTAGATTTTAAAGTGATCATAGGAAAATGCATCTAGTTGCATTAAAAGGTATTTTTAGATACCTTAGGTGTACTTTGAAATTTGGATTATTTTATCCTAAGAATGCATGTTTTGATTTAAGAGGATATTGTGACTCCGATTATGCGGGGAGTCTTGTTGATAGAAAGAGCACATCCGGGACTTGTCAATTTCTCAGTGATTGTCTTGTCTCTTGGATTTTCAAGAAACAAAATAGTGTAGCTCTTTCTACGGCGGAATCCGAATATGTGTCGGCCGTCTCTTGTTGTACACAATTGTTATGGATGACCAACACTTTAAATGACTATAACATTCACTTCTCTTAAGTGCCTATTTTGTGTGATAACACGTCTGCTATCAATATTGCACAAAATCCGGTTCACCACAGTCGGACTAAGCACATTGAAGTGAGATATCATTTCATCCATGATTGTGTACAAAAGAATTTGGTTATTGTGAAATTTGTTCCAACACATGACCAATTAACAGACATTTTTACAAAACCCTTGTCTAATGATGTATTTACATCTATAAGAAGCATGTTAGAGTTACTTGTTATTGTCGAAATTAACCCATCAGAAGTTGCAACAAGAAAATTTTCAAATTTTCAAGCTTAGTGCACATAAAGCGCTTTATCTGAATCGATTCAGGCATTCAATGTCACATTAAGTGCCTGATTTGAAGAATGTCACTCGTTTGAACTGACATCAAACGCTTTATGTTTTTAAAACAATCGTTCGAAGTTGCATTAAGCGTTCTATGTAAACTGTTTCACTCGATTGAAGTGACTTCAGGCACTTAATCTCTTCAACCACAACCTAAGTCACTTTAAGCGCTTCATCTTTGTTTTTGAAGTCGTTCAAAGTGACATAAGGCACCTAAACCCTAGTTCTTCCTTGTCAAACCAAGTGACCCTTCACTTTATCGCGCGAAGTGAAGGATTTGACCACTGCCGCCATTCTTCCCTCTTCCCCACATCCGTTCATCTCTTTCCTGCGTTCACCATTCACTCCATTTCCCCACGTTTCCCACTTCCCATCATTTCTCTCTATCTTCTCTTCCTTCTCTTCTTGTTCACCTTCTTTCTCTTCTTTCCACATTCAATCCCCACTCTCCCCACTCTCCCACGTTCTCCTGCCCTTTCCTCTTCTTATCCTTTCCTCCTCCTCCTCTTCTCTTTAAATTCCACCTTTTCCTCTTCTAACCTCCACTAAAATTGCTACATTTCATCTCAAATCACGTAACTCCCTCTCTTTCTCTAAAAAGCCAAAAATCTTTTCTCTCCATCAACCTACAAATCACCCACTCTGCTAAAAAATGGCCTCACAAGGATGTGGCGTGCACGCTCTTCTAGACCTATCCCGAGGGGACACAAAATGAAAACAAAGTGCTGGCATTGTTGAACCAAAAAACATCACATCTATCCGCTAAGGGCTCTCCAAGGATAACTTTCCTTGGATTAAAAAAAATTAAATTCCGATGTCAAAAATCCACCACCTCATGTTGAAAAAGGTACCCATTTGTCACCCCATTCACACATGCTTTATGAAGAATGGAGGAGCTGCGATGTTATGCCCCGCACCCTCCGTAGAATAATTAAAGGATAAAAGAAAGTTAAATGAAATTAATGGTAATTAATAATATTAAATTAAGAATTTAAATATTATAATTAATTGGTATTTATTGAGGGAATTAAATAATAGAATATAATTTAGAAATTCCAATTTCACCCCTACCCATATTAAAACAGACAGAACGTCAGTTTCTCTATTCATTCAGAGAAACCGACGTCCTCCTCTTCTCCATAGGCGATTTTTCTTCTTCTCCAACCCTAGGTGAAGAACTCTTCAAGAACCAATTCGATCTTCGTCCGTTCTTCAATCCGTCTCCTAGTAATCAAAGGCAAGTAACTTTCTTATGAGTTCCTACGATTTGCGAAAGGAAAAAGGCCTATTTTGATATCAAAATGGATCACCATGTAGTAGTTCCTCTTTGTTGATCTATATGTGATTTATGTGATATGGATTTGATGTTTTGGCCACTATATGTCGAGAATCGTTTCGTTGTTGTTGATTACGTGAAATCTTGCAAATCCCAATCCCTTGAACCCTCTCTTTGTTGCTATTTTCGGTTGATGAGAAGAAGAGAGTGAAAGGTAGGATTTTTGGGGTTGTTTTGGTGGATTATTTGATTTTTAGGCTTGAACCTTTGATGGGTATGTGTGTAGTGTTGAGTTGATGGATTAAGCATGAATTGTTAGTAAGGATTAGGCTTGGAATGGTTGGAAGGAAGTTGGGAATCGATTGGAGTGTAGATCTGCAGTTTCTGCAGAAATCACAGGATGAAAATTCTGGAAAAACATGGACATCGATCGATCGATGTCAGAGACTGACGTACATCGATCGATCGATGTATAGCTGAGGGAGAGGCTGATGCGTTTCAGATGTATGTGGATCGATCGATGTATAGCTGAGGGAGAGGCTAATGTGTTTCAGATGTACGTGGATCGATCGATGGATAGTTGAGTGAGAGTTTGATGTGAGGGGACGACGTCACTTCGATCGATCGATGTAGGCTGAGTGAGAGATCGAAGTTCTCTGATGGACGTGGATTGATCGACGGGGCTGACGTCCATCAGTTTTGTGGGAAAGTAGGGGAAGAAAGATGGAAGCTAGGTGATCCTTTGGGTGACGTTAGAGACTTTTTAGGACCTGATTGAGGCTAGTATAAGTCTTGGGAATACGACCTAAGCTGGTGAATCAACGATGAGGACTTCGTGGGGTATTCGAGTTGGACTTCAGTGTGAATAATCTAAGGGGTTAAGAATGAACGTGTGAGGCTTCGATAAGATTCAAATGGAACGTGTGAGGGTGTTTACTTCATCCCTTGTGTTCTAAGAATGAAAGCTAGGTAATGTTGGCTTGCCTGAAGAGTTACGCTTGAATATGCGAAAGGGATGAGTTTCAAATGATTGATTGACATGTGAATGCGCATCCTTGCATCATGGCACTTGCATTTGCATTGTGATTTGACAAGAGCTGTGCCTTGGCATAGGGTATAAAGTTTGCAAAATGAGCTGTGATGCGTTATAGGATATAAAGACAAGCTGTAACCATCACAGGGTGTAAAGTGAGCTGTAATGTGACACGGGATATAAAGACAAGCTGTGGAACATTATAGGGTATAAGTTAAGCTGTGTGTCGCAAGGTATAAAGACAAGTTGTGGCCCATCACAGGGTATAAAGGTACGTGACCGGACATTATGACATGCATTGCACTGTTTTGAAAAGTATTTGCATAAGCATTTGTGATTGTGTAGTGTAGTGCATATTTTGAATTGTCATGCATCACGTGAGTCGTTTTGGTATGATTGACTTGTAAGTTTTATTATTGAACTGTCTACTACTCATTCGTTGTTGTTCTCTATTTCTGTTGTGCTGGCAACTTATGATCTTTAAATTATATAAGACATATGCCCCATATCCCTTGATATGGATATTACTCATGTCTTGCCATGTGTTGATCCCGTATGTCTTATAAGCGGGTTACTTGCTAGTGTTTTTCGCTAAGAGTTCTACTCGTTGTCGTGTAGATGAGCCCGGTTATGACATGATTTTAATAGAAGATGACGGCGAGTGGGTTGAATGGGGTGCTTAGAGCTTATCTTGGGAATTGTTATAGACTGTTTCTTATTATCTTAACTTTCTTTCATTCATTTGAGGATTTTGTTGGCTACGACCACGAACAATCTTTTGTAATCACATTACATCTTGGTGTACGGATTTGATGGTTTAGATTTGTTTTACACATGTTTATGTGCTTACTCTCTTACGTCATTGATGTGTATTCGAGAGATGAGACGTCTTGTAGTCCTCTCAGTAGGCTACGACGGGTGCATCGGTTCGGGTCTGCTGTCCGGGCCAGGGCGCTATAGGTGGTATCAGAGACTAGGCTTCAGATCTACCTCGGAGACCTAGGTTATGTCATATAGAGTCCTAAGCTTTGATATTGACCTTAAGCTGATCCATAGGTCTAAGCATCCGATCTTAGATATAAGATGACTCGGGTTGGGTGTGTGCGAGCGCGATAAAATTTAATCAATAAGCATTATTTTTTTTTGTTTACGAGTTCCGTCCTGTACAACGCATATGGGCTTTCAGGATTATCCTTGGAATTACTGAATGCTAATAACCGTTGATTTTGCAGACAATGCCTCCCAGAAGAGAAAACCAGGGAAACGGCGGTAACGGAATGAAAATCCTCCGCCACTGCAGATGGTAGTACCACAGGCCCTGATGGACGCTATAACGGTGATAGCACAGGGAGTTGCTCAGCAGCAACAACAGCCTCCTCCGCCACCACCGCCTCAGCACGGTATCCGATATTATATCGGGGAAATGCGGAAGATGCATGCTCCCACCCTTTGAAGGGACCACTGATCCAGAGGTGGCCGAATTCTGGTTGGACGAGGTAGAAAGTGCTTCAGGCTAGTGCAGGTGCCTGAAGAGCACAAGGTGGATGTGGCAACGCCCTTGCTGAGTGGCCGGGCTAACGCATGATGGAATGGTGTGCTCCCTAAGATGACTTCCCCTATCTTGTAGAGACAGTTTATTGAGGCTTATAAAGATTACTACGTGCCTGAGACCGCTATTCTGAAGAAGATGAGGCAGTTTGATAAGTTGGAGCAAGAAAGGATGTCCATTTCGGATTACACCAACAGGTTCCATGCCTTGGGAAAATTCACACCCATGGTATTGGAAAATAACAGGATGAAGATGCTCAAGTTTGAGCAAGGTTTGAACCCCCGCATTCGGACGGATATATCGGGGTCTAGTCTGAAAACTTTTGAGGAGATGTTGGATGCCTGTTATCAGGTGGAAAGTGATATGCGCAGGTCACAGCCTAGAGAGGCTTGTGACGACACCAGCAAGAGGCCGAGGGACGATAGGAGTGGAGGTAGACCCAGACGTTGAGTCAAAATTCCTAGAAGAGGTCAGATAGTACAGTTCCAGCGACCACCCAGCAAAGCCAGCGTGACCGATCGGCTTCAGGTGTATGACCCAACTGCTAGAAGAATCACGTTGGGGAATGCTGGAAGAAAACAGGGGCTTGCTTCAAATGTGGTAAGACGGACCACAGGATCAAGGATTGCCCCGAGTGGAAGCAAAAGCCACAGGGAGAAGCAGGGCCATCACAGCAACAAAGGGGTAGGCCCAAACCTAATGCGAGGGTACATGTCATGACTGACGCTGAAGTGCAGGAGAGCATTGACGTTGTGACAGGTACAATTTAAGTTAAAATCTTAGTTTTTTAAGTTGAATTATAGTCGCTTAAGTTGAAACTGAATGTGCTATACATGAAAACCTTTATATGCTATATTCTTTGTGTTTAGGTGCAATTCTAATTAGTAAAGTGCCTGCAAACGTATTGTTTGATAGTGGAGCGAGTCACTCGTTCATATCTAAGAGATTTGTCAGAGGACTTGACTGTCTACCCGAGTGGCTTGAAACCCCCTTCAGGGTGCAGGCAACTGGTAAACAAGTACTGGTTTCTTACCACCAGTATAAAGACTATGAATTGGAGTTGGATGGGAAGTTTTTTTCCATTACATTGATCCCAATTGCGATGAGGGATTTTGATGTGATATTGGGCATGGATTGGCTGACCAAGTATCATGCCAATCTCGACTGCAGACTGAAGCTAGTAACTGTCAAAGATTCCGAAATGAATGAAGTGACAGTTCAAGGGAACATCAAGCTAACGAAAGCCCGGAAGAAAATATATTTGACGGCGATTAAGGCTTTCAAGGCTTTGAAGAAGGGAGCAGAGGGACTTGTGGTGTATGCTTTGGACACGAAGCAAGAAGTTCCCTCCATGGATCAGATTCCGGTAATCAATGAATTTAAGGACGTATTCCTTGATGATTTGCCGGGAGTTCCGCCATCAAGAGAAGTGGAGTTCGAAATCAACTTGATTCCTGGTGCGGAACATATATCTAAAGCACCTTACAGAATGGCTCCAACTAAGCTTAAGGAGCTGAAGGGACAACTTCAGCAGTTGTTAGATAAGAAGTTGATTCGTCCCAGTGTATCATCTTGGGGAGCTCCAGTATTATTTGTGAAGAAGAAGGATGGCAGCATGCGGTTATGTATTGATTACCGAGAGTTGAACAAAATTACCATCAAGAACAAATATCCTCTGCCAAGAATTGAGGATTTATTCGATCAACTAAAGGGAGCCCGATGGTTCTCAAAGATTGACCTTCGTCAGAGATATCATCAGTTGCTCGTGAAAGCAGGTGACGTCCCTAAAACAGCCTTCCAAACTCGATATGGGCATTATGAATTTTGGTGATGCCTTTTGGGCTGACTAATGCGCTAGCAGCTTTTATGGATTTGATGAACACCGTGTTCCGAGAACAGTTGGATCAATTCGTGTGGTGTTCATTGATGATATCTTGGTCTACTCTCCTGATGAACAATCCCATGCAGAACACCTAAGAGTGGTGTTGGAAATTTTGAGGCAGCAGAAGCTTTAGGATCTGCAAGGCACCACTAGAAGGGGGGGTTGAATAGTTGGTGTGGAAAGTGTGGTTTTTAAAATTGTTTAAAACCAAAAACTCAACTTCTGAAAACAGATTCTGTTTTCAGGACCAGTTTTAAAACCTTTTTAAAACTAGGTTGTAGGTCTTCCAAAATTCTGAAATTTTGAGAGAACTTAGCCTCAAATGTTATGAGTGTCTCCTAAAAATTTCAGATTTAAATTCAACCTTTAAACCCTTCAAAAATCGTTGGTGGTCAGATTGCACGAATCTGCCAGAAACTGTAGACTGATTTGAAAATTTATTCCTTTTTGTACTTAACTCCAATTGCTCTGAAATTTTAACCACTAACCCCTTATATGTTGCATTTAAATGGGTTGAAACAGTTTTGAAAAATTCTTTCGGGAAGTTAGTCAAATACACTCAAAGTCTCAACCTTTGCAAGCCTGAAAATCAGACTGCACTAGTCTCAGAACTTTAGATGTTTGAGTGACTTATACTTATCCAAAAGGGTTGAAACTTGTGCCAAATTAACCCTGAGACGTTGGCTATGTTTCTGGAAATTTGCATAATTTTTGAAAATTTTACTATTTTTACGAACGTAAACAAAAAGAGTAAACAGTGCAGAAACAGAATATAAGTGCTGAAAGTAAATGATACCGAGAATTTTATACTGGTTCGGTTATAAACAACCTACTCCAGTCTTCGAGGAACACCTTCTCAGTTCACACTAGTCACACATGCAAGTACACCTTACCACAGGGTTGATGGAGTTACACCAACTCCAACCCTTTACAAACCTTGTATGATGAATACAATTACGCACGAACACCACCCTTGCAAGAATGAAGATTGATCACACCTTGATCAATCTTTTACAAAGATATAGAATGTGTGGTGGTCTAAGATAAGCCTATTCAAAATAGGAATATAAGTACAATAGGCTTTCAAGAAAGAAGAAAGAAAGAGAGTGTAGAAGAAAGGAGTGCTAGGCTTTTTGATCCTTGAATTTGCAATGCTTGTTCTTGTCTTTTGTTTTTGCTCATCTCCTTTCCTTTTAAGCAACATGGCCGTCCCCCATTATGCTCCCCTCTTGAAAATTGTCTTCTAAGTCCTTGGGAGAATGTGTGGCATTATTGTGACATGATCTTGCTTACTTGGCACCTTCTCATTGGATGACCATTTAACCTTTGCTTACTTGGCACTTCATGATTTTGAATGTTGTCATCATTTGATGACTTGGAAAATCTGAAAATTCCACTACAAACATGTGCCAAAATCATCATAAAATAATTTCCATAATTCATAAGATTATCACCCAAATCAAGCAAGACAAAATTTCTCCAAATAAGGTGAAAATTTCGGCCATTAAGTCTACTTGACATGCTGAAATTTCAGCATGTGTTACATGGTGATATAATTCAAATTCCTTCCAAATTTCATTGATTTTTCTTTTAAAATAAATCACCAATTGGTAGCAAATATTCATCATTTTGGAAATGAATTTGGACAATAATAAGGTCTAGAATTCGGCCAAGGTTCTTCCACACATGCTGAAAAATTTCAGCATGTGTGATATTCAAGATATCACACTTTATGGCTTTGTATTTATTCAAATTACTTCCATTTCTTCTTCCAATTAACCACATGTTTCAAGACACAAATTATTGCTCATTATCCCAAAAATCGGCCAGCTATAACTATACATGCTGAAATTTTCAGCATGTGTTTCAAATGAGAAAATTTGAAACATTACCTTTTGTAGCTTCTTTCTTTAAATCACCAACATTGTATGATTGATTCTTGACCAATCAATATGCCAAAAGGCTCCACATATGCTCCATCTCAGCTGTATAGGGCGTGTCTAACATGTATTGCATGTGCTGAATTTTATTTTTGCAAACTTTGTAAAATAGTGCACATATTTAATACACACATGTTATATTCCAATCAGCCCTTAATTTAATTTTCTAGAACACTTTAAGATGTATGACATATAAAAAGTGTCTAGATACGTGTCGTATGATGTGCCAAAAATGTTCCATGTTGTGTACGTAGAAAACCGAATTTTCGATGTTTATCGATTACCCGATTTTTCTCTAATTAAATTCCAATTTTTGCACATGTTATATATTATGTTACACATAATATATAATATAAACTTTAATTCTCAGCTCTTGGCTGGTCTAAAGTGGCGCCATTAACATGTGACAAAATTAAAATTGGAATCTCCACAATTTGGCCTTAATGTGGGGTGATTTGTGTGTGCCAACATGGAATGATTTTATGGAAAATACATCATAGCACGAAATTTAAGATTTTTGAGTGTAGGGGCTGGCCATCTATTTATGGCAAGTACGTGACACGTTGGCGAAGTTTCGGTATTCGCCCGATACGACAATTTTCGGTTTAGAACCTTTTAACGTTGTATTTAATTTGTCATCACCATGACTTATATCATATGATATAAGACCTGAATATACTCATAAATATGAGTTAAGTATGGTGTGACGTTAACGTACGTACGTAAAATATATAACGTGTGGTAGTACGTTGGAATACATGTGTATGTGCCTTTTTCAAAAAAATTGAAAATATATATTTATATATGTATATGGCGTGTATATTGATGAAGAGAGGAGGAGGAGACTTTCCTTTCTTAGTCTTGTTGCCTTTGTGCCTTTTCCAAATGTAGCTTCCTTTAATGAACTACTTAGTTTAATTAACTAAGTACTTCACTTAATTAGTTTAGTTCATTAATGGTGGCACCTGAAAATAGTATAAACACAAAAATGTTTGCCATTTGATGTAAGCTTTAAAGCTTCATGGCTCGTTAGTACGGCAACATTATATATGAACTATAAGGCAAGTAATATGCAATATATCATGCACATTTATCTATGCACGTTTTTAGCTCATTTAAATCATATATTTTGAAATCACTCAAACCCCTTTTTCTCTACAATCTCCCTTTTGATGATTTTCAAAATAACTATGCACATGATTTAAATCCTATCGCCCCCTTCAATCATGCATAAATTCAAAATTTGAATTTTAAATTTCGAATCGCTCCCCCTTGATTTATGCAATCAGTATCTCTCTCCCCTTAAATCATGCTTTCTCTCCCCCTTTATTTTGGAAAGTAATCAAAAGATGCCTGTAAATAAGGAAAGAGAATCAATCAAATCAAATCAAATCATATCAGCTGAAATCATGCCTAATTAGAACGAAGAGATTCATACGTGGCTTGATTTAAGGCTTTTGTAAAGATATCCGCTACTTGTGCTTCTGTGCGTACGTGATCTATGACGATATCACCATTGTTTACATGATCACGAAGAAAGTGATAGTGTACTTCTATATGCTTGGCCTTAGAGTGTAACATGGGGTTCTTAGACAGATTAATGGCACTCATACTATCACAGTATATAGGAATTCTATTTACGGTAATTCCAAAGTCCGAAAGTTGTTGTTTTATCCACAACAACTGTGTGCACAAAGGCTAAGTGCCATGTACTCAGCCTCAGTAGTGGACAAAGCAACGCTTGCTTGCTTTTTGGAAAACCATGAAATGAGTGAGTTTCCTATAAATTGGCAAGTGCCACTCGTGCTTTCCTATCTATTTTACAGCCACCATAATCTGCATCAGTATAAGCATGTAAGTTAAATTCGGAATCTTTATCATACCAAATTCCTAAGGGGGCGTGTGCTTAATATAACGGAATATTCTTTTTACCGCATTATAGTGAGACACCTAGGTTGACTTTGAAAACGTGCACAACATGCATACACTGAACATGATATCAGGCCTACTAGCTGTTAATATAGCAAAGAACCAATCATAGCTCTATCTAAGGCATTTTCAAAATCTTTACCATTTTCATCCTTATCCAATTTGGTGGTGATACTCATAGGGGTGGGGGATGGTTTCAGATTTTCAAAATTGAACTTTTTAATCATGTCATTTATTATATTTAGCTTGACTTATGTGAATGCCTTTACCTACTCGTTTTGCTTAATCTGCAAGCCAAGAAAATAGTTAAGTTCACCAACCATAGACATTTCAAATTCGGATTTCATTGCATTTTTCAAAATCTTCAACAAGTTTATGTGAGGTAGAACCGAAAATAATGTCATCAACGTAGATTTGAATAATAAGTAAATCCGTTTTATCTTGTTTCAAAAATAGTGTACTATCTATAATACCTTGTTTAAAATCATTTTCTAAAAGGAAAGTAGCAAAACGATCATACCATGCTCTCGGTGCTTGCTTTAGTCCGTATAGTGCCTTCTTTAGTTTGTACACGTGATCGGGATGTTTCAAATCTTCAAAACCGGTGGTGGTTGCTTCACGTATACCTCTTCTTGTATAAATCATTTAGGAATGCACTTTTTACGTCCATTTGATACCAATTTGAAATCTTTCATGCAAGCATAGCAAGTAAGAGTCGTATAGCTTCTAAACGTGCTACGGGTGTAAAATGTTTCATCGTAGTCAATTCCTTCTTCTTGATTATAGCCTTGTGCTACAAGTCTAGCTTTATTTCTAACGACCTTCCTTCTTCATTCATTTTATTCCTAAACACCCACTTTGTGCCTATTATGGTCTTATCTTGTGGTCGTGGCACTAAATCCCATACATCATTTCTAACAAATTGATTAAGCTTATCATGCATAGCATCAATCCAAGAAGAATCACTCAAAGCATCATGCATATTTTTGGGTTCAATTTCAGAAATCATAGCATGAAATTGACTTATTTCATCCGAAGTAACTCTTCTACGTGGTCGCACACCGTGAGTGATGTCGCCTATGATGAGATCATGTGGGTGATCTCTATGCCATCTTGGTTGATTATTTTCTATGTTATCATGCATTTCTAAGTGATCATGCATTTCTAGTGTGTCATTCATGTCATGCATATCAAATGTACCATCATCTTCATTCAACACAGGTTTCAATTCAAAGTCATCATCATATTCTTTATCTTTATCAATCTCACCAATTCATTAAACTTCACATGAATAGATTCTATGATTTGTCTAGTGAGAGGATCATAACATCTATATGCCTTTGAATTTATAGAATATCCAACAAAAATGCACTCAATTGATTTGGATTCAAATTTATCTAAATTATCTTTTGTATTTAAAACAAAACATTTGCATCCAAACACACGAAAATAGTCAATCTTAGGCATGCGATCATTCAATATCTCATAAGGCGTCTTGTTTATTTTCTTTCTAATAGATAGGCGATTTACTATGTAGCATGCACAATTTACGGCTTCCGCCCACAGAAATCTAGGCAATTTATTTTTGCATAACATAGTCCTAGCGATTTCTTGTAATGTTCGATTCTTTCTTTCTACTACTCCATTTAATTGTGGAGTTCTAGGTGGCGAAAATTCATGCTTGATTCCTTTTTATTCGCAAAATGAAATCATATCCTTGTTTTTAAATTCACCGCCTCTATCGCTTCTTATCTTTTCACATTGACACCGTATTGATTTTCAAGTTGTTTGATTAATTTCACAATTTCAATGGCACTATCATCCCTATATGCAAGAAATAAAGTCCAAGTATAACGAGAAAAATCATCAACAATCACGCATGCATAGTGGCGCCCACCAAGGCTTGTAGTGCGACTAGGACCAAACAAATCAATGTGTAGTAGTTCTAAGACTCTAGTCGTGCTTATTTCATTCTTAGGCTTAAGTGACTCACGTGTTTGTTTGCCTTTATGCAAGATTCACACAATTGAAAGTTGTCTAAATCAAGTGTAGGCAATCCTCGTACTAGGTTCTTTCGTTGGAGTTTTTCTAGTGTGGAAATACCAATGTGTCCTAAACGTCTATGCCATAAATTCACATTGGGTTCGTTCGACATAAATCACTTAACTTTAGCGTTCTACCATATCATCCATAGAAAGCGTAAAAATGTTACCTCTCTCGTTTTCCTTTTAAAACGGTTTCTCCATTTTTATTTATTATTACAGTAAGGGTGAGTAAAACATACATTAAAGCCATTGTCAATAAATTAAGAAATGCTAAGAAGATTGTAAGATAAGTTGCTTACCAAAATACACGTTGGAGATTTGAAGAGTGCTTGGATTTCCTATCGTACCTTTTTCCGATGATCTTACCTTCGTTGTTGTCTCCAAAGGTCACGGTTCCGCCTTTTGTGACCTTCTTTAATTTTGTGAACAAGCTCGGGTCACCCGTCATGTGCCTCGAGCAGCCACTGTCAAGGAACCACTTTATAGTTGTATCTTTTGATGTGTGGGCTCCCTGCAATGTGCAAAAATGATTTAGGTACCCTTTTAACTTTGGGTCCTTGCGAGTTAGTTAATCACCTCTTGGTAAAAGTACCTTTCGGTACCCATACTTGAGTGATCCTTCTCGGTCTAGCAAATGGCAAGAATGTAGATGAAGGTGCGATATAGTAGACATGTGGTGAATGCACTTTGGGCCTTTGCCCAAGAACTCCTTTATACTCATTGTATGAAGGACGTTTTTGATATGTCCTTGTCTGTGTGTGCGTAGTGCGTGGATGAAATGAATGCTGTGTATGCATCACTCTTTTCTTTTCATATCTATATGGTACAAAATTGTATTTCGCATGATATGAAGAGGAAGTGGGGCGTGATGAGGGAAGAGGCGGTTTTTTGCGTCATCTTAGACGCCATTTGAGGCTTTGGGGTGTCTACTTTCTTAGACACACCAAACTTAGTTGGTTTGGTGGATACTTCATTAGTATCAACGTATCCCAACCCGTTTGTCACTATCATGCTTCTGTGATAAGATAATACGATGTAGCATGTTAGATCCTGTATCAAACTGTTCATCATTTTTTCTAGGTCTATATTCCTTGATTTCAAATTTGAAATCTCGGATTTCATTTCGTTATTTTGAGTGGTTAATGATGTAATTTCTGTCTTTAATGCACTGATGATGCATGATGACTCTTTCTTTGAATCGTTTAATTGAGCGACAAGATTCTCGTTAGAAGATTCTAACAGTTTCTTATCTTCAATTAATCGCTCCTTTTCCTTAGCGAGAGTCTTAGTGAATTTATGCAATTCTAAATACTGACTAAAAAGATCATCATAAGAAGGCTCAGAGTCAGAATCAGAA
Organism: Eustoma russellianum; assembly: GCA_036186865.1. Taxonomy (NCBI): domain Eukaryota; kingdom Viridiplantae; phylum Streptophyta; class Magnoliopsida; order Gentianales; family Gentianaceae; genus Eustoma; species Eustoma russellianum. The sequence continues at coordinate 8,241,294 of AP025068.1, forward strand.
TCAGATGATACCTCATTAGATGCTTTGGACACAAAGCATACTTGTGCAGTCTCTTCTTCGGTTTCAGTCTCGGAATCCGATGTATCACTCCATGGTGGAGGCCTTTAGAGCACGTTTCCTTTGCTTGGGTTCTGAGACGAGTCTATTCTTGTTCCGCTCCTTGTCAGGGTATTTTTTTGTTTGCTTTTCTTTATTGGGGCAGTCATATGATAAATGTCCAAGTTTGCCACATTCATAACATTTAACATCTTTATCATTTGTCTTGTTCTTATTTCTTTTAGTCGTAGTGTCCTTATTTTTGTTTCTAAATGGCCTTCTCATAAATTTTCTTAAACCTTTAGCCAATAGAATTAGGTCATCGTTATACGATTCAGAATCACTATCATCTACGTGATCGGAAGAAGTAGAGACGTATTCATTTGATTTAAAAGCAATAGCTTTACCTTGTTTAGATGATTCTGATTTCCGTATGGTGAGTTTATTTTCATACACCTTAAGTGATCCAATTAACTCTTCCATCTTTATTGAGTTCGTTTCTTTGCTTTCTTCTATTGCGGTTACTTTAGGGTCTCACTCTGATGGAAGGCTTCGCAAGACTTTCTGTACTTTTTCCTGCATGGTAAAAGCTTTACAAGAGACTCAAGAGAATTGTAGATGTTAGTCAAACGAAGATCCATATCAACAATAGATTCATTAGGCAATAGTTTAAACGACTCAAGTGTGGACATAAGCATGTTTATCTTTGACTCTTTTACTTGACTCGTGCCTTCGTGTTTCATTTCGAGTATCCTCCACATTTCTTGTGCACTAGAACAGTTTGAGACATAACTAGACTCACTCTTACTTAATCCATTTAAGAGCAATTGCATAGCCCTAGCATTCATGCTAAGTTTCTTTTTATCATCACTTGTATATTCTTGTCTAGGTTTATCAACTTCTAGTGTGACTCCGTCTACGGTGGATAACTTAGATGGAACAAAAGGACCATCTTCTATAATCGACCAAAGATCAATATCTATTGCCATAAGAAAAAGCTTCATTCTTAGTTTCCATTGAATAAACGACTCACCGTCAAAAAGAGGAGGCCTTTGGCTCAACATACCTTCTTGCTCGGTTTTGAGATTTGTGGTTGCCATCTCACTGAATCGTTGGATCCTTTGTAGTGAGTATTCCTGCTCACTGATACCACTTGTAGGATCTGCAAGGCACCACTAAAAGGAGAGGGGATTGAATAGTTGGTGCGGAAAGTGTGGTTTTTAAAATTGTTCAAAACCAAAAACTCAACTTCTGAAAACAGATTTTGTTTTCAGGACTAGTTTTAAAAAAGTTTTTAAAACTAGGTTGTAGGTCTTCGAAAATTCTGCAATTTTGAGAGAACTTAGCCTCAGATGTTATGAGTGTCTCCTAAAAATTTCAGATTTAAATTCAACCTTTAACCCCTTCAAAAATCGTTGGTGGTCAGATTGCGCGAATATGCCAGAAACGGTAGACTGTTTTGAAAAATTTATTCTTATTTGTACTTAACTCCAGTTGCTCTGAAATTTTAACCACTAACTCCTTATATGTTGTATTAAATGGGTTGAAACCATTTTGAAAAATTCTTTCAGAAAGTTAGTCAAATACACTCAAAGTCTCAACCTTTGCAAGCCTGAAAATCAAAGTGCACTAGTCTCAGAACTTTGGATGTTTGAGTGACTTATACTTATCCAAAAGGGTTGAAACTTGTTCCAAATTAACCCTGAGACGTGTGGCTATGTTTCTGGAAATTTTCGTAATTTTTGAAAATCGTTTACTATTTTTACGAACGTAAACAAAAAGAGTAAACAGTGCAGAAACAGAATATAAGTGCTGAAAGTAAATGACACCGAGAATTTTATACTGGTTCGGTTATAAACAACCTACTCCAGTCTTCGAGGAACACCTTCCTAGGTTCACACTAGTCACACACGCAAGTACACCTTACCACAGGGTTGATGGAGTTACACACCAACTCCAACCCTTTACAAACCTTGTATGACGAATACAATTACGCACGAACACCACCACCTTGCAAGAATGAAGATTGATCACACCTTGATCAATCTTTTACAAAGATATAGAATGTGTGGTGGTCTAAGATAAGCCTATTCAAAAATAGGAATATAAGTACAATAGGCTTTCAAGAAAGAAGAAAGAAAGAGAGTGTAGAAGAAAGGAGTGCTAGGCTTTTTTGATCCTTGAATTTGCAATGCTTGTTATTGTCTTTTGTTTTTGCTCATCTCCTTTCCTTTTAAGCAACATGGCCGTCCCACCATTAGTGCTCTCCCCTCTTGAAAATTGTCTTCTAAGTCCTTGGGAGAATGTGTGGCATTATTGTGACATGATCTTGCTTACTTGGCACCTTCTCATTGGATGATCATTTAACCTTTGCTTACTTGGCACTTCATGATTGGTTGAATGTTGTCATCATTTGATGACTTGGAAAATCTGATAATTCCACTACAAACATGTGCCAAAATCATCATAAAATAATTTCCATAATTCATAAGATTATCACCCAAATCAAGCAAGACAAAATTTCTCCAAATAAGGTGAAAATTTCGGCCATTAAGACTACTTGACATGCTGAAATTTCAGCATGTGTTACATGGTGATATAATTCAAATTCCTTCCAAATTTTCATTGATTTTTCTTTTAAAATAAATCACCAATTGGTAGCAAATATTCCCATCATTTTGGAAATGACATTTGGACAATAATAAGGCCTAGAATTCAGCCAAGGTTCATTCCACACATGCTGAAAAATTTCAGCATGTGTGATATTCAAGATATCACACTTTATGGCTTTGTATTTAATTCAAATTTCTTCCATTTCTTCTTCCAATTAACCACATGTTTCAAGACATAAATTATTTGCTCATTAGTCCCAAAAATCGGCCAGCTATAACTATACATGCTGAAATTTTCAGCAAGTGTTTCACATGAGATAAAATTTGAAACATTACCTTTTGTAGCTTCTTTCTTTAAATCACCAACATTGTATGATTGATTCCTGACCAATCAATATGCCAACAAGGCTCCACATGTGCTCCATCTCAGCTGTATAGGGCGTGTCTAACATGTATTGCATGTGCTGAATTTTATTTTTTGCAAACTTTGTAAAATAGTGCACATTATAATAATACACACATGTTATATTCTAATCAGCCCTTAATTTAATTTTCTAGAACACTTTAAGATGTATGACATATGTAAAAAGTGTCTAGATACGTTTCGTATGATGTGCCAAAAATGTTCCATGTGTTGTGTACGTAGACAACCGAATTTTCGATGTTTATCGATTACCCGATTTTTGTCTAATTAAATTCCAACTTTTTGCACATGTTATATATATTATGTTACACATAATATATATAATATAAACTTTAATTCTCAGCACTTGGCTGGTCTAAAGTGGCGCCATTAACATGTGACAAAATTAAAATTGGAATCTCCACAGTTTGGCCTTAATGTGGGGTGATTTGTGTGTGCCAACATGGAATGATTTTATGGCTGGAATTTACATCATAGCCACGAAATTTTTGAGAATTTTTGAAGTGTAGGGGCTGGCCATCTATTTATGGCAAGTACGTGACACGTTGGCGAAGTTTCGGTATTCGCCCGATACGACAATTTTCGGTTTAGAACCTTTTTATGTGTCGTATTTAATTTGTCATCACCATGACTTATATCAAATGATATAAGACCTGAATATACTCATAAATATGAGTTAAGTATGGTGGTGTGACATTAACGTACGTACGCAAAATATATAACGTGTCGGTAGTACGTTGGAATACATGTGTATGTGTCTTTTCAAAAAAATTTGAAAATATATATTTATATATGTATATGGCCGTGTATATTAATGAAGAGTGGAGGAGGAGACTTTCCTTTCTTTGTCTTGTTGCCTTTGTGCCTTTTCCAAATGTAGCTACCTTTAATGAACTACTTAGTTTAATTAACTAAGTACTTCACTTAATTAGTTTAGTTCATTAATGGTGGCACCTGAAAATAGTATAAACACAACAAATGTTTGCCATTTGATGTAAGCTTTAAAGCTTCATAGCTCGTTAGTACGACAACATCATATATGAACTATATAAGGCAAGTAATATGCAATATATCATGCTCATTTATCTTATGCACGTTTTTAAGCTCATTTAAATCATATATTTTGAAATCACTCAATCTCCCTTTTTCTCTACAGAAGCTATATGTCAAATTCACCAAGTGTGAATTTTGGCTAAGAAATGTAGCCTTTCTCGGTCATGTAATTTTGGAGGACGGGATCTCAGTGGATCCTAAGAAGGTAGAAGCCATTACTGAATGGCCAAGACCTACAAATGTGACCGAAGTTGGAAGCTTCCTAGGCTTGGCAGGCTATTATAGGAAGTTTGTTGAAGGATTTTCGAAAATAGCAGTTCCATTGAGTCGACTTACTCAGAAGAAGACTAAGTTTGAGTGGACTGCTAAATCCGAGCAGAGTTTTTCAGAACTCAAGACGAGATTGACCACTGCCCCAGTGTTGGCGCAACCCTCCGGCACCGACGGTTTCGTTATCTATAGTGATGCGTCCAAGAAAAGACTAGGTATGTATATCGTTACAACTAATGCATTGTATATACATATGCCAGTCTTAAACTACTTTCTGTCTAAAGGTTGTGTCTTAATGCAAAATGGATGAGTTATCTCGTACGCGTCGAGACAGTTGAAACCATATGAACATAATTACCCGACGCATGACTTGGAGCTTGGACCTGTAGTATTTACTCTTAAGATATGGAGGCACTATTTGTGTAGCACCCCGTATACCGGCCCAGCCGGATACGGTACGCCCGTCGTACTTCACTAAGGAGAGTACCAGGCATAGATCCATAACATGTCGTGGTCCATGATAAAATGCATGGACTTTCGTGCTTACACGTCAACAAGTAAGCGAACCCGTGGCAGAATTAAAACCTCAAATTAAAAACGTCTACAAAATCATTCTTAGTTTTACAACCCAAATCACAAGCACAGAAATTCTCAAAGTAACTGTTTCCCATCACGATTACATAATAAGTCATCGGTCACAATTAGCACATCAAGTCTCATAATTCGTCCATCTTTCGCTGCGCTCACGGGTAGGGGACCCTAGGTTCATCCTCAATCCATTCTACCTTGTTCCCTGCAGTCTCTGGGAGGAAAAATAGGGGGTGAGTGACAAAGTCACCAGCAAGTATACTATAAATAATCGAGGATTAAATGGAAAGTACATACAAGAACCGAACCCCCAAAAAATTCGGTTTAGAAACATACCTGACCTCCATCCAATACCCGTTAGTGATCAACACTTAATGCGTCAAGATTATAACTTAAGCAAGATCGTTACTTAAAGAACATAACAATAAAAGGTTGCAACTTGCATAAGTTCGTAACATATCAAGGATCATCACCTAATAAGATCATAACTTAGGAACTACCAAGTTATAACAACTTAGTCTAAGTATCATATGCCACTACACGATGACTCAATAAATGTGACATGCATGCATATGTACGTGTGATGTATCACGATAAAAATGATGATATGATCTTTCGTGCCTTTCTTTCAAAACATCATCGTCAAGAAAACAATAGAGTGTTCAGATCTATCTTCCCGGATCTGAGGCGGTTACTTCTCCCCTTCTAATCTATTATTCCCGGATTCGGAGCGGTAACGTCATCACTTATCGGGTCTATTCTCTTCGGGCCCGAACGGTCCATATCAGGTCTATTCTCTCCGGGCCTAAACGGTCCATATCATCAGATCAATTAACCCCGGATCTGGAGTGGGTCCTTACTGGCCAGGAAACATATACACACGGTACCGGTGGGAAGCGTTCTTTTTTTTTAAAACAGAATCTTTTCTTTAAAAACGCTTTTCATCTTTCTTTCGCATAAAATCAATGCCATAAATCATGTAAATGACGATGATGCAATGCATGGCATGTACTGTGCAAATCATGATATAATGCAATATGTATACACATACGTACAACTCATTCCTTCTACTGGAAAAATTTCCAGCATTATCAATCCATATACTCGGCCTCAATCTAATTAATTACGAAACAAGGCTGCTGAATTTCGGCAATACAGCGCCCCTTTCTTTTGTCTTTCATGTAAGCCCATTAAACTTCTTTAAATTTGGGGCGGCTTTAAGAAACTATTATAAACATACCGTTAATTGGTGATTGTAAGCCCACGCCGTATAACGAAGCCTAAGTCCATTAGAATAAGGCCCTATAATAAGTTCCTCAATTCTGCTCGAAATTTCAGACTAGTGACGCCCACTTAATTGTGGTGTTTACCCTCCGATTAGTCATTCTAAGATAAGTGGCTTACATAAAAGGGTTCACATATGTCTTAAGTAGTTGGTATAAAAATTTCGCGGATTTATAATATCGTTATAGGACTTATTTATTCTTTTTCCCAAAACCATTGCATGCTGAATTCTGGATTGACCGATTTTACTATAAATTTTAGTGTGACCACACCGTGAATCCTTTTTCAAAAATTCCAGCTCTCAAGCTTAGTAAACACATAGGGCTAGTACCCAGCCAAAACTCAGCCCAATTGCATCTTCCTAAGGTCCATATCCTGGTCACAAATTATGCCAGATGAAATCTGTTTAGCCCAGTAATTTTCCAGCATGACCAGTTTGAATAAAAATTCCGCTAAAAATAATCCGTAACTCCTTTTAACGAAATTCCAACTCTCATATATAATATACACATAGGGCTAATGTCCTACCAAAAATCGACTAAATTGAATGTCCCTAAGGTCTCTTGTTAGGTCTCACAAAACGACCTAAAATCTGCCCTGCTCCAGTAAATTTCAGATTTGGTCATATTTCATTCCTAAATGGCCCCAACTTGCATTGTTTGACATAAACACTTTATTAAGCTTCAAACTCACCTTTTTCATTGGAAATTTACAGATTCAACACGTTACAAACATCATATACAAATCTTTACAAAACAGCTTGTATACCACATACATCATTCTTTGGCCATGCATACCATATTCCCACTAAATCAAACCTTAGTAAAGTTGGTGCATTCGCACCCTAACCCCCAAACAGCCCGTTTAGGTACATGTAAAGCAAAAATCACATATCCACAAAGAACATACTAAGCTTAACACACAAAAGCATAAATCTTATTCACACCTTACCCCATAGCTTATCACTTCTTACAAGACCACCCTTATTTCTTTTCCCCCTTCCAACCGTATCCCCCATCCATGGAAAAGAAGGGATCTTTAGCATGTTCATAATGGATTCATCACATATTAGTACTTAAAATCAACAAAGAATCCACCTTTGGAGAAAAACTCACACATACACGCCACTTAACCCCTAGGCCGAAAGTTTCATGCATCAAGGCTTAGCATTTCACATCTAAGATTGAATATTAAGGTCAACTAGACATTCAAGCAAGAACTTTCACATTTAAGCCACAAATAAGTATAGTGTACTTGCCTTCATAGTCTTTAGATCTTGCTTGAATTTGTTGGCACAAGGAGTACTCCCTCCCACCTTTTCCTATTACATACGGTTTATGGGGGTAGTGGTTAGCCATTTCTTAATTTACATAATACAACTAAGTTGAGGGATAGAGGGTCTTACCATTTGCATCTTAGATGGATTGAGGGAAATCCACTCTTGCTAAGACACCCCTTTTGTTTGGTGTCTTGAAACCTTCACCTAGAGCCGTGATGTTCACGGTTTTGTCAAAGAAGGAGATGCCATATGAGCTTCATCCTTTAAGGTGTAACTTACTAAAGATTGTGGATGGTGGTCTTACCTAGACAAGCCTTGAGGTTGGAGGGTTCTTGGACCTTCTTTGGCTCACCTTCCCGCCGGCTCCCTTGAGAGAAGAGGAAGGGATACTTCTTATTTTATGGAGTAGTCTCTTGGAATATCCCCTACTTAATTGGATAGAAGAAAGGTTGCTTGTGAAGAAAATGGGAAATAAATCCTTCTTGGTTATGCAACCGGTAGCTATTAATCATTGGGAAGGGAGAATGCATCTTTAAGGGGGTTATCTCACTTAATTATCCATCCATCCTTTGCTTTTGGGTTCTTAATAGTCTTGAATTCAACTGCTTACTCCCCAAAACCTCATGGCCGAAATATACATATATATCCTACATATATATGTTTTTCATAATTCTTACCCACACACACACACACACAGAGATATATATATATATAGCTATATATCCGTATATATATATACACCTATATATATATATTTATAATTTCTCACAATTTAAAATAAGTCATAAACCTTAAAATACACGTTATGGCCGAAAATATTAAGTGGATGTGTATATATATAACCGTATATGTATATATGTATAACATACTTTCCCAAAAACCATTTTATGGCCATATATATATACCTAGATCCGTATATATATATATATATATATATATATATATATATATATATATATATATATATATATATATATATATATGCCAATATGTATATACACATATATTATACACAAATCTATCTATTTTACATATCTTGTTGTTACATCTTAGAACATAACCATGGATGAACCACTTTGATATAAATATACACTTAGATCTTTGAAATCCATGAAGTATCAAGGAAGATTACTTGCATACATAGATTTGTGTATTTTCCATATATGGTTCCTTAAGTAAACTTTTCATTGTACAATAATCCATTAAGCCATTTATTACATCGTAGCTTCCACTTTATACATGTACACATATACGCACATATCTATGTATAAGTCCATGTATGTCCAGTGCTTTATACAAGTGTGTCATGCAAACCTATTCTCCGCCAAGTTGAATTTGCTAGACCTTAAGAATCGCTATACTTAATTGATAAAGTTCCTCTTGTCTTACTTCAAAATGGCACCCGACGGCCATATTAGGGATGGATGAAGGAAGTTCTTCATTTATTAAAGGCTTAATTATGCCCATCTTTTGGAGTTTGTATAAGGAACCTATCTCATTGGTTACTCCTTAATACCCCATGGCCGAAGACATATGTGGGTGTATGTAATTCAATTGCATCTTATCCATGCTCTCATTTTCCTTTCTTAATATATTTATATATATATATATATATACACGTGTTTGTGTATCTTCATTGGCTGCCCCTTGAGTATATTTTCCATGGACCATAATCCGTTAAACCACTTATCATAACTCATCAGGTAACGTTTACGTATATATATGTATGCCCATACCATATGTATATAAATGTGTCACATAGACCTACTTCCCATTAAATTTGAAATTGCTTAACCCCATAAGAGGCTATATTTTAAATGATAAAATCTCCTTTGGCTTTCTCCAACAATAAGCCGGCGGTGGGGAGGGGTCCTTTCCCTCCCAAGTGTAATTATTAAAAGATTAGTGTGTCTCTTTCTAGTCCTTAAGTCATTTATCATTATGACTAAGGAAACACCATGAACTATCTTGGATAATTGCTTTAGTAAGCAATTAAGAGAGGTAGTTACCTTTTTCTAGAAATAAAAAGGCCTCTCAATGGCTCCTTTTATCCGGCGGCTAGAATAGGGAAGAGGGGTATTTTCCCTCTTTTCATCCTTTTGGATCTTTAATTAGTAAGACACTTAAAGGCTTGGAATAATCCCTCCAAGGTTCTTAACGATAGTTAGTTACTTATTTTAGAAAGAGGCTTCTTCTAATTGTTCTCAATCCTCTAAGCAAAAAATTTAGAAAATTTAGTAATCTTAAGAAAACTTCAAACAGCTCACTTGCTTCATATTTTACGCTTTGGGCGGTATGCTAATTTCCTTTAATCTTAAATAATCGTAGGTAAAGTCGAAGATACCCTCCTTTCGAGATATCGTTCTATTACCTTGCTTCACCCCAACCCTAGATGCCATACTAATTTAGGCGGGGTACAACATTCTCCCCCCTTAAAATAAGTTTCGTCCTCGAAACTGGGGATAGTAGGGTCTATGCTTCCATGTTTCCCCGGTCCTTATACATCTTTTAGTTGTTTTACCCTGTCCATTCATCACTGCTTATGTAGAAATCCTCCTTCAAGGTTCCCTTTCATATTCTCTTATGATTAACCTTATTTGGAGTAAGTAAGATAAAACATAAGTACTTTAGTTTAGAGAATCTGATGTACCTGTCGGTAGTTTGGATGTTCCAAAATCCTGGGGTGCATCATCCTTCGATTCATATTAGCGCCTCTGATCATTTTGCGCATGGCTCTATAAGGATACAGCTGCTACCTCCTACTTTCTCTCTTTATACACTCATTCAGTCTCTTGTGTTCCTCCATCACCCTAATATCGTGCTCCACTTTATAGCAATCCTTTAACAGTCCATCGAAAGTACTTGGGTATACTTTGCCTAATCTAGCTTTAATCCGAGGATGTAGACCACGTACGAATCTGGTTATCTTCCACTATTAATCCTCCATAACCAAGGGAGCATACCGTCCTAATATAGTAAACTGGCGGACATATTCTGATATCGGGTGCCCGGTTCTTATCTTAGTGTATCAAATTCTTCAATCCTCTCAATCACCAATTCCAGTGAGAGGTAAGCTCCACAAAATTCTTCGAGGAATCTTGCCCAAGTTATAGGTTGAGATAGTGACTGGACATTCTTTCTCCACCACTGACCGGCTTTGCCAATCAGGAATGGCTGAACGATTGGTGCCCTCATCTCATCCGGCACCTGAACTCTAAAAAGGTGTCCCTCAACCTCGTCCAACCATTTCTCAGCTTCTTCTGGTTCGGACTCCCCGCCAAATCTTGGAATTTGTGCTTTAGCCAATTGTCGGTAATAAAATCCAATACTTCCCGGAGGTGACAGTGATGATGTCCATATACCGGTTTGTGAGGTCATCTGCACCCCATAGCGTCGGTTTTATTCAATCTGGGAATGTCATAATATGTGGCAGAATTTAATCTATACCAGTAGCATATCTGGGGCGTGCACATACATACTTTAGAAATTAAATTCTGGGATTGTCGTTAATTAGGATTTTATCAATAGGTCGAACCCTAAATTTCCAGTCTAAGTTATCCTAGTCTAAGGTCAACACTCATCTAGGATAAGGACTTAGATCTAAGATCAAACTTAATTGACTACGATCATAACTTAGTTCTATATTCTGCCCGGATCTAGAGCCTCAGCTCTGGTACCACCTGTAGCGTCCCGCATCCCGGCCCAGCCAGGTACGGTGAGCCCGCCGTACTTCACTAAGGAGAGTACCAGGCATCAATCCATAACATGTCGTGGTCCATGATAAAATGCATGGACTCTCGTGCTTACACGTCAACAAGTAAGCGAAACCGTGGCAGAATTAAAACCTCAAATTAAAAACGTCTACGAAATCATTCTTAGTTTTACAACCCAAATCACAAGCACAGAAATTCTCAAAGTAACTGTTCCCCATCACGATTACATAATAAGTCATCGGTCACAACCAGCACGTCAAGTCTCCTAATTCGTCCATCTTTTGCTGCGCTCACGGGTAGGGGACCCTAGGTTCATCCTCAATCTATTCTACCTTGTTCCCTGCAGTCTCTGGGAGGAAAAATAGGGGGTGAGTGACAAAGTCACCAGCAAGTATACTATAAATAATCGAGGATTAAATGGAAAGTACATACAAGAACCGAACCCCCAAAAAATTCGGTTTAGAACCATACCTGACCTCCATCCAATACCCGTTAGTGATCAACACTTAATGCGTCAAGATTATAACTTAAGCAAGATCGTTACTTAAAGAACATAACAATAAAAGGCTGCAACTTGCATAAGTTCGTAACATATCAAGGATCATCACCTAATAAGATCATAACTTAGGAACTACCAAGTTATAACAACTTAGTCTAAGTATCATATGCCATTACACGATGACTCAATAAATGTGACATGCATGCATATGTACGTGTGATGCATCACGATAAAAATGATGATATGATCTTTCGTGCCTTTCTTTCAAAACATCATCGTCAAGAAAACAATAGAGTGTTTAGATCTATCTTCCTGGATCTGAGGCGGTCACTTCTCCCCTTCGAATCTATTATTCTCGGATTCGGAACGGTAACATCATCACTTATCGGGTCTATTCTCTCCGGGCCCGAACGGTCCATATTAGGTCTATTCTCTCCGGGCCTGAACGGTCCATATCATCAGATCAATTAACTCCGGATCTGGAGCGGGTCCTTACTGTCCAGGAAACATATACACACGGTACCGGTGGGAAGCGTTCTTTTTTTAAAACAGAATCTTTTCTTTAAAAACGTTTTTCATCTTTTTTTCGCATAAAATCAATGCCATAAATCATGTAAATGACGATGATGCAATGCATGGCATGTACTGTGCAAATCATGATATAATGCAATATTTATACACATACGTACAACTCATTCCTTCTACTGGAAAAATTTCCAGCATTATCAATCCATATACTCGGCCTCAATTCCCTTATGGTTAGGCCCACTACAAATTGTCTACGGGACTAGAATTAAAGAAGCGCAGTATGATGATGCAACATTGAGAGAAATTCGTGACAAATTGTCTACGGGACTAGTAAAAGATTTCCAGTTGAGAGAAGATGGAAGTCTATGGTTCCAGAATCGGTTATGCGTACCAGGTAATGATGAACTTCGGAGAGAATTGCTACACAAAACACACAACTCAAGGATGTCTATCCACCCTGGAAGCACAAAAATGTACAAGGACCTTAAAAGGAATTATTGGTGGATAGGGATGAAAAGAACTATCGCGGAGTATGTTGAGAGGTGTCTAGTATGCCAACAAGTTAAGGCAGAACATCAACGACCTGGTGGTTTGATGATGCCACTTGAGATTCCAGAATGAAAGTGGGAGCACGTGACCATGGACTTCGTGATGGGTTTACCCAAAACCAGAAGTGGGAATGAAATGATTTGGGTAATTGTCGATCGCTTGACAAAGACAGCTCATTTCATAGCTATGCCACATGGTACTTCTTATGAGAAATTGTCCAACATATACGTGGATAACATTGTAAGCTTGCATGGAGTTTCCGTCAGTATTGTATCGGACCGTGATCCCAGGTTCACCTCTAAGTTCTGGATGGCTTTCCAGAAAGAGATGGGTACCGAGCTAAGAATGAGTACCACTTATCATCCTTAGACAGATGGAGATTCGGAGAGGACAATCCAGACCTTAGAAGATATGTTGAAAGCTTGCGTTCTGGATTTTAAAGGAAACTGGGATAGTATGCTGAAGCTGATGGAGTTCTCATACAATAATAACCATCACAGTGCAATTGGCATGGCACCGTTTGAGGCCCTATACGGACGTAGATGCAGATCCCCGGTTTGTTGCGACAAAGTTGGGAAAAGGACGATCACTACACCAGAATTGGTCGAGCAGACAATTGGGAAAGTGCAGATCATAAGAAAGAGACTAAGGGTGGCACAAGATCGCAATAAGAGTTGGGCCGATACTAAAAGACGACCCTTGGAATTTGAGGAGGGTGAGAAAGTCTACCTACGAGTCTCACCTACTAAGGGAGTTGTGAGATTCGGGATGAAAGGCAAATTAAGACCTCAGTATATTGGTCCATACGAGGTGCTTGGTAAAGTTGGTGAAAGAGCATATCGGTTAGCTTTGCCTCCGAGTTTGTCCAAGTCCATAATGTATTTCATGTGTCTCAACTGAGGAAATACATACCGGACCCGAGCCATGTCCTTGAGACTCAACCATTGGATGTTAGAGAAGATGTCACATATGAAGAACATCCAGAGAAGATTGTGGATAAGAAAGATCAAGTCCTACGCAAGCACGTGATTCCGCATGTCAAAGTTCAATGGAGTAATCATACAGAGCGTGAAGCCACGTGGGAGCTTGAGGAGCAAATGAAGAAGTTATATCCACATCTTTTCCAATAAGGTATGTTAGTTTCGAGGACGAAACTTTTTGTAAGGGGGTGGAATGTTATGCCCCGCACCCTCCGTAGAATAATTAAAGGATAAAAGGAAGTTAAATGAAATTAATGGTAATTAATAGTATTAAATTAAGAATTTAAATATTATAATTAATTGGTATTTATTGAGGGAATTAAATAATAGAATATAATTTAGAAATTCCAATTTCACCCTACCCATATCAAAACAGACAGAGCGTCAGTTTCTCTATTCATTCAGAGAAACCGACGTCCCCCTCTTCTCCATAGGCGATTTTTCTTCTTCTCCAACCTTAGGTGAAGAACTCTTCAAGAACCGATTCGATCTTCGTCTGTTCTTCAATCCGTCTCCTAGTAATCAAAGACAAGTAACTTTCTTATGAGTTCCTACGATTTGCGAAAGGAAAAAGGCCTATTTTGATATCAAAATGTACCACCATGTAGTTGTTCCTCTTTGTTGATCTATATGTGATTTATGTGATATAAATTTGATGTTTTGGCCACTATATGTCGAAAATCGTTTTGTTGTTGTTGATTACGTGAAATCTTGCAAATCCCAATCCCTTGAATCCTCTCTTTGTTGCTATTTTCGGTTGAGAGAAGAAGAGAGTGAAAGGTAGGATTTTTGGGTTTGTTTTGGTGGATTATTTGAGTTTTAGGCTTGAATCTTTGATTGGTATGTGTGTAGTGTTGAGTTGATGGATTAAGCATGAATTGTTAGTGAGAAGTAGGCTTGGAATGGTTGGAAGGAAGTTGGGAATCGATTGGGGTGTAGATCTGTAGTTTCTACAGAAATCGCAGGATGAAAATTCTGGAAAAACATGGACATCGATCGATCGATGTCAGAGACTAACGTACATCGATCGATCAATGTATAGTTGAGGGAGAGGCTAATGCGTTTCAGATGTACGTGGATCGATCGATGTATAGCTGAGGGAGAGGCTGATGTGTTTCAGAATTACGTGGATCGATCGATGGATAGTTGAGTGAGAGATCGATGTGCTCTGATGGACGTCGATCAATCGATGTGAGGGAACGACATCACTTCGATCGATCGATGTAGGCTGAGTGAGAGATCGAAGTGCTCTGATGGACGTGGATCGATCGACGTCAGGGGCTGACGTCCATCAGTTTTGTGGGAAAGTAGGGGAAGAAAGAGGGAAGCTAGGGGATCCTTTGGGTGACCTTAGAGACTTCTTAGGACCTGATTGAGGTTAGTATAAGTCTTGGGAATATGACCTAAGCTGGTGAATCAACGATGAGGACTTCATGGGGTATTCGAGTTCGACTTCAGTGTGAATAATCTAAGGGGTTAAGAATGAACGTGTGAGGCTTCGATAAGGTTCAAATGGAACGTGTGAGGGTGTTTATTTCATCCCTTGTGTTCTAAGAATGAAAGTTAGGTAATGTTGGCTTGCCTGAAGAGTTACGCTTGAATATGCGAAAAGGATGAGTTTCAAATGATTGATTGACATGTGAATGTGCATCCTTGCATCATGGCACTTGCATTTGCATTGTGATTTGACAAGAGCTGTGCCTTAGCATAGGGTATAAAGTTTGCGAAATGAGTTGTGATACGTTACAGGGTATAAAGACAAGCTGTAACCATCACAGGGTATAAAGTGAGCTGTAATGTAACACAAGGTATAAAGACAAGCTGTGGAACATTAGAGGGTATAAAGTTAAGCTGTGATGTGTCGCAGGGTATAAAGACAAGCTATGGCCCATCACAGGGTATAAAGTTACACGACCAGACATTATGACATGCATTGCACTGTTTTGAAAAGTATTTGCATAAGCATTTGTGATTGTGTAGTGTAGTGCATATTTTGAATTGTCATGCATCACGTGAGTTGTTGTGGTATGATTGACTTGTAAGTGTTTTGTTATTGAACTGTCTACTACACATTCGTTGTTGTTCTCTGTTTCTGTTGTGCTTGCAACTTATGATCTTTAAATTATACAAGACATGTGCCCCATATCCTTTGATATAGATATTACTCATGTCTTGCCATGTGTTGATCCCGTATGTCTTATAAGCGAGTTACTTGCTAGTGTTTTTTGCTAAGAGTTCTACTCGTTGTCGTGCAGATGAGCCCGGTTATGACATGATTTTCATAGAAGATGACGGCGAGTGGGCTGAATGGGGTGCTTAGAGCTTATCTTGGGAATTGTTATAGACTGTTTCTTATTACCTTAACTTTCTTTCATTCATTTGAGGATTTAGTTGGCTGCGACCACGAACAATCTTTTGTAACCACATTACATCTTGATGTACGGATTTGATGGTTTAGATTTGTTTTACACATGTTTCCGTGCTTACTCTCTTACATCATTGATGATGTGTATTCGAGAGATCAGACGTCTTGTAGTCTTCTCAATAGGCTACGACGGGTGCACCGGTTTGGGTCCGCTGTCCGGACCGGGGCGCTAGAAGCAACAAACCTGTAGTGCCCCTCAAACTGATTTGCTTCAGTGACTTTACTGAAGCTCAAAATGCGAATCAAGTCATTGCACTCTTGGATCGTCAAGGCTGGACCCCTCTGTGGTCTAGACGTGACATGCAGTATTTTTCAAAATGCTACGCCAGAATGTTCTATGCCAACATGTTGATCACACCACAATCTGAGTCTCAAGAATTCTCCTTGCACACTGTTATCGTTGGTACGCCCCTTGATTTCTCAATACAAGAAATTTGTGATGCCCTAAGAGTAAGAAATGAGAGACTAAGTGATTTCTCCATATTTGACTGGAGTGACAAATACGGAGTATGTGAGTAGGATGTTAAGTTTGAGCTGGAATATTTCCCAACAATAAAAGCTCAGAACATGCCTCTGGTAAATAGAATTCTGTTGGCTGTGGTAACTTACTGTGTAAACGGTAAGGCAACTAGAAATCCAAGCAATATAGACTTCTACGTTACTTATCGTCTCAAGCATGAGACACAGTTAAATTTGGGCTGGATATTGGTGGAAGTGATGATGACTGCTCTCTGGAAGGGCTCAAAGGCCCTGCCCTTTGCGAATGTTGTCACTATTTTGATGAAATACAAAAGTATTGAGATACCTGATGGAGAAATGACAAAGGTGGCAAAGACAGATTACTATGATCATTTTAATATTGCCCAACCGGTCGATTCACAACGGAGGAAAGCCACCACAATTCCTGACATTGCAGATGAGGTCGACGAAGGACCTCAAGATGGCGAAGGTGGAAGCACTAATCCTGAACTGCTATCCAAGATTCAGCAAATGGAGCAAACTATTCAACGTTTGGAGCTTCGTGATGCAGAGCACGAGGCTCGGTACGCTCGAAATGAATATCGCATGGCAGTTATCAAGACCACTTTCACTCAAGTAGCCCCTTGGTTTCAATTTCCCTCTGATTTTGATGATTTAGGGGGAGAAACTGGCGGTGCTGAAGGATCATTGGGTGGTTTTTCCGACTTTGCAACTGGCGGATTTGGAATTGATAGTTTTTCCTCCGATGGCCGGCGCTAGCGGTGCTGGAGGCGCACAGCGATAGTGAATTGTTTTTGCCCAGTTCTTGAAATGACAAAAAATTTCTGTTAATGATGATCTTAGTTTTTGTGATGATGTGATTATGAATGAAGTTGATTTCCAATTGTCTATTATAAAATGTGATGATGCTTTATAGTTATTATAATTCATCATATTTATCTAGACAATGTTTTTAAGCACAATGTGAGAGGGAGCATAAGTTAAGAGGGAGCTAACCTTAGAAGTTATGCTAATTATAAAATCATCAAAGAGGGAGAATGTTAGAATATGTTAAGTTTTGATGATTTGCACAATTGGCACTTAGAACGCCTGGATAAGGCGCCTAATTTGAAGTGTTCGAAGGTCAATATACTTCGAACGCCTGCATAAAGCGCCTAATGTGAAGTGTCTTGAGACCAGTATACTTCGAACGCCTACATACGGTGCTTCATGTGAAATGTCTGGAGTCCAGTACACTTCAAACTCCTACTTTAGGCGCTTTATGTGTCAAGCAGTGAAAAGTACACTTTGAACGCCACTACAGGCACTTCATGTGTATTATAAAAGCCAAATATGACTGAT
This sequence comes from Eustoma russellianum, assembly GCA_036186865.1. Lineage (NCBI taxonomy): Eukaryota > Viridiplantae > Streptophyta > Magnoliopsida > Gentianales > Gentianaceae > Eustoma > Eustoma russellianum. The sequence continues at coordinate 8,259,355 of AP025068.1, forward strand.
TTCGCCCCAAAATGGGCACGAATATCAATTTACTTTTGGCAAAAGTCAGAATTACTTCGTACAAGTATGAATGCTGAGAACAGGCGCTTCATGTGACTTCGAACAAGTTCTATTGCCCACAATGGGCGCTTCATGTGACATTGAACAAGTGTTCCTTATTCACTTAAGACGCTTTATGTCACATTGATCGCCAGTTCAAACCCATATTAGGCGCTCCATGTCACATTGAACGCCTGTTCATAAAACACATAAGGCGCTTCATGTGACTCAACGTTACAACTATTTTATGATGCACTTTCTAATGTTTACTTGACATTTGTACCCTCTTTTTTAGTGCAATAACACAGGTTCTTCTCTCATTTTGGAGAATGCTCTTTTTCCTCTTTGAGCTTTCAAGAAAAAGCTTCCTCAAGAAGTTTTTATCCATCCAAGAGAAGATCTCCATAGAAGAAGACATGTAATCACAAAGAGACAAAACTCATTATTGTCTCCTGCAAGGTTACAAACGGCTAGGAGGAGATAAAACAAGGGTTTTCATCTCACTTTCATCAGCAACTTTCTACCAAGAGCTCTCAAGTTTCTCTCAAGCTTTTACTCTCAAAATAGTTGTAATATTGTGGATTTTACTTTGTTTGTGAGAGTGTGATTTGTAAAGAAGAAGAGTCTTCTTCTTGAGTGAAGATTGTGAGAGGCAAGTATAGATTGTTGGTCAAGAAGCAAGGGTGATTCTTGTTTGAAGAAAACCAGATCTTGAAGGGTCAGTTGATGGTGTTGTGGTGGACCATGCTCCCAACAAGAATTCTTTGAGGAGCAAGAAAGTTCTTTGGAGGTTAGACTTCAAGGGGTTCACATTTCTTGGTTGTGGTCTAGGCGTGTGTCCTAGTTGCTTACTTTGTAAGTTTTCTTTGATTGTTTCTTCCCCCAAAAGAAATAACAATCCTCCATTCAAAATCCTTCTTATGAAAAACCAAGAAGGTAAAGGAGTAGAGTCATTTGACTATATATCTCGTGTTCTTACGCTTCCGCAAGTTTATTCATTTTGAAGAACACATCTAAGTATTGATTTGTACTCATACACGAAAAATATCCAGAAAAATATCTATACTTGTGAACACACTATTCAACCTCTTCTAGTGTTTCTAAAGGACCTAACGCCACAGTGCCAAAACATTAAACAAATCAGTCCCAACATCCCAGCCCGAAGGCAAGACAAACAATCTCGATTTTGCACAAAACTTGTCAACGGAGCAAATTTGTGTAAGAATTCTTTGGAAAGAATTTGTTAAGGAATCTTTCTTCAAGAACTTCAAGAAATGTCTTAAACATTATGTTCTTGAAACAAAAAAAAAAAAGCAAGACAAACCAGTTAGAATATAGTGCTTGAAAAATCAAAAGCAAAATTAAAAAAAAAAAGAAAGAACTTCAAGAAATTTGGACATACTTATTGGAATTGAATTATTCAAAAGACGTTTTGATTCTTCCCTTGTCTACTGTTGAGGTTCGAAAAATTATTAGAAGAAAGAATTCGGGAATAATCTGTTTTCTCTCCACTGCTGTCTCCTTTCAGGGGCAACAATGCTGTCGTGAGCTTCAAGTGCGTGACAATGTTGAAGAAAAGGGTGTCGTCTCCACCGTTTCAATGCCTTGTCCTCCAACCATTTCCAGATGATTTCCAAATGATTTTGCCATGCTTTTGGAGACAGCAGTTATATGCGTGTCGCTGATTTTCTTGGAAAGAAAGAGCGAATCTTGATGAAGAAATTGAATAACTTCAATCGAATTCGAATTTTTAACGAGCTCCAATGAATTCGAACTCGACCATGATTTTGAGGTTCAGAACTAATATGAATCCAAGTTTGAGCTTTACAAATATCACATCAGTGATATTTGTATATTCTGAAGGACACATTCTTTTTTGACTTTATAATATAATGTCATAAAGCAAAATGACTCACTTAATTGGTTGCGCTTCTTATATTATGAAGTAGCAGTTGATCGACGCAACTTGACGTAATTTTCATTATGGGTCATCAGAAAACAACCTCTGTGTGTTTCTAACGCATGTGTATGGTTGCGTACATCCGACACTCATACCACGCCATAGCCAGGAACCTCTAAGGCAATAGGATAATGTTGTTGTTGAAGGATTGATGAATGAAAGTTATTTTCATTGATTCAAAAATATAGGTACACTGTTCAATTTATAATAGAGACTCTAGTCTATCTATGGTATGTGATATACACTGATTTAAATACTGGATATCCTATCTTAAATACAAAGTATCAGTTACGATTACAATCAAATCCTTATCATAACAGCTGTATCCTTCACTCCCCCTCAAGTTGGACACAAGGATCTCCAATGTGCAACTTGTCTAACGTAATTCCAAAGACTCAGCCAGTTACTGTCTTAGTCAGAATATCTGCTAACTGATCTTCGGACCATACAAACTGTATCTCAACCACTCCGCTTTCTAGTTTTTCCTTGATAAAATGACGATCGATTTCCACATGCTTGGTTCGGTCATGCTGTACTAGATTTTTGGATATCTTGATTGCGGCCTTGTTATCGCATTTCAACTGTGGTGATACCTTGGCTGGAAAACCTAACTCCCCAAGGACCTTCCTTAGCCACAAGACTTCCATGATTCCTTTTGCAGTTCTCCTAAATTCTGCTTTAGCGCTGGACAACGCTACAACCTTTTGATTTTTACTCCGTCAATTGACCAAGTTTCCCCTGACCAGTGCAAAGTACCCCGACGTTGATCTCCTGTCACTGGGGACTTTTATACCCAAGTGGCCATTTTTCCTGAATAATATCCCTCGTCCTGGCGAGCCCTTCAGATACTGCAGTATTCTCATTACTGCCTCTAGGCGCTCCTTCTGCGGTTGATGCATGAACTGACTCACCACTTCTACTGCATACGCAATGGCCGGTCGGAGTGGGGGGAGGCTATGCTCACTGAAATGAGGGCCCTAGAAAAAAATGAAACCTGGAAAAAATGAGGCCCAAGTGGTCATCAGTGTATACTCACTCAAATTCGGCTTGTGTACAGCATAACTACAACACTAATAAGGTCCAAGGAGTCTTAATGTATGAAGAAGACGTGCAAGAGAGATAGAGAGGGAGGAAGCATGTCCAATGATTCATGTAATGGTTTTCAAAATCTAAATTAAAAGACAAAAACGCTGGAATTCACTGTCCAAGACATGTTCTTATGGTTTTCATTTATCACGTTTTGGAAACTTTATAGGAGTGTTTAGAATATTTTTGAAGCGTTAAAACGTGTTAGAACTAGCACAATCCGGGTGAAGAGGACTTTCTAAATTTTGGACAAATCCTACTTTTTAAGGTTTTTATAGGATGGCACCTAAACAGTGTTTTGGTCATATCTCTCGTCCGACGTTGTATAGAGATAAATATAAATCCTGTGAAAAGCTTATGTGCTCTCAAGAAGGCGTCATCAGCTGAATCGGCTTTTAGAAGGTCAGGAAGTTGCGTGAAAAATTAGAGAGCTGCTGAAGAATTTAAGTTCAAGTGAAAGTCTTGTCTTTTTCTATAAACATTAGGTTTAGCTTACTTTAGCCTATAAAAAGAGGTCATAGCCGCCAGTTTTGTTGAGACTTCAATAATAAAATTGTCAATTTTTGGCCTAGAGCTTTCTTTGCAAGAGTATTATTGTGTTTCTTAATCTTTGTTCAAGGTTTAGAATTAATATCAACGTCTTGAACCAGCATTATGGGAACCGAATACAAACAAAGGAAGTCACGTTTCAAGGATGATTTTTAACCTTGCAAACACACAAACTCAGTTTGAAAGAATCACGCTCCAATCCATTTAGAGAACCCACGGCTAGAAAGGAAGAACAACTTTTGAAGAACACGGCTAACCCTTTTTGGAGGAAACACGTTCGAACCAAGAGAAAGATTAAACCTTGCACGTTTCCAAGCACGCATCAAACACTTTTACATACTTTAAAGTAGCCAAAATACGAATAAAATTTATTTTCTACTTCTGTGTTTTGCATATGTTCTAATACAATTTGCAGAATTAAGCAGTGTTTGTCTATAACATCATTGGCAAACCTAAACATCTTCAAATACTAAGGGACTTGCCTGGATTCTAACATGTCAAACTATGTCTCCATAAAACTTCGTGCCTAATTTCCATGTTTAAGTTATAAAAGAAGCTATACCATCACAGAACAAAAATCCTGCAGAAGCATAGAAATACCTAACATGCCCTTGTAGTGACTACATACTAACCTGCAAACAAATAAATATACCTGCAAAAATAGCCTAGTACCAATTCCAGGTTAGATGCTCACCCTATAACACAAACATACCTTTTGCAACCATGTTCACACCTTCATGAAAGACAAACATGCATCAAACACCTTTGTTGCCTAAACATGCCGTGCCCCGTTCAGAATTTGTCTAAAATACCAATGTGCTGCATAAGCATAAATCTATTATAAGTCATTCAAACCACTACAAAAATGAATCTACAACATAAACATCAAAGCTCCCATGTTGTTGAATACTTGAGCCAATTTGAATTGCTCCTTTCTTCCATTCTTACTTTTTTTCCTTCTTTTTCTTTCATTCTTTCTTCTTCTTCTCTTTTCTTTCTTTCTTCCTGTACGTTTCCCTTTTTCTTCTCTGCTTTCCCTCCTTTTGGTTTCGATTTTCTCTGTCTATTTGCCCATTGTTCTTTTCTCTTCTTTGCTTTCTGTTTAGTAGGGAAATTAGGACAATATTTTATGTTCTATGTTTCATCTCCTTCACTTTATGCTTTCTTTTCTGTTCGATTTGTATGAAGATTAGGATAATATTATATGTTCTCTATTTCCTCTCCTTTGTTTTCTGTTTTCTTTTCTTTTTATTTGTTTTGTTTCTATGTTTCCTTTTTCTAGCTGGTTGGTCAATGTTGAGATATAAAATATTTTGATGATGTAAATATGTTTTGAATGAGTTAAATTTACACTTGGGATTTGATGCAAAATGAGAAAAACACACTATGTTAGAAAGGTTAAGGTTGGAACTTTACTGTCCAGCATCGATCTCTCAAAGATTGGGACTTCGATCGATCAAAGTGACTTCAGTCTCTAAAGGTGAGACTTCGATCGATCGATGTGACAGAAGTTCAAAATCAGAACCTCTCTGTCAGACATCAAACCCTCAAGTTTGGTGACATCGATCCGTCGATAATTCAGTCTCTCCAAGAGAGACTTCGATCGAACGATGTCAGTCAGGTTCAAACTGGAACCTTTCTGGAAGACATCGTTCTCTCAGTTCAGGGGATCAGGTTCTCCAGAAGAGACTTCGATCGATCGATGTCAGACAGATTCAAAACTGAACTTCTCTGGACGACATCGATCTCTCAAGGCAGACACCTCGATTGATCGATGTCCCCCAGAATTCAAATTTTTATGACCGTTGGAACATAATCCAAGGGAGATTCGTGGTATTTTCTCTTTCCAATCTTGCTCAAATTTCTGGCGGACTTTTCTCTAACATTACACATGCTTCCTTAACTATTATATCCATATCAAAGCTATTCTAGGTTGGCTATTGAGGATCAAATCACTCCATTGGATGGCTAAAGACTAATTGGACATTGTCTTTGTTGGACCGGACACCTGCAATAAACACCACTAGAAGGGAGGGATGAATAGTGGTTAGCGGAAATTGCACTACTACCCTTGATAAAAATCCCCTTTGAAAACAGAATCTGAGACTACCTCAGATTCAGAACCCGTTTTTGAAAAATTCAAAAATCCTTGTACACAATTCCAAAAATTATCACAATTTCCAAAACTTAAGTTCAATGTATTGACAAGAGTCTGTCCAAAAATTAGGCAAAAATAAGATCGTTTGTCCCTTCCAATAAATAAAAAGATTCAGATGGTCAATCTGGACAGAACTGGACAGAATGTTGCTAAAATTGAAAAATGTGTTTCTCTTTGAATACTCAACCAAAAAGGTTGATGTTTATGTCAAAACACTCCTTAGGATGTCTAGTTTATGATTCCAAAAGGCCCTGACCTTAAACAACTCTTGGTTAAAACAGAATTCAAGTTTTCTTAAAACTGGTTAGATTGCAGCCAGATTGGAGCAGTTATCTTGCAACGACTGAGCAACTGACTTTACCTTACTCAAATCAAGTGATTATTGTTGCAAATGAAAGCTAACAGTCTGAAGTATAACTCTACCAAAAATCATGAATTTCGAAAGTGTTTAGCTATTTTTTCAAAACGAGAGAAATTGTGTGAAAATTGTAGTGAAAAACGGACAGAATGCAGAAATGTAGAAACAAGATAAGAACACCGAGAATTTATCCTGGTTCGGTCAATGTGACCTACTCCAGTCCCAATGAACACCTTTCCTTGGATTTCACTATGGTATGAACCAAATTACAACAAGACCAAGCTTGATCCTTGGGTTAAACACCAACCCTATTCAAGACTTATATGAAGACCTTCTATGCAACACTTAGTTGCAACACCTCTACCACCTATTATGTAGCCTTATAGAATTGGCTAATCAATCTTACAAATGAAGCTCAAGAGGCTTGGAACACCTTTCCAACAAATACAACAAGAACACTTTGGCTACAAAGAATGGAACAAGAATGACAAGAAGAAGATAGCTAGACAAATCAACGAATGCTTTCAAGTGAGCTTCAAGTGTGTTCTTCTTCTTCATCCTTTGCCATCTATTTATAGTGTGAAATGAGCCTTGGAGATAAGACATCCAATGTGTCACCATCTTCATCATCAATGCTTAAGTGTCTTCACATCATTGGTTGACTTTGTACACTTGACAACAACAAGCAAAATGATTAGTCCACCTTTCCACACAATATGTTGGCCGATTTTTCCACCTAGGCAAGTCTGAATTATGCTTTGCAAAATGAAGATAATAAGAAGAAGATAGAATGACATATTCCTCCACTATCTCCTCAACTCCTTGGCTTGAGAATAGGCATGTGGGAGTTGACAAATTCAAACCAAAAATCAGCTCCAAAGACACCTTAGTAGCCGTTGGCTATACTTTTAAAAACTCCATGTTGGCAATTTTGCCAACTAGCTTCTTTTTGGTTGGTCCACTTGTCACCAAGTCATAAAATGAATAACATATCACCTCCACCTGAATATGAACGTTTTTGAACATATATACAAGCATATCAACTCAGATTTTTGAAGAAGAAATCACCAAATAATAATTGACAAGATTATGTCAACATGTAACACCAAAATTCCAAATATTTCTTCTTGTATGTTGTGATCATTTTCACACCTTGAACACCTTTATATTCTATGGAATATGATGATAAATATACTCCAATAACATATAGAAGAGAGTCTTCAAGAAAGAAATAGAATGTGACATCACAACTCGTCACATATCCCGCTATAGTCAATAATATCATCATGTGAGAGAAATAATATAAAACCACCACATAATCTTCAAAATAATCGTAGCTCAACTCCAGAATGAAGAAAAGAATATACTCAAGAGATTCCTTGAGTGAAAATACCAAAAATACCCTCATGGGTGAAATGACCAAAATGCCTGTGGTGTGAGAAAACTCCAGAAATGACCCCGATGGTCAGAAATGAATATAATGACGCCTTTGTCTTGATAAATAAGATGAGAATAAGTCCTTGAAGTATTTTCACCATATCATGTTCCTACAAAACTCAAAATACCAATTTTGCCCTTTTTGATAGGTCGTAGAAACTTCCAAGGCACATTAGTCACATTGCATTTATAATCATCAAAAACACATAATATCCACAAAATGAACATGTATAAATCATGCACAAATGAAAACAACCACTATATCACATTTTAGAAAAATATTTCTAAAAACCCTAGACATCGATCGATCGAAGTGCCTCAACTTCAGAGATCGATGTCTCACAGTAAGTTTCAGAATTTGTCTCTGACCTACATCGATTGATCGAAGTGAGGGTTCAATGTATACATCGATCGATCGATGTGTCTCAGGTTTAGAGATCGATGTCTCACAGTAAGGTCTTTAACTTTTACTGCCGTACATAGATCGATCGATGTGAGGGATCGAAGTGAACTAACCTGAGAGACCGATGTCAAATTTTTCATCTTTTTCAACCTTTAATCATATATAACACCATGTGTAACATTTTTATGCATTCACCACTTAGAATCATGACTTTGAAAATTATCCAAACATATTTCTCAACAGTCTTGACATTTGATGGAGTTGAAGACATGGTGGAGGCTTCAAAAACGTGGTGAAAACCTCCTATAAATAGAAGAAGCTCAGATGGGGCAAAAACACACTTTCACCATCATTAAGCTTCATTCTTCATTGTTTTATATTTTCTCTCATATGTATAAAAGTGCTTAAAGCTTGTTAAGCCTTTCTTTGTTCTTCATTGTTGTATATTGAGAGATAGTGAGTCTAACACAAGAGGAACCATAAATATTTGATCTCTTACTTGTGTTTAGACTTGTGAGAAAGTGTGATCCCACTACTTTCTTTAACCCACTGTGAGAAAGTTCTTAAGATAACTTTGTTGAAGTTGTGAGGTAGCAAGAAGTTGTTATTGCTTAGAGCTGAAGTTGTTGTAGTTGCACACGGGTGTTTTCTGCCTTGTGCAATGTTGTGGTTGCTTACACTAAATTGTTAGTGTAAGTATTGTTGTGGTTGTTCTTATTAGGTTTAGTAAGAAGAGTAGTTGTTGAAAATCCACTTTGGCAACAAAGTGGTAGTGGAATAGAATCATTTACGATTTGAACCACTCTATATCCTGTGTACTCATTCATTTTCTCTCATCTCCCGTTCTTGCTTTGATTTTGAATTCTTTTTGAGTTAAAAAAACCAAAAATCAGAAAATTCCGCAAAATTGTCTAATATTCTATTCACTCCTGTCTAAAGTATTTATTACGGACCTAACAATTGGTATCAGAGCCTAAACTTGATTGCTTGACCAATCTTTGCAAGTAGCAAGGTTAAAGATCATGGCAATGACAAACTCTTCATCCTACACCCCAACTTCCAAGCCAACTGCACTATTCTCAGGATCAAACACTGAAGCACCTATGTCTGATGCCAAAAATTATTTTTGTGGAAGTTTCGAATGATAAATCATTTGAAAGGCCACTGATTTAATATATGGAGAGCTGTTATAAAAGGAATCGAAGTTCCTATGATTACCAACTCAAAAGAAGAATCAATGTTCAAAGATGAGGATAATTACATCGATGAAGAGAAGATAAACTTCGCCATTAACAATAAAGCATTCGATATTCTTTCAAGTGCTCTAACCACCACCGAGATCATAAGAATTCAAGGTCTTGAAACAGCCCATGAAGCATTGAAAAAGCTGAAAATGATACACGAAAGGACTGAGCAAGTAACAATGGCCAAAAGACTAATGCTCATGAAGGAATATGAAATGTTTGGGATGAAGAGCGGTGAAAAGATTGAGGAGACAATCGAGCGACTCACTCGAATAGTGAATAAACTTTCTATGATGGACAAGAAAATCTCAAATGAAGACCTTATCTCGAAAATCTTCAACTCTTTCCCAAGAGAATGGACACCCAAAGTCACCGCCATCACCGAATCAAAGAATCTGAAGACTCTTACCCTTGATGAACTATCTGGTAATCTTCTTACTCATGAAATTCTTATTGATGAACAAAATAGGATGAACCCTATCAATCCCACACAAGTATCACACAAAGGATTGGTGGTAGAGTCCGATGAATCGAATCAGGAAGTTGCTCTTCTAGTGAGAAAATTTAGAAAAATGGCCACAAGAAACAAGGCACAAGCAAGGAAATTTTTCAAGAGCCCACCCAAGGATAAAGAAGCGAGTGAAAATTGCTATAGGTGTGGTCGATCCGGTCACTTCATTGTTGATTACCACGTCAAGGAGCCGCATAAGCAAGAAAAGAAGAAAGCCCTAAATGCAGAAGTAACCACTTGAGATGGTCTCCTTTCTGAATCGAAAAGAGAAGAAAGTGAAGACAAGGATGTTGGACTTGTTACAATAGTTGAGAATCCAAAAACACAACATACTTATCTCATGACAATCGAGAATGACCTTGAGGTAAACTCTAACTCTTCTAATTTACAAGATGAAATAGGAGACTTGCAAGATGATTTTGAAAATTTGAATTTAAAATATAAACACGTGCAGAAATAATTTAAAAAGTGTATCTTAGAAAACAAAAGTTTGCATGATAAGAATATTTTGATTTATTAGGATCATGACATCATACTTACCATGAATAAAATCGTAGCTCTAGAAAATATAGAGATTAGGACAAAATGTGAGAAATTAAGAATAGACTTACAAAACTAACTGATGGTAAAAATAACCTAGACAAATTGCTTGGAAATCAAAGAATGGGAAATGATAAATCCGGTTTAGGATTTAACTCACCACATTCCTCCATTAAGCCCAAGTCACTAAAGAAAAAGCCAAACAAGAGAAAAACACAACATGGATCATCATCTTATCAACCAAGACATGTACCCACTTGTTTTCATTGTAACAAAGTAGGACATGTGAAGAGTGCATGTAGAGCTAGATTTGAGAGTATGTATGTTTGGAAGCCTAAGGGTTGATAAGCTAGCCTTAAAGGACCCAACCATCAAAGGGTACCAATGCATAAATCTCTTGGTATTGTAGGCACTCAAGATAAATGGAGTAGCCAAAGAAGAAGGAACCAAATGGCTCATGGACAACGGATGTTCAACACACATGACCAGAGACAAAATCTTGTTCACCAAACTCAAGCTCCAAGATGGTGGAACGACGCATTTTGGCAATAGGAGAGCCAAAATCCTTGGACATGGAGAAATTGGTAACTCTTCTTTCACTAATAGAAGAGCTTAAGTATAATTTGATAAGTGTTATCCAACTATATGATGCTAATTTTCAAGTTGAATTTGTGAAAAGAAAATGTATTATGAAAAAAATGATAAAATCGTTTTTGAGGTTATAAGGAAAAATGATGTTTATAAATTTAGCACACATGATTTGATATCACAAAAAGTTTCATGTCTAGTTGCCAAAAATGATTTGACACAACTATGGCATAGACGACTTGGACATATTAGTTTCAAAAATTTCAAAGAGATTTGCAAAAATGAAAAGATCCAAGGTCTTCCAATATTGAATTTCGAAAACCATGGCTTATGTGACACTTGTCAAAAAGCAAATCTTGTTAAAGCAAGCTTCAAGCCCAAAAGTGAAATCTCCATCGCCAAACCTCTACAGTTGCTTCGTATGGATTTGTATGGGGATATTGGTACGAAATGTCTAGGTGGAAACCATTACGCTTTTGTAGTGGTAGATGACTTCTCTAGGTACACTTGAGTCATATTCTTAACCAAAAAGAATGACGCATGTCAAGAATTTATAGAACTTTATAGGAGATTAGAATATAAAAAAGAAGACACCATTAAGGAAATTAGAAGTGATAGAGGTGGTGAGTTTGATGGTGAGTTTCAAGAATTTTGTGTATCCAAAGGGTATATGCACAATTTCTTGGCTCCAAGAACTCCTCAACAAAATGGTGTTGCGAAAAGGAAGAATAGAACACTTCAAGAAATGAGTAGAGACATACTGATTGAGCTACCCAAGTATTTTTAGACTGAAGCGGTAAATACTGCTTGTCATGTAATAAATAGAGTTTACATGAGACCATCTCTCAAAGAGACTCCTTATGAGCTTTGGAAAGATAGAGTACCTAGTATTGGTTATTTCAAGGTATTTGGTTGTAAGTGTTTTATACTTAACACCAAAGTAACTTGGATAAACTCGATTTTAAAGCAGATGAATGAATCTTTTTGGGATATGCTCAAAATAGCAAGGGATTTAGAGTATATAAAAAAATGAATATAAAAGTTGAAGAATCAATTCACGTTAAGTTTAGTGAACTCCTTGAGAATGAACCATGAATAAATAATGATGATGATAAAGAAATAGTTGAAGTAAGTCACATAGAAAATTTGAGAATCCAAAAAAAATATTGTCATTGACCTTAGGATTGATCCATTTGAAAATGGACCTAAGGTTGAAAATGAAGAAGTGAGAGGAGACATTTCAAATTTACCGGATTCATACAAATATAAGAAAGATCACCAAAGGGATTGATATTAGGTGAAACAAGTCAAGACATATTGACTAGGAGGAAATTTAATTAAAATGCTTTCATTGCACAAGTGGAGCCAAAAAATATAAATGAGTCTATAAATGACGAAGATTGGGTATTAGCCATGCAAGAAGAACTAAATCAATTTAAAAGAAGTGATGTTTGGACATTAGTGGCTAAACCTAGTAATCATTCCATAATTGGCACTAAATGGGTATTTCGAAATAAAATAGATGATAAAGGAAACATCACTAGAAACAAAGCCAGGTTAGTAGCTCAAGAATATAAACAAGAAGAGGGTATAAACTATGATGAGACTTTTGCCCCTGTAGCTAGATTAGAAGTCATTAAGATGCTACTAGCATATGCATGCTATAAGGATTTTAAACTATATCAAATGGATGTAAAATCCGCCTTCTTGTATGGAATAATTCAAGAAGAAGTGTATGTAGCTCAACCACTGGGTTTTGAAGATCATGATTGTCCAAATAATGTATTTAAACTCAAAAAGGCCCTTTATAGACTTAAACAAGCTCCTAGGGCATGGTATGAAAGGTTAAGTAACTTCCTTCTTGAAAATGAGTTTTCAAGAGGAAAAGTCGATACTACTATTTTTATTAATAAAAAAGAAAACAATCAATTACTTGTTCAAATTTATGTTGATGATATTATATTTGGTGCCACTAATGACTCTCTTTGTGAGCATTTTGCTAAGTTGATGGAAGGAGAATTTGAAATGAGCATGATGGATGAACTAAATTACTTCCTTGGACTTCAAATAAAGCAAATTCAAGATAGAGTATACATATCTCAAACGAAATACACCAAGGATCTACTCAAGAAATACAATTTGAGTATGGAAGAAGTGTGAGCACACCAATGAGTACAAGTATAAAGCTCGACAAAGACGAAAAAGGAAAGTCGGTTGAGGTAACCAAATATAGGGGTATGATTGGTAGTCCAATTTATTTAACTGCTAGTAGACCGGATATATTTTGCATGCTGTGTATTTATGTCTATATTTCAAAGTATGCCTAAGGAATCGCATCTAATTGCCATTAAACGTATTTTTAGGCATTTGAAAGGAACTTTGAATTTTGGATTATTTTATCCAAAAAATAGGTGTTTTGATTTAAGAAAGTACATTGACTCCGACTACGCTAGAAACCTAGTCGATAGAAAAGCACCTCCGAGACATGTCAATGCTGGGAAATATATTTGAATAATTTTCAAGGTCATGATTTTTAAGTGGTGGATACTTAAAAATGTCACACATTGTTATAAGTGATAAAAAGTTGAAATAAAGTTGAAACAAATGAAAAAAGTGACATCGATCTCTACATAGATCTCTCAGCCAGAGATCGATGTATACATAGATCCCTACATAGATCTCTCAGCCAGAGATCTATGTACATAGATCTCTACATCGATCGATCGATGTCACACATAATCAAAAACTAAAACACACTGTGAGACATAGATCTCTCAACCAGAGGTACATCGATCGATCGATGTATACATCAGTCTCTAAAATTGAGACATAGATCGATCGATGTACAGCGTTTTTGATGAAATTTTTCTAAAAAGTGATAAAAATATTGTTTTCATTTATATATGTTTTATATATGTATATTGTGATTCTATTACTTGTTTTTGATGATAATAATAGTGTTTTGTCACTAATGTGCTTTGGAAGTTTTTACAACTTACCAAAAGGGCAAAGTTGGTATTTTGAGTTTTGTAGGAACATGACATGTTGAAAATGTTTCAAGGGCACATTCATATTATATTTATCATCACAAAGATGTCACTATATCTATTTCAGACCATCCGGGTCATTTCTGGAGTTTTCTCTCACTAGGGGCACTTTGGTCATTTTACCATTGAGGGCAGTTTTGGTATTTTCAAGGAATCCCTTGAGTATATTAATATATTCATTCTGGAGTTGATTTGTATTTATCTTGAAGATTATTTGGTGGTTTTCTATTTTTTTCTCAAATGATGATATTATCGACAGTAGCGGAACATGTGACGAGTTGTGATGTCACATTCTATTTTTCTTGAAGACCGTCTTCTATATGTTATTGGAGGATATTAATAATCATTTTTCAGAGAATTTAAAGGTGTTAAAGGTGTGAAATTGATCACAACATACAAGGTGGAAAAGTGGGAATTTTGGTGTTATATGTTGACATAATCTTGTCAACTACTATTTGTTGATTTCTCCTTCAAAAATCTGAGTTGATACACTGTATATGGGTCCAAAAACGTGCATATACAGCTGGTAATGGTGGTGTATTCATTTTATGACCTTATGCCAAGTAGACCAACCAAAGACAAGCTAGTTGGCAAAATTGCCAACTTAGAATTTATCTTGAAAAACCAACAACTAGTTTGGTTTGTTGGAGCTGATTTTTTTGAGTGAAATGGCATCCCTCACATGTTATATTATGTTGCAAAGGAGTTGAGGTATTTTCGGAGGAATGTGCGATTCTATCTTCTCCTTATTATCTTCACATTTTCCAAGTTATTTTTCAAGGCAAAAATCGGCCAAGCTGAATTTTTTAGGTGGATCAATCATTCTTCTCTATGTTGCCAAGTGTACAAGATGATTATGTGGCCAACCAATGATTTGAAGACAACTAGGACTTGATGATGAAGATGGTGACACATTGGACTTTTTATCTTCAAGAGCCATTTCACACTATAAATAGGAGGCAAAGGTGAAGAAGAAGAACACACACTTGAAAAGCAAAAGTTGAATTGTCTTGCTATCTTCTTCTCCTCATTCTTGTTTCATTCTTTGTAGCCAGGGTGTTTTTGTGATATTTGTTGTAGAGATACAAGCCTCTTGTGTCTCATTTGTAAGATTGATTAGCCAAATCTATAAGGCTACATCAATATGTGATAGAGGTGTTGCAATCAAGAGTAGCATAGAGGTGTACATCCAAATCTTGAATAGAGTTGGTGTTTAACCCGATGATCAATCTTGATTCTTTGTGTAATTTGGTTCATACCATAGTAAAATCCAAGGAAAAGTGTTCCTTGGGACTGGAGTAGGTCACATTGACTGAACCAGGATAAATCTTCGGTGTTCTTGTCTTTGTTACATTTTTCTGTTTTCTGCCCGTTTTCACTACAAATTTCACACAACTTCTCACGTTTTTAAATAATAGCTAAAAACTTTCAAAATTTGTGATTTTTGGTGGAGTTATACTTCAGACTGTTAATTTCATTTTCAAAAAGAGTCACTTGATTTGTGCAAGGGAAAGTTAGTCTTTCAGGTGTTGCAAAATAACTGCCCGAATCTGGCTGTACTCTGACCAGTTTTGAGAAAACTTGAATTCTATTTTAACCAAGAATCGTTTAAGGTCAGGGACTTTTATAAACACAAACTAGACATCCTAAGGAGTGTTTTGACATAAAGATAAACCTTTTTGGTTAAGCATTCAAAGAGAAACATGTTTTCCAATTTCAACAACATTTTATCTAATTCTGTTCAGATTGATCATCTGAATCTTTTTATTTGTTTGAAGGGCCAAACGATCTTATTTTTATCTATTTTATAAACAGAGTCTTGTCAAGACAATTGAAGTTACATTCTGGAAATTCTCATAATTTTTGGAGTTGTGCATAAGGATTTTTGAATTTTTCAAAAAGGAGTTCTGAATCTGAGGTAGTCTCAGATTCTGTTTTCAAAGGGGATTTTAATCAAGGGTATTAGTGTAATTTCCACTAACCACTATTCACCCCTCCCTCTAGTGGTGTTTATTGCAGGTGCGTGGTCCAACAATTGGTATCGGAGCGAGGCTAATACTACTCAAAGAAGAAAGATTCAACACCATACAAACAAGACAAGGCCAAGAAACAACAATTCAGAGTAGCCTGCTAATCTCAAATTAAATGTACATACAATGGCCATAGTTTCTCACAAATGTGAGTTGGAAAGTATGTATACACAACGTCCTCCTCTTTTCGATGGAAATAATTTCGTTCATTGGAAACTTCAGATGAGGCTATTCTTAATGGCTATAGACATCGATTTATGGTCTATAGTTGAATATGGGCCGTACATTCCAATGAAAATTATACAAGTTAGTGGAGTCACACAAGAAGTAGAAAAATATAAAAGTGAATGGTCTTTTGAAGATAAAAAGAAAATGTCCATGAATGCTAACGCTATTCAATTACTCTTAAATGGACTAACGACTTTTGAAGCAGGATATCTGTCAAATTGTACAAGTGCACACGACATATGGAAATCTTAAGAATTAAAGTATGAAGGTACTAGCGATGTAAAAGAGTCAAAGATAAACATGCTTATGTCTGAGCTTGAATCTTTCAAAATGTTGCCGAACGAATCCATAACATGTATGGATTTGAGGATTACTAACATTTTCAATGCCCTTGAAGCTTTAGGAAAATCATTTACCAACAACGAGAAGGTTCAAAAGGTGCTGCGAAGCCTTCCTGGTGAATGAGATCCTAAAGTCACGGCAATTGAAGAAACGAAATCAATTACTAAAATAGATAAATTGATCGGTTCACTTAGAGTTTACGAGGTAAAACTGAATCAACGAAAATCCAAATCATCTAAAACATTCGGTAAGTCTATTGCTTTCAAATCAACTGAGTCACATACAAATAATGATGATAATAATAGTGATAATGAATTAGACGATGACCTAATATTAATAGCTAAAAAACTTAGAAAGTTTTTTAAACGCCTTAATAGGAATAGACAATGATCTTCTTCTTCTTCTTCTTCTCAACCTAAGAAAAATAACTCTAATAACAACAAATGGTATAATCAAGAGTTAAAATGTTATGAATGTAGTCAAAGAGGATACATCTCTTATGATTGTCCGACAAAGAAAAACGCCAGCAATAATAATAATAACAATAAACAAGATAAGGAGACGCAAAAATCAAAGGCAAAGGAGACCAAGTCAAGGAAAGGCGAACGACCAATGAAGCGAGCACGTGGAGCAACTCGTCTGACTCAGAATCCGACACTGAGGAAGCTCAAGTCTGCTTCGTATCCAATGAGTTAAGTTCTTCATCCGATATAGATTCTGATATTGAAATGTCATTTGATGAAATGTATGAAGAGTTCTTAAAGATGCATGCTCACTGTAAATGGTTATATAAAGAAAAGAAGAAACTAATTGAAGAAAATGACAAGTTGAAGACGTCCAACTTGGAATTTTTGGATCAATTAGAGTCTTTTAAACAATAGTTTGCTAACACTCTTGATTCTTTAGAGATTAAAATTGAATCACATAGGAAAAACGAACAAACATTACAAACTGAAAATAGCCTGTTAAAAGCTAAGGTAGATATTTGTGAAAATGAGATAGTACAACTTAAATCTTCTAAACTAAACTTAGAAAAAATGTTAGAACAATTTAAATCGGAAACCAACATGCTAGATATGCTTATATCGTCACAAAAATATAGAAACGATAAAACTGGATTAGGATATAAAGTAGAAGATATCAAAGTAGATAAAAAGACTAAGTTTGTTTCGTCAAGTACTAAACAACCTTATAAAGCAACAAAAATAAAATCAAATTTGCCTGCTACATCTTCTTCTACTTTTTCTTCTGCTTATTCCAAGATAAAAATGCAACACACACCCACAAAAGAACACACATATAAACGTACAACTAAGCAAAACTTTGCATCTAGACCACATTGAAATTATGCCTATATGTATACAAATGTATCTAGACAAAATCAAATGCATCCAACTTATTATGAACCTAAGTATAGGCAACATTCATATAAAACTTATAGAAATGCATGTGAACACACATACATAGCACCATTCAAGAAGTAAAATCATATGTCTTTCACTCATTATCGAAATCGGCCAAGACATAGCATTTATCAACCAAGATATAACATGCATAACAATGCATCATATTTTAAATGCAATGGTCAAATACATGTTAATCCTTTATATTCAACCAATGTCAAATATGTGCCTAGAAGGTACATCCAAGTTTGGATGCCTAAGAGATATCTAAACAAGGATGGTGCCCTTAACATTCAAGGACCCAAGTAAAGGGTACCTAAAACTTTGTCTAGATTGTAGGAAAAATGTAAGGCATGCAAGAAGGAGGCAAAGTCAAATAATCTAAAAACCAAATGCTTTTTAGTCAGTGGATGTTCAAGGCATATGACGGGCAACCCCAATCTATTCACCGAGTTGGAACATATCGAGAATGGAGGGAAGGTAACATTCGGTGACAACAACAAAAGAAAAGTTGTTGGAAAAGGAACAATCGGGGACCCTAACACATTTTAAATACAAAATGTGTTGTTAGTAAGAAATCTTTCTTATAATTTATTAAGCATTTCGCAACTTATGGATTTCGGTTATTGTGTTTCTTTTCTCCCTGATTCTTGTGATGTAACTAATGAAAAAAGAGAAATTGTATTAAAAGGAAATAGAGATGGCAACATTTATACCCTTTCCTCAGATAACATGTTAGATGCTAAGGTTAAATGTTTAAAATCACATGACTTAGATGTAAACTTATGGCATAGACGACTAGGCCATATAGGAATTTCAACTATTGAAAATTTATCTAAGAAGAACTTAATTAGAAGTATGCCTAAGTTAGACTTAGATAATTTTCAAATGTGTGAAACGTGTATTAAAAGAAAAAATATTAAAGAAACATTAAAACCAAAACATGAAGTGAGTACTAGTCAAGTACTAGAACTGCTTCACTTAGACTTATTTGGTCCAAGTAGGACAAGAAGTCTAGGTGGACACTACTATGTGATGAGGCTCAACAGCCTCCTCATGATAATCTTGCACAAGGACCCTCCAACGAGACACATAGGGGTCCCTTTACAAGAAGCCAAGCGAGACGACTAGGTTTTGACACTGGGGCTTTCTTGACGAGGCATGTGCAAGAGATGCCAACACATGGTGGACAGCATTGAGTGCTCATCATTGAGGCCGTGACTTGATTATCCTTGAGTCTATTGATGTAATGGTTGGTGGGAGGGCAGGATGGTTATTTCATGCGTTGTTGTTGTAATATCGAGTCTAGTTGTTGGCGTTGTCTTTGTTTTTAGGTCTAGGATATTTTATAGAGTCTTTTAATATTTTTTTAGTGCTAATTATCGTTTTTGAGTGTTTTCTAAGGTGACAAGGCTAAATAAGGAAAGTGGCTTGAAGAGTCTCTATTTTTCAGGAAGGCAGCCGGACACCAGTCGGTATTTTGGATTCCCAGGTCGGAGTATTGATCCAATTTGATTCAAACCACTTGGAGGTATTACATAACTCAATTTGGAACGATTTTCATGTTTTACACTTTTGCTAATTCTGGCTACAAGATGGACTGAAATCAGGTGCAAGTTGGGAGTCCAGAATGGAAAGTACTGAAGTTCACTGGATGGATACCTAATCTTTGGAGGCCCGTATCTCTGTCAAGAAGAGTCCAAATGAGGTGATTCAAGAGCTCAAATCCAAGGAAATTGCTTGATCTACAACTTTGTGGAAGAGTGCAAACCCAAATTCGACGTCTAGAAGCGGCTATAAGCCAGTAACCGACAGGGTATAATTCTAGAGCGAGATTTTAGAGATTTGAGTTATGTAATCTTTCTTGATTAGCTTTGACTTATCTTTTATGTAAATTTGATTTAGCTTGATAGGTAGTGATCTAAACAACTTTGTGGAAGAGTGCAAACCCAAATTCGACGTCTAGAAGCGGCTATAAGCCAGTAACCGACAGGGTATAATTCTAGAGCGAGATTTTAGAGATTTGAGTTATGTAATCTTTCTTGATTAGCTTTGACTTATCTTTTATGTAAATTTGATTTAGCTTGATAGGTAGTGATCTAAGGATTTTGATTGATTAATTAAATTTTAGGAATACCAAAATATAGCATTATATTAGGTTCAAAAACGCAGCACATGAAAGACAGTTTTCCAGAATTTTTCAATTTGAGAATTGAGGCCAGAATTTCGGCAGCCTTGTGTTGCCTTTTGTCTTGTGTTTTTCCTTTGGTTTTCACAAAGTAAAATCAAGGCTAGATCCAATAAAGGTTTGAGCAAACCTAGTTGGTGAATCACAATCCAAGGATACGGAATGACGTGTTGGATTGAGAGATTTGAATTGCTCGACGTAGACGTTGTTGACTTCTCTTGTCCAAGAAGGTGGTGTTTGCACCATTGTCCCACGCAAGGGTTGATCAAAGGTGTCTTTTAGAGTTGAAAGAAGCGATCGTCAATTCAATACGATCCAAGATCGTATCAAAGTGTTATCAGAGCAAAAGTTTCTTCTTTACAACTCGTATATCCTTTACTTTCATGTGTTTTTTTTCACTGTTCCATCCTCGTACCCAAGCGGCCGTTCCCCATCTTTGTTCCTTTTTCTTTTCTCAATCTGCTTGTCATCTTATTCACAATAAAAACTGCATTTTGTCTTAGTCCTTTCAATAAATGGAAACCAAAGCAAAAAAAATCAAAAATCAAATCAAAAGTTCCTACCTTTCTTTTTTGCTTCAGGTCATGTTGGTGTCCATCTGGCCAGCGTGAGTCACAAGTGCAAAGTTGGCCTTTTTTTCACATAGTTTTGTTCTTAACCTTTAAAGATCAAATCTTTAAACACACTTAACAATAAGGCTCATTGTATTAGGTTCTAAATTCAGCCGTATCATATATATCTAGTCCATTGCTTGAAAGTGCTACCGAGTCACACGTAAATCTAGTTGCTAGTGAAGCTTTTGGTTGATCTTAGACTTTTGTGACTTGATTGCATTGTTGCTTGGTTTGCATTGCAATTTTTCTTGTATCCAAGCTAGTTCTCCTACGCCATGCACACGGCTGAAACCCTTGATACAAAGCTATCATCTTTCAAACCAAATCAAGCCACAAAAAACTCTAATTGTGGAGATACAAAACTGTTTTGCTACTTCACGCAAAACAGCCCCTAAGAGTGCCTTGAGCATCAAGAAACGTCCTATTGAAGCCTAATTCAAGGGCTGTAAAATGTGAGACATATTTTCAATTGTGTTCTTTTAGCAAAACTCAAAAAAAATCGGCATAAATATCAAGAAACCGAGAAAAAAAACAAAAAGAGACAAAAAACAAAAAAAGAAGGAAAACGAAGGGGGTAAGGACACGAGAGTTGAGACAATTTGCTTGAAAAGAGTACCAAGTTTGTTGACAAATTATTTGAATATCAAGTCCCATCCAAGACCAAAAAGCCGTGCCCTTTGAAGCCACAAATCACTACACCATTTATTGTCTTTACACTTGGATACTTGATTGTTGTAATTGAATCAACAACTTGTGATTGATTTGCATAAGGCTAAGGTTAACTAAAGATTGCCCAGGACAACCCTTAGTTTTCTTTGGCTCGGCCTTTGACATAATTTTTGGTCTCATTTTTCCTTGATTCTTAGAAGGTTAAGTGTGTTAAATTGTCTTGTTCTTGGCTTGATACCTTGCTTATTAGTTGCTGAAATTTGGATGACATGTTGGAGGAAAAGGTGCAATTGATCAACGGATTGTGTTAGCCACTTGAGAAGCTTGCTTTGGTTGTATCTAGCCCAAGATTGGCTGAGGAAGACACAAACTTGAGTGACTATACAAGAGCCAGAAAGGAACATACACTTTGATTTTGATTTTCACTAACGTAACGAAATCTCTTTTGTCTTTGTGTTAGTTTTTCTTTTCTTGTTTTCTTTATTTCATTTCAGGAGAAAATATGTCGTCAACCAATGCCATCGCAGAGGAGACGAGGGCTGAAGTGTCTCTTGAAATGGTACTGGAGAAGCTACAAGAAATCTCTAGCAAGGTTGAGGAGTTGGACCGAAGGACTTCCAGCCAAAACTCGGCACACGCGCCTTTACAAAGCCACGGACAAACCTCGCATGGAGGAGAGGCCAGAGGATCCGTTGCCATAGGAAGCCGAGGACGGTCAGATCGAGGGAAAGCGCCCATGAGACATCGCGAGCCGAGAGAAGTATATCCACCACAAGAGTTTTACGAGGAAGAGATAGATGAGGCGCAAGCTTGGCCCCAAGGTCGAGTGCAAGCAAGGAGAGTGCCACCGCAAGAGGATGATTTCCTCAAAACCAAGATGAACATCCCTTCCTTTTACGGTAAGAGTGATCTCGAAGCATACCTTGAGTGGGAGAAGAAGGTCGATCTTATTTATTCATGCACAAACTACTCCGAATGGCAAAAGGTACGTTATGCTAGCATTGAATTCATGGAATATGCATTAATCTGGTGGGATCAAATTCAAAATATAAGAAGAACTATGAGAGATCCGATTTCCACTTGGGATGAAATGAAATACGAAATGAGAAAAAAATTTATTCCTGAGTCATATGAACGTACTTTACATCAAAGATTTCAGGGACTCACACAGGGGTCTAAAAGTGTTGATGAATATTTTAAAGAACTTGAAATCTTAATGAGAAGAACCAACACAATAGAACCCGAGGAGGCAACTATGGCGCGATTTTTAAGAGGACTAAACAGGGAGATTGGCTTCCAGCTTGAGCTAACGAACTACGTTGATCTGGACTCTATGGTACACAAAGCTCAACGGATCAAAAGACAGTTAAAGGTACGTTCTTCAGCTAGTGGTTACGGTTTTAGAACTAATGTGTCTTCTTCCACTAGAATGCAGCCTAGGTCGAATCCTAGTGGAGGAAACAACTGGCCAACCATAACCACGCCTACCTGAGGACCAAATCAAGCTCCAAACAAGACAAATCCCTCTCCAGCGGGTGGTGATAAAGGAAAGAATCGGGCAGGAGAGAACAAAGCAGGAAATCCAACCCCTAGATTCTGGGATATTCAGTGTTTCAAATGCCAAGGTAGGGGCCATTATGAGAGAGAATGCCCGAGTCCCAAGAAGATCATGTACCTAGACGATACGCAAGAGTACTACACTGATGAAAGTGAGGAGGAAAAACCTAAGTCCGAGGAGGAAGATGAAGTGGTCAGTGAAGAAGAGATCAGGGAAGAAGAGGGCGCCTACAAGGACTTCTTAGTGGTCAGAAAAATTTTGAGCGCCTATTTAAAGGAAGAAGAAGAGGCCCTACAGCGAGAGAACATCTTCCACATTCGCTGCACGGTGAAAGGTAAGTGTTGTACTTTGATTATTGATAGCAGATCTTGTGCTAATGTTGCTAGCGTAGAACTTGTTAGGAAACTTGATTTGCCTTTGATTGATCACCCCCACCCGTATAGGCTATCTTGTTGAATGATTGTGGAGAATTAAGTGTGTCCAAACAGGTTATGCTTTCCTTTTCTATCGGTGGTTACAAAGATGAGATTTTGTGTGATGTTGTACCTATGCATGCTAGTCATATCATTCTAGGTAGGCCCTGGCAGTTTGACAAACATGTTACTTATGATGGTCGTCTCAATGTCTATTCATTTAAGTTTAACAACAAGATGTTCAAACTTCATGCATTGCCACCGCACAAAGTTTTTGAGGACCACCAAAAAAGAAACAAAACTCATAATGATCCAAAAGAAAAAGTGGCCGAAAGGAGGTTCTTAGAGGACTTCAAGAAGTGAAAGAGGAGCCAGGGAGAAAGCTCCAAGGCCTTCGCAAAGGGCACCAGGCCCGCGGACATGATCCCCACACCCCCATCCCCTGCACTCGTTACTCATCCACCCACAAAACATGCGGTCTTTGCGAAACCTACTGAAGTTACCCATGCATTGCATTCTCAGAAGATTGTTTATGTGTTTTTGTTCAAAGAGAGTGTTGACTGCCTATTTTCTAGGGATGAGTTACCGACTTCTTTACCCAGTGGTGTCGTGACCTTACTAGAGGAGTATTCTGATTTGTTTCCCGATGAAGAACCCCTAGGACTACCCCCACTGCGAGGCATTGAACACCAAATAGATTTCATTCCAGGGGCCACACTTCCTAATAGGCCAGCCTATGGGGCAAACCCTGAGGAAACGAAGGAAATTCAGAGACAGGTAGAGGAGCTTTTGAGTAAAGGTAACATAAGAGAGAGTATGAGTCCATGTGTTGTACCCGTAATAGTAGTCCCTAAGAAAGACGGAAGCTGGCGAATGTGTGTGGATTGTAGAGCCATCAATAAAATCACAGTGAAGTATAGGTACCCAATCCCTAGACTTGATGATATGCTCGACATGTTGCACGGTGCTAAGTACTTTACTAAGATTGATCTTAAGAGTGGCTATTTTCAAGTGAGGATAAAAGAGGGAGATGAGTGGAAAACGGCTTTCAAAACAAAATTTGGATTGTACGAGTGGTTAGTGATGCCTTTTGGTTTAACTAATGCACCCAGTACATTCATGAGGTTGATGAATGAAGTTTTGAGAGCTTTCATTGGCAAGTTTGTCGTAGTGTACTTTGACGACATCCTGATTTATTCTAGGCACTTGCTAGACCATCTTGACCATCTAAAAGCAGTTTTTGACACGCTTAGGAAACAGCAACTGTTTGCAAATTTTAAAAAGTGTTCTTTTTGTATGGAGAAGGTTGTGTTCCTAGGATTCGTAGTGAGTGCTTCAGGGATAGAAATGGACCAGGATAAGGTGAAATCCATCATAGAATGGCCCACGCCCAAAACCGTGGGAGAGATTAGGAGCTTCCATGGTCTGGCAAGCTTCTACAGGCGTTTTGTGAAGGACTTCTCTACGATAGCCGCACCACTAAACGAGATTGTCAAGAAGGATGTTGGGTTCCATTGGGGAGAAGCTCAACAAAAGGCCTTTGACGAATTGAAGGTCAGACTCACCTCAGCCCCCATCTTACGATTACCTAACTTTGAAGAGACTTTTGAGATTGAGTGCGATGCTAGCGAGGTTGGGATAGGAGCCGTTCTTACACAAGGAAAGAAGCCTATTGCATACTTTAGTGAAAAGTTAAAAGGCGCGTCATTGAATTATTCCACTTATGACAAAGAATTGTATGCAATAGTGCGGTCTTTGCAAACTCGGCAGCATTACTTGCAACCTAAAGAATCCGTGATCCACACTGATCATGAGAGCCTTAAGTACCTTAAAAGCCAAGTAAAATTGAATAAGAGGCATGCAAAATGGGTAAAGTTCATTGAGAAATTTCCTTATGTCATTAGATACAAGCAAGGTAAGGATAACATTATGGCAGATGCATTGTCTAGAAGATACACTTTAATCACTAAGTTGTCGTCACATTTTCTTGGGTTTGAGCACGTTAAGGAAAGGTACAAGGATGATATTGATTTTGGATCCATTTACGATGCATGTCTTGAGTCACCCTTCGGTAAGTTCTATTTGCATGAAGGATATCTGTTTAGGGCACACCGATTGTGCATACCAAGGGGATCTATGTGAGAGTTGCTGGTGAGAGAGGCTCATGGAGGCGGACTAATGGACACTTTGGGGTTTTTAAGACTTTGGAAACCCTAAAAGAGCACTTTTTTTGGCCCCACATGAGAATGGACGTGGAGAGAGTTTGTGGGAGTTGCCTCACCTGTAAGAAACCAAAGTCAACCACGCACCCCCATGGACTTTATACTCCCTTGGCCGTACCTTCTTCACCATGGGTAGACTTGTCTATGGACTTCGTCTTAGGCTTGCCTAGGACCCAAACTGGGATGGATAGTGTGTTTGTTGTCGTAGATCGATTTTCTAAGATGGCACACTTTATTGTATGCAAGAAAGCCGATGATGCTTCCCATGTTGCACACTTGTTCTGCAGAGAAGTTGTCCGTTTGCATGGTATGCCTTGCACAATTGTGAGTGATAGGGATACTAAGTTTTTGAGTCATTTTTGGAGAGTCCTTTGGGGAAAGCTTGGTACTAAACTTTTGTTTTCTACCACGGCCCATCCTCAGATTGACGGCCAAACTGAGGTAGTTAATAGGACTTTATCACAATTGTTGCGTGCATTGATTAAAAAGAATCTTAGACATTGGGAAGAATGATTACCTCATATTGAATTTGCATATAACAGGACAGTGCATAGTGGGTCGTTGTATTCACCTTTTGAGGTTGTTTATGGTTTCAATCTCCATTCCCCACTTGACTTACTTCCAATTCCTGTAAATGAACGTGCTAGTCTTGATGGTAAGAACAAAGCTGAAATGATTAAGAAATTGCATGCTAAGGTCAAATTGCAACTTGAACGTAAAAATGAACAATATGCTAGGAAGGCTAATAAAAATCGAAAACATGTTTCTTTTGTTCCT
Organism: Eustoma russellianum; assembly: GCA_036186865.1. NCBI lineage: Eukaryota > Viridiplantae > Streptophyta > Magnoliopsida > Gentianales > Gentianaceae > Eustoma > Eustoma russellianum. Next base: position 8,285,719 of record AP025068.1, read on the forward strand.
GGTGATCTTGTTTGGTTGCATTTGCGAAAAGCTAGGTTTCCTACCGAGAGGAAGTCCAAGCTCATGCCGAGGGGAGATGGACCTTTCAAGGTCCTACAAAAGGTTGGTGAAAATGCTTATGTTCTTGATCTTCCATCGGACAGGTATGGTTCTATCTCTCACACTTTTAATATTAGCGATCTTACTTCTTTTGAGCATTTTGATGACTTTGATTCGAGGTCGAATCCTTTTGAGGAGGGAGGGATTGATGAGGCTCAAGAGCCTCCTCATGATAACCTTGCACAAGGACCCTCCAACGAGACACATAGGGGTCCCTTTACAAGAAGCCAAGCGAGACGACTAGGTTTTGACACTGGGGCTTTCTTTACAAGGCATGTGCAAGAGATGCCAACACATGGTGGGTAGCATTGGGTGCTCATCATTAAGGCCGTGACTTGATTATCCTTGAGTCTATTGAAGTAAGGGTTGGTGGGAGGACAGGATGGTCATTTCATGCGTTGTTGTTGTAATATCGAGTCTAGTTGTTTGTGTTGTCTTTGTTTTTAGGTCTAGGATATTTTATAGTCTTTTAATATGTGTTTATAGTGCTAATTACCATTTTTGAGTGTTTTCGAAGGTGACAAGGCTAAATAAGGAAAGTGGCTTGAAGAGTCCCTATTTTTCAGGAAGGCAGCCGGACACCAGTTGGTATTTTGGATGCCCAGGTCGGAGTATTGATCCAATTTGATTTAAACCACTTGGAGGTCTTAGATAACTCAATTTAGGACGACTTTAATGTTTTATACTTTTGCTAATTCGGGCTACAAGATTGAACGAAATCAGGTGCAAGTTGGGAGTCCAGAATGGAAAGTACTGAAGTTCACTGGATGGATACCTAATCTTTTGAGGCCCGTATCTCTGTCAATAAGAGTCCAAATGAGGTGATTCAAGAACCCAAATTCAAGAAAATTTCGTGATCTACAACTTTTCTGAAGAGTGCAAACCCTAATTCGACGTCTAGAAACAGCTATAAGCCAGTAACCGATAGGGTGTAATCTTCCTTGATTGGCTTTGACTTATCTTTTATGTAAATTTGATTTAGCTTGATAGGTAGTGATCTAAGGACTTTGATTGATTAGTTAAATTTTAGGAATACCAAAACATAGCATTATATTAGGTTCAAAAACGCAGCACATGAATGACAGTTTTCCAAAATTTTTCAATTTGAGATTTGAGGCCAGAATTTCGGCAGCCTTGTGTTGCCTTTTGTCTTGTGTTTTTCCTTTGGTTTTCACAAAGTAAAATCAAGGCTAGGTCCAATCAAGGTTCGAGCAAACCTAGTTGGTGAATCACAATCCAAGGATACGGAATGACGTGTTGGATTGAGAGATTTGAATTGCTCGACGTAGACGTTGTTGACTTCTCTTGTCCAAGAAGGTGGTGTTTGCGCCATTGTCCCACGCAAGGGTTGATCAAAGGTGTCTTTTGGAGTTGAAAGAAGCGATCGTCAATTCAATACGATCCAAGATCGTATCACTATGTGTGTGTCATAGTAGAGGATTACTCACGCTAAACATGGACATTGTTCTTAACCCACAAAGAGGATGCTCCATTGGGAATCAAAACTCTTATAAAGCAACTCGAAAATCTTTATGAAGAAGATGTTAAAAGAATTAGGAGTGATAGAGGTGGAGAATTTAAAAAAAAGATGTAGTCAAGTTTTAAGAATTACATGAAATTAAACATGAATTCTCACCACCTAGAACACCACAACTCAATGGAGTTGTTGAACTTAAGAATAGAACTATACAACAAATAGCAAGGACAATGTTGTGAAAGTAAAGTACTTAAATATTTATAGGCTGAAGCTGTTAGTTGTGCATGTTATATAATAAATAGGCTTTCAATTAGAAAGAAGTTAAACAAAATACCTTATGAATTATTAAACAATAGACAACCTAAGGTAGATTACCTTAAAGAATTTGGATGTAAGTGTTTTGTGTTGAACACTTAGGATAATCTAGATAAATTTGAACAAAAATCTATTGAATGCATATTTGTTGGTTATTCAACTAATTCTACAGCATATAGGTGTTATAATCCTGCATCTAGAAAAATAATTGAATCCATACATGTGAAATTCAATGAAAATGCATATTTTGAATGCAATGATAAAACTCAATATAAACAAGAAAATAATGTTGAAAATATGTTTTATGATGATGATGATGATGTATTACTTGAGCCTGTACTTGATCATCTAGAACCAACTCCCCCTGAACAAGACATGCATGAACCCTTAGGTGAAATGACTGAAGAGATTTTGCAATTGGAAGATGATACAACTAATTTACAAGATGATCCAATTGTATATGATAATATTCACACAAATGAAACGTTTGAACAAGATGAGGGTGAACCTAGTCAACCTAGGAATTGATGGATAATGAAAGATAAACACAAACACCCTATAGAATTAATTATTAGGGATCCAAGTGTTGGGGTTAGAATACGTAGAAGCATAAGTCAATTTGAAGGACATAGTTTAGTCGCACACTTAGAACCTAAGAATGTTAAAGAAGCCTTATGTGATATATCATGGATAGATGCCATGCATGAGGAATTAAATCAATTTACAAGGAACAACATGTAGGACTTAGTACCTAAACCTGAAAATAAGTCTATAATAGGAACGAAATACGTATTTAGAAATAAAATAGATGAACAAGGAAATATTACAAGAAATAAGGCTAGGCTAGTCGCACAAGGTTATAATCAACAAGAAGGAATAGATTATGAAGAAATCTTTGCACCCGTTGCACGACTAGAAGCAATTAGATTGTTACTTGTTATTGCAAGCCTAAGCAACATTAAACTCTTCCAAATGGATGTCAAGAGTGCGTTCTTGAATGGATACATCCAATAAGAAGTGTTTGTCAAACAACCCCCTAGATTCGAAGATCCAATGAATCCTAACCATATATACAAGCTTAAGAAAGCTCTATATGGTCTGAAACAAGCTCCAAGAGCTTGATATGATAGATTTACAAACTTTCTTATTGCAAATAATTATCAAAGGGGGACCATAGACAACACATTATTTCTAAAAAAAAAAGATAATGATTTGTTAATAGTCCAAATATATGTAGATGACATTCTCTTTGGTTCAACCAACCCTACCTTAGTGAAAGACTTCGAAGAGTGTACGAAGTCAGAATTTGAAATGTCAATGGTAGGAGAGGAATTACCTCTTAGGGCTTCAAATTAAACAAACTCCTTAAGGAATCCACATTAGCCAACTTAAGTATATCAATGATATGATTAAGAAGTTTGGATTTGAAGAGTTGAAACCAACAACTACCCTTATGAGTGTTAGCACCAAACTAGGCAAAGATGGAAATGGTAAACCTTTTGATGACACACTTTATAGGTCTATGATTGGCTCATTGTTATATTTAACCGCATCAAGACCTGACATCTGTTGGACAGTGCACCTACAATAAACACCACTAGAGGGGAGGTGAATAGTGGTTAGCGGAAATTATACTACTACCCTTGATAAAAATCCCCTTTGAAAACAGAATCTGAGACTACCTCAGATTCAGAACCTATTTTTGAAAAATTCAAAAATCCTTGTACACAACTCCAAAAATTATGAAAATTTCTAAAACTTAACTTCAATATGTTAAAAAGACTCTATCCAAAAATTAGACAAAAATAAGATCGTTTGACCCTTCAAACAAATAAAAAGATTCCGATGGTCAATCTGGACAAAAATGGACAGAATGTTGCCGAAATTGAAAAACGTGTTTCTCTTTGAATACTCAACCAAAAAGGTTGATCTTTTTATCAAAACACTCCTTAGGATGTCTAGTTTATGATTCCAAAAGGCTCTGACCTTAAACAACTCTTGGTTAAAACAGAATTCAAGTTTTCTCAAAACTGGTCAGATTGCAGCCAGATTGGAGCAGTTATCTTGCAACAACTAAAAGACTAACCTTTCGTTGCTCAAATCAAGTGAATCTTGTTGAAAATGAAAGCTAACAGTCTGAATTATAATTCCACCAAAAATCATGAATTTTGAAAGTGTTTAGCTATTTTTTCAAATCGTGAGAAATTGTGTGAAAACTGCAGTAAAAACGGGCAGAAAACAGAAAGGTAGAAACAAGACAAGAACACTGAGAATTTATCCTGGTTCTTCCAATGGACCTAATCCAGTCCCAAGGAACACCTTTCCTTGGATTTCACTATGATATCAATCACCTTACAACAAGAACCAAGCTTGATCCTTGGGTTATACACCAACCTTATTCAAGACATGGATGAACACCTTCTATGCAACACTTAGTTGCAACACCTCTACCACCTATTGATGTAGCCTTATAAAATTAGCTAATCAATCTTAAAAATGAAGCTCAAGTGGCTTGTAGCTCAACAAATACAACAAGAAAACCTTTGCTACAAAGAATGAAACAAGAACAACAAGAAGAAGATGATAACTAGACAAATCAACAAATGATTGTGAGTTTCAAGTGTGTTTCATCTTCTTCACCATTGCCTCCTATTTATAGTGTGAATTGAGCCTTGGAGATAAGAATGCACATGTGTCACCATCTTCATCATCAAGTCCAAGTATCTTCTCATCATTGGTTGGCTTTGTCCACTTGGCAACATAAAGCAAAATAATTTGTCCACCTTGGCACACATTATGTTGGCCGATTTTTCCACCTTGGCAAGTCTCAATTATCCTTTGCAAAATGAAGATAATAAGAGGGATAATGCCATAAGAATACCTCAACTTCTTGGCTTGAAAATAGGCATGTGGGAGTTGAAGAATTCAAACCAAAAATCATCTCCAAGAAGACCAACATAGCCGTTGGTTTTGAAATCTAGAATTTCCAAGTTGGCAATTTTGACAACTAGCTCCTTTTTGTTTGGTCCACTTGTCACCAACTCATAAAATGAATAATATATCACCTCCACCTGAATATGCACGTTTTTGGACCAATATATATGTATATCAACTCAGATATATGAAGAAGAAATCACCAAATAACAATTGACAAGATTATGTCAATATGTAACACCAAAATTCCAACTTTTTCTTCTTGCATGTTGTGATCATTTGCACACCTTTAACACATTTGATATTTCTGTATAATGATGATAAATATGCTCCCATAACATATATAAAAGAGTCTTCAAGAAAGAAATAGAATGTGACATCACAACTCGTCACATATTCCGCTGTAGTCAATAAAATCATCATTTGAGAGAATACGATAAAGAACCACCAAATAATCTTCAAGATAATAACTCAACTCCAGAATGAAGATAATAATATGCTCAAGAGATTCCTTGGGTGAAAATACCAAAAATACCCTCAGGGGTGAAATGCCAAAATGCCCCTGGTGAGAGAAAACTCCAGAAATAACCTCGATGGTCAGAAATAATCATAATATCATCTTTGTCTTGATAAATAAGATGAGAATAAGTCCGTGATATATATCCACCATATCATGTTCCTAAAAAACTCAAAATACCAATTTTGCCGTTTTTGGTAATTTGTAGAAACTTCCAGGGCACATTAGTCACAATGTATTTATAATTATCAAAAACACATAATAATCATATAATGAACATGTATAAATCATGTACAAATGAAAACAACCACTTTATCACATTTTAGAAAAATATTTCTAAAAACCGTAGACATCGATCGATCGAAGTGCCTCAGCTTCAGAGGTCGATGTCTCACCGTAAGTTTCAGAGTTTGTCTCTGACCTACATCGATCGACCAAAGTGAGGGTTCGATGTACATCGATCGATCGATGTGTATCAGGTTTAGAGATCGATGTCTCACCGTAAGGTCTTGAACTTTCACTACCTTACACGGATCGATCGATATGAGGGATCGAAGTACATCGATCGATCGAAGTACAACAACCTGAGAGATCGATGTTAACTTTTTCAACTTTTCAACTTTTAAACACATATAACATCATGTATGATATTTTTAAGTATTTACCACTTAAAATCATGACTTTGAATATTATCCAAACATATTTCTCAACATCATGTTTAGTGTGTGTATGTGTGCTAGGTTTCAATCTTATCCTAAGGTATCTCATTACAATGCAGTGAAAAAGATATTTAGATATCTTAAACACACACCTCACTTATGACTTTGGTATGATTGAAATGCTAAGTTGGAATTATACGCATATAGTGATGCTGATTATGGTGGTTACAAACTCGATAGAAAATCCACTAGCGGAACTTGTCAATTCATAGGAACCAACTTGATCTCTTGGTTTTCTAAGAAACAAGCTAGTGTAGCGCTCTCTATCACCGAAGCCAAGTATATAGCTTTAAGGTTATGCACTACCCAAATACTTTGACTTAAACAACAACTTAGTGATTTTAGCATTAAAATGAATAAGATTCCAATTTTCTGCGATAACACAAGTGCGATCAATCTTTCTCAGAATCCGATACTTCATTCTATGGCCAAACACATTGAGGTAAGATATCTTTCCTTCGAGATCATGTTCAAAATGAGGATATAGTTATAAACCATGTAAGAACTGATCATCAAATAGCTGACATCTTCACCAAACCCCTTAATCAAGCCACTTTTGAATACGTATGAGCTAGGTTAGGTATGATGACTTATGATACCATTGGATAGTTCTATCTTTTGCATGATTTGTAAAATAAAGGGAGAGATAGAATAAAAACATGATTTTTAGTTGGTAAGTCATATAATATGCAAAGTTTCAATTGGTATAAGTTTTGAGCTAGGTTAAGGGGAAGATTATAAGTTGAGGGGAAGCACATGAACTTATTTGTTAAAAAACATGAGATTTGAGAGTTTGAAGACAATTGGTATAAAATTGATAAATATGTGATAAATAATTGTTACAGAGTTGTGACATTAAAATCATATTAAGTTATTTTGAAAATCATCCAAAAGGGGGAGAATGTTGGGAAATATGTTCGGATAATTTTCAAGGTCATGATTTTAAGTGGTGGATACTTAAAAATATCACACATATTGTTATAAGTGATTAAAAGTTGAAATAAAGTTGAAACAAATGAAAAAATGACATCGATCTCTACATAGATCTCTCAGTCAGAGATCGATGTATACATAGATCTCTACATAGATCTCTCAGCCAGAGATCGGTGTAGATAGATCTCTACATCGATCGATCGATCTCACACAGAATCAAAAACTAAAACTCACTGTGAGACATAGATCTCTCAACCAGAGGTACATCGATCGATCGATGTATACATCAGTCTCTAAAATTGAGACATAGATCGATCGATATCCAGCGTTTTTGGTGAAATTTTTCTAAAAAGTGATAAAATGATTGTTTTCATTTATATATGTTTCATATATGTATATTGTGATTTTATTACTTGTTTTTGATGTTAATAATAGTGTTTTGTAACTAATGTGACTTGGAAGTTTCTACAACTTACCAAAAACGCAAAGTTGGTATTTTGAGTTTTGTAGGAACATGACATGATGAAAATGTTTCAAGGACACATTCATATTATATTTATCATCACAAAGGTGTCATTATATCTATTTCTGACCATCTGGGTTCTAGAGTTTTCTCACTAGGGGCATTTTGGTCATTTTACCCCTAAGGGCAGTTTTGGTATTTTTACTCAAGGAATCTCTTGCGTATATTATTATCTTCATTATGTAGTTGATTTATATTTATCTTGAAGATTATTTGGTGGTTTTCGATTATTTTTCTCAAATGATGATATTATCGATAGTAGCGGGATATGTGACGAGTTGTGATGTCACATTCTATTTTTTTTTTGCTTGAAGACCTTCTTTTATATGTTATTAGAGGATATTAATAATCATTTTCAGAGAATTTAAAGGTGTTAAAGGTGTGAAATTGATCACAACATACAAGGAGGAAAAGTGAGAATTGTGGTGTTATTTGTTGACATAATCTTGTCGACTATTATTTGTTGATTTCTCCTTCAAAAATCTGAGTTGATACATGTATATATGGATCCAAAAACATGCATATACAGCTGTTAAAGGTGGTGTATTCATTTTATGACTTTATGCCAAGTGTAACAACCAAAAACAAGCTAATTGACAAAATTGCCAACTTGGTATTTATCTTGAAAAACCAACGGCTAGTTTGGTTTTTTGGAGCTGATTTTTTGAGTCAAATGGCAGCCCTCACATGTCCTATTATGTTGCAAATGAGTTGAGGTATTTTCGGAGGAATATGTCATTCTATCTTCTCCATATTATCTTCACATTTTCCAAGTTATTTTTCAAGGCAAAAATCGGCGAAGCTGTATTTTTCAGGTGGACCAATCATTCTTCTCTATGTAGCCAAGTGTACAAGATGATTATGTGGCTAACCAATGATGTGAAGACAACTAGGACTTGATAATGAAGATGGTGACACATTGGAGTTCTTATCTTCAAGAGCTATTTCACACTATAAATAGGAGGCAAAGGTGAAGAAAAAGAACACACACTTGAAAAGCAAAAGTTGAATTGTGTTGCAATCTTCTTCTCCTCATTCTTGTTTCATTCTTTGTAGCCAAGGTGTTTTTGTGATATTTGTTGTAGAGCTACAAGCCTCTTGTGTCTCATTTGTAAGATTGATTAGCTAAATCTATAAGGCTACATAAATAGATGATAGAGGTGTTGCAATCAAGAGTTGCATAGAGGTGTACATCCAAGTCTTGAATAGGGTTGGTGTTTAACCCAAGGATCAAGCATGATTCTTGTTGTAATTTGGTTCATACCATAGTGAAATCCAAGGAAAAGTGTTCCTTGGGACTGGAGTAGGTCACATTGACCGAACCAGGATAAATCCTTGGTGTTCTTGTCTTCTTTACATTTTTCTGTTTTCTGTCTGTTTTTCACTGCAGATTTCACACAAATTCTCACGTTTTGAAAACATAGCTAAACACTTTCAAAATTTGTGATTTTTGGTGGAGTTTAACTTCAGACTGTTAGATTTCATTTGCAACAAGAATCCCTTGATTTGAGCAAGGGAAAGTTAGTCTTTCAGGTGTTGCAAGATAACTGCTCCAATCTGGCTGCAATCTGACTAGTTTTGAGAAAACTTGAATTCTGTTTTAACCAAGGATTTTTTAAGGTTATGGCCTTTTGGAAACACAAACTAGACATCCTAAGGAGTGTTTGACATAAATATCAACCTTTTTGGTTAAGTATTCAAAGAGTACCACATTTTCCAACTTCAGCAACATTCTGTCCAATTCTGTCGAGAATGACCATCTGAATCTTTTTATTTGTTTGCAGGGTCAGGCGATCTTATTTTTATCTTTTTTTTAGACAGAGTCTTTTCAAGGCATTGAAGTTACATTCTGGACATTTTCATAATTTTTCAAGTTGTGTACAAGGATTTTTGAATTTTTTAAATACGGGTTCTGAATCTGAGGTAGTCTCAGACTCTGTTTTCGAAGGAGATTTCAATCAAGGGTAGTACTAAACTGCTATTCACCCCCCCTCTAGTGGTGTTTATTGCAGGTGCACAGTCCAATCGTCAATTCCTTGGAGATTGCTTAGTTTCTTGGTTCTCCAAGAAACAAAATAGTGTGTCACTTTCAACGGTGGAATCTAAATATGTGTCGGCCGCTTCATGTTGTGTCCAACTACTTTGGATGGTAAACACTTTGAATGACTATAATGTCAAGTTTGGCAAAGTTCCTATCCTATGTGACAACACATCAGCCATAAGTACATCACAAAACCCGATACACCAGAGTAGAACCAAGTATATTGAAGTAAGGCATCACTTTATAAGGGATTGTATCAAAAAAGGATTAGTATGTGTTGAATTTGTTCTAACAAATGACCAACTAGCTGATATTTTCACTAAATCCATTCCTACCGAGACATTCGAATCCATTAGAACTAGATTAGGAATGACAAACAATGTTTAGAGGGTCAAAATTATCAAAAAGACAGAAATCAGCATATATCGACCGATCTATGTAGCTGTTTCAGAGACTGATGTAAATAAGACATCGATCGATAGAAGTCCCAGACATCAATTATCGATGTCATCGGGTGCAGAAAGTATAAAAGCTGCAAAACTCGGAAAATTCCTCACTTACTCTTCTCCAAACGCGAACCCTAACCCTCAAATCTACAAAATCCTACCCTCAAACTCCAAATTTCTTGCACCAAACTTCATTTTTCTTCAATTCAATCAATCCCTACATCAATTTCATAACTTTCATCACCATTTCCTACAAATTTCGTGCCCTAACCTTCAAATGGCACCAAAAAGCGAAATACCTCCAAAAGGACAAGAACCTCCCGTGAAGAGGAAAATGTGCCTCAACAATCTCATACACAAGTCCCAACTGGCTCTAGAATCAAGGGACTTAGAAAGAAAACCGACATCTCTCAAGAAAGCATGTTGCGGGAGGTTAGGGAAAGGATCCAAATCAACAACTTTCCATGGCTCAAGTCCGGTGAGTATGAGAATGCCTTAGAAGAACCATTAGGTCTAGGTAAGTTTGCATACATTTCACTTAAGGCTCAAATGTTATTTGATGAATGGGAGGAAAAGAAAAGGTCCACCATTCCATTGAAATTGCTCAAAATTCAAGGCATTTTGAGCAATGAGGAATTGAGGTCGATCATCACTTGGTTGGATGATAAAAAATGGAGACCTATTTGGGATGTTTCAGAAATGAATTACATGTCTACCGTTACACCCGATTATTTTATACTAATTTATGGGTAGAATATCTTAATGGGACGCCATTTTCATTGAATTAGGTTATAAATGGTCAACTTGTTGAGTTTGATTCAAAACAATTAATGACCTTCTTGGTGTCCCTGATGAGGTGTAGATGATTTTGATCCTTGTAAGTGGGATAATTACAAGTACAAGGCGTCCGAAGACGAAGTCAAAACCTTCCTTGGCTTCCATCCCATCCGAAACACTAACAATATGCCTTCGGTTTATCGTAATTTGCTTGCCACTGTCACCTTTTGCGTCAATGGTAAGTCGGTCAAACTCCCGAGTAATTTAGATTTTTACATTGCCTATCGAATAGCCATGAGGGAACAATTAAACTTTGGAGAGATATTCTTTGTGAATGTGTTAAAGGCGGTTGCTAAGAAATCAAAAGCGCTCCCATATAGCAATCGAATTTATAGATTGCTAAGAAAGGCGAATGTGGTGTCGGATGAGGCTTATGAAGAAAAGATAGCCACTAAAGACTATTATACCAAAGCCAATATCCAACAAATCTACTAATCCCGAAAAGAAGCACAAAGAAGGGCCAGTCAAAATGAATATAAAGAGCAAGAGGCCGAAAACCTTCCTACAGAAGAGCCCGTTCCTACAACACATCCCACCGAGCCTCCCACTGAACCTCAACCTAACCCTCAAACTCAATCAAGCCCTACCTCCTTAGTGGATAAGGGAAAAGCCCTGATAGAGGAGGACAATGGCTTCGAGTTACCATTTGATGCTGAGGATGAAGTTAACAAGCTGCATCTTTTATTAGATCAAATGGGAGAAGACATCACAAAGAAACAAGTTCGGATTGATGATCTTGAGAAGCACAACAAAAATCTCCAAAAAAGGGTCAAGATGCTAGAAACAGAGCTCAACGCTCAAAAGACCAAGTACCAGAAGCTCAAGGCCAAACTCAAGGCAGCCATATCCGAACTATGTTTCTCCTCCGGTGAAGAATAACGATTCTAGTTATCCCCATTTTTCTCTTAGCTATAGGATAAGGCTCAGAAGTTGAATTTTATTGTGTATCTAAAACTTCGTATTATATTAATGATATTTTTATTATCCTTCATTATTGGTTTTTGATGCTTTCAAAAAGGGGGAGAAAATGGTATTGGTATGCTTACAATGTTGTTGGTATTGGTAAGCTTACATTAGTATGATTGCTTGGTATTGGTATGCTTAAAATGTTGTTGGTATGCTTGCTTGCTTGATGAAATATAGTTGCTTGCTTGCTTGATGGAAATGTATAATATGCTTGCCTACTTACAATTTTGGCATGTTTGGCACATACGTTGAGTGATCAGTGTAAATTAAAAATATGGCATGATGCACTTGCAAGTGATGCATGGTTTGGTTAAAAGGAAGTATTTTGACATTTTTATTATATTAATTGGTTTTAAGAAGATTACGTGTTGAGGAGTAATTTTGGATATGTTCACATGTCTCATGTCTTAGGGGAGTATGGAACGCATGGACTAAGGGGGATATATAAAATGTCAAGTTTGAAACGTTTAGCAAGCTCAAATGAAAATTTTCAAACAAAAACATCTTTTAAATCTTGGTCTTAAAATCATCAAAAAGGGGAGATTGTTGAGATATCAAAATGTTTTGGAGATGTAAAGATGTTTTGAATGAGTTAAATTTAAACTTCGGATTTGATGCAAAATGAGAAAAACACACTATGTTAGAAAGGGTTAAGGTTGAACTTTACTATCCAACATCGATCACTCAAAGACTGGGACATCGATTGATCAAAGTGACTTCAGTCTCTAAAGGTGAGACTTCGATCGATCGATGTGACAGAGGTTCAAAATCAGAACCTCTCTATTAGACATCGAACCCTCAAGTTTGTTGACATCGATCGATCGATATCACTTCAGTCTCTCCAAGAGAGACTTCGATCAATCGATGTCAGTCAGGTTCAAACTAGAACCTTTCTGGAAGACATCGATCTCTTAGTCCAGGGGATCAGTCTCTCCAGAAGAGACTTCGATCGATAGATGTCAGGCAGATTTAAAACTAAACCTCTGGAGGACACCGATCTCTCAAGGCAGACACTTCGATCGATCGATGTCCCCTAGAATTCAAATTTTTATGACCGTTGGAACATAATCCAAGGGAGATTCATGTTGTTTTCTCTTTCCAATATTGCTCAAATTTCTGGTGGACTTTTCTCTAACATTACACATGATTCCTTGACTATTATATCCATGTCTGAGCTATTCTAGGTTGGCTATTGAGGATCAAATCACTCTATAGGGTGGCTAAAGACTAATTGGACATTGTCCTGACATTTGATGGAGTTGAAGACATGGTGGAAGCTCTAAAAACGTATTTGATAGAGTTGAAGACATGGTGGAGGCTCTAAAAACGTGGTGAACACCTCCTATAAATAGAAGAAGCTTAGATGAGGCAAAAACACATTTTCACCATCATCAAACTTCATTCTTCATTGTTGTATATTTTCTCTCATATGTGTAAAAGTTCCTAAAGCTTGTTAAGTCTTTCTTTGTTCTTCATTGTTGTATATTGCAAGATAGTGAGTCTAACACAAGAGGAACCATAAATATTTGATCTCTTGCTTGTGTTTAGACTAGTGAGAAAGCATGATCCCCACTACTTCCTTTAACCTACTGTGAGAAAGTTCTTAATAGAACTTTGTTGAAGTTGTGAGGTGGCAAGAAGTTTTTCTTACTTAGAGCTGAAGTTGTTGTAGTTGCACAAAGGTGTTTTTTGCAAGAAGTTGTTGTGGTTGCTTACACTAAATTGTTAGTGTAAGTATTGTTGTTGTTGTTGTTGTTCTTATTAGGTTTAATAAGAAGAGTAGTTGTTGAAAATCCACTTTGGCAACAAAGTGATAGTGGAGTAGAATCATTTACGATTCGAACCACTCTATATCCGGTTTACTCATTCATTGCCTCTCATCTCCCGTTCTTGCTTTGATTTTGAATTTCTTTTGAGATAAAAAAATCCAAAAATCAAAAAATTCCGTAAAATTGTCCAACACTCTACTCACCTCCCTCTAGAGTAGTTATTACGGACCTAACAGTCGATTCCCTCCTTAAGAATGAAATGATTTCTCTACATTTTGAATTATAGTAACCATTTGTTGGTTATCATACTGGATAGTTTTTTTAATAATTATTCTTTTACCCTTGTAATTAGAACTTATTTTTCTGTATCTTTACGGATTCTACATCTTTTCTTTGAATAAATAACTATATATAAGTAAGTCATTTTTTCTGTTCAATGTCCATTAACATCTTCCAAATAATTTTTGTGTATAGGATTCTTTAGTTTAGTATATGAATAAAAAACTTTAAGCTTGAAAATTCTAACAAATGCTAAAGTAGACCCTTTAAGCTTGAAAATTCTAACAAATGCTAAAGTAGACCGTTAAAATCTATTAAGATAATCTTATGGTTAAGTAACGCAATAATTACGTGTAGAGAGAAAGCATCGATTTAATTGCATGACCAATAGATCAAAACATCTTTTTCTCTTTAAATGTGTTTATTCTGTTGATTAGTATTTAGCCACTTACATAATAAATCAATAATAGATTCAACGCATATCATAGCCGTTTATGTATGTGTATCTACACACATGCGTGTGTGTGTGTGTATATATATATATATATATATATATATATATATCCGTATGTTTACAAATTTTTTACATTGGTTGTCCAATTGTTTTCATTTTTTGTTTTGTATAAATTTTGCTTTAAAACTGCAAATAATCATTATCAATGTTGAACATATAGATAATAATTGAGAAAGCATATAAAAATTTGGATAAACACTGCGAAATTGTAAGTTGTGCATAATGTTTGCGTCGGCCCTATGAGTTATGGATATGAAATATGATTGTTTTAAATAGGAAAACAAAGGCGAGGCTTTCATATTTTACACTTTCGCTTCAACCTTAACGCAAGAAAAATGGAGGAAGAAAGAACGGGGAGAAAATCAGGCTCCGCAATCTACGCTGAGGCGATTTCGCCATAACCTGTTTTTCATCGTAACTGCCGCTGATCGCATCTTCTCCGGTGCCTTCACCGGACACCTGCACCCTCTACCGGTGATCTGAATACCGGCTATTTCACTTTCTCTCCTCTTTCAGCATGGAAGACAACCCATCTGAGCGTAGTGCAGAGGAGGCTGCTCAATTCCTGCGAAGTGTTAAAAAAATATAAACGTATTGCACCATTTGCCCTCTCCACATCTCCTGATCCACCAACGTCTGGGAGTAATGTGTGTTAGAAACAATCAATCCTGTACCAAGACGCAATCGTACAGTGTGTGCGTATGAAAACAGTAAAATGAACCAAACCCGGGGCGAGTCGAGGGCTCTGTCCTTAAGACGTATTGCTCCGGTATACTGTGCCTAACCGGCGTTAGCAACCGTCTCCCAGGATACAACGGGTACCTGTTCAGTTGAGCGGCACTGCTGAACTTGAACTGCTGCGAACCTTCGAGTGTCCTGACTTCTCTTGAACGTGATGCAAAAACTCGAATGCTATGAATGTTGTATGCTACGAATGCCGAGAGCAAGTGTTTGTAGAATGCACACCCTGCCCCTGTTTATATAGGGGAGTCTGTTGGAGAATCGGTTATGCAGATGGAATCTTGACCGTCGGATCATAACCGTAGATCGATTAGAGCCGTCAGATTAAAACCTCCTAGCGGTTATGGAAGGTTTAAATTACAGCCGTTAGATGAAAAACCGATTTCACAAGATTAAACCTGGAGCGTTAGATCAAAACCACATTCGGTTGGGCGGTTATGTCAGTTTAAATCTCAACCGTTGGATCAAAGATGCCTTTCCCACCACCATTAGATCAAAACCGATTGATCTTATCGCATACCGGAGGATACCGTTTGAAAAGTTCTGTCCGCTGTCCATCTTCGATCGATTACATCGATCAATCGAAGTGACATCGATCGATTGATGTGATCGATCGATGTAAGACACAATGATTATGAAACTTTCTGTCTAGCTTCGATCGATTACATCGATCGATCGAAGTGACATCGATCGATCGATGTGATCGATCGATGTAAGGCAGAATGATCTTGAAGCTTTCTGTCCGGCTTCGATCGATTACATCGATCGATCGAAGTGACATCGATCGATCAATGTGATCGATTGATGTACTTTACATAGATCGATCTATGTCTTCCCTCCGGTCAAAACTTCTCATGCCCCAAGGGCACATCTAGAGTGTCCAATGTGGTATTCCTCCATAAGGGTGATGTGGCTTCCTAACAATAGGACACGTCACACATTAACCATGTTTTCCATCCACTTTGAGCATTAATTTCTCATTCACCCGGTATCGTAATTGAGTGATTCCAAAGCCTAAAATTAACTACTCGTTACGTAGATAATTAAGGACCCATTAGTTTTCGATTTTTATTATCGGAAACTAATCATAATTGTTACACCCCGTGACTTTTAAGCGCAACTTCAATACTTAGAGGTCAACCTTAAATGCAACTTAATTAATTATGTAGGTTATGAGACTTAGTTACACAAAACATAGAAGAACAAAAGAAAGGGGTTAAAAGTTGAATTAAAAGAAATCATGGTAAATTATCAAAAAGCCCCTACTAAAGATAGGGGAGTTACACCACACTTTGGTATAACTCCCCATTCACCTAAGGGGGGGACGGTTAAACAGTGCCAAAAGGGGAGAGAAAACCGCAGGTGAAAAGAGAAGGAGAAAAGGAGAGGAAGAAGAAGAAGAGAAGAAGGAAAAAGGGAAGAAAGAAGGCCAATCTAAGTGCGATCTTCACCGAAATTCTGCAGTAAATCCGTAAGATTAACTAGAAACCAAGGCAAGTAATCTTTCTATACGCTTTACGCAAATTTTGATACTTTAGGCCCTATGTTCTTACAAAGAGAAAACATGAATCACACATTAGTATTCTTGTCCTGTCTATCTTAAATGCTTTGTTATATGTAAGTCTTGTTGCTAATTGTGTAAAGTCTTGTTCTTTGGGCCATAGTTCTGAAAACAGTTGTGTGGTGCTTTATTGTTTGTCAAGCATGCCCATAAAAGTGTATATTTTGACGTGCTTATTGTCTTGCTTTACTCTTATGTTGATTGTCTACACTTAGACGTTGAGAGTAAGTGCACTAAATTGAGAGATGAGTGATGACATTGCTGTAGTCTTGTTTTGTTGGGAAAGTTGATGAGATCTTTTGAAGGTTGTGAATGATTGAAGGCTAGAGTGGATATTGCTAGGCATGACTAGGCATCAATTCATGTTTAGATGTGTGTTAAGTAAGATGAATCTAGATGTTAAGCTGGATCTTTAAGTGTTGAAAATGGAAGGGTTGAAGAAGGAGGGTGTTGGAGAGGAAGTTACTGCAGAAAAACTGCAGTTTCGCATCGTCAGAACACTTCGAACGCCTACATTAGGCGCTCTATGTCACATTAGGCGCCTAATGTAGCGTTCAATGTGTCCTGAAGCTTTCCCGTACAGAAAAACTGCAATTTAGAACCGTCAGAACACTTCGAACACCTACATTAGGCGCTTTATGTCACATTAGGCGCCTAATGTAGCGTTCAATGTGTCCTGAATCATCCCCGAACACTTCGAACGCCTAGTATAGGCGCTTTATGTCACTTTAGGCGCCTCATGTGGCGTTCCAAGTATACTGGAAGTCTTTTTGACCCTTTAGGCGCCCTATGTAAGTGTAGCAACTTTATACACTTTCTTTGAACATAAAATGCAAGGGTATTTGAGGTGTAATTGAGGAATAGATGGTAAGATTGACTAAGTAAGAATAAGATTGAATCCCAAGTGAATTAGTGAGACGAACGGACTTGGAAGATACAAACAGGGAGTGTTTGAGGTGCAAGACCGTATACTTGATATGTAAGATGAGTGTGTGGGATACCTTTATTATCTTCCATTGTTCATGAATTACAAAGTGTTTGAAAGTGTGCTAGAGTTGTAAACATTAAGTGTGAATGAGTAGGGTTAAGTATGAATTCGAAGAGGATTCGTGATACGAAAGGGCATGAAGTGGTATGAATGAGGTGTATTTGAGTAGTAAACGTTAAGTGTGAATGAGTAAAGTTAGGTATGAATCCAAAGTGAGTTAGCAATATGAAAGAGCACAAAATGGTACGAAAAGGGTGTGTTTGAGGAAGTATGAACGAGCAAGGTTAAGTGTGAACTCGAGATGATTTCGTAATACGAAGGGACATGAAATGATACGAGCAGAATGTGATAGGGGTTCAGGACTTTGTACTTGATATGTAAAGTGTGTGTGCATGTTTATACGTTTGATATGATGTTACATGAGCATTCTGCATCATGACATGGGCACTTGCATTTGATTTGAGAATTGCTTTGCGAAAGAACATGTGTTTACAAGAAAAGTTTGAAGTTTGCGAAAGACAAGATGGCTGCTGGTTGATCGCAGGGTATAAAAGTCACGCCTGCGAGAGCAGGGTATAAAAGCATGATCTGTGAATCAACAGCAGGGTATAAAGTATTTTATGGGGCCGTGGACCTATCAGCACGGAAAATAAAGTTATTTTATGGGGCCGTGGACCTATCAGCATAGAAAATAACGTTATTTTATGGGGCCGTGGACCTTTCAGCATGGATACATGATATATGTAATGGGGCCGTGGACCTTTCAGCACGGATATATGATATATGTAATGGGGCCGTGGACCTTTCAGCACGGGGTATAAAGTTATATGTTATGGGGCCGTGGACCTTTCAGCACGGGGTATAAAGTTATGTTTGCTGTGGACTGATCACCCACAGGGTATAAAGTTCTGCTACGCGAAGAATATGATATGTAAAGTGATGAAATGTTTTGTGAAATGACATGCATGACATGTTTATGAAAGAAGACATATGCATGGGTGTTGTGTGTGATTTTAAAGATGTACATGCATCATGATACACGAAGCATAAGACTTGACATACAAGAAACGTGGTTAGTCTATGACTTG
Source organism: Eustoma russellianum (assembly GCA_036186865.1). Lineage (NCBI taxonomy): Eukaryota > Viridiplantae > Streptophyta > Magnoliopsida > Gentianales > Gentianaceae > Eustoma > Eustoma russellianum. The sequence continues at coordinate 8,304,466 of AP025068.1, forward strand.
CTTATGTGATACGTTGTTTTAATACATGTTGGTTCTCGTATCTGTGTACATATATGTGCTTTATCTGTTTGAGGAATTCTTATTAAAATGTTATGTGTTAACCCGAGCACCTTATTTTTGGGCAATGTTTTGTACACTGGTGACTCGTCGTGTGTGATTCCGTAAGGTGTATAGACGGGTTACTTGCTGGCGATAATTTCGCTAAGAACAGTTACTCTATTCCTTTTCAGGTGAGCCTGAATATGAGTTGATATTTATCGAGCACGATGGCGAGTGGGCTCAGTGGGATGACGGACATGGGAATAGATAGATGCTGGACTACTTTCTTTAAGTTTGGAAAACTCGATGTTTATTATGCTGTACTGGAGAATAAGTTAGACAGTTGTCTGAACACCCTTTTAGTTTGTTTTAATGACGATGAAGTTTTAAATTTATCAACGTTTCCGTTGATTTATCTTACGTCATAGATGATGTATGTTTGATCCGCTTTGACGCTTCGTAGTTCTCATAGTAGACTACGGCGGGTGCACTGGTTCCGATGACGGTATCGGGCCGGGGCGCTACAATAATTAAGCTCAAAGTATGTTGCTCAACCAAGTTTTGCAACCTTCCTTAATGGGCCAAAGCCCAAACTTTTAATTCTCCAACAATGTGTGGGTGAATCTCCTGAAAAATCATTCAAGACAAGACCATACTGACGCCATATACATGGGAGGAGGAGAAGTTGATGATCCTACTGATGACGCTGCCCACATAGAGTTGAATATGATGGAGCAAGCAGCGCCGGATGATGTGGTTGGCCGTGTTGTGCTTCACATTCCTACTGATGAGTGGAAACAATTATGGTCTGCCTGGCGTCGAGCACTCATTGTGAAATCCTTGGGTCGCAGGATATCTTTTCGGCTGTTATCTCAGAGGTTATCAGATATGTGGACCCAAAGACGGCGTCTAGACATTGTGGACCTGGAGGATGGTTATTTCGTTATTCGATTCTTCTCTAAGGCGGACTACTCGTATGTGTTGGAAAATGTCCATGGATTATTCAGGGACACTACCTCACTATTACCAAACTTCGACTAGGTTTTTTTCCTTCTACACAGGAACCGTCCTCTACATTGGTTTGGATTCGACTTCCTCGGCTCCCCCTAGAGTTCTTTAACGAGAATGTGCTCATGCGCATTGGTGATAGACTGGGAAAAGCTGTTAAAATCGATAGTAACACCATGCAAGTTTGTCGTGGTAAGTATGCCCGAGTTTGTGTTGAGGTTGATCTTCAAAAACCATTGACATCGGTGGTGGTTCTTAACGGGTATCACTTGAAGGTTGAATATGAGAGTTTGCATCAAATTTGCTTCACTTGTGGTAAATACGGTCATCGTGCTGAAACCTGTGCTACTCGATGTTCTGTTGACAGCAACCTAGTTCCTTCAACTCAGGAAGCATCTCCTCCGAAGGATCCCACAGATGTGTAATGTTTGGCCCATAGATGCTTGTAAAAAATAAACCACGCCAACGGCCTACCGCGGGCAAGACAGCAACAACTCAGCAACCACTGCGCGCTCCCTCACCCAGTGGAATTCAGTTGACGCATATAAAAACCACTGCAGTTGGTGATGTGTTCAACAAGGCTGGTGGATCTCGGTTCAACCCAATAGCTGAGAACGATGACATTGAAACTACACACCAGTCTGCCGACTTATTGTCTGCTGACCTCCGACAATTAACTGACATGGGACCTTCTGTCCGATTTACTGCTTCGACGAAGGAGAAAATTACGAAGACTAAGGACCGCAAGTCCAGAGGAATCCCACTTAAAGAACCACCTAAGGTTAAATATCAACCTGCTGGATCCTCCAAACATAACAGCAATCGACACCTTCAGAACCCAATGCCCAGTGGAAAACCTGTAATTACAGTTGAACCCCCTGATTGGCAGCCTAATGAATGGCCTATGTTATCACGCTCAGCACCTGCAAGGAAGGCGTCACAGAGACCATTGAAGGACATAACTAACAAACGGCCTTCCTATGCTGAGATCTCAGAAAGCGTCTTATAAGACAGCAGCATACCCCAGGAGCAGTATGTGTTGACATATCAAAATGATGAAGACAATATGAAACACCATCTCCCTGATATCATTACTGAAGTGCAGGTGGAGACTAGGGATATGGAAACAACCCAAACAAATACAAATGTAATGGAGACTGACGATGCAACCACATGCCATTTGGCCACCTGTTGAGCGACCGAAACACTATTTTTAATGCGTGTTATAGCATGGAACTGCCGAGGAGCTGGCTCCCCAGACACGATACGTGCCATTCTTCGGTTGGCTCGTGATCATAAACCAAGCATTATGTTCTTGATGGAGAATCGAGTCCCCAGTCCACGGGCTCAAAAAATTATTCGCCGATCACATTTTACGCATTTTGCTGCAGTTGAGGCACGGGGATTTTCAGGTGGATTATGGTGTTTCTGGGATACATCGATTGTCACTATTCGCATACTTAGCTATATGGCTCAAAACATCAACCTTGGAATCTTGCATGGTGATACAGTGGCGTGGGTCTTATCTCTTGTGTATGCATCTCCAACTCTAAATGTCTGCGAAACATTCTACGACTAAGTTGAGCAGATGGCTACATGTATCCGCCTCCCTTGGTTGTTGATGGGTGACTTCAATCAGGTTATTCGACCGGAAGATAAACGTGGCGGCCGAGTTGTTCGTGGATATGGTGTTGACCGTATGACCAGGATGGTGGAAGTTAGTTGTTTATTAGAAGTTGGATTTTTGGGACCTCGATTCACTTGGTCTAACGGTCAACTGGCAAGATTTCTTATAGAACAATGTCTTGATCAGGCTTGGGCAAACGACAGTTGGCATATTCAGTTTCGCAATGCATGCATTCATCACCTTCCCCGATCGCATTCCGATCACCACCTGTTGATGCTGATACTAGAGCAGGAGCCTCTGTTGGCTACACCCAAGCCTAACTTTCGGTTTCAGGCTTGTCGGATGGAGCATGCCAGTTTCTGTGAGTTTATATAGGTAGCTTGGGAGCCACATCCAAATGACTTTGGACGTACTACATATGAATTTACTAGGAAGCTGTTAATTTGGAAAAAAGAAGTCTTCGGGAGCATTGAGCAGCGACGGAAACATTGCCTAGCCCGTCTTGCGGGACTGCAATGAGCTATGGCGGAACATCCTTCTCAATTCCCATCAACACTTGAGAAGGAACTGCGGTCGGAATACAATACCATTTTGTAACAGGAGGAAACATATTGGCAGCAAAAAATAGAACTGCATTTGTTGAACTACAGTGATCAAAACTCACGCTACTTCCATCTATCCATAGCCTTGAGACACCGACGGGCTACCGTACAACGCCTACAAACTGCGGATGGGACCTGGACCGAAAATCCACATGCTATACAAGACACTATTCGTGACCATTATGTTCAATTGTTCTCAATTCCGGATATGTCCTCATAGCCGGACGTTGATATTACCATACCAGTATTTAGTTCATCAGATCGTGAGCTTCTCAATCGCCCGGTATTAGCTTTCGAAGTTGAAGAAGTTATCTTTCAGATGGGGGCTTAGAAAGCCCCCGGCCCTGATGGTTTCTCTCCTATATTCTATCAAAAGAACTGGGATGTAGTTGGTCCAGCCGTGACTGAGTTTGTTATCCAATCATTCCAAAGAAGATGTTTTCCAACTGCTCTAACCAAGACGTTGATTACTCTCATCCCAAAAGTTACCAGTCCAGCTGATGCTACTCAATTTCGACCAATCGCTCTTACAAATATTATTGTCAAGGTAATATCAAAAATTATTGCTAATCGATTGAGATGTGTTATTGGAAATATCATTTCACCAGTGCAGAGTGCGTTTATGCATGGCCGGCAGGCGGCGGATAATATCATCATCGCCCAGGAGCTCATGCCCTCCATGAAGATGAAACGCGGACATACGGGATACATGAATGTTAAGATTGACTTGGAAAAGGCGTATGACAAAGTACAATGGCCTTTCCTCCAACAGATATTATCGCGCATTGGCTTTAGTAACGATATGGTTGAGCTAATTATGTTTACTATCACCTCTGCATCATTGTCTATCATTTGGAATGGTCAATTCTTGGAACCTTTTCGGCCCTAACGTGGTATTCGACAAGGTGATCCACTTGCACCATATCTTTTTCTCTTAGGTATGGAGGTTTTGAGCCAGAGTATATCACGAGCTATTGCTGCGGGTCAATGGAAACCCATTCGGACGTCTCGGTTGGGGCCACACAGTTCGCATCTTTTCTTCGCTGATGATCTTTTACTTTTTGGTATTGCCACAAATACACAAGCTGAGTTAATTGCGACTGTGTTGAATGATTTTTGCCAAGCATCGAGTCAAAGCATCAGCATTCGAAAATCACAAGTTCTAATCTCAAGAAACATATGATCAAGTTTTCGGCCCTAGATTTTTACACGTTTGGGTATTTCATGCACCATAGATTTTGGACTTTATTTTGGAATGCCATTACTGCAGGGTCGTATCGGTCAGCAAACTTATGGCCATATATTGGATAAGGTACACAAACGACTAGGATCATGACAAATCCGATTTTTATATGAAGCCAGTAGGTGTGTTCTCATTAAAAGTGTATTATCTTTGATACCTATCTATGCGATGCATACGGTTCGTTTACCTCTGTCACTCCTTGATAATATCGAGAAGTTGTCATGACGGTTTTTTTGGGGGGAAGATGATGAATCTCGCAAACTACATTGGTGGTGTTCTTGGGAGTTTCTTTGCTTGCCGAAGGGGCAGGGTGGCTTGGGAAGAAAAAAGTTGCGCTGCATGAATCTAGCGATGCTAGCAAAGCTCGGATGACAATTCTTGACAAAACCTGATGTACTATGGGTTTGACTTCTGCTTAACAAATACGGTGACCTATTACAGGAGCATACGAAACAAAATGTATCCACAATTTGGAAACATAGTCGTTCAACAGTTCCATTGCTACGAGCTAGTCTTCAAACATCAAATATCCATAGTGATGGTACTTCTGATGACATCCGTTGGGCGCACACGGCATCAGGAAAGTTCACAGTTTCCAGTGCATATGATGCACAACTGACAACCACAAATCCGCTGGTGAATGACATATGGGATCAGATATGGGCCATGAAGGGACCAGATCGTCTAAATTTTTTCTTGTGGCAGACATGTCGTGGTTTGTTGCTTACTGGATCATTTTTGCATCAAAGACATATTCGACCAAGCACGGTTGTGATACTTGCGGCCACATCATAGATGACGTTTTGCATGCGCTGCGAGATTGTTCTTGGGTTCATAATGTATGGTGCAACTTGGTCCGCTCAGTGGATAGGCCAACCTTTTTTAATCAAAGGTCGGGCGAAGATTGGATCCAGTCCAATTTGCGAGCAGTACGACGTCATCCGCAGTTAGATATAGAATGGCGGTATATCTTCCCAGAGGCTATCCATACCATATTGTATTGGCGTAATCAGATTCAGCATCACAGTATTGATCACTATCCAGCCCCCCGGCATATATACAGTGACATTCTTTGGCGTGCAAAGCAACAGGAGTTGGCAGTCATATGTAGTTACGATAGTTTGACTGGAAATTCTGCCATTGTGTAGTGTTTATTATTTGTTTGTTCATGTAACTTTTGACATTCTATATTAATGAAATATGATCTATTTTCTGCGGAAAATGGAGGAAGAACGGCTTGAGGATTTCCATCTTCAAGGTAATCCAAAGACAATATCAGAAAACTTATTCTAATTTTAAGGCGTTTTTCTATAGGGGTAAGAAGTTTGATTTTGCTTGATGTTTAATGAACCGCTGGTTTTGGGGTTTTTGTGTGTCCAAATTGAGATAACTGGGGCTGAATTTGATGCATCGTATTAGGATGTTTATTATAAGGACTCGTGTTAGCGATGTTGCTAAAAGTCTGCTGGAAAAAGATGGGGGGTTTTCGTCATTTATGTAAATTGCATATCTATGTGCTTAATTGGTTGATCTTAAATTTTATTTTATTGATGTTTGTGTAGAACTGAATGAAATCTCTTTTCATTGATTGAATTTGTTTACAATGCCTTCTTCTTATAATATAATGTATGGTAATTAAGTACGGAATATACATAAATACATGATTTGATTTGATTTGATTTGGTTATGATTTGATTTGATCCGTTCTGCTTCATGACAAGAGTGAACCTTCTGAACCAAGCCCTCGGTGACTTTTTAACCCGTAGAGTGCTAGCTTGAGCTTGCATACCTTATTTCTTCTAAAATTATATGTGAAACCAGGTGGTGCCTCCATGTAAATCTCTTCGTTTAGATCTCTGTGTAAGAAGGCATTTTTACATCGAACTGGTGTAATGGCCATTCTCTGTTGACAACTACAGAAAACAGGACCCGGATAGTGTCAATCTTGGCAACAAGAGAAAAAGTTTCTGAATAGTCAATTCCATATGTCTGAGTGTATCCCTTTGCTACCAATCCGGCATTGTATCGCTTAATCGTGCCATCTGCTTTATATTTCACTGTAAACACCCGCCGACATCCAACAGGTCGCTTTCCTCTGTGCAGCTCACACTTCTCCCACGTGTTGTTTTTCTGGAGTGCCTCCATTTCAATCAACATTGCCTCTTTCCATTCCCTTTTTTGGAGTGATTCATTAACATCTTGTGGAGGCTTCTCGGTGCAGAGCGACATAAACATGGTCTTTCCTTTATCAGATGCATCCACATTCACTGGATGCCTAGCACATCGTGTTCTCTATTCTAGTGAATACCGTTGAGGTGGAACACCTTGGTTTCTTCTTGGAGGGAGAGTGTGTACCTGCGGTACCTGTGGCTCATCATGGGGCTCAGGTGTTCAATGAGTTCGGGTAGGTCGATTGATGAGGTGGATAATATATAGGAGTGGTACTTAGGTCAGATTCACTTACCTTATGCAGGACATTCACACACAGAGACTCACTGGACAATGGCACTTGAGTTTCGGACCCACCTACCTCAGACAGTGCATGTTTGGTGGCGCCACCTGCTTGTCCTTGTTGGTCAGCCTCGGACCACATGGAGTTGTGTAACCAGTCGAGAGGCTCACTCTGATTCTCCCTCTAATCCTCAATACTGCTTGCAAAGTAATACTCGCTTTTAACAAATACACAATCACAGGTAACATTGATCTGGCGAGTAAGATGATTGTAACAGCGTAGCCCTTTTGGGGTGTGGCATACCCTACAAAGACACACTTGGTGGCACAGGGATCTAATTTAGTGCACTTATGTTTGGGAATATGAGTATAGTCAGAACACCCGAAGATTTTCGGAGGAAGAGTAATGATAGACGGAATTCTGACCTGTGTGGCTAATGTCTGTATGGGAGTCTTTTGGTCTAGAGATCATGTTGGTAGTCTGTTTATAACTTAAGTAGACGTCGCAATGGCTTCAGGCTAAAAACTTTTGGGAACACGGGCTTCAATCATCATTGCCCTAGTCATTTCTAGTAACATGCGATTTCTTCTTTCGGCTACTCCATTTTGTTGTGGAGTATTTGGACAAGTGAACTGATGAATTTCATGTTCTTGGAGAAATGACTGTAAGTGGTGGGACATGTATTCACCTCCATTATCGGAACGCAGTATCTGAATTTTTTGTGAAACTGAGTATCGACCATGTGGAAGAAGTTTATGAATTTTATCGAGACATTAGACTTATGGTTCAAGAAATATACCCATATCATCCAAGAATAATCATCAACAAACATCACAAAATATCAGAATCCTTGTGGAGTAGGAGAAGGTGTGGCTCCCCACACATCGGAATGTATTAAAGAAAAACAATGGTCAACTCGACTGTTATTAGGGCGAAACGTGCCCTTATGGTGTTTGGTAAGAATAAAAGTATCACATATAGTTTGTTTATTAGACTGGGTAAACAAGGAAGGGAATAAATTACGGAGATACCCAAAGGAAGGGTGACCCAAATCGACGGTGCCATAACCACAATTATCTATCAGTTGTTCGGTGGGTAAGCATGGACCGACCCTGTTGAGCAACCTCCTCCATGTAGTATAGGTTGTCACTCTCAGTGTCATGCCCAATGATCTCCCTCATATGAATATCCTGCAAGAGATAGAAATCAGGATATTTCAGGGCTACACAGTTAAATTGCTTGGTGATTTGACTGAGGGATAATAGTTTAGAAGACAAGACGGGAATATAAAGACAATTAGTTAGGTGTAAGTTTGTTGACATTTCAGCAGTGCCACTGCCCTGAACAGAGAAACTCTCCACTTGCGGTTTCGATATAGGTCTTGTGGGCTTTGGTTGCGGTGAAATAGGAAAAATCTTGAGGGTCAAAGGTCATAGCATCGGTGGCTCCGCAATACAGGACTCACCATGAGCGTGTATTTAATTGTGACTGGGGCTGGTAATTTTTGAGATTACATAGGTGATTAAGTGGGATGGAAGGGGTTTTTAGGTAATTTACTGGAGAAGGGGTAGTTTGGGAATTTTAGTCCGTTAGGGGTTGAGAAGTAGTAAGGGGTATTTGTGGCATTTGAGGTGTATTAAGATTGAGGGGCACAAAAGTAAAAACAAAGCAAGGGTTGTAGCTTTTAAAAGCCCCAACCGTACCTGCACTTTCAGCGCCTCCTTGCTCCTTGTTGCTGCTGCCGCTGCTTCTTCTCCCTCCTTCCTCTATCTGATTATGTCCCGTTTTTCTCTCCATCAGTGCCTTTCCTTCATTGTCGTTGGTACTGCAGCCAACATCAGCGTTGTTGGTACCTACAACGACAGCCCTACGACCCACTCCGTCTGTGCTCTTCCTTTCTCCCTGTTTGCCTCACCAATCCGGGTATCCTACTAGCTCAAAGCATTCCTTTTGGTATGCTTGTGCTTTCCACAGTGAGTACAAACCATTTTGATCTTGTCCTCCCCACCATCCGATGACGTTAGTGAGCGTGGGAGGGGGAAGGTTTCAGTTTTTCAGCCATCTTTGCCCCTTGTGCACAATCTTGCCCTAATCCCCTGTGATGAGTCTCCATACTCTGAGGGGCTTCCTTTTATTATCTGCATGCATGCTTCCTCTCTTCTGATGGTCGTGTAGGCCGCTTCTGGTGAGGGCAGTGTGTCCCTCTTGAGTATGTCCCTTTTGATGGCTTCAAATTTGTCATCAGCAGCCATCAAGAGTTGGTAGAGTCTCTGTCCTTAAATTTTGTTGTTATAATGTCCTCTGGATCTTCATGGGGTTCGGCTCTCTTCTGTCGATTTCCATCCATATACTGTACAGCTTGTTCCATAAATCATCCAAACTGCTACTCCCTTGCTTGATGGAATTAGCTCGTTTATGCATGTCAAAGACCTGCAACGAGTCGGTTCCTGTGCCATAAGTGATTGCTAGGCCATCCCGCAAGGCCTTTGCGGTTGGGTACTGCGATACATTCTTCACCAAGTTGAGCTCAATATTCTGTATGAGCCATGTAAATACACAGTGGTCGTTTGTCTCCCACTGTGAGTAATTGGGGTCTCTGGCCGCCGGAGGAGGAGGTACACCTATAGGTGCTGACTCCGGCCTCTCCCTGCGACGGCTTTCCTGATCAACGTTGCCGAGAGTTGGTAGTTTTCGCTATTCAATTTGAGAGTTAATTGCACCTGGTATCCAAAGTTATCACAAAATTTTAAGTAGCATCCGTACTTTAACGAATTTCTTTGGATATCCATACTTATTGGGGAAATTAGCACGTGGCATCCTTGCTGAGGTCATAAAGTCAATTTTCATTTATTTTTTAAAAGTTTAAGAAAAAAATAATTCAAAAATTAAAAAGAATACCCCAACCCCCACACACCATCGACCTCCCTCCTCTACAAATCCACCTTTCTCCATCTTCATCTTCTTCCTCCATCTTCATCTTCTTCCTTCCTCTTTATTGCTTCTTTCCTTTCAAAATTCTGCAATTAAATATCAAGGTCTTCTGAAACCTAAAACACAGACTTTTGAGATACGCTTCTTTCTGAGATATTTGAGTCTGATGTGCAAAGATGCATAGATCAGCATGGATGCACAAGAATATAGTCATAACACGGGAAATGTTGGGTCACCTCATCAACAAGCTCCATCTCCCACCTCTTCTCACATTTCGTTTGTAAGTCACAGTCCCCGTGTGTCTTGCTGGGCTTTGATAATCTTCATCATCACTTGCATCGTTCGAGCGCCATCTGGATCCACCATTCGATTTTGATTCTTCAACAGACAACGCCTTCTTGTCGTCGCTGAAGCATGAAAGTACCGAATGCGTAAAGTAGTGCATAATATGCTTAAATAAGTTTCCCCATACAAAAAGAGACTAAAAGAACCCACTACATTCTTTCAATAATACAAAATGCAATTGGAGGGGAGAAATTATCAGCCTGAGCTCCCAACAGCAGAGAAGAGCAAACGCCTTTACATGACGACAAGGCGTAGATGACCTACACAGTAGATGTGTATATTTTATATATTTCACAAAGCCCAAGTGTAGATGATCTCTACAGTAGGATCCGAGCTTTGCCTTAAAAAATATATATAATACTGACTTCCAGATCAAGGCCAGACAGCGGCGGTCGGAGAAGCTGTTCCGGAGTGAATGGAGGCCCTCCTTGGCCTCTATATCTGAAGAAGAGAATCTGTTAGTGATGAGAATGGAAAGTGTAAAAGTTAGCATAGTGGGATCCTTCTGGTCATGTTCTTTTGAAAGGAAAGAAGCAATAAGGAAGAAGGAAGAAAATGAAGATGGAGGAAGGTGGATTCGTAGAGGACGGAGGTCCATGGTGGGGGTGGGGATGAGGGTTTTCTTTTTATTTTTGATATATTTTTTTTAAACTTTTTAAAAAATAAATGAAAATTGTCTTTATGACGCCAGCAAGGATGTCATGTGCTAATTTCTACAATATGTATGGATACCCAAAGAAATTCGTTAAAGTACAGATGCCACTTAATATTTTGTGGATAACTTTGGATACCAGGTTCAATTAACCCGTCAATTTGATGCCAATTGATAGATTGTCTGAATTAGCAGTTAGAATCTGTAATTAAGGCCACTTCGCAGTAGATTAACCAGTTGAATGACTAAGTCGCTGTTTTCTGGTTTGTTTTCTCTGCTTCCTAACATTTTGTCTCTTGTTTATTTCAGGTTTGAGGCTGCCTGATCTTGGCTGAGGTTAAAGATGGGTATTCCAGGAACTATGATCATCAAGCTCTGAGTTCCTAGACAGGAAGAAAACTTCCCTTGTGATCGGATTCTGGGTATTTTTATGTTTAAATGTTTGTTTGTGTTATAAACTCAAGCAAGTATAATAAAGAGAAAAGAGAAACAAGATGAATTTGCATCTCAAAGGTGTGTCTTTCATATATGATATCTGGTCCTATTTATAGGACTCAATGGAGTGAAGATAAACTTGGACAAACCCTTTTGAATATCTACATCTAATCTGATATACAAAAGAGATTCGTAATACTTTGGATATCCACATCTACTATAACGTCTATCTCTACAATGTATATCAACATCATGTTTATCTTTGATATTCCAGTATATCCATAACACTCCCCCTTGGATATCCAAACTTTATAGAATATGCCTCGTTAAAACCTTGCCAAGAAAAACCCAGTGGGATAAAAACTTGGTCGAAGGAAAAAGAGTACATATTCACAATAATTGGTAAGAGTGATACACTGCCTCGTTAAAACCTTGCCAAGAAAAACCCTGTGGGACAAAAAACTTGGACGAAGGAAAAAGAGTACAGTGTGTATGTAGTAATCACACTCCCCCTGATGCTGGCAAGAGAACTTTGAGTCGACGCATTCCTATGTTGTAGACCATCTCTTTAAATGTAGTCGTTGGTAGTGCTTTCATGAACAAGTCGGCAAAATTCTGGTTCGATTGTATCTGCAGGATATTAATATCATCGTTCTTCTCGAGGTCATAAGTGTACAAGAACTTTAGTGATATATGCTTCATTCTTCTTGGATGTAGCCATTTTCAACTTGAACAATACATCTTTCATGATCCTCAAACATTGTTGTCGGTGTCTTCAATATGCTGAATCGTCGACCTCAACCAAATGTATTCACATCTTGCTTCATGCAATGTCAAAATCTTATAATGATGAAGACATGGTTGTAAATGTCTGTTTCACTTATCTCCATATTATGACCGCATCAAAACATATCCATTTTGTGGTCCTTTCTTATGCGAGTCAGATAGATAGCCAGCATCAGCATAACCCACTAATTGTGGTGATACCTTCCTTGAGTAGTATAAACACCCCTATGGTGTTTCAAGAAGATAAAAATGTGTTTAACATTATTTCAATGTCTTCATATAGGTGTTGAACTATACATTCTCAATAAATTCACTAAAAATGCTATATATAGTATCGAAATTCGCAAGATACTTTAAAACACCAATAATACTAAGATATGGTACTTCAGGACCTAATAATTCTTTGTTATCTTCTGGTGGTCGAAATGAGTCTTTCGATCGTACCATGCTATGACTACTCAAGGCTCGATATGCAGGTTGAAAGAACATTTGATCTTCTCAAAGTTTTTCATCTCAAAATCTTTTATGATACAACTAGAGGTTTTAGCAAGCTCTTCAGGAGTTCCAACAAGATTTAGATCATCGACATGTAAATCCTGCCAGATCGTTTTAATCCATACAATGATTTCTATCATTTGATTAAGTATAGTTCATTCATCCTTTGATTACATGCTGCAGGCAATTTAAATCCTTCTGGGATTTTGTATCATCGTTTTATAATTCATACGAGTAAGCGGTAACTTCATTCATTAACCGCATATCAAGGTTTAAGTGACTGCTAGACTGACTGAATATTGTAATGATATGGCATCGATTATCGGGGAATATGTTTCATCATAGTCAAGTCTAGTTTTTTGTGAAAACCCCATTTATATCCAATATGTTTGATCCCTTCAAGGGTTTGACTGCAGGTCAAATAATTTGCGAATGCTACTTTCCCTTCAAGGGTTTTGGACTACGGGTCCAAATGCTTTGCGACTTTCCCTTCAGGGGTTTGGACTGCATCTTTCTATTTTGATCAATGATTTCTGTGTCGACACTTTTCAGTTAACATTGGTTCAGGATCCTGAATCATAACTTCACATGCAATCCCTCAATCAATAATGACCAATAATGATCATTTGTCTATCCCAATTTTCTCTTATAATTCAAAGAGATCTTTTCAAAATTGTGTTCACTTGCTTTTTCAGGAGCAACTTGTTTATTGATTTTTAGACTGATCAGTTCTTATTTCTATAGCGCTTTCAAGTTGTGAACATCTAATCTCTTGTTGAATATTCTCTTCTGGAGTATTATTTGTACCACTCTCTTTCGAGAGCTTTTATCTTTTACACCAACTGGGCGTCCACGTTTTAGACTTGTTTTTGGTATACCATTATCATGTCCTTCAGAGACATCAAGTCGAATCGGCGTGTTCATCGCCGAAACGTGGGATTTTGTTATCATTTTACTTCTTGCTCGCATTGATTTTTTCGTGTGTTAAGGTGAGATAGTGAAGGAACGTTCCATGTAATTTCACGTCGTTCTTCAGGAACCAGCACTTTCTCTCCCCCTAACGGCGGGAAAACTAACTCACCAAATCAATGCTGATGCATATATAATTGCATGTCCCTAAGCTTATGTGGGTTAATTGGTCCTTAAAATCAAACATCTAGCAATCAGTTGTAAACGTTTAATAAATGACACTGCTGGGTCATTTTAAGTGTGCACATTTGCAACTGAGTGCTCAACGCCAATCTCAAGATATACAATAACCATTGAAAGCTTGGGATATAAATTCACATGTATTATCAATACTTAATAAATTTAATCGGATAATCATATAATTTGAGCAAGAAGCTTGGCAAAAGCTACTAGTCTTTTCGATAGCAAACTCACATGAACAAGCAACACACACAAAATCATGAGATAATGTAATCCTTTTATTCATGAAATAGTTTCTAGAATCTTATGTTTCTTTAAAGAGTCACAAGAACTTTCTGGTTCTTTAAAGAGTACACATGTCACTGTTGTACTATTTTATGTATCATTATTCTATCTGGGTGACCAAGTCGATTATGTCATAAATAACTTTGTTTATTGAACTTCTGGTCATCACAATATCATATTCGACTGGATGTATAATCGCATATACAATCCATAGAGAAAATTGAGAGTTTTTCTTTAACAAGCTTCTGGCTTGAATCATTGTCTATAAAAATTTCATATTCCCCTCATTCATGTTTCAATATGAACGCCATTAAGGCGTATATCTTTTAAACTCAATAGTTTTCTTTCGACTTGGTGGGAAATGATGCCATATTAACCAATATATGTGTCACCCGTTAGTAAAATGGTTGCTCTTCTGGAGCCCTCGATTGATGTCGTAGTACTTGAATTGGTACTGACATTTGCTTTTGCCAATTAGAACTCTTCTGGAGCCCTCAGTCAATGCTGTGTGTGTCGTTCCACTGTCAACTAGACATATGCCCATATCATTCACTTTGGATGATACGTTAATATCAAAATTAATCAACTCATAAATAGTCAATGGTGTTTCTTCAGGAAATATTATTCATATAGTAATCAATGTAATATTACCACTTCAAGATTTGAGTTCAATCAATATTATGAATAACAAAATTTGGATTCAAATAAATTTGACATCCAAAACAGATTAGTATAATCTTCAAAATACTTCAAATAATGCATAATCTACATGGGCATTCTGGATACAATTAATAATATAATGATTTCACATTAATTCATACAATAGACGGGTAATATTCAAAAGAAAGGACAGAGTCAATGCTATCATCTCGTGAATTAGAATTCTCAATAGAACAATCCCTAGTCGAGTTAAGGATAGTCGAGTTAAAGGTACATATGCTTTAGGAATATTGATTATTCATGCTTCAGACATGTCTACTACTCATGCTTCAAGCATGACAACTATTTGTGCTTCAGACATATCCGCTATTCATGCTTTAAGTATGTCGACTATTCATGCTTCTGGCATGTAGACTACTCGTGTTTCTGGTATGTCGACTGTGTAATCGTGTAATGACTAACAAATTATATAATATGATATAACCTCAAAAGGGTCGTTACACGTATATACATATTACCAAAACAAAGGGTCTTTATACGACATCTAGAAAACGGGTTATATTGACAAGTGGGAGAAAACAATTAAAAGAAGGGTAACTGCCCTTGATCTCTCTCATGGAGTTGTATGGAATGGTCTTTCGGGTGCATAACTCCATAAAGTGACAAAAGACACTATCTGCAATAACAACAATTTCCCTTCTTTTGAAGCCATGTTTGCACCTATACAACTTATTTAATGTATATCGACATGCAGGAAAAAACCATAAAACGTTCAATCGCGAAAGGTTCATATCTGATGGGGGATATCCACTTGCAGCAATCAATTTGTAATTGTTATCCATTTTTCAAAAGCAGATTATTTAGCCGAACAAACTGCGCTAAATCACAAATGAAGGGATACTATGTCAAGTTTATGTTATTTTACTTCAATGGAGTCATTACATCAGTAGATGCTATTTGGTATGATAGAATACAAAGGCAACAGTAAAAGGTAGTGGTGCAATACTACGTAACAGCCCTCCAATTGACTAACAGAGACGGCGAATCAAGAGGGGCAGTGTCAAAAAAATAATAAACTTCCTTGCTCTGACAAGAAAAACATTGATACTTAAATTAGATGTCGACGCATATTAATAGATTGAATAAAGAAATTTTCAACAGCTCATCAAGGACAAGCAGCTGAGCAAATGCTCCTGAATGCAAGAGGAAACAGTTCAATGTATGTGGGATAACATTCACATAGATACACATAAGCACAAGGGCATGTATGATTAGTTCGCCTCCTCTCGGTGCAAGTTGAACTCATCGATGAATATATAAACACAAGGGTGCCCATTTCTTATCAACGCAAAAGAAATTGTTTGCCAATGACAAGAAGTTGCTTTCGTTCTTAGAAACAAAGTTCCAGTTATTTTTCACAAATCGAAAGGCTGCTGCTCTAGTTGTAGCTGCGCCTATCAGTGTTTGAAAGGTCTCTGGATCGAGACTCTTCCTGGCCAAACTTCTGGTTATTTTTCATAGATACAACTTCTTAATTAACCATTATGCAGAAGGAAATGGCCTGGGTTCTGCGCCATGTGGAAACTGATGGCTACTGGAATTTTGGAGACTTTAGAATTGTTTCATTGTCTCCCTATTACACTGCATCATCCTTCTCGCAAATTTCATCCTTGTCATTGTTATTATCAAATATATTTTCTTTATACATTGTCTGGCTTTTTGTTGGTTTTCTATGTGTATTTTAATGATCATAGACAAAACAGTAATAAATAAGTCAACTGTCTCAAAAATATTTCCATTCTTGAATAAAAAGAAATCTTTTCATAATAAAAGTTACTCATATAAAATATGATTTATCTTCATCCTCAAATCTTTACTAGGCGAACTTGATAAACATGCTGAAAATTATAACAGGTTCGCATAAAAAACTATTCTATTGTTATACACAATTTAAATCCAGTAGTCCACTTAAACTTGTTAAGATAAATGTTTGGTATTGTTTGGTTAGGTTGATAATACCAAGGAAAACTTAAAATGAGAAATTCAAATAAGAAAAACAGGACAAGAAAAGAAAAAGACAGAAATCTAACTAGTCCGATTTAAAGAGGGTATCATAAATTTTACAACACCATAACGTGTTATCGTTCAAATACATCATGATTCAGGCATGTCGAATTAATCATGCATCAGACATGTCATGTTTCAATCAGTTGTTTATGCTTTGATCATAACAATTATTTATGCTTCAGGTATAACAATGATCCATGCTTTGGTCATGCTAACAAATTCATGCTTCGGGCATGAAAAATTATTGATGCTTCGGGTATATCAACAATTTATTCTTCGGGTATGAAAATTGTTTATTCTTCAGGTATGATAATTGTTTATCCTTCGGGCATGACAACAATCCATGCTTCAGGCATGTTAATTATTTAGTCATGTCATGCTTCAGGCATGATCATTATTTAGTCATGTCATACTTCGGGCATGATAACAATTAATATTTCAGGCATGTTAATTATTTAGTCATGTTATGCTTCAGGCACGATAATTACTTATAACAACGATTTATGCTTCGGGCATAACGACTATTCATGCTTCGGGCATGTAGCGTATTTATTCATGTCATGCTTCAGGCATGATAATTATTGATACTTCAAATATGAATAGTGACATTGATATACTTCAGGTATATCAATTTGTACGTAAATAACGATAATGATATACTCCAGGTATATATATATGTATATATATATGTACAAAATAAACGTACTTCTCATTATAATAGGATATAATATAGTGTGTTTTAACCTATTACATCAATAATATATTGGTGTAAGGCTGTACCAGTATAACGAAGAAAAAAAATAAATCGAAACATGATTTTAAAACATAATGTAAAGTTACCGAAACATAATGGTGTAAAGTTACCGAAATTGATCACTTGAAGCTTGAATCAATGGTCGATTTTGCGCCTTGTTCCATATAAGGTTGGCTCGTGCTACTCAAGCAAGTATAATAAAGAGAAAAGAGAAACAAGAGAAATTTGCATCTCAAAGGTGTGTCTTTCATATATGATATCTGGTCCTATTTATAGGACTCAATGGAGTGAAGATAAACTTGGACAAACCCTTTTGAATATCTACATCTAATCTGATATACAAAAGAAATTCGTAATACTTTGGATATCCACATCTACTATAACGTCTATCTCTACAATGTATATCAACATCATGTTTATCTTTGATATTCCAGTATATCCATAACAGTTTGATGGGTGTGTTTTTTTGTTTTGATCTCGGTGCACCAGATTTGATTGTTTGTTGATACTGGACTATGATGAAATTTGAGTCCAAGAATCAACATGCTTTGATACCATGTAGAACTGAATGAAATCTCTTTTGATTGATTGAATTTGTTTGCAATGCCTTCTTATAGTACAATGTATGGTAACTATGGAATATACAAAAATACATAATTTGATTCGATTTGATTTGCATACGATTTGATTTGATCCTCATGAATATGGTAAGTTCTCATGATTGATGGAAAATGATACTTGTACATGTTTAAGTCGTTCATAGCCATGATGGACTTATTTTAGGCTATAAGATTGACTCGGATGAGCTTCTAAATGAATAATATGCAGAAAAATCGATTTGCATGTGTTGTCGACCGTTGGAGATGACTTTTACGCGGAGATCGAACTATATCACCCGAGTAATAAGAATTGATTACTGGAAACCATGATCGTTTATGGCGATCGATCTCCAACCTCGAGATCCATCTTCAAGGGTAGTCTGCGAAACTTAGTTTGAGGTGATTCAAAATGATTTTAAAACCTTATTATGAGTTCCGCAAATTTTGTTTCATAATCCATGTCTACATATGTCTCTAAGAAGGTTATGACCTAGTGAAGTATTCATATGTTATGACTTGTATACGATATCATCATCATCGTCATCATCATCCTTACCCAGTATATCCCAACGACAGCAAAAGCTATCTCTAGGGTTTGGGGAGGGTAAGTGGTAGGCAAACAATACCTCTGTCCTAAGGGATAGAGAGTCTGCTTCCAGTGAGAGTCCCAGCTCTATATGTACCTGCATAAATAACATAATAATAGAGATATGATGTGCTAATGTGTTAGTGACGAAATTCAAGAACTACCAAGAAGAGGATTTTGATATTAAAATACACATAACGTGTATATGTACATGTAATGTAAAACAACGGTAAAACATAAACAAACAAGTGCAAAGTCAACCTAAAGCGTAGATATTGTCTACGCCTATCTATGTCCCTAAATATGCTCTAAGGTGCCCCTATATATGATCTTATTATGACTTGTATACGATATGCTACCTAAAATTGTGTTAGGCATATCTAGAACTATAAAATTCCAGTTAAGATGGTCCAAGATATTTTTAAAATGTATTTTAAAAATCTAAAAACTCTGGTTTATTATTAAGTTCAAAATCATAACCTATGAAGGATAAAATGTTATTGGAAATTACGGAATGTCACTTTATGCTAGTTTCGGCATGCTTAACCTCTGGTTTGCAATTCATTTGTGAACGCATTTATCTGGATTTTTAAGTGATATGAATGGTTAAAGAAGGGTATGGGTCCTTGGTACTAGAGGTCGTGAAAGGTTATAAATGTTAATAGAACAAAACATGTCATGAGTAAGATCATGGCATGTGATCATTACTATGGTCCTGAAGCATGTCATCAGGAAGAATGGCATGTTTATTGTTCTTTTATATGACTCCTTTCTTTACGATTTAACTCTTGGGTTTCATTATTTGTCTTCAATTCTATGAACTGTATTATATGATATCCTGCCAGAAATAAATGATATAATAAAAATCATACACGAAGTGTTAAGGAGTAGTCAGCAGCCCAGCCGTCCGTGTCTTCTTCCTTCCAGGCGGTTTCAACAAACTCAACAACAACTAGCTTTATTCAAATCACAACTAACTAGTTTAGCTAGACTAACCAATATTGTTGTTATCTTGTTGTTATTTTGTTGTGACAAATATTTTGAGTTGTACCAAACTCCTAGTTGTAAACTCTATATAGCCGGATGGATCATGTATATGCAAGTATCAATGAAATACAATTTTATTCAATAATTCTTATATGGTATCAGAGCGATTCGACTCCAACGAGTTCTGTTAACTTTCGACTGCATCCTTTTGCGTTATGGCAGAGAATTCGACCAACAAGCATGGCTCTCTTGATGGAGTCATTGCAATTAATGTATCAACACAATTACCTATCAAACTAAACAAGAACAACATTCCTTCTTGGAAAGCTCAGTTCGATGCCTTGCTCTATGGGTATGATCTCATGGGATTTCTTGATGAAAGCAAACCATGCCCACCGCAACACACATGCGATAAAGATGGTACTGCGCAGCCTAATCCGGATTATGCTATCTGGGTTCGGCAGGACAAGATGTTGCTTCATGCTTTACTTGCGTCAGTCTCAAAAACCATGGTTCCGTTAATTGCCACGGCTTCCACCTCGCGTGATGCTTGGACAAAGCTTCACAGGTTGTATGCCAATAAGTCTCGTTCCCGCATAATGAATCTCAAGGAAAAACTCACCAATATCACGTGTGACACTCAGTCAGTTGCTGATTATCTTCAAACTATTAAAGGCATTACGGACGAGTTGGCCCTCGTTGACACTCATCTCAGTGATGATGATCTCACTATTTTTGCGCTCAATGGGCTCAGTAGCAGCTTCTGGGAAATCGCTGCTGCTATTCGGGCTCGTGACACTCCAATCACCTTTGAAGAGCTTCATGATAAACTTGTGGAGCATGAAGCATTCCATAAGCGTAAAGAAACTCGTAATGGATCTTCTGTCACCATTCATGCCACTCAGATGAAAACTGTTCGAAGTGGAAATGCGAACACCTATCAAGGCGGGTCTCGACATGGCAATAATCGATCCTTCTCTGGGAAACCATCTTCTAATCAAAGCATACAGCAGCCGGTGTTCTTCAATGAAGGTCAGGCCGTGTCCAATACTAGGAACCCACGTCATCCTTCACAGCCTGGGGTGACGTGTCAGTTCTGTCAGAAACGCGGGCACACAGCAAGATAGTGCTACTCCCCTAAGCGGTCTTTACAGCAAGTGCAGCAACCCGAAATTCATCTCACCACACCAAGTTCGAAGCACAACTGGGTTCTAGATTCTGGGGCATCACACCATGTTACTAATGACCTAAACACTCTCTTCCATCACCAATCTTATGAGGGTCCTGATGATGTTCTCCTAGGCGATGGCACTGGCCTTACCATCACAAATACCGGTTCTTCTATCCTTCCTTCTCCTTCTAAATCCTTCATTTTATCTGATGTTTTACACGTCCCTTTTTTGACTAAAAACCTAATTTCTGTCTCCAAATTTTGTAAGCATAATAACGCATCTATTGAATTATTTCCTTTTTCGTTTGTTGTTAAGGATCTCAAAACGGGGGTGCAGCTTGCTTGCAGGCAGACCAAGGGTGACCTCTACAAATGGGAAGCGTTAACCCCTGCGGCCACATGTGACTCAGACCACGCACCCATACCGCACCCAATTGTTAAGCAGGTTCATGTCAGTACAAAGTCGGTCGTGTCAACCTGGCATCATCGTCTTGGCCATCCTTCATCCCGTGTTTTTCAGTTCCTACATCACAACAATAATTTGTCTATTTCTTGTGATGCTTCGATTGATAAGCTTTTTGTGAGTCATGTCTTAGTAATAAAAGTCACAAGCTGCCTTTTCACAGTTCTTCAGTAGAAAGTCGCGGACCACTTGACTTCGTGTCCTCAGATGTGTGGGGGCCTTCCCCGGTTGAATCCATTGATAGTTTTTGTTATTACATTCTTTTCATTGATTACTATACTAAATATGTCTGGATATTTTCCATGTCTCGAAAAACTGATGTTTCCACGATTTTTCCTAAGTAAAAACAAATGGTTGAGAAATTTTTTCATCGCTCTCTTGTTACCCTCTACACTGATGGGGGTACTGAGTACAAAGGTCTTAAAATCTTTTTTGATTCTGAAGGCGTCCAACATCGTTTATCCCCGCCATACACTCCTGAACATGTTGGCTCTGCTGAAAGAAAACACCGTCATGTTGTTGAGACTGGGTTAGGTCTCCTTCACTATTCCTCTTCATCGACAAAGTTTTGGTCATATGCATTCCTTACCTCAGTTTATCTTATCAATCGTATGGCAACACAAATTCTCCAAAACAAAACTCCCTACGAGTCCTTTTCTCCAAACCTCCTAACTATCACACCTTACGTGCTTTTGGATGCCTCTGCTTTCCTTGGCTTCGACCTTACTCTGAACATAAACTTGCCCCTCATTCCAAGCCGTGTGTTTTCGTTGGCTACTCTAATATGCACCATGTATATAAGTGTCTTGATATATCCTTTAATAGACTTTATCTTTCTCGGCCTATTCAGTTTGTTGAGCATCAGTTTCCATTTGCAGCTACATCGCCTTCTGTTGAGTCTCATGCAGCTTCTTCCACCTAGGTTGCATGTTCTCCTGCGTTTGCTGCCCTCCAACCACCGGTGGAGATTGTACCTGCGGCACCCTTGGTTGCACCGCCACCCATCCCGCCCGGATCAAGTCACGTGTTCCCCAGGTATGCTTCTACTTCTTCTTCTTCGTTCCAAACGGCCCCTACCCCAGCCCCACAACCTCCGTCTCCTCCTAACCCAAACCCCTCCTCTTCGCCACCCACCTCATCTGCGTCTTCTTCTGAGATTTCGGCTAGTCCCTCTCCCCCTCAGCATGGTCATCCCATGGTCACCCGTGCTCGCAACCAAGTGTTCCGTCCTAAGACATTTCCTGACTACGTTACTTTGCATCACACAACCAAGCATCCTCTTCCTCAGAACCTTGAACCCGCTACCGTTAAGAAGGCACTTCATGATCCTAAGTGGTGTGCTGCGATGCATGATGAGCTTGCTGCTCTTGCCCATAATGACACATGGGTTCTTGTTCCTCCCCCTCAGGGTCATAAAGTTGTTGGTTGTAAGTGGGTCTTTCGTATCAAGCGTCATCCTGATGGCTCAATTGCTCGTTACAAGGCTCGTTTGGTTGCTAAGGGGTTTCATCAAAGTCCTGGTATCGATTATCATGATACATTCTGTCCGGTTGTTAAACCCACAACTATTCGTGTAGTACTTTACGTTGCTCTTTGTCATGGTTGGTCCATTTTTCATCATGATGTTAACAACGCCTTTCTCAATGGCCACTTAACTAAAGATTTGTATATGGCTCAACCCCCAGGTTTTGTTGACCTGGCATATCCAACTCATGTGTGTCATCTTAAGCGTGCGCTCTATGGGCTCAAGCGAGCCCCTCGAGCTTGGTACACCGAGTTGAAGATCTTTCTTTTACAATATGGGTTTTGCAATTCTCAGTCTGACACATTTTTATTTATCTATCGTTGCTACAGTACTATTATATATTTTCTTGTATACGTTGATGATCTGCTTGTTACAGGGAATTGCTCTACTTCCATTCGAAAATTTGTTGACTCTTTAGAAGCTCGGTTCTCTCTTAAGGATTTGGGACCACTGAATTATTTCTTGGGAATTGAGGCGGTGTTCACCTCCGAAGGTCTTTATCTATCTCAAAACAAGTATATTCGTGATCTTCTTGAAAAATTTCATTTCGCATGCATTAAGGACGCTACCACACCTATGTCAGCCACTGGCCGCTTAGCTCTTCAAGATGGCACGCCTCCTGCTGATACATCTCAATATCAAAGCCTTATTGGTGGCCTTTAATATCTTCAGCTCACGCGGCCAGATATCGCTTTTGCCGTTAACAAACTAGCTCAGTTTGTGCGTGCTCCAACGCAAACTCACTGGACAGTCGCCAAACGGATTCTTCGTTATCTTAACCACACTATTCATCATGGGCTCATACTACGTCGTCATCAACCATTTACTCTTTGAGCGTTTTCCTGATGCTGACTGGGCAGGTGATCATGATTCTTACCGCTCCACTACCGCTTTTGTTCTCTTTCTTGGCGGCAATCCCATCTCTTGGTGCTCTAAAAAACAGCACACTATTGCTAGATCGTCCACTGAAGCTGAGTATCACGCGGTTGCCTCCGCCGCTGCTGATGTCACTTGGGTCTCAAATCTTCTTTCTGAACTCGGTGTTCCTCTCTCTCACTCTTCGACTATTTACTGTGATAATTTAAGTGCCACCTATTTATGTGTTAATCCAGTTTTTCATAGTCGTATGAAACATCTTGCTCTTGATTATCACTTTGTGCGCGAAAAGGTGGCTACTGGGGCACTCTCGGTATCACATGTTTCCACAATCAATCAACTTGCGGACGCCCTTACAAAACCTCTTCCTAAAGCTCGCTTTGAACTTCTTCGGTCCAAGATTGGTATTTCCGACGGAACCGCCATCTTGCAGGGGCGTGTTAAGGAGTAGTCAGCAGCCCCGCCATCCGTGTCTTCCTCCTTCCAGGCAGTCAACAAACTCAACAACAACTAGCTTTATTCAAATCACAACTAACTAGTTTAGCTAGACTAACCAATATTGTTGTTATCTTGTTGTTATTTTGTTGTAACAAATATTTTGAGTGGTACCAAACTCCTAGTTGTTAACTCTATATAGCCGGATGGACCATGTATATGCAAGTATCAATGAAATACAATTTTATTTAATAATTCTTATACGAAGCATGACAAGTAATCAAAGATACATGATACCCAAAGCACGACATGTAATAAAAAAATTAGTTGATTGAATCATGACATATGATGAAATATACTAAGTGGTCAAAGCCTAATATTTGATAAAAGATATTACTCAAAGGATGTTGCATAGATAAGACAAATGAAACTTGCTATGTCATGAAAGATATCAAAGCAGGAAGGATGTCAAGTGAGGATTCGTCAAAGGATTGCAGCTGATGTGTGTCGTTGGAAGCACCAGATATAATTCTTTAATTAATCTAAATAACTAGAAGATAGGATAAATAAAGGCTAAATCCACATAGACAAACGGTTTTTCAGTTAATTTTTCTAAACAACTTACTATTAAATTACTTCGAATGAACCTAACTTAAGTTCGTGAAAAACAAGTGTGAACACAAAATTCAGTTACCAAGGGTGATTTGTTTATAACCATGCAACATGAATAAATAAACAACAAACGTAAATCTAAACTACAAAAGCACTAAACTGACTAAACTTAACAGACAAATAAAAGTTAAATCTAAGAAAGCGTTTTAGTTCCTAAACTTAAGGGAACATGCATAAACTAAATGCAGAGAATATATTAACCTAAGAACGTGCATAAAGAAAGAGAATAAGTCATGAGTTGTCTACGTTCAATTAGTACTGAGTTAGTGACAAAACCTGTTTTACCTTTGAATGATCATTATCGTCCTTATAAATTACCATGGGTTAACGATTGTGGAGAAGTGCATGTTCTACTGCAATGTTTTACTCTGAGTACCAGCTGAGTTATGTTCTGGAGGCTCAAGTCTGAAGAAACGTATATTTGATTCAATGAATAAACAGTTTTACAACATACACGTATATATAGATAGCCTCCTAACTGACTACTCCTACAATAAAGAGATAGGAGATAGGGATAGAATATATCCTAACTACAAGTCTATCTACAAAGATAGTGGGATATTAACAAATGTATATACAAACTAATTATCCAATAATATCTCAACTAATAATATATCCCAATACTCCCCCTCAAGTTGGCGCATGAATATCGAGAATGCCCAACTTGCTTAAAAAATGCCGAAACTTGTCAGGACCAAGGGCCTTGGTGAAACCGTCAGCCAACTGTAGAGCACTCGGAACCTTGCAAGGGCGAATAAGCCCATTGAGATAATGTTGACGAACAAAATGACAATCGATCTCAATGTGCTTTGTGCGTTCATGAAAAACAGGATTGGCTACAATATGTAAAGCTGCCTGATTATCACAATGAAGATTAACAGGCTCAGTAAGGGGAACACCGAGATCATGCAAAAGTTGACGTAGCCAAACAATCTCACTAGCAGCATAGGCCATGGCACGATACTCTGCTTCAGCCGAAGAACGAGAAACAACGGGCTGTTTCTTGGAACGCCAAGAAATTAACGTTGAACCAAGATAAACCATGTATCCAGTAGTCGAACGTCGCGTAAGAGAACACCCGGCCCAGTCAGCATCACAATAGGCTCGAAGACATAAAGGCGACGCAGCGGGAAAGAAGAGACCTTGACCCGGGGCACGCTTAAGATAGCGTAACAAATAGAACACAGCATCCAAATGACACTTACGTGGAGCATGCATAAACTGACTGAGAGTATTAACAGCAAAACAAATATCTGGTCGTGTAACAGTAAGGTAAAGTAAACGACCAACAATACGACGATAAAAAGAAGGATCATCCAAGAGAGGATCTGACTCCGAAAACACGCCCTTTTGATCCATAGGTGCACTAGTAGGACGACTACCAAGCAGACCACACTCCATGATAATATCAAGAACATACTTACGTTGATTTAAAACCATGCCAGCCGGCGAACGTGCCACCTCAATGCCAAGAAAATACTTAAGTGGACCAAGATTCTTGATCTTAAACTTGTGATCAAGATAAGCTTTTAAAGCTGAGATGCGATTTAGATCATTTCCAGCAACAATGACATCATCAACATAAATCAAAACAACGACAACTGAAGAGGAGTTATTCAAAAGAAACAACGACGAATCAGCGTTAGACTGAACATATCCAAGGGCAACGAGAGAAGCAGTGAATTTAGCATACCAATTACGAGACGCTTGACGCAAACCATATAAGGATTTACGCAACTTAAACACAAGATTCTCCCCCTGACGCGAGAAACCAGGAGGAATACGCATGTAAACATCCTCAGTAAGATCACCATGCAAAAACGCATTATTCACATCCAACTGATGAACATGCCAATGACGCACCATCGCGACTGCCAACAAACACCGAACTGTAACAAGTTTAGCGACTGGTGCAAAGGTTTCATGAAAATCCACACCCTCAACCTGGGTATACCCACGCGCCACTAGGCGAGCTTTATAACGTTCAATGGTGCCATCAGGATTATACTTTATTTTGTATACCCATTTTGAATCAATAGTACGTTTGCCAGGGGGCAAAGGCACAACTGTCCAAGTGTGATTGGCCTCAAGAGCTGCAATTTCACGTTGCATGGCTTCGCGCCAGTGAGGGTGTTTAACTGCCTGCTTAAAAGAAACCGGCTCATCGCCAGCAGTGATGGCCGCCACTAAACCATAGTAAGAAGACGATAAGCGAGCATATGAAAGAAAATTGGATAAAGGGAATACCGTGGAGTTCGCTGTAGGAGAGGGCGGCACAGCAGATGGCACAAGAGAAGGAGGCAACTCAACATCAAAATCCGTAAGACGACGAGACAAATGACGAGACCGCAAACTACGCGAAGGTGGCAAAGCAGCAGACAGAGGAACAACGTCTGCGGGAGCTAGCGACGAAGGAGGTGCCGCTGGCTGAGGGTCAGCCGAAAGCTGTGTAGTCTCAGCCGAAGGCTGCGGAGCAGCACCCGAACCTTCTGCGGAAGGGACAGCTGGCTCCGCAACCTCCCAGCTGGACGGATCGGGCGGACACAAAGCAGCGGCTGGAGGTGCAACAAACCGAGTAGGCATAGAAAAAGGAAAAATATGCTCATAGAAAATGACATCACGACTAACATAGACTTTACGACTAGATAAATCAAAAATCTTGTATCCTTTCTGGGAATGCGGATAACCAAGAAAAATACCGGGCGCAGAACGTGGAGCAAACTTATCATGCATGCCATGATATGTGTAACCATAACACAAACAACCGAAAACACGAAGATGAACGTAAGAAGGTAAGTGTCCCATTAGAACTTCATATGGAGTTTTATGCTTAAGGATAGCAGCAGGCATACGATTAACAAGATAAACAGCAGTGAGAACACATTCCCCCCAAAAAGTGACAGGCAGATTAGCATGAAAACGAAGGGCACGCGCAACCTCTAAAAGATGCCTATGTTTACGCTCAACGACACCATTTTGTTGCGGAGTATGAATACAAGAAGTCTGAGCATCAATCCCTTGTTCAGCATAATAACCAAGGACTGTAGCACTAGTGAATTCTGACCCATTGTCACTACGAACACGTTTGACAGGTCGCCCAAACTGTGTATGAACCCAACGAAGGAAATGCAACAAGAAACGACTAGTTTCAGATTTAGCTTTCATCAAATATACCCAAGTACTGCGACTATAATCATCAACAATGGTTAGAAAATAACGTGCACCAGACAAACTAGGTGTTTTATAAGGTCCCCAAATATCACAATGAATGAGATCAAAAGACTGCAGAGTTATGCTAGTACTAACAGGAAACGGTAAACGTGTTTGCTTTGCCCGACTACAAGCATCACAAAAGACTTCTTTATTAGGAACAACAATAGAGGGTATAAAACGAAACTTTGAGAGAGGAAGGTGACCCATGCGACTATGCCACACTGACTCATCACACTTTATTGCTGTAAGACTATGACTGACCGAATTTTGAACCAAATGGTAGAGACCATCATGCTGCCTACCCACTCCAATCAGCTTCCTCGATGGCATCTCCTGCACAACACAAAAATCCGGTCCAAAGATCAGCGTACATTTCAGATCTTGTACCAACCGACTGACAGAAATTAAATTAAAAGCAAACTCTGGTACTCCCAAAACATCACGCAGAACTAAAGAATCCGAGAGTCTGACTGTCCCAATGGCGCGAACGGACACATGTGTACCATCTGGGGTTTGTACCGTTGCAGCAATTTTGTCAGTAACAACAGTAGTAAACAGTGACAGATCATTGACAATATGTGCATTGGCTCCACTATCAAAAAGCCAATAAGATGATAAGGAAGGCTGAAAAGAAACAGTATCCGAACCTTTCTTGCCTGTCATCGGAACATTTGATCTAAAATTACCTCCGTTCAAATGGTCTGATGGATGCAGGTAATATGGCGACTTTGAATCAGTTGTGACTACCGTCTGATTGGCCATGGCTTACCCTTGACAAAATGAACAAAATAAGAAAAACTGCTGAAGTCGACTTGAGACTTCGATGCTGGACTGTCGACCTTGCGCACACAACCGAAAAAGAAAACAGGACGACGACCAAAGAACAAAAGACAAAAGAAGTGCAACTGTATGTTGCCTCTGTTGAATGAAATTTGAGGACGTTGGTGGACAAAACCCAGATGTGCAAACTGACAAAGAAAAATGCTACTTGGGTTTGAAAGAAAAACTAACGGCGGAAGTTTATGGAAACCGCCGAAAGTAAATGGATATCGTAAGAACAGTGAAGAAAAGAAAACGACGACCAATTTGATGAATGGATCAATTTGCTCTGATACCATGTTGAAACTTGGGCTTACATGAGGTGAGGCTCATATCCACTCAAAACCTTAAGGCAATGGGTGGTGGAACATCATCCTCATATAAGCTATGCATTTTTTCTTTCTCAAATTAACCAATGTGGGATTCTCAATACCCGCCCTCACGTGGCAACGTGACTTGACATACACACGCGCCTTACAACCCGCCCTCAATCACAAACCCCAAGCCAGGCATGAACATCTGGACTTAGGTGAGGGAAAACATTAAGTGGCCAACCATGGGCCAGACAAGGGGTGAGTCCACATTTTAAACCTGCTCTGATACCATGAAGAAACGTATATTTGATTCAATGAATAAACAGTTTTACAACATACACGTATATATAGATAGCCTCCTAACTGACTACTCCTACAATAAAGAGATAGGAGATAGGGATAGAATATATCCTAACTACAAGTCTATCTACAAAGATAGTGGGATATTAACAAATGTATATACAAACTAATTATCCAATAAT
Source organism: Eustoma russellianum (assembly GCA_036186865.1). Classification (NCBI taxonomy): domain Eukaryota; kingdom Viridiplantae; phylum Streptophyta; class Magnoliopsida; order Gentianales; family Gentianaceae; genus Eustoma; species Eustoma russellianum. Next base: position 8,334,138 of record AP025068.1, read on the forward strand.
ATCTCAACTAATAATATATCCCAATAAAGTCCTTCGCATTTAGCAAGCAAGCTTTAGTTCCTTTCTCCATTGGAAATTATCAAGATAAAGATACATATGATGTTGTACCTATGCATGCTAGCCATATTTTATTAGGAAGACCCACGTCAATTTGATAGAAGAGTGACCTGTGACTGTATTCTCAATAGGTATACATTCAAGAGGAACAATAAGCTCTTTAAATTGCATGCTTTATCGTTACAAAAGGTTCTTGATGATCAAAAGAGAATGTCAAAACATAATGATGAAGCTGGATCTTCACCAAGGGTCTAGATGACCTCAAAATAGCTCTGTCAGTTGACGTGCAGAATAGTTAACTGGGATTGAAAATGTGTAGCTGGAATAGCGCCAACTATCCTACACAAGGAAGCACAGGTCAGAGGTCTCAGGGGGTTGGCCCCGGGAAAAACCCTCCGACGCTCAAGTCAGTTTGGGCCATATCTTACTGAGATTATAATTTAAAGAGTGAGTTAGGAAGTTCTCACAGTATTTGCTGAGGAGCAGATTGTATGAATTGGCTTTGGGGTATGAAAGATTGAGTTCCGCCTCCTCTCCTTTTCTTGATTCCCTTGTCTTTATCGATCTTTTTCCAGCTTTATGACCATGATAGTAGCTTGGAGAAGACGCTTTGTTTAGGGCAGAGAGCCTAAGATGCAATAGGTCTGCTGATGTGATCAATAGTCTGACGGATGTGATCAATAGGTCGGCCTGGTTGATGTAACTAGTAGACCGGCTGTTGGGACTTTGGCGTGTTTAGGAAGAATAGCCAGCTTTGGTCACTATATCTGAAGAGTATCTATGTTTGAGGATCCTACGAAATAATATCTTAGCAAGATTCATTTGCTTTGGTACACAGCTGAACCTTGCTGAAGTGCATGATTCGCTGTGGTACACAGCTGAATTCTGCCAAAGTGTGCGACTAGGCCTTGCCGAAGTGCGCGACTTGGCCTTATCCCGTGGAAACGGTCTGAAGTGCGGCATTTGAGCATGAACTGAAGTTGGTGCCGAGGCCGAGACTGAGGTGCAGCTGAGGTCGGATAGCCATGCTTAGGTGCTGAACTGCTGAACTGCAGCACTTTGAATGCTGAGCTAATGAAATTGAGCCGTTGACTGTTGTTGACTAACAGATGGTTCAGCTATGGTTTATCATTTGTCCCCAGATTTTGTGTGGCTGTGCTGAACTGGAAGGCGGACAAATCTTGTTTCTGTGACGTGGCAGTCCTTCATTCATTGCGTAGTTATCCTTTTACGCGTTCAGTAATTCTAACTTTCAATGTAAGCGCTATTTTCGATACCTTATTATTGCTTTTTCGGCGGTTTCATTCCCCGAGGGATGGAAATGCGTGAACCTCTGCCTTTTCGAATTTCAAACGAAAAAGAAGCGCCTTTTCGTCTTCCCCTGCTTATAAATAGAGACGATTTCTCTCCCTTATTCTGCATTCTCCATTTAACTTCCCCGTCTTTGATGCCTGTCTTGGTTTCCCACAGCGTTCCTCCTTTCAATCCAATCCTTCATTTTTATGTAATCATTTCCAAAATATGTATACCTCCTCTTTTCCAGAGAATCTGGAGGGTGACCGTGAGGTTCAATCCTTTCATGAAGAGTTTGACTCTAATGGGGATGATCTTCCTTCGAGGAGGTTGCGCCTTTCTAACAGACCTTTTTTGGTTACTGTCATATCCTTCGTTTTAGCACCCCTGCCATCTCTTGGTACGGGTCCTCCTTTAACATATCTTTTTCCAGCAAAGGATTCATTTTGTTGTACTTTAAACATGGATAGGTCAAATGAACAAGCATCCCGCTCTATGGTTACATGGCAGAGCAAAACTTTTACTGCTTCCATATCTTGAAGATGGCCTACGAAGAATGTAATCGCAATTGTTTATTGCTTCACTGGAAGAAGAGGGATTTGTGTGATTGTTGCCTGTCAAGGAATCTGTCCAGATCTGGATAAGGAGCATTCTGAGCTTGCTGACCTCCATAGTCCTAAAACTGTAGTTGAAGACCGAAGTGCTTAGTCCCAAAGTGGAATTGATCTCAGAGAAGATCAAGAAGTTGTAAAGTAGAATAGGATTTTCTGTAGTTGTAATAGATTTTATATTTCAATGAAAATCCATCTCCTGCCCTTCGGTTTCTTTTAGCTTCTTTTACTGTTTTTATCCACAGCATGTGAAGTTGTGCTTGCTTCGTCTTGAATACAAATATTTGTCCTCAGTTCTGCAAAGCCTTGCTCTTTTTTCCATAGTTGCAAGTGTTTCAGCACTGCAAAGTTTTATTTGCTTTATGCAAATATTTGTCTTTAGCTTTATCAAAAAGCTTTACTTGCTTTATGCAAGTATTTGTCTTCAGCTTCACTTGCTCTATTTAGATAGTTTGCAAGTATTTGTCTTCAGCTCAGCCGAAAGAGTATCTTTTGTATGCCTACTTTTTGCCGAAGTAATAAGCTTCAGCTTTTGCACTTGGCTCTTCAGCTCTGCTGGGTCTTGATGAATTTTAAGATATGGGAAAAAATTTGTCCCCTTCTCATCAATCCTTTTAGCTTTGCTGAGCTAGAATATAGGCAAATCTTGTCTCATTGTTGAGACTTTCTGAATCCCTCAGTTCTGCTGAGGTGGAAATATAGGGAACTTATCCCGCTGTTGAGTCCTGCTCAACCTCTCAGACCTGCTGAGTTGAAAATATAGGGAACTTATCCCGCTGTTGAGACCTGCTCAACCTCTCAGACCTGCTGAGGTGAAGGTAATGTTGAGACCTGCTGAACCTACCAGACCTGCTGGGGTAAAGATAATGTTGAGACCTGCTCAACCTCCCAGACCTGCTGAGTTGAAAATATAGGGAACTTATCCCGCTGTTGAGACCTGCTCAACCTCTCAGACCTGCTGAGGTGAAGATAATGCTGAGACCTGCTCAACCTCTCAGACACGCTGAGGTGAAGATATAGGGAACTTATCCCGCTGTTAAGACCTGCTCAGCCTCTCAAACCTGCTGAGGTGAAGATAATGTTGAGACCTGCTCAACCTCCCAGACCTGCTGAGTTGAAAATATAGGGAACTTATCCTGCTGTTGAGACCTGCTCAACCTCTCAGACCTGCTGAAGTGAAGATAATGTTGAGACCTGCTCAACCTCTCAGACCTGCTGAGGTGAAAATATAGGCAACTTATCCTGCTGTTGAGACCTGCTCAACCTCTCAGACCTGCTGAGGTGAAGATATAGGGAACTTATCCCGCTGTTGAGACCTGCTCAACCTCTCAGACCTGCTGAGGTGAAGATAATGTTGAGACCTGCTCAACCTCCCAGACCTGCTGAGTTGAAAATATAGGGAACTTATCCCGCTGTTGAGACCTGCTCAACCTCTCAGACCTGCTGAGGTGAAAATATAGGGAACTTATCCTGCTGTTGAGACCCGCTCAACCTCTCAGACCTGCTGAGGTGAAGATATAGGGAACTTATCCCGCTGTTGAGACCTGCTCAACCTCTCAGATCGCTGAGGTGAAGATAATGTTGAGACCTGCTCAACCTCCCAGACCTGCTGGGGTAAAGATATATATGCCCCCACTTTTGCCGTAGATGATATATAGGCATATTATTTAACCATGCACCATAGGGTGACTTAACTTTCTTGGCTGAATGCCAAATAAGAATATCCAGTTGAATAATAGAAACTGGTCCCTTGATAACATAAGGCTGAGCCAGAGGATACCAGATGAGCGCAAGAAGAGATAAGCCGTGATTCGATTGAATCAGGGACTATTGCTGTTATATCAGCCTTATATGCTTAGGAACCTGTATCCCCTTTCATCAGGATCTGAACCCTCATCACTTAGAAAACGTTGATGAGGCCCAGGTTTACAACTTTCATCTGGATAAGGTCCACCAAAGTCTAGCCTGTTGTGGACCCTAGACCTCGGATTATAAAAACGTTGCAGGTGACCCAGCTCAATAAGACGCCCAATCTCTTGCCCAAGCTGCCTACAATCCTCTGTATCATGACCAATATCATGATGATAAAGACAGTACAGTTGAGGGTTTCTTTTGCGAACTGGTCCAGCTAGGGGCTGGGGTTCGTTCACTAGAGATTTTTTCCTTATGTAGGAAAGAATATGGGCTTTTGAAGCCAGCAGAGAGTTCCTTTCCTTTCCTCGGCCTCCTAACCGAATCTTGACAGAGCATCTTTCCTGCAACGGTGCTTTGCCTTTATTGTCAACCTTCCTGCCATGTTTAAATGGCAAAGAAGCCTTTTGGGTACACCTTAGGCTCTGATAGCTAAACCTTTGTTCTGGCCGTCTCGACTCGGCCATAAATTTGGCATGTCGTCTGGGGGAATAACCAGGCCGAGTGGGAGAATACTCCAGATGTTCCAGTGGGTAAGAGTTACCAGAATGGGACCCACTGGATTTTGCTGCAGAGGCCTTTTCCTTCATCTCCTTCACTATTGCTTGGAAGACCTCTGGGCTCTGAGTCACATAGCGAATGGCTCGCCTGTGTTCTTCATATGTGAAGGCGATGGGAGTTGAAGATTCTCCTAGCTCCGTAGAGCATTGATCAGTTTGTTGTTGAAAAGACCTTTGGCTCCTCCTGGATGTCATAGGTTGCTTAGACCCTTGACTATCTTTTTTACTCATCTTTCTCTCAATAGCTTCCAAGGGCAATTAGAAAAGCTCTGAGTAATCGTTAGAGAAGCTTTGAGTAACTGTTTTCTGGGTTCAGGGACTTAGGGGCCCTCCTTCTAGCGCCAAATGATGAAGCCGGATCTTCACCAAGGGTCTAGATGACCTCAAAATAGCTCCGTCAGTTGACGTGAAGAATAGTTAACTGGGATTGAAAATGTGTAGCTGGAATAGCGCCAAATATCCTACACAAGGAAGCACAGGTCAGAGGTCCCGGGGGGTTGGCCCTAGGAAAAACCCTCCGACGCTCAAGTCAGTTTGGGCCATATCTTACTGAGATTATAATTTAAAGGGTGAGTTAAGAAGTTCTCACAGTATTTGCTGAGGAGCAGATTGTATGAATTGGCTTTGGGGTATGAAAGATTGAGTTCTGCCTCCTCTCCTTTTCTTGATTCCCTTGCCTTTATAGATCTTTTTCCAGCTTTATGACCCTGATAGTAGCTTGGAGAAGACGCTTTGTTTAGGGCAGTGAGCCTAAGATGCAATAGTTCTGATGATGTGATCAATAGTCTGACGGATGTGATCAATAGGTCGGCCTGGTTGATGTAACTAGTAGACCAGCTGTTATGACTTTGACGTGTTTAGGAAGAATAGACAGTTGTGGTCACTATATCTGAAGAGTATCTATGTTTGAGGATCCCACGAAATAATATCTTAGCAAGGTTCATTTGCTTTGGTACACAGCTGAACCTTGCTGAAGTGCATGATTCGCTGTGGTACACAGCTGAATTCTGCCAAAGTGTGTGACTAGGCCTTGCCGAAGTGCGCGACTTGGCCTTATCCCGTGGAAATGGTCTGAAGTGCGGCATTTGAGCATGAACTTAAGTTGGTGCCGAGGCCGAGACTGAGGTGCAGCTGAGGTCGGACAGCCATGCTTAGGTGCTAACTGCTGAACTGCAGCACTTTGAATGCTGAGCTACTGAAATTGAGCCGTTGACTGTTGTTTACTAACAGATAGTTCAGTTATGGTTTATCACATAGAGAATCTTATGAACAAAACAAAAGATGAAAAATGATTTGTGGGTTCAATGAAACAGGAAAAAAGAAAGGATGAATGTGGGATATAAAAACAGAGCAATATGCACTATAAGAGCTTTACAAACTTGGCAGTATTACTTGAAACCTAAGAAGTATGTGATCTGTACTAATCATGAATCCTTTGAATATCTTAAGGATCAAGGTAAATTGAACAAGAGACATGCTAAATGGGTAAAGTTCATTGGAAAAGTTTCCTTATGTAATTAAGTATAAGCAAAGGAAGGATAAAGTTGCTCTTTGATTATGACTTTGTTTTGTCATTTCCTTGGTTTCAATGCTATAAAGGAGTTGTATGCAGATGATAATTATTGTTCTATTTATGATGTATGTGTTGAATCTTTTTTTATAAGTTTTATAAGTAAGAGGGATTCTTGTTTAAAGAAAATAAATTGTGCATTCCTCAATGTTCCATTCGTGGGCTGTTGGTTAAGGAATCGTGGGATGTTGGTTAAGGAAGTGCATAGTGGAGGTCTTATGGGTCATTTTGTTGTGTTTAAAAATCATGAAATCTTGCATGAGCGTTCATTTTGGCCTCATATACGTGTTGATGTGGAAAGAGTGTGTGTTGGTTGCATAACTTGTAAACGAGCTAAGTCTAAGAGTAAGTCGTATGCTTTGTAACGACCACTTCTCATTCCTTCTTACCATTGGGTTTGATGATTCTATGGATTTTTTTTCTTGGATTGCCTAGGTTAAAGAGGGGCAGAGACAAAATCTTTGTGATTGTTGGTCGTTTCTCTAAAATGGCTCATTTTATCACATGTAAGAAAGTTGATAATGTTTTGTATATTGCTGAATTCGTCTTTGAAGAGGTAGTTTTTTGCATGGATTGCCTAGAATAATTGTTACTGATAAGGATACTAAATTTCTAGGTCTCTTTTGGCATGTCTTTTGGGAAAATTGAGAACTAAAATTTTTTTTTCTAGTACTGCATGCCCACAAATGGATGGTCAAACTGAAGTTGCGATAGAACATTGTCTAAATCGTTGCATGCCATCATTCAAAAGAACTTGAAAAATTGGAAAGATGGAGTATTTATATTGGTACTGTCTATTTGCTGTTTGAAATCGTTTATAGCTTCAATCTCTTGTCCCCACTTGATTTTCTACCTTTGTCTAGTAAAGAACGTGCTAGCTTGGATGGAAAAACAAATGGTTTTATAAAGAAATTGCATGAGAAAAGTTAGACTTGAGATTGATAAGAAAAATGAGCAATATACAAGATAAGCAAATTAAGGTAAGAAACATGTGATCTTTGAGTCTGGAGATTTGGTTTGGCTCAAATTAAGGTAAGAAACATGTGATCTTTGAGTCTGGAGATTTAGTTTGGCTTCATTTGTGTAAGGAAAGATCTCCAAAGGCGAGGGAGCCCCCTGAAAGTGATGGACCACTTAAATTAGTTACACGAGTGAATGACAATATCTATGTCCTAGATCTTTCCTGTAGCGCCCCGACTCGGACAGCGGAATCCGAACCAATTCACCCGTCGTAGCTTACTGAGAAGACTACAAGACGTCTCATCTCTCGAATACACATCATCAATGACGTAAGAGAAATAAGCGCGGAAACATATCTCGTCAATCTAAACCATTAATGCAGAACATCAAAAGACAATGTGAATACCAAAGGAACGGTGTATGGTCGCAGCCATCTAAAATCCCAAATGAATTAAGAAACAGAAATGACGGAAAACTATCTAGGCAATCCACTCCACACAGTCTAAACATCCCATTCTGCCCACTCGCCGTCGTCCTCAATGAAAATCATGTCGTAACTAGGTTCATCTGCAAAGACAAGGCAGTACCCTTAGCAAAAACGCTAGCAAGTAACCCGCTTATAAGACGTACGGGATCAACACATGGCAAGACATGAGTAATAGATAATTCAAGAGAATTGTGGGGCACATGTCTTGTGAAACTTCCAAATAGATAAACGAATCACGTAATAGCAAGTACAGCAAATTGAACGCAATTAACCAATCAATAACAATCAAATACCACGCACATCCATACCACATTGACTCTCGTGATGCATGTCAAAATATGCCCTACACTACACATTCCCATATGCATGAACACTTTCTCTTTTAAACAGTGCGATGCATGTCACAATGTCCGGTCACATCACATAACTTTATACCCTATAACGCGCCCCGGCTTATATTTCCATCCCGGTTTACGTTACAGACAACTTTATACCCTGTAATGCACCTCGGCTTATATTTCCATCCCGATTAGCATTACAGACAACTTTATACCCTGTAACGCGCCCTGGCTTATATTTCCATCCCGGTTTGCGTTATAGCCTTTTGTGCCCTGCAATGCGCCCCGGCTTATATTTCCATCCCGGTTTACATTACAGGTCACCTTCGCAAATCTGTGCCGAAGCACATCTCTTTTCAAATCAATATGCAAATGCAAGTGCCATGATGCAAGACTCCTCGTTTCATTCTCGTATCTTGTTCACATAAGTAGTTCATGTACACATGCGCAAGTATAAGCAACACACAAGTTTTCACTAACTTACACATCATAACTTTAGGCTTCAACCATCTCGTCAACACTTAGTCTCGATTCTAAGGTTCACAACCTAAGGCAAGTATCCCTAACCATCCTTTATTGAACTCTGAAACACCTCGTACGTTCATTTCCTAACCCTCCTAAGTCATCCACGTTGAACTCCGATTCGAATACCCTTCAAATTCTCCAAACTTGATTCACCATCTTAAGTCATGTTCCCAAGACTTAGACTAGTCATAATCAGGTCCTAAGAAGTCCCTAAGGTCACCCAAAGGGTCCCCTAGCTTCCCTCTTTCTTCCCTTACTTTCCCACAAAACTGGTTGACGTCGATCGACGTACGTCATACCCTGACGTCGATCGATCGATGTCCATCTGAGGCACGTCGATCTCTCACTCAACCTACGTCATACCCTCACGTCATACCCTCACATCATACCCTCACGTCATACCCTCACTTACTACACGTCATACCCTCACGTCATACCCTCACTTACTACACGACATACCCTCACGTCATACCCTCACTTACTACACGTCATACCCTCACCCTGAACTACGTCGATCGATCGATGTGCATCTGAGGCACGTCGATCTCTCACTCCTTCCACGTCGATCGATCGACGTGCATCTGAAGCACGTCGATCTCTCACCCGCTATACGTCGATCGATCGACGTCATAATTTCTCAGAATTTTCATCCTGCGATTTCTGCAGAAACTGCAGATCTATAACCCAATCATTTTCCAACTTTCTTCCCCTCCATCCAAGCCTAATCTTCCCTCTCAATCCATTCTTAATTCTCTCAACAAGATCCTTCATACGCACGTCAACGATTCAATCCTAAAACTCGAATGCTTCATCAAATCAAACCAAAACCTAATCTTTCCACTCCTCCCTCCCTTCAACCGCCATTATCCACAAAGTGGGGGTCAAGGGATGGGGATTTACATGATCTCACGTAATCAACGAATATCCAACAAGATTTCAACATATAATGGCCAAATCTCAAACCAAAACACATAGATCGCACAAATAGATTCACATGAAGAAATTAATGCATGGTGATCCAAATTGATACCAAAATAGGCCCTGTTTTCTTTCACAAAACGTAGGAACTTATAAGATGATTACTTGCCTTTGATTACTCGAAGAACGAAGGAAGATCGGACGAAGATTGAAGGATGGATCTTGAAGAAATCCTTGCATAGGGTTGAGAATGCCAACGTCGCCTATGGGGATGGAAGGACTGCGTCAGTTTTCTCGGCGTAATGAGGAAACTGACGTATGTCAGTTTTTATATGGAATGGGGAAAGTTTGGAGTTTCTAAATTATATCTATTATCTTATTTATCTTAAAGGATAATCCTTTATTATTTAATTCTAAAATTAAATGCAATTTAATTCTAATATTTAATCTTCTCATTAATTTCTAATTAATCTCATACTTAATTCCTAATTCATTATCGTTGACCATCATTAATCTCCTTTAATTCCTTCTTTTTCTTTTAATTATCTTGCGGAGGGTGCGGGGCATGACATTCCACCCCCCTTATGAAAAGTTTCGTCCTCAAAACTGGCGTACCTTATTGGAAAAGATGTGGATATTGTTCCTTCATTTGCTCTTCAAGCTTCCACGTGGCTTCACGCTCCGTATGGTTACTCCACTGAACTTTGACATACGGAATGACGCGTCGGCGTAGGACTTGATCTTTTCTATCCACAATCCTTATTGGATGCTCTTCATAAGTGCCATCTTCTCTCACATCCAAGGATTGAGCTTCAAGGACATGGCTCGGGTCTGGTACGTATTTCCGTAGTTGGGATACGTGAAATACGTTATGGACTTATGACAAATTCGGAGGTAAGGCGAGTCTATATGCTCTTTCACCAACTTTACCAAGAACTTCGTAAGGGCCAATATATCTAGGGCTTAACTTGCCCTTCATTCCGAATCTTGCGACTCCTTTGGTTGGTGAAACTCGTAAATAGACCTTCTCACCTTCCTCGAACTCCAGAGGTCGCCTCTTGGAATCGGCCCAACTCTTATTACGATCCTGAGCCACCTTCAATTTCTCTCTTATCACCTTGACCTTTTCAACAGTTTGTTCAACCAACTCAGGTGCAGTGATTGCTCTTTCTCCGACTTCATCCCAACAAACGGGGGACCTGCACTTACGTCCATATAAAGCTTCAAATGGCGCCATGCCAATTGCACTGTAATAGCTGTTATTATATGAGAACTCCATTAACTTCAACATGCTATCCCAGTTTCCTTTAAAATCTAAGGTGCATGCTCTCAGCATATCTTCTAAGGTTTGGATGGTTCTCTCGGATTGTCCATCCGTTTGAGGGTGGTATGCGGTACTCATTCTCAATTCGGTACCCATTGCCTTCTGGAATGCCCTCCAAAACTTAGAAGTGAACTTGGGATCACGGTCCGACACAATGCTGACTGGGACTCCATGTAGGCTCACAATGTTATCCACATATATATTGGAAAGCTTCTCATAAGACGTACCATGTGGCATAGCTATGAAATGGGCTGTCTTTGTCAAACGGTCTACAATTACCCAAATCATCTCGTTTCCATTTCGGGTCTTGGGTAGTCCCATTACGAAATCCATCGTCACGTGTTCCCACTTCCACTCTGGAATCTCTAGCGGCATCATCAAGCCACCAGGTCGTTGATGTTTGGCCTTGACTTGTTGGCATACCAAACATCTCTCAACATACTCCGCTATAGATCTCTTCATCCCTATCCACCAATAATTTCTTTTGAGGTCCTTGTACATCTTAGTGCTCCCTGGGTGGATAGACATCCTTGAGTTATGCGCTTCTTGGAGCAATTCTGTTCGGAGTTCGTCTTTAACTGGTACGCATAACCGATTCTGAAACCATAGACTTCCATCCTCTCGCAACTGGAAGTCCTTTACTGGCCCCGTGGATACTTTGTCGCGGATTTCTTTCAGTGCTGAATCCTCATACTGCGCTTCTTTGATTCTGTCTACCAAGTCTGGGCTGATAGACAAAGCTGTAAGGACATTTGCCACTGAATCCACCAATTCAAGATCAAACTCCTCGATCTCTCGTTCTAACGGAGATTGTCTCGCGTGGCTAGACTTTCTGTTCAATGCGTCTGCCACTCTGTTGGCCTTACCCGGATGGTAGTTGATGGTCAGATCGTAGTCCTTGAGTAATTCCAACCATCTTCTCTGTCTCATATTTAGCTCCTTCTGCGAGAATAGGTACTTCAAGCTCTTGTGATCCGTGAACACGACACATTTTTCTCCATATAGATAGTGTCTCCAGATCTTAAGAGCAAATACCACGGCTGCGAGTTCCAAGTCATGCGTCGGGTAATTCTGCTCATATGGCTTCAATTGTCTTGACGCGTACCAAATGACTCGTTCATTTTGCATCAAGACACACCCTATAAACAGCAAGTTAATTTAGGACTTGCATAAGTATATACAATGCATTAATGGTAATGATGTACATACCTAGTCCTTTCTTGGACGCGTCACTATAGATCACGAAACCGTCGGTGCCGAAGGGTTGTGCCAACACCGAGGCTGTAGTCAATCTCTTCTTGAGCTCGGTAAAGCTCTGCTCGCATTCGGCAGTCCATTCGAACTTGGTCTTCCTCTGTGTAAGTCGGCTCAATGGAACTGCTATCGTTGAGAATCCCTCAACAAACTTCCTATAGTAGCCTGCCAAGCCCAAGAAGCTTCTGACTTCGGTCACATTTGTGGGTATTGGCCATTCAGTGATGGCTTCTATCTTCTTAGGATCCACAGAGATCCCTTCTTCCGAAATCACGTGACCGAGAAAAAGCTACACTCTTTAACCAAAATTCACACTTACTGAATTTGGCGTAAAGCTTTTGTTGTCTCAGGATTTGCAACACCACTCTTAAGTGTTCAACGTGTGCTTGCTCATCGGGGGAGTATACCAAAATGTCATCGATGAAAACTACTACGAATTGGTCCAATTGCTTACGAAATACGGTATTCATCAAGTCCATGAAGGCCGCTGGGGCATTAGTTAATCCAAAAGGCATCACCAAAAATTCATAATGCCCGTATCGAGTCCGGAAAGCGGTCTTAGGAACATCTCCTGCTTTCACAAGCAGCTGATGATACCCCTGACGAAGGTCAATCTTTGAAAACCATCGAGCTCCCTTTAGTTGATCAAATAAATCTTCAATCCTTGGCAGAGGATATTTGTTCTTTATGGTGATCTTATTCAACTCGCGGTAATCAATGCACAACCGCAAGCTGCCATCTTTCTTCTTCACAAATAGTACAGGAGCTCCCCAAGGTGATACACTGGGGCGAATCAACTTATTGTCTAGCAACTCCTGAAGTTGTCCTTTAAGTTTCTTAAGTTTAGCTGGAGCCATTCTGTAGGGTGCCTTAGATATAGGCTCGGCTCCTGGTATCAAATTGATCTCAAACTCCACTTCTCTCGATGGCGGAACTCCCAGTAAGTCGTCCGGAAATACGTCCTTGAACTCATTGATCACCGGAATTTGATTAATAGAGGGAACCTCTCGCTTAGCATCTACGACATACACCATATACCCCTCTGCTCCTTTTTGCAAAGCCTTAAAGGCCTTAATCGCCGTCAAGTATATCTTCTTTGGAGCTTTGGTTATCTTGACGTTTCCTTGGACCTTTATTTCATTCATCTCGGGGTCCTTGAGGGTCACTTGCTTAAGCTTACAATCAATATTGGCATGATTCTTGGTCAGCCAATCCATGCCCAATATTACATCGAAGTCCTTCATTGGAATTGGGACTAAAGTCACCGAGAATGTCTTTCCATCCAATTCCAAGTCACAATCTTTATACTGGTGGTGAGAAACCAGTACTTGCTCGCCTGCTTCCTGCACCCTAAACGGGTTCTCAAGCCATTCGGGTAAACAGTAGAGTCCTTTGGCGAATCGTTTAGAAATGAAGGAGTGACTAGCTCCACTATCAAATAACACGTTGGCGGGTACTTTGTTAACTAAGATCACACCTAATCACAAGAGGGTAACACATAAAAGTTTTCACATAACACATATTTGATCATCAACTTAAAGTAACTAGAATTCAGCTTAAACAACTACTATTTAACTTAGGTCATACCTGTCACCACGTTTGCGTCCTCCTAGACTTAAGCGTCCGTCATGGCGTGGACTCTCGCATTGGGCCTGCCTTTCTGCTGTTGGGCTGGCCCTGCTCCGGTTTGAGGTTTAGGATCCCATTCAGGACAGTCCCTGATCCTATGGCCTGACTTTCCACACCTGAAGCACGCACCTGTTATTTTCCAACATTCGCCCACGTGTCTTTTATGGCAGTGTGGGCATTCTGCAGGTGCTTGACGATCAGGTTGATTTGGCTGCGGTGCCCTTTGGACTGGCCCCGCTTGTCCTTTTCTGGGGATCTTGACCCAACGTCCGGGTCTACCTCCACTTTGCTCCACTCTCGGCCTCTTGCTCGATTCTTCCCGAGCCTCTCTTGGTTGTGACCTACGCATGTCACTCTCCACTCGGTAACATGCGTCCAGCATTTCCTCAAATGTTTTCAGACTTGACCCCGCTATAACCGTCCATATGCGGGGGTTCAGACCCTCTTCGAACTTTAGCATCTTCATCCGATTATTTTCCAATACCAAGGGTGTGAATTTGCCCAAGGCATGGAACCTGTCAGCGTAATCGGAAACTGTCATCCTCCCTTGCTCAAACTTATCGAACTGCCTCATCTTCTCCAAAACGGCAGTCTCAGGCACGTAGTAGTCTTTGTAGGCCTGCACAAATTGTCTCCACTGAACAGGAGAAGTCATCTTGGGCAGATTGCCATTCCACCATGCGTTGGCTCTGCCAGTCAGAAATGGCGTGGCAACGTCCACCTTTAGATCTTCAGGCACCTGTACAAGCCTGAAGCATTTTTCCACTTCTTCCAGCCAAAACCCAGCCACTTCTGGGTCAGTGGTCCCTTCGAAGTTTGGAGCATGCATCTTCCGCATCTCCCCAATGTAATACCTGATGCCGTGCTGAGGCGGTGGAGGCGGTTGTTGTGGTTGTTGCTGCTGTTGAGCAACCCCTTGTGCTATCACTGTGATAGCATCAATCAATGCTTGGGGTACTAGAACTGGAGGTGGTGGTGGTGGGTCATTGTTCCTATTGCCACCATCTCCTTGGTTGTCACGTCTAGGAGGCATTTTCTGCAAGGTCACGATTATTAGTATCTAGCAGTTTAGAAATAAATCAGTGCTTGGGATCCATAATGTGTACAAGGCGGAGTTTACGAACTAAAATAATTAACATTTATCGCTTACACTTAATCGTGCTCGTGCACACACCCATCCCAATCAAACTTAAATCTAAGATTACATACTGAGACTTAAAGATCAACTTAAGGTGAAAATCATAACTTAAGACTCTACATGTCATAACCTAGGTCTCCGAGGTAGATCTGGAGCCTATAGATCTGAAGCCTAGGCTCTGATACCACCTGTAGCGCCCCGACTCAGACAGCGGAATCCGAACCGGTTCACCCGTCGTAGCTTACTGAGAAGACTACAAGACGTCTCATCTCTCGAATACACATCATCAATGACGTAAGAGAAATAAGTGCGGAAACATATCTCGTCAATCTAAACCATTAATGCAGAACATCAAAAGACAATGTGAATACCAAAGGAACGGTGTATGGTCGCAGCCATCTAAAATCCCAAATGAATTAAAAAACAGAAATGACAGAAAACTGTCTAGGCAATCCACTCCACACAGTCTAAACATCCCATTCTGCCCACTCGCCGTCGTCCTCAATGAAAATCATGTCGTAACTAGGTTCATCTGCAAAGACAAGGCAGTACCCTTAGCGAAAACGCTAGCAAGTAACCCGCTTATAAGACATACGGGATCAACACATGGCAAGACATGAGTAATAGATAATTCAAGGGAATTGTGGGGCACATGTCTTGTGAAACTTCCAAATAGATAAACGAATCACGTAATAGCAAGTACAGCAAATTGAACGCAATTAACCAATCAATAACAATCAAATACCACGCACATCCATACCACATTGACTCTCGTGATGCATGTCAAAATATGCCCTACACTACACATTCCCATATGCATGAACACTTTCTCTTTTAAACAGTGCGATGCATGTCACAATGTCCGGTCACATCACATAACTTTATACCCTATAACGCGCCCCGGCTTATATTTCCATCCCGGTTTACGTTACAGACAACTTTATACCCTGTAATGCACCTCGGCTTATATTTCCATCCCGATTAGCATTACAGACAACTTTATACCCTGTAACGCGCCCTGGCTTATATTTCCATCCCGGTTTGCGTTACAGCCTTTTGTGCCCTGCAATGCGCCCCGGCTTATATTTCCATCCCGGTTTACATTACAGGTCACCTTCGCAAATCTGTGCCGAAGCACATCTCTTTTCAAATCAATATGCAAATGCAAGTGCCATGATGCAAGACTCCTCGTTTCATTCTCGTATCTTGTTCACATAAGTAGTTCATGTACACATGCGCAAGTATAAGCAACACACAAGTTTTCACTAACTTACACATCATAACTTTAGGCTTCAACCATCTCGTCAACACTTAGTCTCGATTCTAAGGTTCACAACCTAAGGCAAGTATCCCTAACCATCCTTTATTGAACTCTGAAACACCTCGTACGTTCATTTCCTAACCCTCCTAAGTCATCCACGTTGAACCCCGATTCGAATACCCTTCAAATTCTCCAAACTTGATTCACCATCTTAAGTCATGTTCCCAAGACTTAGACTAGTCATAATCAGGTCCTAAGAAGTCCCTAAGGTCACCCAAAGGGTCCTCTAGTTTCCTTCTTTCTTCCTTACTTTCCCACAAAACTGGTTGACGTCATACTCTGACGTCGATCGATCGACGTACGTCATACCCTGACGTCGATCGATCGATGTCCATCTGAGGCACGTCGATCTCTCACTCAACCTACGTCATACCCTCACGTCATACCCTCACATCATACCCTCACGTCATACCCTCACTTACTACACGTCATACCCTCACGTCATACCCTCACTTACTACACGACATACCCTCACGTCATACCCTCACTTACTACACGTCATACCCTCACCCTGAACTACGTCGATCGATCGACGTGCATCTGAGGCACGTCGATCTCTCACTCCTTCCACGTCGATCGATCGACGTGCATCTGAAGCACGTCGATCTCTCACCCGCTATACGTCGATCGATCGACGTCATAATTTCTCAGAATTTTCATCCTGCGATTTCTGCAGAAACTGCAGATCTATAACCCAATCATTTTCCAACTTTCTTCCCCTCCATCCAAGCCTAATCTTCCCTCTCAATCCATTCTTAATTCCCTCAACAAGATCCTTCATACGCACGTCAACGATTCAACCCTAAAACTCGAATCCTTCATCAAATCAAACCAAAACCTAATCTTTCCACTCCTCCCTCCCTTCAACCGCCATTATCCACAAAGTGGGGGTCAAGGGATGGGGATTTACATGATCTCACGTAATCAACGAATATCCAACAAGATTTCAACATATAATGGCCAAATCTCAAACCAAAACACATAGATCGCACAAATAGATTCACATGAAGAAATTACTGCATGGTGATCCAAATTGATACCAAAATAGGCCCTGTTTTCTTTCACAAAACGTAGGAACTTATAAGATGATTACTTGCCTTTGATTACTCGAAGAACGAAGGAAGATCGGACGAAGATTGAAGGATGGATCTTGAAGAAATCCTTGCCTAGGGTTGAGAATGCCAACGTCGCCTATGGGGATGGAAGGACTACGTCAGTTTTCTCGGCGTAATGAGGAAACTGACGTATGTCAGTTTTTATATGGAATGAGGAAAGTTTGGAGTTTCTAAATTATATCTATTATCTTATTTATCTTAAAGGATAATCCTTTATTATTTAATTCTATTATTAAATGCAATTTAATTCTAATATTTAATCTTCTCATTAATTTCTAATTAATCTCATACTTAATTCCTAATTCATTATCGTTGACCATCATTAATCTCCTTTAATTCCTTCTTTGTCTTTTTTAATTATCCTGCGGAGGGTGCGGGGCATAACATTTCCCACGTTAAGTGGGTTAATATTTCTAATACTTTCAATGTTGTTGATCTATCTTTGTTTTGTGCCGATTCTGATTCAATGGCAAATCTTTTCAAACGGAGAGAAAATGATGAGAACGAAGGAGTCAAAGTGCATAAAGAAGACGTGCAAGTAGAAGGAGAGGGAGGAAGCATTTTTATGGCTTCAAATGAAGGTTTTTAAGGTGCACGTACAATGAATAAAGAAATGAAGGAGTACTTGGACATCCAATATTTATCAAACTTCTCGGGTGGCTCCTATTTTATAAGACAGAGCTAGAGTGTTTTTTTTTGGAAGCCCTAAAATAAAAAAACAGCACCTCTTCTTTAAAAAAACTGCTTTTTTACACATGACTACGCGTGATTAGAGATTTCATATTTTAACTATCTTTAACCTCCCCAAATCTGAACTCTATGAAACTATGTTCTTGAGCAAGCAATCATTATTAACGATGCCATTGTGAGGTGCTCAAGTCCCATAATCTATCGAGATTTTAGTGTGTTGCCGTCGTATGTATCGACATTTTGTCGTGTTGCTACAATATTTTCTGTCATAGACGAAGAGGTAGTCGTAAAAGATCAAAGACAAACTCTTTGATTGCATTTAGAAGGCAGACTTTGGGTTAATTAACGTCTCCTCTTCTAAAAAGAAAAAAAGGGTCAAGTTTTAATTTGAGATTGATGTTTATATGGTCAAGGACACAATCGTCTTTGATTTTGGAATATGATGGAATAAAGCAAAATGACTCATTAAATTGGCTGCGCTTCTTATATTGTGTGAAGTAGCAGTTGATCGACAAGACTCAATTTTTATTATGGGTCATCGAGAAACAATCTTTGTGTGTTTCTAACACATAGGTATGGTTGCGTACGGCGGGAGCCTCTAAGGCAATGTGATAATTTTATTGTTGTTTATGGGTTTGTGAAAATGGTGCGGTGGTATGAAGTTACGAATTTGTAACAACAAAATGGGGTCGTTGATGTAATTTTCTTCTTTATTTTTATTTTTGTAAGTCATGTTAGATATTGTCAAAAACACACGCATTCAAGAATCGACAACAAAAGGAAGAGAAATCAAAGGTGCGATATATATAGAGAGAGAGAGAGAGGATAAAGGAATGCCAAGTTTCATTCAGAAATTTTGGCCCCAAAAACTGAGATCAAAGTTCTGCTGGGCAGCGATTATAACCACCTGCTGCACTAGCTAACAGAATGGACGAGTAAAGTACAAAAATGCCCTTGATCTTCTATTACAACAAGCTATTAATTCAGGGATATTTTCGTCATTTCACTCAATTTTAAAATAGCGCGCCTTAACCCCCTTCTTCTTCCTCCGCTGAACTGCAGCCTCTTCTTCCCAATAAACTCTATATCCATCCAATCCAATGGTCCACGTAGAAACTTAACTGCACATCCTACACATGATCTAACGTCCAACGCTTCTCCACTGTTGTGTTACACGGATTGTGCTTCTGGACAGATTGGACAATTTTTGATCTTCTCCCTTTTATACTTCAACCACGGCATTGGCATCAAGAAATTTTGAATCATCCAAACTATCAACACCCCCCTCAATCCTGACTGTGTAAACACATTACAGACCCCCAAAGCTGCAGTCAGGATGCTTAACATCTTTGAATCCAATGCCTTTGTAAAAATATCTGCTGGCTGCAACTCTGTTCTTATTGGCATAGGCTTGATTATCCCTTCTTGAAACTTGTTTCTTACAATGTGGCAGTCAATCAATGTGCTTGGTTCTTTCATGAAAAACAGGGTTCTCTACTATGTAGATCGCACTCTTGTTGCCACAAAACACTTCTACCGGTTAAGTATGCAGCACCTTTAAATCCCTTAGCAAATAGAGAATCCATTGAACCTCACAAGTAGCTGAGGTAAGAGCTCTATATTCTGCCTCTGATGAAGATCTAGAGACAGTTGTTTGCTTCTTTGCTTTCCACGAAATCAAGGCATTCCCTAGGAACATACAATAACCTGTCACAAACTTTCTACTCTCCACACAACCACCCTAGTCTGAGTCTGAGAAGGCTGTCAACTTAACAGATCCTTTTCCTGGGAAGTAAAGACCTTGCCTAGGTGTCCCCTTAAGATATCTCAGTAGCCTCTGGGCAGCACTTCAATGTATCTCTGTTAGAGTATCCAGGAACTAGCTCAGCTGTTGTACTGTGTAACTGATGTCTGGCCTAGTGATTGTTAAATACAATAGTTTGCCAATCAATCTATACCCAGACACATCTCCAAACAATGGTGAATCCTTGTGTGCTAACTTGAGGTTCTGTTCCATAGGAGTAGTTGTAGGCTTAGAAGCCAGGTGTCCAGTATCCTCCAAAAGCTCCAATGTGTATTTTCTCTGACACACCATAATCCCCCCTTGAGACCTGGCAACTTCTAAGCCCAAAAAATACCTTAAACACCAAGATCCTTGATCTTGAAGGCTGAGTGCAAACTATCTTTGAGTGATTGAACAGCAGCTAAAGAGTCACTGGCAATAATAATATCATCCACGTATATCAAAAGAACCAGAAAAGTGTTGTGATGTTGTCTGGTGAACATAGTATAGTCATCCTGAGATTGAATGTATCCTTCTGAAACAAGAAAAGAAGTGAGCTTATCGTTCCATTGCCTGATGGCTTGCTTTAAGCCGTAGAGGGATTTGTTGAGTTTGCAAACAGTGCCTTGAGGAACAGTAACCCATTCTGGAGGCAACATGTAGATATCTTGATCCAGGTCCCCGTGCAAAAAAACATTGTTAACGTCTACCTGATGAAGAAACCATCCTTTAAGTGCTGCTAATGCCAGAACAAGGCGATTTGTGGTCATCTTAGCCACAGGTGAGAAGGTATCTCCATAGTCCACACCAGCTTGCTGAGTATAGCCTTTGGCAACTAGCCGGGCTTTAAACCTTTCAATGGTGCCATCAGCTCTTCTCTTGATCTTATAAACCCACTTGCACCCTATGGGTTTCTTTCCTGGGGGTAAAGGTGCCATGGACCAAGTATGGTTTGCCTCCAAAGCTGCCAATTCTAAGGCCATAGCCTGTTGCCAGTCCACTGAATTGGCTGCTTGTTGGTAAGTTTGGGGCTCTTGCTGCAAACTAACATTAAGCACATACCTTTTGAATTGTGGAGCCAACTGATGCAAGGAATAATAATGTTCAAGTGGATACTTCAAAGAAGTGCAAGAGATATGTTTAGCAGAGAGTTAATTGCAATGGTAATCATGCAAATAAGAAGGTGGCTTTCTAGATCTGGTAGGACGAACAGATGGATTATCAGAATGGGGGCACTGAGTCTCTGTTACAGATAGTTGTATATCATCCTTTCTAAATACAAGAAGGATTTCCAAAGTCATATGTGGCCTGAACTCAGAGGATGGTGCTGTTTCTGGTGTTGTTGGAGCTGACACAGGTATAGAGGAATTGGACGAAGCAGGAGTTAAGGGATCATCAGATGCTGCTATGGGAGGACTGTGTATGCTAAGAGAATGAGTAGAAGAAGAAGAATTGTTAGGCAATGAATCAGTAGTTGGAAAAGAAGGAAAGAAAGGAAATTTGGGTTCTGAGGAATGAGTGGAGTCATCAGCTGATGGAAAGACAGTTTCTATGAATTTTACATCTCTGTAGACCAGAATATCCTTAGTCTCTAAATTCTGTAATATATAACCTTTAGTTGTAGGGGGAATACCCAAGAACATACATGGAATAGCTCTAGGAGTGAACTTGTGTTTATGAGGCTCAGTGTTATAGGCATAAGCCAGGCACCCAAATACTTTCAGGTGTTGATATGTTGGTTGTTTATTGAAGAGTGATTCAAAAGGTGAAATATTTGATAGAATAGGTGCGGGTAGGAGGTTAATCAAGTAAACAGCATAGGAGATAGCAAATCCCCAATAGGACATGGGCAGGTTAGCTTGGAATTTTAGTGATCTGGCCACTGCAAGTATGTGTTGGTATTTTCTCTCTACCAACCCATTTTGTTGTGGCGTGTAAACACAACTGGTTTGGTGGATTATGCCATGCTGCATATAGAAGTTAGGCATATTAAATTCCATGCCATTATAAGTTCTCAACATCTTAACTTTCTTGTCAAATTGAGTATGCACATACTGGCAAAAACTTTGAACAGCATGCCTTGCTTCAGATTTAGATTTCAACAAGTACATCCATGTATATCTACTAAAATCATCAACAATAGTGAGGAAATATTTCTGTGCATACAACCTGGGATACCTATTTGGCCCCCATATGTCTATGTGAATCAAATCAAAAGGACAAACAGAATGGGATACAGAAGTAGGAAATGGCAACTTCTTTAGTCTAGTCAATGGACAAATTTTACAAGGTTCATCAAGAGGATTTGCTGAAACTGAACAATCAAATTTATGAATCTGTTTCATTCTAGGTATTGAAGTATGTCCCAGCCTGCAGTGTCATAACATAGCTGGTGAAGCAAGATTGGAAACTGTGTGACAAACAGACTTCTGTAATGAATCAGTCCCATGTAGGTAGTACAAACCATCATAGAGTTCAGCTAAACCAATCATCCTCTTGGACAATTGATCCTGAATCAAACAACAGGAACCAAAGATTTGAATGAGAAGATTAGAATCTGAGGCTAACTTACTTAAGGAGATTAAGTTGTAAGCAAAAGAAGGCACATAAAGAACATTGTATGATGTAAGCAAGGGATTGATAGACACTGTTCCAATGTGTGTGGCAGAGACAGTAACTTTATTTGGCAGATTGATGACAACATTATTAACTGGTTTAGGAGACAAAAACAAAGAAAGACTAGAAGCAATATGATCAGTGGCTCCAGAATCCAAAATCCATGTACTCAAACTGTTAGAATCAGAATTAACTTTCATCTTACCAACTTTATCAGACAACACAGTATTCTGTACAATTGCACTTCCACTTTCATCTGAGTGCCCATCATTTTTGTTCAACCAGCTTAAGAGCTTCTGATTCTGCTGAGGTGTAAGCATCAGGGACTGCACATTCCTGTTTTCTTGAGCATCTTGTGGCTCATCTGACTCAACCTCTGCTGCTTCACTGAAATTTACCTGGTTCCTTCGCTTGAATCCAGGAGGGAAGCCATGCTTCTTATAACACCTATCAATTGTGTGTCCCTGCATATCACAGTATGTACACTGAAACCTTCTTCCTCCATCTGAGTTAAACCTTCCTCCTCCTCTTTTATAACCAGGACCCTGTCCTCTGCCTGAGTAAGCCATAAAACCTTCAGACATTTGCCCTTCTATCATCAAGGCAGTAGGATTACTGTTAAAACTACCTGTTCCACTGTCAGCCAAGACTTTCCTTTCATATTTCAATGCCATAGAGAAAGTTGTAACTATATCAGGTAATGGTGTAAGGACAAACACCTTCCACAAATTTCTTCATCTTAACTGCCACATCACATCTACATCCCCTACAAGTGCAAGTAGGAATAGGCCTCACAGCCATCAAATCTTCCCACACAATTTTCAGTTTTGTGAAATACTCACTTACACTCAATGTATCTTGTTTAATGCTATAGAAAGTCTCTATCAACTCAGACAACCTGAGGGGGTCTACACTGCCATACCTCAATCGGAGATCACTCCATGCGTCACTAGTGCTATCAAACCACATGATGCTTTGTGCAATTGATTGAGAAATTGAATTCATCATCTATGACAACACCATCGTGTTAACCTGTCTCTAAACTGCATACTGAGGATCAGTAGCAGAAGGTCGCTGTATGGTTCCATCGATGAAGCCTACTTTATTTTTCACTACCAGCGCCATTTCAAAAGTCCGGCTCCATGCGTGATAATTGTGAGAATTCAATGGAGGTTGTGCCAATACAATGGCGGGACTATCATTGGGTGCAAGTAGAAAGGACTCTGTGCAATATTCTCAGCAACTGGATTTTGATTGCCTCTTGAGCCAAACACAACGTTTTGCAGTGGATTCTCGTCCAATTAATTCAAATTCGTCCTTGATGTCGAAGGACTAGCATTATGCATCGCTATCTCAACCAATCAATTAAGAAGATCAAAAAAGAAAACTAATCTATATGAACTTTAATTCACTCTGATACCATGTCAAAAACAAACGCATTCAAGAATCAACAACAAAAGAAAGAGAAATCAAAGGTGCGATATATATATATATATATATATATATATATATATATATATATATATATATAGAGAGAGAGAGAGAGAGAGAGAGAGGAGAAAGGAATGTCAAGTTTCATTCAGAAGTTTTGGCCCCAAAAACTGAGATCAAAGTTCTGCTGTGCAGCGGTTATAACCACCTGCTGCACCAGCTAACAGAACGAACAAATCAGAAAGATGACGAGTAAAGTACAAAAATGCCCTTGATCTTCTATTACAACAAGACATTAAAGCAGGGATATTTTCGTCATTTCACTCCATTTGAAAATAGCGCGCCTTAACCCCCTTCTTCTTCCTCCGCTGAACTGCAGCCCCTTCTTCCCAATAAACTCTATATCCATCCAATCTAATGGTCCATGTAGAAACTTAACTGCGCATCCTACACATGATCTAACGTCCAACGCTTCTCCACTGTTGTGTTACACGGATTGTGCTTCTGGATGGATTGGACAATTTTTGAGCTTCTCCCTTTTATACTTCAACCACGGCATTGGCATCAACAACTCTTGAATCATCCGAACTCTCAACAAATATGCTTGGCTTTTGTGAATTTGACTATTGTATGTATGGGTTTATGGTTCCTTGCTCTTGAAATTACTCGTGTATCGTTGGGACGTTATCTCCAAAGCTACCTTCTACTACTAGTACTACTATTATTATTATTGTTGTTGTTGTTGTTATTAAAATTCTGCAAGTCGCATGGACTTTTTGGATGCAAAATGTCAAATCTCTGACCCCGAAAGCCCTACTGCCCAGTCCCATAGAGTTTTATGGATGATGTAAATCAGGATCATTCAGTGGCATGCTAAGTGGAAGGCCCAGGCACCCGGTGCGCATAAGGTATTAACTTCAAACTGGACCAGCATGCACACCACATCATCTGGCCTAGACAGCAATGGAACAAACATCCACAATGCGGTTGCCACAAGAATCAAACATGCAACCTTGGATGCAATCTGTCATCTAAGTACCAATTCAGCTTCAACATGAAGGCAAGTTGCATAGACTTCTGTGCATGCAGTTGTTAGGTTTTTTGTGACTGTCGAAGATGAAATTATTGTATAGGGTTAGGCTGTACCATTCAAAAAGAACTTGAATCCGGTAGAGGTTTTTAGAGTGAAATATGTTTTACTGGGAAATTATATATTATGATAAAAATAACCAAAAAAGAGTAAAAGAATAAGATAATAATGAATTTCATTGAAGTACGGGTATAATAAATGAACTGAAAGGTCTTCTTATATATAGAGGGTAAACAGGCTTCTGAAGCAAATTATGTCAGCTGATCTTATCCTTATCCTTTCAAGTTGTTGTGTCAGCTGATCTTATCCTTATACTTTCAAACTATTGAATCAGCTGGTCTTATCCTTATCCTTTTTTAATATCATGCAAAACTTGTCTACTTTTCCTTTGAATGGACATCCATTACTTAAATGTTTATAACTCTCCCCTTGGATTTCCATTATACAAAGAATATGACTCATTAAAACCTTATTAGGAAAAAAACTTAGTTGGAAAAGATCGTAGTGAAGGAAAAAGAGTACAGCATTCTTTGTCTTGGTTTGCTCTCCTTGTTGCTAAATTCTCTGAAGACCCTTGAGTTGGCATATTCTGATTCTCTTCACCTATTTCTCAAAGGTCGTCGCCATCAGTGATTTGGTAATATACTAGATTTTCACTTGACTGAATTTGTTATACGTCAATATTGGCATTCTTTTGAAGGCCATGCGTGAAGGAGAATTTTGGTGATATATGTTTTGTTCTGTCCCCTTTGATGTATCCACCATTAGTTGAGCTATACATGTGTCATTATCTTCATATAATGTGATTGGCGCTTTTTTTGGATGAGTAAAACATAACCTTCTTGGATATAATATGACAAGGATCTCAACTAAATGCATTATAGACTTGCTTCATCGATTGCTATATTCTTAGTATGATTTGAAGACGTGGCAACCAGAGTTTGCTTTTTTGATTGCCATGATATAGCAGTGTCACAATATATGAACAAATAGCATGTTTCAGATCATGCTTTATGGGGATCAGATAAATACCTTACATTAGATTGTTCCTTTAAGATACTGAATCATGTGCTTGACACTATTCTAGTGTCCTTTAGTTGGGGTGGAACGGTACCTGGCAAGCAGGTTTACAATAAAAATGAGATATGTGGTATGGTATTATTTGTGAGAGTGCACCAATTGATGATTTCGAAGATTTTTATTTTGACTTTTACAGACGTGTATACGTTTTGTCTTTGACCCCTTGTATTTTTCTTAGCAAAATACAGCGCAAGTCTCTTTGAGTACTAGATCTCGGGACGGGTCGATACAATATATTTTTCTTACTTTTGATAAATCTTTCTTAGAAAAAAAGCGCATAGTTGGATAATTATAGTATCATGTAGCCCGTGTTGTGTGTAGACATCATAAATAGGAAACACTGAAAAATAACTATAAAATATAAATGACCAATTAAGAAATTTTCCCTTAATTTGTAACTTTTCTTGTATGTGGAAACACTTTGTATTTCATTTGATAAAATAAAAAGAAATAAGAAAGTTATGAAGAATTGACTATTTTATTGTCTGAATGAAAAAGACTATTTCCTTCATTGAAATTTTTGATTACAACCGTGCTCTATCTATAGGTAGTCACTAACCCTATTTTTGGTAAATATCAATCACACACAATCAAACACTAATTGGCACAATATTCTTAATTACAATGATTACTTTATCAAAGGTAAGAATTGATTTGATCTTGATCTCCTTTCCATCACTCCCCTCAAGTTGAGCATCGGGACCATCAATGCTTAACTTGTGCAAAGCTTCTTCGAACGTTGTTCCTACTACCGCTTTGGTGAGAATATCCGCAAGATGGTTTTCGGAGCGAACAAAAGGCACTTCTACTATTCCGGCGTCAAGTTTCTCTTTAATAAAGTGTCTATCGACCTCTACATGTTTGGTCCTGTCATGTTGAACCGGGTTCTCGGAGATACTGATCGCTGCCTTGTTGTCGCACTTGAGTTTTGTTGGCCACTGAGTTTGGAACCCCACTTCCCTTAATAACTTATCGAGCCACAAAACTTCCATAATCCCTTTGGCGGTTCCCCTAAATTATGTCTCAGCACTAGACAAAGCTACCACCTTTTGTTTCTTACTTCTCCAAGTAACAAGATTCCCTCCTACTTGTGAGAAGTATCCGGATGTTGACCTTCTATCATTCAAATTTCCTACCTAGTCTACATCTGTAAAAACTTCTACTTCCAGGTGCCCATACTTTCTGAACCAAATTCCTCTGTCATGGGTTTTCTTTAGATACCTCAACACTCGCTTCACTGCTTCCATGTGTTCTTTCTGTGACTGGTGCATGAACTGACTAACCACTCCAACTGCATAAGCAATATCAAGTCGTGTATGAGACAAATCGATAATTTTCCCTACTAGCCTCTGGTACTGTCTCGATCTACCACTGTGTCTCCTTCCCTGATCTGTAGTTTCAAGTTGATTGCAACAGGAGTATCACTCGGTTTACAGTCCAACATCCCCACCTCGGCTAGGAGATCCAAAGTGTACTTTCTTTGAGAGAGAAAAAACGATGTTTCTGATCGGAGCACCTCAATTCCAAGAAAGTACTTCAACTCTTCCAGATCCTTCATCTCAAACTCATGGAACAATCTCTCTCTGAGTCGGACCATTTCTTTTTTATCGCTCCCTGTAATAATCATATCATCGACATAAATAATGAGACACGTGATCATCTTACCTCTTTGTTTCAGAAACAGTGTGTGGTCTGTATTACTCTGTTTGTACCCATTTTCTTTCATGACAAGCATAAATCTTCCAAACCAGGCTCTTGGTGATTGTTTTAATCAATAAAGTGCTCGCTTAAGTCTACACACTTCTCCCTTTTTGAATGTACCAGCAAAACCTGGTGGTGTTTCCATATAGACTTCTTGTTTCAGCTCCCCATGCAGAAAAGCATTTTTTACATCAAACTGGTACATCGGCCACTCTTTATTTACAGCAATAGAAAAAAGGGCCCAGATAGTGTCAATCTTAGCAACAGGAGAAAATGTCTATGAATAGTCAATACCATATGTTTGTGTGTATCCTTTTACTACAAGTCTAGCCTTATATCGTTCGATTGTGCCGTCTTCTTTATGCTTCACCGTGAACACCCATCGACACCCCGCTGGTTTCTTCCATCTAGGTAGCATACACTTCGCCCAGGTATTGCTTTTTCTTAGTGCCTGTATTTCAACTTCCATTGCTTCCTTCCACTCTTTCCCTCTGATGGCTTCATCAATATTTCTCGGTAGGTTTTCAGAACACAGAGAGGTAAACAATAACCTTGCTTCTCCTGAGACCGCCACATTAGCTGGGTACCTAACACTTTTGGAGGTTTTGTCAGGAGAGTACCTCTGATGTGGGACACCACGATTTTGTCTCGGTGGAAGAGTACGTACCTGTGACTCAGTTGAGGGCTCACGGACATCAAGGCTTTCAATTATGTAATCAGTGGGTGTGGGTGAATCAGATTTTTAGTTATATAATCAGTGGGTATGGGTGAATCAGGAAAAACACTAGGTGGTATATCAGGGAATGTCTAACTTACCTCATGCAGAACATCCAAAGAGGGAGTGTCCTTGGGCAATGATACTAGAATCTCGAAAATTTCTACACCAGACTGGGCATGCTCGGTGGCGCCACCTCTTTGTTCTTGTTAGCCAGCGTCAGACCGCCTGGAGTTTTGTAACCAGTCGAAAAGCTCATTATAACTCTCCCCCTGGGCCTGAGTACGGTAGGAAAAAAATATTTGGTTTCAATAAAGACGCAGTCAAGGGTGACATGTATACGTTGAGTGAGGGGATTATAGCACCGATAGCCTTTTTAATGAATGGCGTATCCAACGAAGATACATTTTTCAGCACATGGATCGAGTTTGGTGCGCTCATGTTTGGGAATGTGGATGTAGACAGTACAACCGAATACTTTTGGTGGAAGTGTCATGATAGAAGGAATACTGACTTGTGGAGAGAGGGTGTGGATAGGAGTTTGTTGTGTTAGTGTCTGTATGGGTAGTCGATTGAGGAGGTATACAGATGTAGCAATTGCATCGGGCCAAAATATTTTGGGACAGATGCTTCAATCATCATGGATTGGGTCATTTCAAGTAGCAAACAATTTTATCGTTCAGCGACCCCATTTTTTTGGGGTGTGTTGGGACACGAGGTTTGATAAAGTATTCCATTTGTTTGTAGGAAAGTTTGTAACTGATGAGACATGTATTTTTCCCCATTGTCAGAGCGAAGAATTTGAATTCTTTTTTGAACTGAGTTTCAATCATGCGGAAAAATCTATGAACCGAGCTGGGACATTCGATTTGTTTTTCAGAAAGTAAACTCATGTCATGCGTGAGTAGTCATCAATAAATAGAAGAAAGTAACGATACCTCTGGGGTGTGGGAGATGGGACAGGTCCCCACATATCGGAATGAACAAGTGAGAAACATTCATTGACTCTAGTATTGTTAGGGCGAAAAGTGCCCTTGTGATGTTTAGCAAGGATGTATGTAGTGCAGGAAATAGGATTGGTAGACTGAGTAAATAAACCAGGGAATAAGGTACGAAGGTAACCAAAGAAAGGATGATCCAATCGATTGTGCCTACACGTAGTACAACCTACCACTTTTTGTACCATGTCCAATTATCTCCTTCGTATGAATGTCCTGCAAAAGACAAAAATCGAGATAGATAAGTACGACGCAGTTAAGCTGTTTAGTAATCTGACTAAGTGAAAGCAGTTTAGAAGATAGAGCAAGCACATAAAGACATTGCGTAATTTGTAAATTGGGATAAAGTGTGATAGCGCCACTGTCACGGACTGGTATTAGGTCTTTGTTTGAAGTTTCAATATGTGTTTTATTAATTGAGGTGGTGGATAGAGTGGTGAAATCACTAGGATCAAAGGTGATAGTGTCGGCGGCCCCACAGTCAAGGATCCACCTGGAATGTTTGCTAACTTTTTCAGGGGTATTTTGGGTTAGGTTAGTTTTTGGAAGACAAAGGACTAGTGGCTGAATTTCGGGTGCTGGTGGCAGAATTTCAGGTGCTAGAGTGACATTTTGGTCTTTGTTATGGCAGGAATTAATATTTAGTTTCCCCAACCCTACCTTAAAAGCCCACTGCCCCCCTCTTGGTAGCCGTTGGTCTCTTCCTCTCCTTCTGGATCTTTCTCGCTGGTTCCCCTGCTTCCTTCTTCTGGGTCCTTCTGTTCGTTGGCAATGAGGCATCCTCCTGCTCCTGGGGCTGGAAAGGTGTTGGTACCAGTCTCTCCGCTGGTGCTCACTACTCCTCTTCCATGGCCGCTGGTGCTTTCGGCTTCCTTCTTTCCCCCCTTGTTTGGTCCCCTACCAGTTGGGGTATCCCACGAGTTTAAAACATCCGTCCCTCGTATGCTTGCATTTTCTACCGTGGGTACACGCAAGCTTCAATTTGTCCTCTTTCTCCCCCTCCCACGATGATGATTCTGAGCGGGTAGGGGGTTCTGGTCTCCGGCCAGCTCCTTTGTCCCTTGTGCGAAGCCATGCTCCATCCCCATGTGATGAATCTCCAGATTCTGAGAGGCTTCCTCCTCTGAGGATATTGAGACTGTTCCATAGCAATTTAACCAGTTGTATGGCCAACTCGCTATTTCTTAGTTTATTCTCCTCTGTTCTTGACATGGTGCATTTGTGTGTTGCAGATTGATGCTTCGTTGGTCTTGGCTTGGGTTGAGAACAGTAACTGTGGAACGATGATGAGTACTTCTGAGTTCCAGAAAATACTCAACAAATTCTGCTTGATTTTTTTGTTGATATGTACGGGTTCTTAATGTCTGTTGGTTCTGTTTTTTTTTGTGTTTGAAGAACAATGACTGATTCCCTTTTTTTTGTTGTAATCAGTCACCAGGACAGTGATGAATCCTGGAAAAAATTCTGAGTCACAAGGATCAAGCACTGCTCTGATACCATGAAGAATTGACTATTTTACTGTTTGAATGAAAAAGATTGTTTTCTTTATTGAAATTTTTGATTACAACCGTGCTCTATCTATAGGTAGTCAGTGACCCTATTTTTAGTAAATATCAATCACACATAATCAAGCCTTAATTGACACAATATTTTTAATTACAATGATTACTTTATCAAAGGTAAGAATTGATTTGATCTTGATCTCCTTTCCATCTTCATCTGAAGTTTATGGCAGGGGGAAATATTGTTATATTAGCATGTGAAATGATGAAATAATTGGATAAGACTTTTGAAGAGTAAGTAATAGAAAGGCTGGAACCAACTGGAAACATGAGATTCCTAAAAAAGAATATGGAAATATAAGAAAAATGGAGAAAATTCCTCCAAAAAAAAAAATCTTTCTCTACAATTCGTCAATTCCTCCCCAAAAATAACTCACTTGGGTAATATATAGGTAAGATAGAGCAATAGTTTATTCACTTCACCATGTCTTAATATGTATAAAAGGCTTTAAATTTTTATCTTGATTTTCAAAAATATTTAAATTAGAAAATTTAAAGAAATACGTATCAAAAATCTTAAATTTATAAAATTTAAATGTTTCCTTATGTTAGGTTAAATAAAGATGTCATATTATACATGTTATACATACCTTGTCTAAGAAAGGGTGTAATTGGATAAAACAAATATTCAAAATTAGTCTTCAATAGTTCAGTAGTTTATCAAAAATAAAATAAGGCATGTAATGTTTAAGTTCATTCAAAGAGTTCATCACTTTGTTCTTCACGTAGTTATAATTTTATAAGTGCGATCATAAAAAAGAAAGACATTGAAATCTTTTTATTCTAAAATAACATTGTACTAAAATTAAAAACTTACAGCACTTTGTACTTCATCTTCAATAAATAAATATAAAAAAAATTCTTGAACAACTACCGAAAAGGGGGGAAATAAAGAATAAAATATGATGAAACTATTAGAAAATAAGATTGAAAATTGTAATAATATGTTGAAGCATAGATATAATACTATTTATATGTTGCAAAACTATGTATTTGGTATTAAAGAAAGCGATATGAATATCA
This sequence comes from Eustoma russellianum, assembly GCA_036186865.1. Taxonomy (NCBI): domain Eukaryota; kingdom Viridiplantae; phylum Streptophyta; class Magnoliopsida; order Gentianales; family Gentianaceae; genus Eustoma; species Eustoma russellianum. The sequence goes on from AP025068.1 coordinate 8,365,838, forward strand.
GCACGTCTTTATTTAACCCCAACAATTAAAATAATATTGCCTACGTAATAACTCATCACACTTATTAGCAGAAAAAAAAAGTTCATGTTACTTACCATATTCATTAAGAGGGTTCGGATAACTATAGTTGTTTTAATATATATTAGCATTTCCTTATAAAGCCAGTAAAGATACTTATTCTGTGGGGTGGGGGTGGAAATTACCTTAGACATAAGCTAGTGTACTTACTAAGAGATTTTGGATAAATATGCATTTTGAACCTGAGATAAAACTTAAACAAACAAAAACTGAAAATATGGAAAACAATTTTAGGAAAACAAAAAAATTAGAAAATTCCTTACTAGAATAGATGGATCTAAGGGTGTCAAACAGGTCATGTATCGTGTTTCATATTTCGTGTTTTCAGGTTTCGTGTATCAAAGTATCAGACTCATACCTTACCCGTTTGCTTCGCGTGTACAGATGTAGCTATCCAAACCTGTACATGCCATGTTTCGTGTCGTGTATTGGGTATATCCACGAACTTCTCGCCTTCAGACACTGAAATAAGATCTTAAATTTCTTTGACAATTATGAACTTTGTCTCTTTATTTATGGCATCAATTTCACTTATGATAATTAGAACTTTCGATGGATTGGTGGAAACTTATTAGATATCCTTCACATTCTTATGCCGTTTAGTTCTTAAAATAAATACACGTAATTATTCACGAGCGTACTTCTTCTTTTTTTGGATAGATCTCCATAATGGTCTTAGCAAATAAGGGTTGTTGACTTTTTTAAGAGATTCTTAGAGATTATTTTATTTAGAATTAACGTATGATCGATAATCAGGTATATAATCATAATCTTGATTATAGTGAAAAGAAACTGAAAAGATACTCAAGGGCATCGTATTCTTTTTCAAAGTCAACATTCTCAATTAACTTCCCGTCTTAAAATTACCTAATAGTGGAATTTTAGAATTTTAGCCCCTGGAGTAGTTATAATACTCAAGAATGGAATAATCACTAGTTCATTATATTTAAAACAACAGTTCTTGAAGTCATGAATGAAATTCATATTTTTTACTTTATTAATTTAAAATTTGTTAAAGATGTTGGGTGAATCCTCAAGTAGTGTGGCAGCTAACTTGAATTGTGTACTGTTCTTGGTGATTCGAAGTGTTAGTTGCCAATTGAGTGAAGTTGCACCTGGTTTGTACGGTGGGGCAGTGTGCATTGGCTGGTTGAAGAGCCTGCCATCGAAGTAGAGTGTACAGGAGGAAGAGGAAGACGATTGCTTTGGCGGGAGTGTGTTTAAATAGGTGAAATGACGTTATTGTCCTTACTGAAGCTGTTATAATGTCAGTTAGTTGAAGGGCATAAGTGTAATTTTGCTGGTTCTGTTTCTCCTTCTTCAGCGGGCTAGCCTATATAAGTTTGGCAGCTTCCGCGTTTGTATTTGAGTTGATTCCAGAAAATTCCAAGAGTTTTTCTTCGTGCCTCCCCGTGCTATTTTCTCATGAATTTGCTTCTTAGCTTCTTAATTTGAGTTTGCACGGTTTGATTTGTTGTTAAACATTTGAATTGCTTGTTCTACGTTAGAAATTTCACATGGTATCAGAGAGATACTCATGAATTTTGGAACCTTCGTGATGTCGAACAATGGTGGAAATAGTCCTGCTTCCGCGTCTTCACCTAATTTTGTCAGTGATCCTATGGATGATCCTTACTTTATTCATCCTAGTGATAATCCGTCTATGGCATTGGTGCAACCGTTGCTTGATGGAAACAACTTTCACAGTTGGAGTAGGTCTGTGCGTAGAGCACTTGAATCGAAGAATAAGCTTGGTTTCGTGGATGGAACAATTAAGAAGCCTGCGGATGGAGATCGAAGAAGCAATGCTTGGTTGAAAGCCAATAACATGGTTGCGTCGTGGTTGGTAAATTCCTTAACTCATAATATAGGCCAAAGTGTTGTGTGGTTAGACTCTGCTGCTGATATATGGAATGATCTGAAATTTAGATATGGAAATGCGGATTCATTCAGATTGTCTGATCTACAAGAGGAATTTTATTCGATTAAACAAGAACGAAACACCGTGACTGAGTACTATACTAGGCTCAAAAGTGTTTGGGAAGAACTACTTGTATTGAGATCAATTTCTGTTTGTTCATGCCGTAAATGTAGTTGCAATCTCACTGTTGAAATTAATAAGTTTGTAGAGAATGATTGCGTGATTAAATTTTTAAAAGGACTGAATGATGAGTACGAAGCAGTCAAGTCACAAGTATTGTTGTGTAGTCCTTTGCCAGATTTGAAAACTGCTTTTGCTATGGCTGTGAAACTGGAGAGGAAATTGAATTATTCTGCTAATCAATCTCAGTTTAATAATAATCCGTCTGTGGTCATGAACGTTGGGAATGTGCCTAGAGGCAATTCATAGCAGCAGAATTCGAATGAGTCTAGTATACCTTGGCAAAGGTCAGCTGGAAAAACTAACAAGAGAGGCATGGGGAAATCGTATCCAAACAGTTCTAGATCTGCAGTGTGTACATTTTGCAATATGAGGGGACACACAGTAGACAAGTGCTATAGAAAACATGGATTTCCCCCCGGATACAAACCTAAAGGTCAGGTTAATATGATGACGGCTGAAGGCAGTCCAGTGCAATCTGGTGATGTGTTGATGCAGGGAGGATCAGACAAGGCTCAGTGCTTTGAAGGAACTGATCTGAGGACAATGCCATCATTAACCCAGGACCAGTATAACCAGCTGATCAATTTGCTACAGGAACGTCAGGAGAGTACCAGCCAGAAGAATGTTGCAAGTGGCTCAGGTACACTTCATATTGTCTTGACAGCACAGCAAACTACGGTCAATGGTAAGGACTCAGGTAATGTATTACATGAGAACTCTAATATATGGATCTTGGATTCTGGAGCTAGTGATCATGTTTGTTCATCTATCAATTTGTTTGAGTCGTATAAACCTGTTACTTCTTTGTCTGTTGTGTTGCCAAATAAGTCCCTTGCCACAGTCACACATGTTGGGACAGTGAGGATAAATCAGAATCTGACTCTTACAAGTGTATTCCATGTGCCTTCCTTTGCGTTTAACCTTGTTTCTCTCAGCAAGCTCACCCAATCTAATCAGTTCCAGGCAATTTTTAAATCCAATTTTTGTTTGATTCAGGACCTCAGAACCAAGAAGATGATTGGTTCAGCTGAGGTAGATCAAGGATTGTATTACTTACACGGTATTACCCACACTGAAACTGGCTACATCTCTCCTTTTCTGTCCTCACCTTTCGTACATGCTGTTGCCTCTTCAGGTGCAATGTTGTGGCACTGTAGATTGGGTCATATGTCCTTGCCAAGAGTTAAAGAAATCCAGAAACTTGATTCTTCTGTCCAAGCCTCTGATTCTCATCTGGATTGTAGTGTCTGTCCTTTGGCCAAACAAAAGAGAACTCCATTTCCAGTTTCTTACTCTATAGCTTCTGTTCCTTTTGCACTTGTGCATATGGATATTTGGGGGCCTTACAAATACCCCACAATGTATAATCAGCGTTATTTCCTTACTGTGATTGATGATTTTAGCAGATACTGTTGGATTTACTTGATGAAATCTAAGTCTGATGTTAGAAACATCATTGAAAGTTTCTGTAGCTTTGCTTCTGTTCAGTTTGATAGTAAAGTTAAAGTGATTCGAACGGACAATGGTCCAGAATTTTCCATGAATAAATTCTTTGCTGCTCATGGTATTGTTCATCAAACTAGCTGTGTGAATACACCACAGCAGAATGGTATAGTGGAACGAAAGCATCAGCATATTTTGACTGTGTCAAGATCATTGAGATTTCAATCCTCTCTTCCTTCGGAGTACTGGGGCTTTTGCGTCCAGCACTCAGTCTTTCTCATTAACATCACTCCAACTCCTATCTTGAATCATAAAACTCCTTATGAGATTTTGTATAAGAGGTTTCCTTCCTACAGTCACCTCAAGGTGTTTGGTTGTCTAGCATTCGGAGCCAATACACAAAGCCACAAAGGCAAGTTTGACGCAAGAGCTAGACGTAGTGTGTTCTTGGGATTGTCACATACCACCAAAGGTTACATCCTGCAAGATTTGAATACTAATGATGTTTATGTTTCAAGGGATGTGTTGTTTCATGAAACCAAATTTCCCTTTGGCACAGAAGCACCTTCCTCATCTACCTCCTCTGATAGTTCAATTGGTCATGTTCCTAGTCTCAGTTCTGGTCCCCCTTGCTTCCAGTCTTTTCACTCTCAGCCTGCCAACCTCATCCATGATGCTCCTATCTCATCTCCTGCTCAGTCTTCTGTCCCTTCATTACCTGATAATAGCCTTCTACAGTCAGCTGATATTCCTCAATCTAGCTCACAGTCACCTCCTTCTTCTACATCTGCTGAGGGTCTGTACACTGTCCCAAGCACAGATCTTCCTCCATTGATGGATGGTCAGCTAGTTGTTGATTTGCCTCCAATTCTTAATTCTCCTACTAGGCCTGTCAGAGTCAAGAATCCACCCAAGTATCTTCAAGATTACCATTGTAATACTCTGTCTCTTCCTTCTGATCAACTGGTCCATACATCTCCCCATTCTTTACATAAAGTGTTTGGTTATGATTTGCTAGCTCCACAATACAGATCTTATGTTTTGAGTTTAAATGCACATACAGAGCCTAGCACTTATTCAGAGGCTGCTAGGTTGCCTGTCTGGCAGGCAGCTATGAATGCTGAATTGTCTGCATTGGACGCCAACAGGACTTGGACTGTGGTGCCTTTACCTCCAGTCAAGAAAGCAATAGGATGCAGATGGGTTTATAAAGTCAAACTCAAGGCTGATGGAAGTGTGGAGAGGTATAAGGCTAGGTTGGTGGCCAAGGGGTACACACAACAGTATGGGATTGATTACCAGGACACGTTCTCTCCTGTTGCCAAGATGACCACTGTCAGAGTCATATTAGCCTTGGCCGCAAGATTTCAATGGCATATACATCAACTAGATGTGAACAATGCTTTTTTGCATGGTGATCTCCATGAGGACATTTATATGTCTCTACCTCCTGGTGTGTCTGTAAAAGGGTCCAATATGGTGTGCAAACTGCACAAGTCCCTGTATGGCTTGAAGCAAGCAAGCAGAGAGTGGAATGCCACTCTTACTAAGTTCCTGCTGGCCATGGGGTTTAAGCAGTCCAAGTGTGACTATACGCTGTTTCTTAGACATGATGGTGCTGAGTTTATGGCTTTGTTGGTCTATGTGGATGACATCATAGTGGCCTCCAGTGATGAGGATTCCATTGCTAAGGTTAAACAAGCTTTACATCATGCTTTTAAGATCAAAGACTTGGGCCAGTTGCGTTTCTTTCTTGGCATAGAAGTAGCTCAGGCTACAGGGGGGGTACACATTAATCAAAGACGGTATACTTTGGATCTCTTGGAGCAAACTGGTTTTTTAAATGCTAAGCCTGCTAAGACCCCCATGGAAAGTCATGTTAGCCTGACTCATTTGGATTCTCCTGCATTAGAAGATGTCACACAGCATAGGAGGTTAATTGGGAAGCTTATATACTTAACTATCACTAGGCCCGACATTGCCTTTGCAGTTCAGCAGTTAAGTCAGTTTTTGGATTGTCCCACTGAAAATCATTTGAGAGCTGCACATAGACTTCTCAGATACATTAAGGGAACCGTAGGTCAAGGCATACTGTTTCCAAGGAAAGGAGTGTTGAAACTACGGGCATTTGTAGACGCTGACTGGGGTGGATGTCATGAGACTAGGAGGTCTGTTACGGGATACTGCGTTTTTTTTGGAGATTCTTTGATATCATGGAAGGCAAAGAAGCAGTCTACGGTTTCTAGATCGTCTGCTGAGGCAGAATACAGAGCCATGGCCATGGTGACTTGTGAGGTTCAATGGCTTCTGTATTTGTTAGAAGACTTGGGATTAAGGGATCAGAAGCCAGTGGAGATGTTTTGTGATTGTAGGAGTGCAATGTATATTGCAGAAAATCCGGTGTTTCATGAGAGGACTAAACACATAGAGATTGATTGCCATGTGGTTAGAGATAAGGTGCAAGAAGGGGTGATTAGATTGATGCCAATACGGACGGAGCTGCAGTTGGCTGACATCTTCACCAAGGCTTTGGATTCAAAACGGTTGTTGCAGCATGTTGGGTCACTTGGGATTCACAATCTTTATGGCAAGCCAAGCTTGAGGGGGGATGTTAAAGATGTTGGGTGAATCCTCAAGTAGTGTGGCAGCTAACTTGAATTGTGTACTGTTCTTGGTGATTCGAAGTGTTAGTTGCCAATTGAGTGAAGTTGCACCTGGTTTGTACGGTGGGGCAGTGTGCATTGGCTGGTTGAAGAGCCTGCCATCGAAGTAGAGTGTACAGGAGGAAGAGGAAGACGATTGCTTTGGCGGGAGTGTGTTTAAATAGGTGAAATGACGTTATTGTCCTTACTGAAGCTGTTATAATGTCAGTTAGTTGAAGGGCATAAGTGTAATTTTGCTGGTTCTGTTTCTCCTTCTTCAGCGGGCTAGCCTATATAAGTTTGGCAGCTTCGCGTTTGTATTTGAGTTGATTCCAGAAAATTCCAAGAGTTTTTCTTCGTGCCTCCCCGTGCTATTTTCTCATGAATTTGCTTCTTAGCTTCTTAATTTGAGTTTGCACGGTTTGATTTGTTGTTAAACATTTGAATTGCTTGTTCTACGTTAGAAATTTCACAAAATTTTTATTTAAAATATATTTTTAAAAAATTAGGTTTGACGAGTATAAATGGATAACCTGTGGATATACCCAAACACGACCCACCCTTACCGGTGACTTTCAGTCTTACCCAATTTGTACACGAAACCTGCCAAGGTCATACCTATACCCACAAAGATCGTGCTAAGTTCGGGTCGTGTTTTCGTGTCGTGTCTGAGATTGCCACCCCTAGATGGATCCATATTTTTGCTTACAAAAAAAATAGAATTTGAGTAATATAATCCTAAGATTTATGTTAAGTGCCTAACATTTATGTTCAAAGAGTGCTAGAAACTAAATTCTTCTCACCTATTTATATTAATTACATAATTTCTTTTTTATCAAAGAATGCTTGGGTTTTTCATCTTCACCACAAAAGACGCACACACACACACAAATTTCATTATATTCATTGCTGCAAGAGTGTAATGAATGTGTAAAAGAAAAGCTGCAGGTCTCTGAGATAGAATATATGTTTAAAAAAAACGTTTCAAATCGTTTTTTTGTTGACCGTAAAACTTTTTCATGTAACGTACCAATGTACAAACCTCAATGTATGCCACCAACAATTTAAGAATCCGCCCCAAGCTTTCATTGTCTTTTCGAATACAGCTGGTGATTATTTGTAGTTCTACCCTACTATTTGGCTTTTGTTCTGCTATCTCAATCGTAATAGAATGAGTATCTCTTTTTGAAGACGATCTAAGAATATTTAACGAGAAAAGTTAAAAGAAAAAAGAATATAACATAATTATGATAACCATAATTACGACACATGCGTCTTTATTTCACTAATAATTTTATTAATTGAATATATAACGTAATTATCAACAAAAAATGTCATGGCATATTTGTTATACCCCGAATTTTTCCGTTACGTCGTAACATTTTCAATACCATAAATGTAATTTCATCGGTATACGTTTCTAGATTCTTCGGTATGCCGAGGCCCTAGCAAATTCGATAACAAATATTATCGAACATACGATGAAACTTAAATAAATTTCGTCTTAACGACTTAAGTATTAGGTTAAATTAAATTGAACGAAAGTACATGACGCGATAAATTTCACTACTTAAGCAAAAAGAAAAATAAAACAAGACTTGATAAAATATCTTGGGCAATATTAAATAGAAATTGTATATATACAAATACACATGTATACACACGGTTAGGGTAGGAAAATAGGAAGAAGAAATTGTGGCTTGGAAAATACCCCAACAAAATACCAAGTGTAGAAAATTGTGTAGAAACAAATGATGGTATTTTGTCCCACTCTACCCACCAAAACCCTCTTATGGCCGAAATTTCCCATACAAGTGGAAAGAGAAGCTTTCTTCCATTTTGTATTTACTACACACAAAAACCCTCCACACTTTTATCCCAATCATCACACTTTCTCCCTCTCTATCCTACATGGCAACAAGACAAGCCACCAAGCCCCCACTCTATGCCCTTAGGCCGGCCATGTTGTCTTCCAAGAAGGAAGATTTGCCTTTTCTTCCACTCAACCCATCCCATTCAATCATAACATATACCTATGTACACCAAATCCCATCATTTAGCAAAGAGAAAAATCTTCCCTCCCGCAACCCCTTATCTCGGCCGAAATGAGCAGAAAAGGGGATGTCTTCATTTTACCCTCAAACGATTTCTCTCCTCCACCAAAAATACTCTCTTTCCTCTCCAACACACAAACCTCCCAACTTCTTCCTTTTTCTTCTCCATAACCAAGATCTCCACAAAGGAGCAAGCAAAAGCATTCTTCTTCATATCAACCCACATAACATCTCCAACAAAAAGTCCAAAAACTCTCCATCATCCAAGGGTGCTTAAATAAGGTTGTAGAGCTTAGAATCAAGGAAGAACAAGGTAAGAAACTTTATGTGGCTCAAGTTAAATTCTTCCATTTGCCTACCTTCTTAAGTTGCTCACTAACCCCTTCATCTTGGCCTCAAACACGCGCCCCCCAAGGAAGGGCAAGAATGTATTTTCTTCCAAACCAAATGAAAAAACATCACTTTTAGTGTAAGAAAAAGTGATAAAGGCAAGTACTCTTCCTAGATTCTTCATGGATTTTCAAAGACTAAGTATTTATATTTATATCAAAGATGGATCATCCATGTAGAGTACACACACACACACACACACACACACACATATATATATATATACACTAAGATGGATTTTCACCATAAGAATATGTAAAATCTACGTTCTATGTAATATATATATATATATATATTAAAAAAATAAGGAGGGGAATCGAACTCGACACCCGGAAGTAGGATAAATGCTACTCAACCGCTAGACATAAAGGTTTTTCGCAACATATGTAATATATATACATATACACACATATATATATACATATTTATATGTACATATATATATACATTTATGTGTATATATATGTACATATATATATATATATATATATATATATATGTGTGTGTGTGCGTATCCACCCACATACACACGGTCACATACACAAAAACATAGACTTTAGGTAAAAATGAAATAAAAAGAATATTCTTAGAATAGGTACGAAGAAAATAAAGAAAAGGAAGTTATATGTAATGATTAAGGAAAGTGTACAAAGAATACAACTCTGGTATGTTTTTTTATGTATTTATTTATGGTAAAAATCAAGTATGCATCTTCTATGATATTTTTGTTTTCATATGTTTTAAGATCATGTTTTTAGCAGGTGTAGGTATGCATCATAAGCGTGACTTACATATGTGGTCTCAAGTGTTATTTGGTTATGATCATCTTCACATATAGATATATATACCACACGACCATCTGGCAATATTTGGCACTTCACTTAAGCTTTATCATCCATCTTCAAGATGTGTATGTAAATGACGATTATGGCTCAAAAAGTGCACTTTTTATGGTTTCTGTCATGTTTATGTCTTATGTATTTTCATTATGTCATAATATTGAAAATAGGTAAGTTGATGGAAAACTAATATGTACATGTTTAATATAAATAAGTTCAACATATAACACATATATAAAATGGAAGAAAGATGAGACATGTTATGAAAGTAAAAGTGTAAAAATAATATATATACACATGGCCTAAGACATATTTTAGGATTTAAATAATTTAGTACATGCTATATGAACATATAGGTACAATATGATTAATATATATATATATATGTATTATGTATATATATTGTATATGGCCCTAAGGCCTATTCATGACAAAAATGACTTTATTTCATGACTATATACATGTATGTATAGTATGCAATAAGGTATAAATTATGATATAAATTGTATATTTTAGGTGACCTGTCAAGGAAATTAGAAAATAAATGTTTTAAATTCTTAAGTGTTGAAATATAAGTTGTATATGTAAAATACAATTTAATAAAGTGGTGTAAGGTGAAAAATCATAAAAAGGGGCTGTTTTGGTATTAGGGGCCGAATGGTGCTTTTTTGGGTGCAAAAGTGGTATTTTCTTTAAGTTATGACATGTATGATGTAAATAATTAATGGATGTTTGATGATAAGGTGTAGAATGACCAAAATACCTTTATTTGGCCGAGTTTCATATTGTATGAGATAAAAGTTTTAAAAATTATTTTTATCACATCACATGTTTTAAAGGTTCATCCTTGCACGTAGAATTATATCGTACAGACGGATATCCCACGACATGTCTACAGTATTTATATGTTCATTTGGTGTGCCATCATGACATAGGAACCAGAGTGGTTGAAGTCATGGGGCATACATTATGTTATCGATGATTGGAGCTCCGTATGATATCGGAACCCATGGGGGTTGATGTCATGGGCATACAGTATAGGGGATTATTCCGTTTCTATGATGATATAGTTTGCATGCAAGATACAGTGTCACAGTTATGATATGAAAAAGGTCATGTTATGAAAATGTTATGTTTTGACATGTTACAGAAAAATGGATATTGTTACATGATTACAGTTTATGTATACAACATTGTTTTAAATACTTCGCATCATAATGGCATTGCATTTACATGACTTGTATAGGAACTTGACTATTTAGTTGACAAGATTAAGGATGATGACATCTTAGACCTTAATAGAAATTCTATTGGACCGTGCACCTGCAATAAACACCACTAGAGGGGGGTGAATAGTGGTTAGCGGAAATTACACTGCTACCCTTTGTAAAAATCCCCTTTGAAAACAGAATCTGAGACCACCTCAGATTAAGAACCTGTATTTGAAAAATTCAAAAATAAGTGTACACTACTCCAAAAATTATGAAACTTTACAGAATTTAACTTCAATGTGTTCACAAGACTCTGTCCAAAAATCAGATAAAAATAAGATCGTTTGGCCCTTCAAACAAATAAAAAGATTCAGATGGTCAATCTGGACAGAATAGGACAGAATGTTGCTGATCTTGAAAAACATGTTTCTCTTTGAATACTCAACCAAAAAGGTTGATCTTTATATAAAAACACTCCTTAGTATGTGTAGTGGATGTTTCCAAAAGGCCTTGACCTTAAACAATTCTTGATTAATACAGAATTCAAGTTTTCTCAAAACTGGTCGGATTGCAGCCAGATTGGAGCAGTTATCTTGCAAAGACTGAAAGACTAACTTTCCCTTGCTCAAATCAAGTGATTCTTATTGAAAATGAAAATTAACATTCTAAAGTATAACTCCACCAAAAATCACGAATTTCAAAAGTGTTTAGCTATTTTTTCATATCGTGAGAAATTGTGTGAAAACTGCAGTAAAAACGGGCAGAATGCAGAAATGAAGAAACAAGTAAGGAACACCAAGAATTTATCCTGGTTCGGCCAATGTGACCTAATCCAGTCCCAAGGAACATCTTTCCTTGGATTTCACCATGAAATGAATCACCTTACAACAAGAACCAAGCTTGATCCTTGGGTTATACACCAACCCTATTCAAGACTTGGATGAACACCTTCTATGCAACACTTAGTTGCAACACCTCTACCACCTATTGATGTAGCCTTATAGAAATGGCTAATAAATATTACAAATGAAGCTCAAGAGGCTTGTAGCTCAACAAATACAACAAGAACACCTTTGCTACAAAGAATGGAACAAGAACAACAAGAAGAAAATAATAGCTAGACAATTCAACAAATGCTTTCAAGTGAGCTTCAAGTGTGTTTCATCTTCTTCACCATTGCCTCCTATTTATATTGTGAAGTGAGCCTTGGAGATAAGAATGCACATGTGTCACCGTCTTTATCATCAAGTCCAAGTGTCTTCTCATCATTGGTTGGCCTTGTACACTTGGCAAAATAAGACAACATAATTGGTCCACCTTGGAAACCCTTTGTTTGCCAAAAATTAAACCATGGAATTGTCTTGAAAATGTGAAGATAATACCCAAGGATAAGATAGCATATTTCTCCATTATACCCTCAACTTCTTGGCATGAACATAGGACATGTGAGGCTTAAAAATTCAAACAAAAACAGCTCCAAAACAGCCCACACTAGCCGTTGGGTATAATTTGAATTTTCCAAAAAATAATCTTGATTATCCTTTGTAAAATGAAGATAATAAGACAGGATAATACCATCAAAATACCCTCAACTCTTTGCACAAGAATAGGGCACGTGAAGGCTCCATTTGACTTCAAAAATTCTGCTAAAAATAGCCATAGCCGTTGGCTATATTTCAAAACTTCCTAATTGCCAACTAGCCCCTTTTTTGATTGGTCCACTTGTATCAAGCCATAAAATGAATAATACATCATACTCATCTGAATACACACGTTTTGGATATATGTATATGTATATCAACTCAAATTTTTGAAGTAGAAATCACCAAATAATAATTGACAAGATTATGCCAATATATAACACCAAAATTCCAACTATTTGTTCTTGTACGTAGTGATCATTTCCACACCTTTAACACCTTTGATATCTCTGAAAAACGATGAATGATAACCTCCAATAACATAAAAAATAGAGTCTTCAAGAAAGAAATAGAATGTGACATCCCAAATCGTCACATATTCCGCTATAGTCAATAATATCATCATTTGAGAGAATAAGATAAAGAATCACCAAATAATCTTCAAGATAATAATAACTCAACTCCAGAATGAAGATAATAATATGCTCAAGAGATTCCTTGAGTGAAAATACCAAAAATACCATTGGGGGTAAAATGACCAAAATATCCTTGATATGTGAAAACTCCAGAAATGACTTGGATGGTCAGAAATAATCATGATATCACCTTTGTCATGATAAATAGTATAAGAATAGATCCTTGAAATATTTTCACCATGTGATGTTCCTACAAAACTCAAAATTCCAATTTTGCCCCTTTTTGGTAAGTTGTAGAAACTTTCAAGACACGTTAGTTCACAATACATTTAAAATCATCAAAAACACATAAGATTCACATAATGAACATGTATAAATCATATACAAATGAAAACAACCACATTATCATATTTTATAAAATTATTTCTAAAAACCCTAGACATCGATCAATCAAAGTACCTCAACTTCAGAGATCGATGTCTCACCGTAAGTTTCAGAATTTGTCTCTGACCTACATCCATCGATCGAAGTGAGGGTTCGATATACATTGATCGATCGATGTGTCTCAAGTTTAGAGATCGATGTCTCACCGTAAGGTCTTGAACTTTCACTGCCTTACATGGATCGATCGATATGAGAGATCGAAGTACATCGATCAATCGAAGTGCAACAACCTGAGAGATCGATGTCAACTTTTTCAACTTTTTCAACTGTTAATCACATATAACACCATTTATGATATTTTTAAATATTTACCACTTAAAATCATGCATTTGAAAATTATTCAAACATATTTCTCAATATTCTCCCCCTTTTGAATGATTTTCAACATAACCTAACATGATTTTAATGTCACAACTTATAACCAATTGTTTATCATAAATCTATCAATTGTTTCACCAAATTTGTACCAATTGTTTTAGAAATTAATCTCCAACCAATACCAATTGTTTTCACAATATTTTTAAATTTTCAACTATCATATATTCATATGCTCCCCCTCAAATTATACTCTCCCCCTTAACCTATGCTCAACTTATACCAATTGAAACTTAGCATATTATTCAACCAATCAAATTATGACTTACCAACTAAAATCATTTTCTTATTCTATCTCCCCCTTTATTTTGCAAATCATGCAAAAGATAGAATTATGCAATGGTATCGTAAGTCATCATCTCTAACTTGGCTCGTAAGTTTTCAAAAGTGGCTTGATTAAGGGGTTTGGTGAAGATATCAGCTATTTGATGATCAGTTCTTATATGGTTTATGACTATATCCTCATTTTGAACATAATCTCGAAGGAAATGGTACCCTGCTTTAATGTGTTTGGCCTTAGAATGAAGCACCGGATTATGAGAAAGATTGATCGCACTTGTGCTATCACAGAAAATTGGAATCTTATTCATTTTAATGCAAAAATCACTAAGCTCATATGGATTCTTTGAGGGTTTTGTTTAATTTGAAGCCCTAAGAAGTAGTTCAGTTGTCCAACCATTGACATTTCAAATTCAGACTTCATACACTCTTCGAAGTCTTTGACTAAGATAGGGTTGGTTGAACCAAAGATAATATCGTCTACATATGTTTGAACTATTAGCAAGTCATTATCTTTTCTTCTTATAAATAATGTGTTGTCTATGGTCTCCCTTTGATAATTATTTGCCATAAGAAAGTTTTCAAATCTATCATACCAATCTCTTGGAGCTTGTTTCAAACCATATAGAGCTTTCTTAAGCTTGTAAACATGGTTAGGATTCTTTGGATCTTCGAATCCAGGGGTTATTTGACAAACACCTCTTCTTGGATGTATCCATTCAAGAACGCACTCTTGACATCCATTTGGAAGAGTTTGATGTTGCTTAGACTTGCAATCGCAAGTAATAATCTAATTGCTTCTAGTCGTGCAACGGGTGCAAAGGTTTCTTCATAATCTATACCTTCTTGTTGATTATAACCTTGTGCGACTAGTCTAGCCTTATTTCGTGTGATGTTTCCTTGTTCATCCATTTTATTCCTAAAGATCCATTTGGTTCCTATTATAGACTTGTCGTCAGGTTTAGGTAATAAGTCTCACACGTTGTTCCTGGTGAATTGATTTAATTCCTTATGCATAGCATGTATCCATGATATCTCACCTAAGGCTTCCTTAACATTCTTAGGTTCTATGTGTGAGACTAAACTATGTCCTTCAAGTTGACTTATGTTTCTACATGTTCTAACTCCAACACTTGGATCCCCAATGATTAGTTCTTTAGGATGCCAAAAATTCGTAGATTGACTAGGTTCACCCTCATCTTGTTCAAATGTTTCATTAGTGTGAACATTGTCGTATACAATTGAATCATCTTGTAAGTTAGTTGTATTATCTTCTAATTCCAAAATCTCATCATTTATTACATCTAAGGGTTCATGCATGTCTTGTTCAGGAGGAGTTGATTCTAGTGATCAATTACAGGCTCAAGTAATACATCATCATCAAACATATTTTCAATATTATTCTCAGGTTTATGTTGAGCTTTATCACTAACTTCAAAGCATGCATTTTCATTGAATTCACATGTATAGATTCAATTATTTTTCTAGATGCAGGATTATAACACCTATATGCTCTTGTATTAGTTGAATACCCAACAGATATGCATTCAATAGACTTTTGTTCAAACTTGTCTAGATTATTCTTAGTGTTCAACATAAAGCATTTACATCCAAAAACCTTAAGATAATCTACTTTAGGTTGTCTATTGTTTAACAATTCATAAGATGTTTTATTTAATTTCTTTCTAATAGATAGCCTATTTATAATATAGCATGCACAACTAACAGCTTCAGCCCATAAATATTTAGGTAATTTATTTTCACATAGCATAGTTCTAGCAACTTCTTGAATTGTTCTATTTTTATGTTCAACAACTCCGTTGAATTGTGGTGTTCTAGGTTATGAGAATTCATGTTTTATTCCATGTAACTCACAAAACTTGATTGCATCTTTGTTTTTAAATTCTCCACCTCTATCACTTCTAATTCTTTTAACATTTTCTTCGTAAATGTTTTCAAGTTGCTTAATAAGAATTTCGATTGCCAATGGAGCATTGTCTTTGTGTGTTAAGAACAATGTTCATGTGTAGCGTGAGTAATCATCTAGTATGACACACACATAGTAGTGTCCACCTAGACTTCTTGTCCTACTTGGACCAAATAAGTCTAAGTGAAGCAACTCTAGTACATGACTAGTACTCACTTCATGTTTCGGTTTTAATGTTTCTTTAATATGTTTTCCTTTAATACATGTTTCACACATTTGAAAATTATCTAAGTCTAACTTAGACATTCCTCTAATAAAATTCTTCTTAGATATTTTCTTAATGGTTGAAATTCCTATATGGCCTAATCTTCTATGCCATAAATTCACATCTAAGTCATGTGATATTAGACACTTAACCTTAGCATCTAACATGTTATCTAAGGTAAGAGTATAAATGTTACCATCTCTATTTCCTTTTAATACTATTTCTCCTTTTTCATTTATTATATCACCAGAATTGGGAAGAAAAGAAACATTATAGCCACAATCTATAAGTTGGGAAATACTTAATAAATTATAAGAAAGATTACTTACTAACAACACATTTCGTATTTGAAATGTGTTAGGGTCCCCAATTGTTCCTTTTCCAACAACTTTGTAGGATCTGCAAGCCACCACTAGAAGGGGGGATGAATAGTGAATGCGGAAAATGTGGTTTTTAAAATTTGTTTCAAACTAAACAACTAACTTCTGAAAACAGTTTCTGTTTTCAGGACCAGTTTTAAAACGTTTTGAAAACTAGGTTTCAAGTCTTCAAAAATTCTGAAATTTGGAGAGAACTTAGACTCAGATGTTATGAGTATCTCCTAAAAATTTTAGATTAAAATTCAACCTTTAACCCCTTCAAAAACCGTTGATACTCAGATTGCTCGAATCTGCCAGAACCGGTAGATGGTTTTTGTTTTTGATATGCATTTCGGTTTGCATGCACGGGACGTGATCTAAATGCATTTTTTTGATATGAGTGTCTCGTATGCATCACTTGTTTCTTCTCATATCTATATGGCACATAATTATATTTTGCATGATGTGAAGAAGAAGCACGATGAGATGTCATAGGAAAAGGTCTATGAGTCTTCTTAGATGCCACACATGTCTTTGATGCATCTATTTTCTTAGATGGAATAAATTTGGTTGGTTTATTTAGTGACTTACTTTTCTCAATGTATCCTAGTCCGGTTTTGTCACTATCATTCTTTTGTGAAGAAATGATGTGATCTAGCATGTTCGTTCCCGTGTCAAATTGTTTCACCTTTTTCTCTACATCCGCATTCCTTGATTTCAAGTTTGAAATCTCGGATTTCAATTTAGTGTTCTCGGATGTCAATGATGAAATTTCAGACTTTAATGAATTTATAATGCACGACGACTCTTCTTTTGAATCGTTTAATTGAGACACAAGATCTTTGTTAGAAGATTCTAACAATTTCTTGTCTTCAATTAACCGTTTCTTTTGTTTTGCAAGAGTTCTAGCAAACTTATGTAATTCAAGATATTCAACATATAAATCATCATAAGATAGTTCAGAGTCCGAGTCAGAATCAGAATTTACCTCATTTTCAAATAGTGGAGGCATTTGGCTTGACATATCTTTTTCCTCGGTTTCTTGGCTAGTGGTTGCCATCTCACTTGAATCGTTGGATCCTTTGAAGTGAGTGTTCCTGCGCTCTGATACCAATTGTAGGATCTTCAAGGCACCACTAGAAGGGGGGTTGAATAGGTGATGCGGAAAATGTGGTTTTTAAAATTTGTTTGAACCTAAACAATTCAACTTCTGAAAACAGATTCTGTTCTCAGGACCAGTTTTAAAACGTTTTTAAAACCAGGTTATAGGTCTCCAAAAATTATGAAATTTTGAGAGAACTTAGCCTCAGATGTTATTAGGGTCCCCTAAAAATTTCAAATTAAAATTCAACCTTTAACCCCTTCAAAAACCGTTGGTACTCAGATTGCTCGAATCTGCAGAAACAGTAGATGGTTTTGAAAAATTTATTCCTATTTGTGTGAACGTCCAAATGCTCTGAAAATTTGACCACTAACTCCTTATACACTATATTTAAGTAGGTTGAAACAGTTTTACAAAATTCTTTTGGGAAGTAGGTCAACTACAATCAAAGTCTCAACCTTTGCAAGTCTGAAAATCAGACTGCACTAGTCTCAGAACTTTTGATGTTTGATCGACTTATACTTATCTAAAAGGGTTGAAACTTGCGCCAAAAGAACCCTAGAACGTGTGGTTATATTTTCTGAAAGTTTCGTGATTTTTGAAATTCGTTTACTATTTTTACGAACGCAAACAAGAAGGATAATCAGTGCAGTAACTGAAAAGAAAAGTAAATGCATAAAGTAAATGGCACCAAGAATTTTATACTGGTTCGGTTATAAACAACCTACTCCAGTCTTCAAGGAACACCTTCTTTGGTTCACACAAATCACACACACGTAATACACCTTACCACAGGGTTGATGGAGTTACACACCAACTCCAACCCTTTACAAACCTTGTACGATGAATACAATTCGCACGAACACCACCACCTTGCAAGATTGAAGATTGATCACACCTTGATCAATCTTTTACAAAGATATATAATGAGTGGTGGTCTATGTCAAGCCTATTCAAGATTGAAAGATATGAATATAATAGGCTTACAAGAAGAAAGAAAGAAAGAGGATGTAGAAGAAGAAGAGCTAGGCTTTTTGATCACTTTGATTTGCAATGCTTGTTCTTGTTTTGTTTGCTCTCTTCTCTTTCCTTTTAATGAGTGCAGGCCGTCCCCCTTGGTGTACCTCCCCTCTTGAAAATTATCTTCTAAGTCCTTGGGAGGATGTAAGACATCATTGTGACAAGGCCTTGCTTACTTGGCATCTTCTTATTGGATGATCATTTAGTCTTCGCTTACTTGGCACCTTCTCATTGGATGAATGTTGTCATCATTGATGACTTGGAAAAATCTGAGAATTTCACTTAAACATGTGCCAAAACTCATCACAAAATAACTTCCATAAATCATAAGATATATCACATAAATTGCAAGACATCAAATCCTTCCCAACTTAAGGCAAAAATCGGCCATAATGTCTTATTGCCATGCTGAAAATTCAGCATGTGCATCATTCAATTTTATTCAAAATAATACCCAATTTACTTTGATTTTTCTTTAAAAAATTAATCACCAATTTATGGTAAGTATTACTATCACATAAGAAATGAACTTGGACACCATTTAGACCAATAATTCGGCCACCATGTCTTCACACATGCTGAAAAATTTCATCATATGTGATATGTAGAATATCACACTTTATTAATTTAAATAATATTCAAATCATTTCCATTTCTTCTTCCAATCAATCACACAATAAAAGATGACAAGTTATATCTCATTTAAGTGACAAAATCGGCCAGCAACATTTAGCATGCTGAAATTTTCAGCATGTGATATAAGAGAGACAAATTTTGAATTCTTACCATTTGTAGCTTCTCTCTTCAATTCACTAACATTGTATGATTGATCCTTGACAAATCAATATGCCAACAAGGCACCAAATAAGCTCCATATCAGCTGTAGGTGGCGTTGGAAATGCTTGTGCATGTGCTGAAATTTATTTTTGCTAACTTTGTAAAATAATGCACATTTAATAATACACACATGTTATATTCCAATCAGCCCTTAATTTAATTTTCTAGAACACTTTAAGATGTATATCATATGTAAAAAGTGTCTAGATACGTGTCACATGATGTACCAAAAACGTTCCATGTGTTGTGTGCGTAGAAAACCAAATTTTCGATATTTATCGATTACCCGATTTTTCTCTAATTTAAATTCCAACTTTTGCACATGTTATATATATTATGTTGTACATAATATATATATAGTATATACTTTAAATCTCAGAACTTAGCTGGTCTAAAGTGGTACCATTAGCATGTGACAAAATTAAACTTGGAATCTTCACATTTTGGCCTTAATGTGGGGTGATTTGTGTGTGCCAACATGGAAAGTATTTTTGGCTGAATTTTTCATGTAACCCACGAAATGTTTATGGAATTTTGAAGTATAGGGTCTGGCCATTTATTTATGGCAAGTACGTGACACGTTGGCGAAATTTCGGTATTCGTCCGATACGACAATTTTCGGTTTAGAACCTTTTATCTTGTCGTATTTGATTTGTCATCACCATATCTTATATCATATGATATAAGACATGAATATACTCATAAATATGAGTTAAGTATAGTGGTGTGACGTCAACGTACGTACGTAAAATATATAACGTGTCGGTAGTATGTTGGAATACATGTGTATGTGCCTTTTTCAAAAAATCTGAAAATATATGTAATATATGTATATGTGGCGTGTATAATTAAGAGGGGAGGAGGAGAAAACTTTCCTTCCTTAGCTTTTTTGCCTTTGTGTCTTTTCCAAATGTGGCTTCCTTTAATGACTACTTAGTTTAATAAACTAAGTACTTCACTTAATGAACTAGTCTAGTTCAATAATGGTGGCACCTGAAAATCGTATAAACACAACAAATGTTTGCCATATGATGTAAGCTTTAACGCTTCATGGCTCGTTAGTCCGGCAACATTACATATAAGCTAAATAAGGCAAGTACTGAGCAATATCATGCACACGTTTGTTTATATCATGCACGTTTTATCTTATGCTCGTTTTTGTGCACATTTAAATCATGTATTTGAAAATCACTCAAACCCCTTTTTCTCTACAAACTTGTCATCTGTTGTTGTCACCGAATGTTACCTTTCCTCCATTCTTAATTTGTTCCAACTCGGTGAATAGTTTGGGTTTCTCTGTCACATGCCTTGAACATCCACTATCTAAAAACCATTTGGTTTTTAGATTCTTTGAATTTGCCTCCTTCTTGAATTCCTTGCTTTTTTTCTACAACGGAGACAAAGTTTTAGGTACCCTTTATTTGGGTCCTTGAATGTTAGGAGCACCATTCTTGTTTAGATATCCCTTAGGTATCCAAACTTGAACATACCTTCTAGGCACATTTTTAGCATTGTTATAATTTGGAAAATAAGAAGAATTAGCATATACATGATCATTCCACATAAGTGAAGATGCAGTGTTATACATGTTGCGCCATGGTTGATAATTATTATAGGATGGCCGAATTTTATAATGTTTAGAAGGCATGTGACTTTTTTTCTTATATGGTGCTCTATATGTATGTTCATATGCATTTCTATAAGACTTATATGAGTGTTGTGTATACTTAGGTTCATAATAAGTTGAATGCATTTTATTATTTCTAGTTGTATTTGTATATATATAGGCATAATTTCTAGGTTGTCTAGATGCAAAGTTTTGCCTAGATGTACGTTGATATGTATGTGCTTTTATGAGTGCAGGTTGTATTTTTTCTTTAGAATAAACATAAGAAGGAGCATAAGAAGATTTAGCAGGCAAAGCTGTTTTTATAGCTTGATAAGGTTGTTTTGTAGTTGAAGTTACAAACTTAGTCTTTTTACCTACTTTGTCATCTTCTTCTTTATATCCTAATCCAGTTTTATCATTTCCATATTTTTGCGATGATATAAATGTATCTAACATATTTGCACCAGATTTAAATTGTTCTAACATTTTTTCTAAGGTAAGTTTAGAAGACTTAAGTTTACTATCTCATTTTCACAACTTTCTAACTTAGACTTTAACATACTATTTTCCGTTTTTAACTTTTGTTCATTTTTCCTAAATGATTCAATGTTAATCTCTAAAGAATCAAGAGTATTAGTAGACTCTTGTTTTAAAGACTCTGATTGTTCTGAAAATTCCTAGTTGGACGTCTTCAACTTGTCATTTTCTTCAATTAGTTTCTTCTTTTTCTTTAGAGAACTTCTTACAGTGAGCATGCATTTTTAAAAACTCTTCATACATTTCATCAAATGTCATGTCACTATCAGAATCATCATCAGAAGAAGAACTTACCTCGTTGGATACGAAGCAGACTTGAGCTTCCTCAGTTTCGGATTCTGAGTCGGATGAGTCGCTCCATGTGCTCACCTTCATTGCTCATTTGTCTTTCCTTGGCTTGTCTCCTTTGCCCTTGTCGTTTGTGCCTCCTTGTCCTTGTCTTGTTTGTTATTGTTGTTATTATTATTTCTTCTTTGATGGACAATCATATGAAATATGTCTTTTTTTACCACACTCGTAGCAGTTTAACTCTTTATTATACCATTTATTGTTGTTAGAGTTAGTTTTCTTAGGTTGAGAAGAAGAAGAAGAAGAATGTTGTCTATTCCTACTTGGACGTTTGAAAAACTTTCTAAGTTTTCTTGTTATTAATATCAAGTCATCGTCTAATTCATTATCACTATGACTATCATCATTACTAGCATGTGTTTCAGTTGTTTTGAAAGCTATTGACTTACAGGATGACTTAGACAATTCAGACTTTTGTTGGTTTAATTTTACCTCGTATACTCTGAGTGAGCCTATCAATTCGTCCATCTTTGTGATCGATTTCGTCTCTTGTTGGTTTAATTTTACCTTGTATACTCTGAGTGAGCCTATCAATTCGTCCATCTTTGTGATCAATTTCGTCTCTTCAATTGCCGTGACCTTTGGATCCCATTCAGCAGGAATGCTTCACATCACCTTTTGAACCTTTTCATTGTTCGTGAATGATTTGCCTAAAGCTTCAAGAGCATTGAAAATGTTAGTAATTCTCAAATCCATAGATGTTATGGATCCGTTCGGTAACATTTTGAAAGATTCTATTTCAGTCATAAGCACGTTTATTTTTGATTCTTTTACACTGCTTGTACCTTCATGCTTTAATAC
This sequence comes from Eustoma russellianum, assembly GCA_036186865.1. Classification (NCBI taxonomy): domain Eukaryota; kingdom Viridiplantae; phylum Streptophyta; class Magnoliopsida; order Gentianales; family Gentianaceae; genus Eustoma; species Eustoma russellianum. Next base: position 8,388,558 of record AP025068.1, read on the forward strand.
AAGTGATTTCCACATGTCGTGTGCGCTTGTGCAATTTGAAACATATCCTACTTCAGAAGTCGTAAATCCATTCAAGAGTAATTGTATAGCTTTAGTATTCATTGACATTTTCTTTTTATCTTCCGATGACCATTCACTTTTATATTTCTCAACCTCTTGTGTGACTCCACTAACTTGTACAACTTTCATTGGAATGTTCGGCTCATCTTCAACTATAGACCATAAATCGATGTCTATAGCCATTAAGAATAGCCTCATCCTTAGTTTTCAATGAACAAAATTATTATCATCGAAAAGAGGAGGACGTTGTGTGGACATACCTTCCAACTCACATTTGTGAGAAGCTATTGCCATTATAAATACCTTTGTTCTGAGACTAGCAGGATATTTTGAACTATTGTTTCTTGACCTTGTGTTGTTCATACAGTGTTAAATCTTGCTTCATTGAGTGGTGTAGACCTCGCTCTGATACCAATTATTGGACCGTGTACCTGTAATAAACACCACTAGAGGGGGGTGAATAGTGGTTAGCAGAAATTACACTACTACCCTTTGTAAAAATCTCCTTTGAAAATAGAATCTGAGACCACCTCAGATTCAGAACACGTTTTTGAAAAATTCAAAAATAAGTGTACACAACTCCACAAATTATGAAACTTTTCAAAATTTAACTTCAATCTGTTAACAAGACTTTGTCCAAAAATAAGATCGTTTGACCCTTCAAACAAATAAAAAGATTCAGATGGTCAATCTGGACAGAATTGGACAGAATGGTGCTGATTTGGAAAACGTGTTTCTCTTTGAATACTCAGCCAAAAAGGTTGATCTTTATATAAAAACACTCCTAAGGATGTGTAGTTGATGTTTCCAAAAGTTCCTGACCTTAAACAATTCTTGATTAATACGGAATTCAAGTTTTCTCAAAACTGGTCAGATTGCAGCCAGATTGGAGCAGTTATCTTGCAAAGACTGAAAGACTAACTTTCCCTTGCTCAAATCAAGTGATTCTTGTTGCAAATGAAAACTAACAGTCTGAAATATACTCCACCAAAAATCATGAATTTCGAAAGTGTTTAGCTATCTTTTCAAATTGTGAGAAGTTGTGTGAAAACTACAGTAAAAACGGGCAGAATGCAGAAATGAAGAAACAAAACAAGAACACCGAGAATTTATCCTGGTTCGGTCAATGTGACCTACTCCAGTCCCAAGGAACACATTTCCTTGGATTTCACTAAGAAATGAATCACCTTACAACAAGAACCAAGCTTGATCCTTAGGTTATACACCAACCCTATTCAAGACTTGGATGAACACCTTCTATGCAACACTTAGTTGCAATACCTTTACCACCTATTGATGTAGCCTTATAGAAATGGCTAATAAATATTACAAATGAAGCTCAAGAGGCTTGTATCTCAACTAATACAACAAGAACACCTTTGCTACAAAGAATGGAACAAGAACAACAAGAAGAAAATGATAGCTAGACAATTCAACAAATGCTTTCAAGTGAGCTTCAAGTGTGTTTCATCTTCTTCACCATTGCCTCCTATTTAGAGTGTGAAGTGAGCCTTGGAGATAAGAATGCACATGTGTTACCATTTTCATCATCAAGTTCAAGTGTCTTCTCATCACTGGTTGGCCTTGTACACTTGGCAAAATAAGACAACATAATTGGTCCACCTTGGAAACCCTTTGTTGGCCGAAAATTACACCATGGAATTGTCTTGAAAATGTGAAGATAATACCCAAGGATAAGATAGCATATTCCTCCATTATACCCTCAACTTATTGGCATGAACATAGGACATGTGAGGCTGAAACATTCAAACAAAAACAGCTCCAAAACAGCCCACACTAGCTGTTGGGTATAATCTGAATTTTCCAAAAAATAATCTTGATTATCCTTTGTAAAATGAAGATAATACGAGAGGATAATACCATCAAAATACCCTCAACTCTTTGAACAAGAATAGGGCATGTGAAGGCTCCATTCGACTTCAAAAATTCTGCTAAAGATAGCCATAGCCGTTGGCTATATTTCAAAACTTCCTAGTTTGTAATTTTTGCCAGCTTGCCCCTTTTTTGATTTGTCCACTTGTCATCACGCCATAAAATAAATAATACATTATACTCATCTGAATACAAACGTTTTTGGACATATGTATATGTATATCAACTCAAATTTTTGAAGTATAAATCACCAAATAATAATTGACAAGATTATGCCAAAATATAACACCAAAATTCCAACTATTTCTTCTTGTACGTAGTGATCATTTCCACACCTTTAAAACCTTTGATATCTCTGAGAAATGATGAATGATAACCTCCAATAACATAAAAAATAGATTCTTCAAGAAAGAAATAGAATGTGACATCTCAAATCGTCACATATTCCGCTATAGTCAATAATATCATCATTTGAGAGAATAAGATAAAGAACCACCAAATAATCTTCAATATAATAATAACTCAACTCCAGAATAAAGATAATAATATGCTCAAGAGATTCCTTGAGTGAAAATACCAAAAATACCCTTGGGGATAAAATGACCAAAATACCCATGGTATGTGAAAACTCCATAAATGACCTGGATGGTCAGAAATAATCATGATATCACCTTTGTCATGATAAATAGTATGAGAATACATCCTTGAAATATTTTCACTATGTGATGTTCCTACAAAACTCAAAATTCTAATTTTGCCCTTTTTGGTAAGTTGTAAAAACTTCCAGGGCACGTTAGTTCACAATACATTTAAAATCATCAAAAACACATAAGATTCACATAATGAACATGTATAACTCATATACAAATGAAAACAACCACTTTATCATATTATAGAAAATTATTTCTAAAAACCCTTGACATCGATCGATTGAAGTACCTCAGATTCAGAGATCGATGTCTCACCGTAAGTTTCAGAATTTGTCCCTGACCTACATCGATCGATCGAAGTGAGGGTTTGATGTACATCGATCGATCGATGTGTCTCAGGTTTAGAGATCGATGTCTCACCGTAAGGTCTTGAACTTTCACTGCCTTACATGGATCGATCGATATGAGAGATCGAAGTACATCGATTGATCAAAATGCAACAACCTGAGAGATCGATATCAACTTTTTCAACTGTTAATCACATATAACACCATGTATGATATTTTTAAATATTTACCACTTAAAATCATGCCTTTGAAAATTATCCAAACATATTTCTCAACAAACTCAAGTGTGGATATGCATGATAATAGCGTTCTTTAGGAACTTGATAGTGTAGATGTTTACCAGGTATAGATATATGTGTTACTGTTGTTTATTTACCTTACATTATGCAGTCTATTTATTAAAGTTGGAGCCATATTTTATTATGTTCGTTGTTTTTTATATGATTACTTTGTTACCCTGTTTCCTCAGGCATGATCCACATGTCGTATCTAGTAAGACTACTTGCTGGGCGATTATGTTTTATCGCTTACTTGCCTTTAATCACTTGTAGAGGACAAGGTCCTTGAGATTGGATTTATAGATGACGAGCCTCACATAGACTACCTGTGAGAGATGTGTATGCCAGGACTTAGTTTTTGGGGATTTAAGTATCATCATGTTGTACTTATATTGTTTTGGGACATGTACTTTATTACTTGTACATATTTGATGATTTGTATATTTATGCATGTCGCATGTTTATATTTATGTTGCTTCCACTATATCAATTCATGTTTCATGTCGACATGCACATATATGTATCGACGTCTTCCAGTTTTTGTAGCATAGTACGGTGGGTGCATCAGGTCAGAATCCTAGTTTCGGACGGAGCGCGATAGGTGGTATAAGAGTAAAGGCTCTAGATCCACGGTAGAAATGATAAAGTAAACAACTTAGAACATAAGTGATGATCTTAGTCCGAGGGTGACAGCCTTAGCCTAAGATCACTAGAATGGTTAGGAATAGATGGAAAAATTTTAACTTTATGTAATTTATAAAGTATTCATTTCAAAACCCTAATATTAAAATTTAATTTTAGGAACATAAACGAATAGTTTGAACTAAATTTATATTATATCATCCCACTGTTATACTGATAAAAATTGCTTCCAATAGGATGTCTTTACAACAGAGAGGCAGACCTCGCGCCGATAGACTAGCACAGTTACCTCCTCCTCCGCCATGCAGTTACCTCCGCCAGTAGAGCAAGTAACACCATTTGCTGAGCATGTACCACTATATGCTGAGCCAATACCTCCACTCCAGCAGCAGCAATAACACGATGATCTTCATTAGGTCTACTTCAGGACTTTGTACAGATTGGACAGACCGTTAGGAATAACTGTCATCAGCATCAGGCTGCACCTCCACTGTTGCCGCCGCCACCACCGCAACAGGGTAGTCGCTTCTATTATAGTGAGATGAAGAAGGCCAAAGTGCCGTATTTTGAGGGCGGATCGAATCCAGATGTAGCCGAGAAATGGCTAGACGAGGTAAAAAATAACTTTGATCTGATTTAGGTACTTGAAAAGATAAAGACTCAGGTGATACAACCTTTTCTGGTTGGTGAGGCCAATCACTGGCGGAATACGAGCCTACATCATATGCCTAGAGTTACTTGGGCGCGATTTATGACGAATTTTCGTAAGTTCTACATCCCACCTTCAGTTACCTTGCGAAACATAAGGATGTTTGAGACCTTGGTAAAGACGCCCGACATGATAGTGGCAGATTATGCCAATCAGTTTACCGCTCTTGGGAGATATGTTCCATCGACCATGGGGGATGAACTGTTTAAGATGATTAAGTCCGAGATGGGCCTAAATCTCCGCATTCACACTTGGATTGTGAATACTAATCCATGAGATTTTAAAGAGTTGCTAGATGCATGTTACCGAGTGGAGTGGGACATTATCCGAAGGGATGCAGAGACACAGAGCAAGAGGCCCCAAGAGTTTGGAGATGGTCAGGCTGCTAGATAGACCAAGTCTGTGAGAAGAGATGATGGTCGAGGATCGCAGCAGTTCCAGAGAAGACCACAACCATAGCCTCAGCGTCAGATGCAGTTTCAGCAGGCCTCATAGCCGCCGCATCAGCAGCCACAGCAATACAGAGTGGGAGCACATACAGCTACTCCCTTTTGTCCCACTTGTCATAGAGCGCACACTAGAGAGTGTCGACTGGCGACCAGTGCTTATTTCAGATGTGGTGAGGCCAGTCATATGATGAAGATTGTTCAGTGCCGAGAGATGGATAGTAGAGGAATGCATAACAGCCAAGAGGTGGCCCACAGGCCATCCCCCGAGTTCACGTTATGACTGATGCTGAAGTCGAGGACACCCCTGATGTAGTGATAGGTATATTTAATTTCACAAATATGTGTTATTTTCTATACCTATTTAGAATTGCATCCTTGAATTATAAACTGTCTCAGGTGCTATATTAGTAAACAACGTACATGCCAACGTGTTGCTTGATAGTGGTGCAAGTCACTCCTTTGTGTCTAAGAAGTTCTCTAAGAACCTTAGCAGCTGTCCAACATGGTTTGATATGTCTTATCGTGTTCAGGCAGCTGGCGATCAGGTGATCATTTCCCACCATCTATATAAGGATTGTAAGATCGAGATGGAGGAACAAAAGTTCGAGGCTATTCTGATTCTGATTTTGATTGGGGACTTCAACATTATTCTAGGAATGGACTGGCTGTGCAAGCATCATGCCTACATCGAGGGTTGCCGTAAGCGTGTTATGATTAAGGAATCGACCCGAGAAGAAGTTATATATCAGGAATCTCCAAGTTGAACAAGATACCGCAAAATGTCTATCTGACAGCATCCCAGGCATTACGAGCATGGCAGAAAGGAGGCAAAGGTTTTCTCGTTTACGCCCTCAGTGAAGAGTCAGAGACGCCATCGATTGACAGTATTCCGGTTGTGAGAGAGTTCTCGGATGTTTTCCCAGATGATCTGCAAGGATTACCTCCAGACAGAGAAATCGAGTTTGAGATTAATGACATGCCAGGAGCAAAACCTATCTCAAAGGCACCATATCGGATGGCACCAGCGGAGTTAAAGGAGTTAACGTCATAGTTATAAGAAATGATAGAGAAGAAATTCATATGGCCTAACGTGTCTCCTTAGGGAGCCCCAGCTTTATTCGTCAAGAAAAAGGATAGCAGTATGAGGCTCTGCATCGACTACCGCAAGCTGCACAAGATTACCATAAAGAATAGATACCCACAGCCCAGGATCGATGATTTGTTCTATTAGCTGAAAGAAAGTAAATTAAATACGTGAATAACAAAATGTCGATTGTGTTTATGTATATGAACCATAACCTTGCATATAGGGCGCTAAAGTGTTCAGCAAGATTGATCTTCGCTCAAGATATCATTAGTTGAAGATCAAGTCCAAGGATGTCGCTAAGCTTTTCTGACGAGATATAGGCATTATGAATTTTTGGTGATACCGTTCGGTTTGACTAATGTCCCTGCAACGTTTATGGACTTGATGCACACAGTATTCCAAAATCATCCAGATAATTTTGTGGTTGTCTTTATCAATGATATTCTTATATAGTCACCAGATGAGGAGACCTATGCGGAGCGCTTGAGGATTCTGCTAAATGCATCGTGGGAGAAGCAGTTATATGCTAAGTTCAGCAAGTGTGAGTTTTGGCTACGCAGCGTTGCATTCTTAGGTCATATTGTCTATGAAGAAGGTATATCAGTCGAACCTAAGAAGATCGAAGCTATATAGAATGGCTGAGACCGACGAATGTGACCGAAGTCAAGAGTTTCTTGAGACTTGCATGTTATTACAGAAAGTTTGTCGAGAGATTTTCAAGGATTGCAGTTCCACTAACACGAATGACTCAAAAAAAGATGAGATTTGATTGGAATGCTGACTGCATGCAGAGTTTCACTGAGCTGAAAAAGAGGTTGACTTCAGCACCAATTCTAGCACAACCAGCATCTAGAGAAGGATTTATGGTATATAATGACACCTCCAAGAATGGACTAGGTAAACAAATAAGCAACTCGAACTATGGTGAATTTCTTATAAATATACTTGCGGTAACCCTTTTCTTTGTAGGTTGCGTGTTGATGTAGAAATAGCAAGTAATTGCTTACGCGTCGAGACAGTTGAAACCTTACGAGCAGAATTACTCTATGCATGACTTAGGTTAGCAGCAGTCGTCTTTGCGCTTCAGATTTGGAAACACTATCTATACAGTGAAAGATGTGAGTAATATACAGATCATAAGAGTTTGAAGTATCTCTTCACCCAGAAGGAGTTAAATATGAGACAACGATGATGGCTTGAGTTGATGAAAGATAACGATCTCGGGATCCATTACCATCCAGGTAAGGTGAATAAGGTGACAAATGCATTGAGTAGAAAATCGAGTCGCGCCACCTGCAGACACCACTTGAGAGAGAGATCCCTGGGTTTGAGTTGGACATGATTGATTCAATCGCGAATGTTCTGGCTACACTGATTTTTACACCGAAACTGATTAATCGGATTAAGGAGACCCAGAAAATTGATACTAAGTTGATGAAGATTGCCAAGTATTTGAAAGAAGAATCAGGGAAGGACTTTTAGATTCATAGTGATGGCAGTCTATGGTTTTGCGACAGATTATGCGTACCCAGTGTTGACGAGCTTAAGAAAGAAATTATGACTGAGGCACATAGTTCGAGATTATCGATTCATCTCAGCGCAACCATGATGTATCAAGATCTTAAGAGGAATTATTGGTGGAACGGGATGAAGAGACAGATTGCAGAGTTTTTTGGACGTTGCCTTATATGTCAGCAGGTCAAAGCAGAGCATCAGCGCCTAGCCGGTTTGTTACAGCCACTTGAGATTCCTGAGTGGAAGTGGGAGCATATCACGATGGATTTTGTTACCATACTTCCTAAGACCCGCAGTGGATATGATACTATCTGGGTGATTGTCGATAGGCTCACTAAGCCAGCACACTTTCTACCTATGTCGATTCAGGCTACGATGGAGAAATTGGTAGACATGTATATGGATGATATCGTGAGTCTACATGAGATGCCATTGAGCATTGTTTTCAATAGGGATCCACGGTTTAAATCGAGATTCTGGAAAGCATTTCAGCGGGCCATAGGTACTGAGATTAGAATGAGTACAGCATTTCATCCGCAAACAGATGGGCAGTCAGAGCACACCATACAGAATTTGGAGGACATGGTGTGTGCATGCACGTTAGGCTTCAAGGGTAACTGGGATAAGTCCATGAAGCTGATTGAGTTCTCATATAATAGCAGTTACCACCTTGCCACTCTATTGGGATGAGGTTGGAGAAAGAGCCATCATGGTCCCAGAGTTAGTGGAGAAGACATTAGATAAGGTCAAGTTGATACGCGATCGATTGAAGGCAGCTCAGGATCGGAGTAAAAGTTGGGCAGACTCTAAAAGACGACCCATCGAGTTTGATGCCGGAGAAAAAGTGTACTTGAGGGTTTCTCCGAAAAAGGGCGTCATGAGATTTGGCATCAAAGAAAAGCTAAGCCTTCGATTTATGGGTCCTTACGAGATATTGGAGTGAGATGGAACAGTTGCGTATCTGTTAGCACTACCGCCTTCATTGTCTTAGGTACATGATGTATTCTATGTATCGCAGTGGCGACGCTATGTGCATGATCCGAGCCACATCCTTGAGCAGCAGCCAGTGACGATTCGAGAGGATGCTACCTACAAAGAGATACCGATACGTATTGTGGACCATAAGGAGCAAACACTGCGACAGAGGTCGATTCCGTTTGTAAAGGTCCAGTAGAATAATCATACCGAACGGGAAGCAACTTGGGAGCCAGAACAGCAGATGCAGAAGCAATATACATAGCTCTACGTATAATGTACGTAAGTTTCAAGGACAAAACTTTTTATAAGGGGTGGATGTTACGCCCCGAATTTTTCTGTTGCGTCGTAACATTTTCAATACCGTAAATTTAATTTCGTCGGTATATGTTTTTAAATTCTTTGGTATGTCGAGACCCTATAAAATTCGATAACGAATGTTATCGAACATATGATAAAACTTAAATAAATTTTGTCGTAATGACTTAATTATTAGGTTAAATTAAATCGAACGAAAGTACATGACGCGATAAATTTCACTGCTTGAACAAAAAGAAAAATAAAACAAGACTTAATAAAATATATTGGACAATATTAAATAGAAATTGTTTATATACAAATACACATGTATACACACGGTTAGGGTAGAAAATAGGAAGAAGAAATTGTGGCTTGAAAAATACCTTAACAAAATACCCAGTATAGAAAATTGTGTAGAAGCCAAATGATGGTATTCTATCCCATTCTACCCACCAAAACCCTTTTATGGCCGAAATTTCCCATACAAGTGGGAAGAAAAGCTTTCTTCCAATTCGTATTCTACTACACAACAAAACCCTACACACTTTTATCCCAATCATCACACTTTCTCTCTCTCTATCCTATATGGCAACAAGACAAGCCACCAAGCCCCCTCCCTATGCCCTTAGGACGACCATGTTGTCTTCCAAGAAGGAAGATTTGCCTTTTCTTCCACTCAACCTATCCCATTCAATCATAACATATACCTACTGACACCAAATCCCATCATTTAATAAAGAGAAAAATCTTCCTTCCCCTTAACCCCTTATCTCGGCCGAAATGAGTAGAAAAGGAGAAACCCTTTTCTTGTCTTCATTTCACCCTAAAACAATTTCTCTCCTCCACCAAAAATACTCTGATACCTCTCCAACACACAAACCTCCCAACTTCTTCTTTTTTCTTTTCCATAACCGAGATCTCCACAAGAGAGCAAGAAGAAGAATTCTTCTTCATCTTAACCCACATAACATTTCCAACACAAAGTCCAAAAACCCTCCATCATCCGAGGGTTCTTAAAGAAGGTCGTAGAGCTTAGAATCAAGGAAGAACAAGATAAGAAACTTTTTGTAGTTCAAGTTAAATTCTTCCATTTACCTACCTTCTTAAATTGCTCACGAACCCCTTCATCTTAGCCTCAAACCCATGCCCCCAAGGCAGGAGAAGAAGGTATTTTTCTCCCAAACCAAATGAAGAAACATCACTTTGAGTATAAGAAAAAGTGATAAAAACAAGTACTCTTCCAGATCCTTCATGGATTTTTGAAGACTAAGTATTGATGTTTATATCAAAGACGGATCATCCATGTAGTATGTTCATGTTTTCACCATAGGATTATGTAAAATCTATGTTCTATGTAATATATATATACACACACACACACATACATACATACATACATACATACATACATACATACATACATACATACATACATACATACATACATACATACATACATATATATATATATCCACCCACATACACACGGTCACACACACAAAAACATAGACTAGGTAAAAAAATGAAATAAAAAGAATGTTCTTAAAAGAGGTATGAAGAAAATAAAGGAAAGGAAGTTATATGTAATCTTAAGGAAAGTGTACAAAGAATAGAACTTTGATATATTTGTTTATGTATTTCTTTATGATGATCATCAAGTATGTATCTTCTGTGATATTTTGGTTTTCATATGTTTTAAGATTATGTTTTTAGCATGTTTATGTATGCATCATAAGCATGACTTACATGCATGGTCTCAAATATTGTTTGATGATCATCATCTTCATATATAAATTATATACCACACGGCCATATGGCCATATTTGGCACTTCACTTGAGGTCCACCATCCATCTTCAAGATGTGTATGTAAATGACGATTATGGCTCAAAAAGTGCACTTTTTATGGTTTTCATCATATTTATGTCTTATGTGCCTTCATTATGTCATAATATTGAAAATAGGTAAGTAAATGGAAAACTAATATGTACATGTTTAATATAAATAAGTTCAACATATAACATGTATATAAAATTGAAGAAAGATGAGATTTAAGTGGCTATGTGTGTGTGATATATTCGTCCATACGGCCTAAAATGAATAAGAATAAAATGTGTCATGTTATGAAAGTGAATGTGTAAAAAATTAATATATATATACACACGGCCCAAGATACATTTTAGGATTTAAATAATTCAGTACATGCTATATGAACATATAAGTATAATATGATAAAAATATATATATGTATTATGTATATATTTTGTATACGGCCCTAAGGCGTATTCATGAAAAAATGACTTTATTTCATGACTATGTATACATATATGTATAATATGTAATAAGGTATAAATTATGATATAAGTTGTATATTTTAGGTGACATGTCAAGGAAATTAGAAAATAAGTGTTTTAAGTTCTTAAGTGTTGAAATATAAGTTGTATATGGAAAATAAAATTTAATAAAGTGGTGTTGGGTGAAAATCATAAAAAGGGGCTTTTTGGGACAAGGGGCCGAATGGTGCCTTTTTTAGGGGCAAAAGTGGTATTTTCTTTAAGTTATGACATGTATGATGTAAATAATTAATGGATGCTTGATGATAAGGTGTAGAATGATCAAAATACCTTCATTTGGCCGAGTTTCATATTGTATGAGATAAATGTTTGAAAATTTATTTTCATCACATCACATGTTTTAAAGGTTGACCCTTGCACGTAGAATTATATCGTATATACGGATATCCCACGATATGTTTAAAGTATTTATATGTTCATTTGGTATGTCGTCATGACACCAGACCGGAGTGGTTGATGTCATAGGGCATACAGTTTGTTATCGATGATTGGAGTGCCGCATGATATCGGAACCAATGGGGCTTGATGTCATGGGCATACAGCATAGGGGGATTATCCCGTTTCTATGACTATATAATTTGCATGCAAGGTACATTATCACAATTATGATGTGAAAAGGTCATGCTATGAAAAGGTTATGTTTTGACATGTTACAGAAAATTGGATATTGTTACATGATTACAATTTATGTATACAACATTGTTTTAAATACTTCGCATCATAATAGCATTGCATTTACATGACTTGTATAGGGACTTGATTATTTAATTGATAAGATTAAGAATGATGACATCTTAGACCTTGATAGAAATTCTAAGTGTGGATATGTGTGATAGTAGCGTTCTTTAGGAACTTGAAAGTGTAGGTGTTTACCGGATATAGATATATGTATTACCGTTATTTATTTACCTTATGTTAATTTCTTAAAGTTGGAGACACGTTTTATTATGTTCGTTGTTACGTATATCATTATTTTGTTACCATGTCTCCCCATGCATGATTCACATGACGTATCTAGTAGGACTACTTACTGGACGATTATGTTTTATCGCTCACACATGCCTTCAATCACTTGCAGAGGACAGTGTCTCCGATACCGGATTTATAGATGACGAGCCTCACATGGACTACTCGTGAAAGATGCATATGCCAGGTATTAGCTTTTGGGTATTTGAGTATCAGGATGTTCTACTTATATTATTTTGAGACATGTACTTCATGACTTGTACGGATTTGATGATTTGTATATTTATGCTTATCGTATGTTTATCTTTATGTTGCTTCCGCTATACCGATTGATGTTTCATGTCAAGCACATGTATGTATCGAAGGCTTGTACTTCTCGTAGCAAAGTACGACGGATGCATCGGGCTGGAACCCTAGTTTCGGACGGGACGGTACAATATTAATATTAATTTATGTCATTTAATATTTCTATTCGACTGAAATATCGATTTAAGAAACATACCTTTATTGAATGCAAACCTTAACAAACATGCTGAAAGTGCTGAAAGTCTTAAAGAAAAAAAATAATGTGCTCTCCACAAATTCCCCCCATTATGTGTCTCGGCCACAGTTTTCCATTACATTTGCTCACGGAGACCGATGTTGGGTTACAAAATTGGCCCACGCGGTTCTCATTACTCACTAGCACTCCTTTGGAATAGGATCCCCACCGAAGGGAGTGCGGTGACGCGTGACCGCGCGACACGTGGCAGTAAGAGAAGGTGGTGAGGCTAGATGCAGGTGACCCTCATCTAGCCTCACCATCCTTCCTTGCTTTCACATGTCGCACGGTCACAAAGAGGGTGATGAAAATTGGGGTGAGGAGATCCCAACCTGCACTCCTTTGGGGGCGGACACGAGACTGGATTGAGATGGAATCAGGTTTTTTTTTTATAAAATATCTGTATGACTTATATGAATATGTGGGGCCTGAAAAAGATTATTAAAGAATTTTGACCCATAATCTTTTTGTGTCTAGATGCATATAGATACATATGTGACACATAAATTTGACAGATTAGAACTCATTCCAAAAAGATTCAAGTCTTACTTGTTTCTATGATTTTTGGATACAGAGACACATGGAAAAGTATAGATACACCACATCTCATCCTGAATGAATTGAATTCTTATGCATTTTCAACAATCAATGCACTACAAATCTATATGTAAATCATAAAACACAGTCATTATATAATGTCATGACTAGTAATATAACTACGCAACAATACAAACTATCGGTACTAACGCAAATATTTTATCGCTATATACAAATAATTGCGGTAAGTTATTAACTATTTGACGCTATAGCTTATATCTTGTGTTCAGTCATAACATCGTTGAATGATTTAAAAGTGATTAAGGAAAAAGAAAGCGGTGATTGGGAAAAATACTCATTCATTCAATAATAAAAAGTTACATTATCAAACGAAAAAATAAAAAAAATCTAAAAAGTGATGCGGAGATGTGCCGTTCACTCTTCGTCATCGGACGAAAGAGTGGCCGCGACATTCTCCGCAAACTCTTTGAGAAGGCGCTTGAGCTTGTAATATCTAAATTTCATCTTCCGCAGCCTTCTAGTCATGTTGTGCAGTTGCCGCGACTGCTGCTGCATGTTTGCCATCAGCATACGGAAGTCGGCGTCCTGCACCGGCGTTTGTTCTTGATCACTCTGATGCTGCGGTGGGACATAGACAGATACGGAACCTTCTCGCTCAACCGATGGTACTTGAGGAGGAGGAGGCCCTTCTGGAGGGGCACTGATTGCCCGTCCACCACGCCTTGGGGTTCTTTTAAAACGACGCGGCATATTTTGATTATTTATAACCTTATATGTGTGTATGTATATGTGCGGATGTTTGGGGTATAAATAGGAAAATTAGCGACGACATAGCGACGTTTTTTTCAACCGTTAGGAATGTGCAGCGTCAGGAATGTGCAGTGAAAGGTATGTGCAGTGATGACCTTTCGGCTGTTTTAGCGACGACGTAGCGACGAATTGGCGACGTATATTCATCGTACGCTGCAACCGTTGGGAACTGACTGCCTAATAGCGACTACTTGGCGACGGAGTAGCGACGAAACGCACATAGCGACGACATAGCGACGTTTTTTTCAACCGTTAGGAATGTGCAGTGATGACGTTTCGGCTGTTTTAGCGACGACGTAGCGACGAATTTGCGACGTATACTCATCGTACGATGCAACCGTTGGGAACTGAACTGGCACTGCCGAATAGCGACTACTTGGCGACGGATTAGCGACGAAACGCGTCGAATAATGTGAAGACGTTATCCGTCGCTGTTTCGTCGGTAAAACGTCGGTAAATTCAACAAAAATTCGCGCGTTGTAAGCATTGGGAACTGGACGGACTGCCTTTTAGCGACGAGATTTGTGTTTCTTAAAAGTGAAATTTAGTAGAATACCCAAATTGATCCAAAAAAAATACAAACATCCAAAGAAAAATACCAAACAAAGAAAAAATATAATTATTTATCTTAAATTTTCATAAATATGTTGCTTTCTCATTTAATCGTCATTTTACAGGGATGAGATCTCTTCACCCCACTTTTCTTCACTCCACTCATGACCGCGCGACAAGTGGCATTAGGGTGGGGTGGTGATGCTAGATGCGGGTGATCCTCATCTATCCTCACCACCTCTCTTGCTGCCACGGGTCGTGCGGTGACGCGTGCGGTGAGGAAAAGTGTGTGAGGGGATCTTATCCCATTTTACAGAACCCCATCCCACAGAAAGTGCGTGATGAGGTTGTTTCTTAGCTGAACAAATCCGGCATCAACCAATCGGTTTGTAAATTGGTCGAGTTTGGTTTATATTGTTATTCGATTAGTTTGATTTGATAAAATTCATGATCGAGCTCAATTTGACTTATATTTAACGAGCCAATCTTAAACATATTGACGTTCGGCTTGTTAGCTTGTGAACATGCTTGACTTATAATATATATGAAAACTATGTACGATTTATATTATATTAGTATATTTATTTGATACATACAACAAATCAAACGTGTTAACTGTAATTATTTTAGTGACAAAAAGTTTTCATGCAAAAAGCTAATAATGGTTCAATAATCACACCGGAAAATGCATATTTCTACCGCATATATGTAATTTTTAAAATAAAAAACTATATTTATTTTTGCTCGAATAGACTCGAATACTATCGATTCGAATTCTAAAATGTTCGAATTCGAATCAACTTGAGTTCGAATAATATTTAAAGGTCGTGTTTAAGCTCCAATATAAGAAAATTAAAAATGATCAACTCAATAATTTAATAATCAGATCGGCTGATATCATTTTGCATTATTACATCATACCAAACAAAACCAACCTATATCCTCGATTTTGACATCATCCCAACAATGTGTAACTCTCCCAATTTTGCTGCAAATGTCAAAATATCCACCAGAAAACTCTCTCTCTTCTCATTCTCTCTCTCTCTCTTACTTCAAAATTGCTAGCCCGCAAATGCCAATATTTAGGATACCCGGTCCATAAAATTACAAAATGAGATTTTAACGTTTGGACTCCTTTTCTAATCGCATTCGTTTAACTTTATTTCAACTTGGATTAGAAGAGTGCAAGCATCGGAAACTCCGTGGAATTGCGTTTTGACAAATTTCTTTCTTGTTGTTTTTGCTCTTCCTGTTTCAACCCACTCTCTGTTTGTACTTTTGTTTAGTTTTTTCTGTTTATTTTCTGGGGTCTTGGTTTCTGATGCTGATTAAAAATCATAGCCGGCTTTGCATTGCTTTGATTTCGTCAAAAGGTTGAATATATCTTTAATTTTTAATATTTTGGAATTTCATCCTTGTTGACTGATGTGGTCTACTTCACCATTCTGTTAGATTAGCCTTAAAAGTGTTTTGGGTTGTAGTTTTAACCTTTCACTTAATTGCTTTCCTTGTCCCCCCCTCCCCCCTCCCACTTAACATCATTTAAGTTATAATAAAAAGATTATTGCTTTATAGTCGTAAAAGATCTTTCACTAATAAAATGGGGCTGACTCTTGGATCAAAATAGAAAAAAATACAAATTTTTTTAGGAAGGGGAAAGGTGAAAGGATTTTACATCTCATTATCTATTGAATCTTTTATGAGAGAAATTATAATATACATAGTGAGTTGATATCATTTAAATATACATGACATGATGTGAGTTAGTACGGATCTCATATAAAGGTGAGGTTATAATAAAAAGGAGATTTCACAAATGACCTCAGCTAGTTGATATCTTTTAATATACATAACATGATCTCAGCTAGTACGGTTATCACATAAAGGTGAGGTTAAAATAGAAAGGAGATTTCACAAATGATCTAAGCTAGTGAGGTTATGATATAAAGGAGAGATTTCACTAATAACTGAGTTTTGAAGTGTAATGAATTTGCCTTAGGGCGTTGTTACCTTTTTCTTTCATTTCAAATCAACTAATTATTAACTGGGATTTGATTTAACGTACGTTATGCAATGATGATAAAAACCCGTCCGTTTGGGTGGATCACCTGCTGATGTTTACCCAAATGATTAAACTATCAAAATATGTGAACTTTTGTTTATGTGGGTCCTACACTAGCTCTGTCATAGTTGTAACAATTTGTACGCCTCTGTGTATCTATTCCCTTCTGTATAATTATATTTTACTTTGGGCAGTAGCGTTTTGAATGTTTCAAACAGGTCCTGGAAATGCCGCTTCTATGTTATTTTATGGATGCCATTCTGATTATTGTTAAAGAGGGTGTTGAGATTAGAGTTGGCAACACATTTCTTTGAACATATGCATATGTAAGTCTCAAGTTCGTTTTTCTCCGTCATCTTTAGGACTGCCATCCCCTGCACTTGAACAAGTTCATCAAGCTGTTTGACAGAATTCCACCGTTTTCTTTGGTGGGTTTTATGCCCTTTCTGGAAACGCAAATAATCTGTGTTGTTTCTTGTACGTATCGAAGTTGTAGTTACTTCTTTCTGGTATTCATGTTGTGTCTTTAAACTGATTCTGATGAGATTTTAAAGGGTAAAAGCTGGAATCTTGGAGCTTACGGAGCATCTATGTGTTATTTTTTGGGTGAAATAAGCAGAATGTGGTTGAATGACTGAAAGGTTTTTTTTGATGTGGATCATTATCTTTTCATCTATATAAAGTAGTTGAATTCTTAGAAACTAGATTTTGTGGGGGTGCGTGTGTATGAATTGTTCCTACACTTCTATGTTTGCCGTTTTCAAGGCGGACAATCATCTTTATTGAAATTATGATATATGGAGTTTTTTTACTGTTCAGGAATCTTGATGCGTCTCCTTTCTAGATCTTGATGATCGATTTTCATTTTTTTTTTTTTGGGTTTTGCTCGTTTGTACTTTCAGGTAAGTGGATAAACACCTCTGAATTGATTCTGCTAGTTTAAGTGAAATGGCTGCAAGATCATCTCTGCTTGGCAAGGGTCAAGGTGCGGCGCCCCACCGTGACCTTCGCAAGGAGGACATCATCAGGTCGATATATCAACTTATCAAGGGATTCTCTGGATTATAGTGATGTCAGCAGCCTGGAATTTGCCAACTATACAGTGCATATACCTCCAACACCTGACAATCAACCTATGGACGAACCAATGGATCCTACTTTGACACAGAGGGTGGAGGAGCAATATGTTTCGAGTTCGTTATTTACAGGTGGATATAACAGTGTGACTCGTGCACATTTGATGGATAAGGTGATTGAGTCTGAAAGTAACCATCCCCAGATGGCTGGTGCAAAAGGGTCATCTTGCGCGATTCCAGGCTGCGATGGAAAGATTATGAGTGATGAACGCGGTGAGGATCTTCTCCCTTGTGAATGTGATTTCAAGATTTGTGCTGATTGTTACATAGATGCTGTGAAAACCGGTGATGGGGTTTGCCCTGGCTGTAAAGAGCCTTATAAGAATACAGATTTGTCTGAGACTGTACCGGAGCCTGCAAGAGGCCCTTTGCCTCTACCATCAAATGTTGGAATGTCAAAGATGGAGAGGAGGTTGTCATTGATGAAATCAACTAATCGATCTATAGTAAAAAGCCATTCAGGACTCATGAGGAGCCAGACAGGAGATTTTGATCATAACCGTTGGTTGTTTGAGACCAAGGGAACTTATGGGTATGGGAATGCTATTTGGCCAAAGGAAGGGGGATTTGCAAATTCCACCAGTGATGACAGTGGTAGTAATGTTGCTGGTGAGCCTTCTGAACTTCTCAGCAAGCCATGGAGGCCACTTACTCGCAAATTAAAGATACCTGCTGCAATCTTGAGCCCATACAGGTGACTCCTTTTCTTTAGTAATTTCATTTTCTTTTTCTTCAATCTTAATGTATTACCAGATGATACCCCTCCCTAGTTACATGCTCAGGGTCTTTCTCCAGGATTTGTTTCCGTCCATGGGTCATGGTCACCCAAACTAGCATAATATATGACATATGATATAGTTGAGATCTTGTTAAAGAAGGTAAGGATATGTTGTGATCTAATTGTATAATTTCGTTTGATCACAATCCCAATCAAATCCCGAAATATTATCTTATTACTATAGATAAGTGTAGTGCTGTATTATATATAGATGGTGTACATAATGTTGAGAATGAAAAAAGATTTCATTCACGAATTATTATTTTAACATGATGTCAGAGCAGGTTTAAGATGTGAACTCATATCTTGCATGGCTCATGATTGGTCATTTATTGTCTCACCTTACCAAGTCTAGATATTCATGACTGACCTGGCTCATGATTGACCATGTATTGTGTCATCTTACCAAGTCTAGATATTCACGACTGGCTTGTGGTTTGTGATTTATAGCGGGTTTTAAGGCGCGTGTGTATGTCAAGCCACGTTGCCACGTAAGGGCGGGCGTTGAGAATATTGTCCCCCATCGTCTATTTTGACAAAAACATATATGGGCTATTGAGAAAAAATATATAGGTTATGTGAGAATGATGTACCACCATCCATTGTCTTAAGGTTTTGAGTGGATATGAACCTCACCTCATGTAAGCCCAAGTTTCAACATATATCAATTACAATTCTTTGTTCTGTCTTATGTATTCACCTTTGTGTTTGTTGACCATGCTGTCCTGCTCGTGCATTGTCGTCTTATCTATGATATGCATAACAGAACTCGAAAACGAAACAATAATGGTATTCGTCCAGGGTACATGGCATAGACATGTGGCTAAAGGCTTTTCTGTGCACATGGATGCGAAACTAATCATAGATAGAATGGATTCTCTGTTATAATACTCCATGCAGTAACCGGGGATGAGAGTTTTTCTATGCTCACCGCTTTCCCTATCCCCTTCTTTCCTCTTTCTTTCTAGTAAGATTGCCACAGTTGCTTTTGGGCTGATCACGTGATTCTCCTTATAAAGAGGACAACTTTGCACATCGTAATACTTGTATCACTAAGTTATTTTCCAATCACTCTGGTTTATATAGTGCATAAATAATATTCAGAGGACCTGAGCATTGAGCAGTGAAGCATCTGTTCTTGATCGCATAGGCATATAATTTCTGATTAAATTTGTGAGTGTAACCGGATTAACTGACTCATGTATTGTGCTGACGTTAATTGGGTTTGGTTTATAGAACTGTTTCTTAAATTCCTTTATCTGTATGGAATCATCCCTGTAGTTGTCTTTGGTTTGTATCCGCAATATGTCGGTTATTTCCTAAATTGTGCACTTACTGAATTTAAGTTTAGAGCTTACACTTACCTCTATATCTGTGTTGTCAGGCTCCTAATTTTGGTTCGTATAGTAGTTCTTGGGCTATTTCTCGAATGGAGGATTACCAATCCCAATAATGATGCTATATGGCTGTGGTATATGTCGATTATCTGTGAGCTTTGGTTTGCCTTCTCTTGGCTACTTGACCAGCTTCCAAAGCTTTGCCCTGTTAATCGTGCGACTGATCTTAATGTTTTGAAAGAGAAATTTGAAACGCCAAGTCCATCAAATCCCACTGGGAAATCTGATCTTCCAGGGATTGATATCTTTGTTTCCACTGCTGATCCAGAAAAAGAGCCACCTCTTGTCACAGCAAACACTATTCTGTCCATCCTTGCTGCTGAATATCCTGTTGAAAAGCTTTCCTGTTATGTTTCTGATGATGGAGGTGCTCTTTTGACGTTTGAGGCCATGGCAGAGGCTGCAAGTTTTGCCAATATTTGGGTCCCATTTTGTCGGAAGCATGATATTGAGCCCAGAAACCCAGAATCTTACTTCAGTTGAAGAAAGATCCCTTCAAAATAAGGTGCTACAAGACTTTGTAAAAGATCGTAGACGGGTAATAGCGTGAATATGATGAGTTCAAAGTCCGGATTAATGGATTACCTGACTCAATTCGTCGTCGTTCTGATGCCTATAATGCCCCGAGAGGAAATTAAGGCCATGAAACTTCATAGAGAGAATGCAGGGGATGAATTGTTGGAACCTGTGAAGATTCCCAAGGCAACATGGATGGCAGATGGAACCCACTGGCCTGGTACATGGATGGTTTCATCTCCTGAGCACTCTAGGAGTGATCATGCAGGGATTATTCAGGTAAACTACTTTCAACTTTGCATCCACTATGAGCATAATGTAATCTGAAGTTAATTTCTTATTATCGCGATCATGTTTTAGCATTCAGTTTCTTTTCTTGATGCTACATAAGAAGAAATTTTATACTGCTACGCAGCAGACTATCCATAATGCTAATTTTGTGATCTGCAGGTCATGTTGAAACCTCCAAGTGATGAGCCTCTTCAGGGAAGCCTAGATGATGGCAATCCTTTAAATCTGACAGAAGTTGACATTCGACTTCCAATGCTGGTTTATGTTTCTCGCGAAAAGCGTCCAGGTTATGATCACAACAAAAAGGCTGGAGCAATGAATGCATTGGTTCGAGCCTCAGCTATCATGTCAAATGGTCCCTTTATTCTTAACCTGGACTGTGATCACTATATATACAATTCTCAGGCCGTCCGAGAAGGGATGTGCTTTATGATGGATCGTGGTGGTGATCGTCTTTGCTATATCCAGTTTCCTCAAAGATTTGAGGGAATTGACCCTTCTGATCGCTATGCAAACCACAATACAGTTTTCTTTGATGTCAATATGCGCGCGCTAGATGGACTGCAAGGTCCTGTTTATGTGGGAAACTGGATGCCTATTCCGTAGGACTGCCATCTATGGATTTGATCCACCTCGAAATAAAGATTACCACCCTGGCTGCTGCAGCTGCTGCTTTTCTCGTCGAAAGAAGCCTCAGTTGCTTCTGAATCAGAGGAGAGTAGAGCTCTAAGAATGGGAGATTTTGGCGATGAGGATATGAACATAGCTCTCTTTCCTAAACGATTTGGAAACTCTAGTATGCTGGTGGATTCTATTCCTGTGGCTGAATTCCAAGGAAGGCCACTTGCTGATCATCCAGCTATTAAGAACGGACGTCCTCCTGGTGCGTTAACTATTCCCAGGGAGCTTCTTGATGCATCTACTGTTGCTGAAGCCATTAGTGTCATATCTTGTTGGTATGAAGAAAAAACCGAGTGGGGCAATCGTGTTGGATGGATTTATGGATCTGTAACAGAAGATGTGGTCACAGGGTATAGAATGCACAACAGAGGCTGGAAATCTGTGTACTGTGTCACGAAGAGAGATGCTTTTCGAGGAACCGCACCTATAAATCTCACTGACAGGCTTCACCAGGTCCTCCGGTGGGCTACAGGTTCTGTGGAGATTTTCTTTTCTCGCAATAACGCTCTTCTTGCCAGTCCAAAGATGAAATTTCTTCAGAGAATTGCTTATCTTAATGTTGGCATCTACCCTTTTACTTCTATCTTCCTGATAGTCTACTGCTTCCTTCCAGCTTTGTCCCTTTTTTTCTGGCCAATTCATTGTCAAGGAACTCAATGTTGCTTTCTTGACCTATCTGCTATCTATTACTTTGACCCTCTGCATGCTTGCTGTACTGGAGATCAAGTGGTCTCAAATTTCACTAGAAGAATGGTGGCGCAACGAGCAATTCTGGTTAATCGGTGGAACCAGCGCGCATCTTGCTGCTGTGATGCAGGGGCTGCTGAAGGTGGTTGCTGGAATTGAGATTTCATTCACCTTGACTTCAAAATCAGCTGGAGACGAGAACGATGATGATTTTGCAGATCTCTATATAATCAAGTGGACGTCTTTAATGGTGCCACCTATCACAATTATGATTACTAACTTGATTGCCATAGCAGTTGGTGTGAGCCGAACCATATATAGCTCCATACCTCAGTGGAGCCGTTTACTTGGTGGTGTTTTCTTCAGCTTCTGGGTGTTGGCGCATATGTACCCGTTTGCTAAGGGGCTCATGGGAAGACGAGGAAGGACACCAACTATCGTTTATGTATGGTCAGGCCTTATTGCTATCACTATATCTCTTCTCTGGGTCGCAATCAAACCTCCATCCGGTAGCGCTGGCATTGGCGGTTCATTCGAATTTCCTTGATTGTTTGGTTGTGCATAGATGTGGATTCTGCTCAGGTTCTTTTAGCTCAGAATCTGAAAATCGTCGGGATGAGGCCCTAAATGGTATGTCCAGTTTAAAGATCATCGCCCAAGTTGTCCTATGATCTCCTAGTACTTTTCTCTTTCACTATACACACAGGAAGACTGCATTGTTGCATTCTTTGTAACTTGTTGGGAACTTTTGATGTAGAAAAGGAAACTGATTCTTTCTTTATTTTGCTACCTTTCACTTGGAAAGCTTTTTCATATTTTTCTTATACTGTAAAGATGTTGCCCTTTGTTGGGCTACAACAGGAATCCATCGCGTGAAAACTGATCTCAGTTTAGTAACACAACAAATTATGTTGCTTGATTTTGATCCTCTCCTTGGTATATCTTGTTCAATGTCCATTGTGAATTTAGTGATTCTTTGTTAGATCATAGATATATGTCCGGTTTTATGGAATTAAGTTTCAACCACCAAGTCCTTGACCAAGTTCTTAATTCTCCCTCACTTCTACGATTCCGTCTTCTGTCAAGAATTCTACAGATTAGTTGATATATGGAGGTGACTGCCCAAAATTGTTAAACAGGAGTCCTCTGAGGGCAGGTTCATTGGACATTGACAACTAAAGGGCGTTCCCGGTGCACTAGGCTTCCGCATTTGTAGAGAATCTGGAGAAAGACCGGATTGCATCACGATCTGTCATGAAAATAAGGAAACAAGACAACGAACAAGAGAAGAAGAATGTGAAGAAGCTTGGCTTGAGGCGTGAGAATCACTTTCCGTAAGGAATATTTGTCCCCACTAGATGCTGCAGGGTTATAGGCAAACTTCCTCCTAGGATACAACAGCCAACAATCTCTAATCCTCAGCAAATAGGATTGAGATTCAATGAACTTTCAAGAACAAGAGTGAAGATGATTAAGATGAAGAATATAGAATGCTAGAATGAAATAGATTGCAAGATGCATCTTCTAATGGGTTTTAATATAGCCTATTTATAGGCTCTCAAACTCCAAGAAGACGTTGGTGGTCGTTGCATGGCGATTGGGTATGTCCCTTAGTGCATAAGTTGTGATTTTTCATGAAAAGTCGCTTCTGTCAGGACATCGATCGATCGATGTCATCGATCGATGTCTCACAGTAAGCTCCAATTTCATTCTGACCAACATCGATCTGTCACATCGATCGATCGAAGTCACTTCGATCGATCTATGTGATCGATCGAAGTCACTTCGATCGATCTATGTGATCGATCTATGTTGGACAGAAAGTTTCAACTCTGCACCCAGGGTACATCGACCGATCGATGTGATCGATCTATGTCGGGCAGAATACTCAACTTCATTTTCAAACCACATGGATCTATCCATTTGATACATGGATCGATTCAAGTCAAGAGTCAAGCTATTCTTGCTTATTCCAACACCATTTTACCTACATTCTTCATCCTATTGCCTTTACAAACTATTATAACAATCCCCCACTTAGTTTGTAAAGCAACTTATGACATTTCATGCATTTAAGATGTATCTTTCGATTTGAACCTCTTATTAGTATAACACTTCAAAGTTCTAACGAAATCATGATAGCTAAAAAGCCTTGAATCAGATTTCTATGTGTTAGAACCGGAAACATTATACACATGAAACCACACTCTCTTTAGAAGTCCATTTTAAACCGCACTTTATGGTCTTGTGCTACCCCTAGTATTCATGAACATTTCAAGATCATTGCTTGTCGAAGCGGCATCACTTCCTATATTCATATAGGTGAAAATTAAGATATACCTCTTAATCATTCATTAAGAGTGTTTCAACACTCACCCTCCTTTAACACTAACATTCCAATTCTTTAAAGATCAATGTCGTGCGGTTTGATTCTTTAAAGATCAATCGTATTGCTTTAATACCTCACTTTGTGACTTGTTGTTACCCGTTGAACCTTTGGCTAGTGGTATGCTAGACAAGGTTGGGTTTCTATCACAAGTGAACTTATCCCATACGTCTTAATCCCATCCCTAAAGATGTACTTTGTACCAAGTCTTTTGATAGACTCTTTGTCAACAGATCCGCCAGGTTATTGCAGGATCTGACGTATGCAATGACTATTACACCATCAGTAATTAATTGCCTTACATAATCATGCCTAAGGCTGACATGTCTAGATTTCCCGTTATAGATTTTACTATAAGCTTTAGACATCGTTGATTGGCTATCAAAGTGTAAAGAAATGGCTGGGATCGGTTGTGGCCACAACTCTATATCCAATAAAAGATTTCTCAGCCATTCCGCTTCTTTACCTGCAAATCCCAATGCTATGAATTCGGATTCCATTGTAGAATGAGTTATGCATGTCTGTTTCTTCAAAGCCCAAGAAACAGCACCACCACCCAATGTAAATATCCACCTCGTAGTAGATTTGTTATCACCAACAGTAGTTATCCAACTAGCATCAGTATAACCTTCTAACACGACTGGAAAATTATTATAGAACAATCCATAATCCATGGCCTTCTTCAAGTACCCAAGTACTCGCCTGATTGCCTTCCAATGGTCTATACTAGGATTACTAGTATACCTTGATAATTTACACACCGCAAAGGCAATATCCGGTCTAGTGCAATGCATAGCATACATTAAACTACCAATTGCACTAGCATATTCCAATTGCGCTCCCGCTCTACCGGTATGTCCAGTCAATTTGTATGAGGCATCGAATGGTGTGTTTGCTTCTTTGATCTCCAAGTGTTTGAACTTATTCAACACTTTGTTTATATAATGAGATTGACAAAGAGCAAAACCCCCACTATGTTTGGACTCCTTTATCCCTAGGATAGTATCTACCTCACCCAAATCTTTCATTTGGAATTGTGAAGTTAAATACTTCTTAGTTTCATTTACTCCTTCCATATTAGTACCGATAATGAGCATATCATCCACGTACAAACAAGTAATAACACCATATTTGTCTGTAAACTTGGAATATATACACTTATCTGCACCATTATGTCGGAAACCATCCTTTAAAATGGTAGTGTCAAACTTTTCATGCCATTGTTTCGGTGCTTGTTTCAATCCATACAACGACCTTATCAATTTGCACACTTTGTGCTCATTCTCCGGAAGTACAAAACCTTCCGTTTGTTCCATATAGACCTCTTCGTCTAAATCACCATTGAAAAATACAGTCTTAACATCCATTTGATGAATAACCAAGTTATTAATAGATGCTAATGCCATCAACACTCTAATGGATGTTATTCTTGCTACAGGAGCATATGTGTCAAAATAGTCTATCCCTTCTCGTTGTCTAAAGCCTTTGGCTACTAATCTAGCCTTGAAAGTTTGAAGTGAACCATCCGAATTGTATTTTCTTCTAAATACCCATTTACATCCAATTGATTTGGAACTTGGAGGCAAATCAGTGAGAACCCACGTATTGTTAGACAATAACGATTTCATCTACATCAATTGCTTCCTTCCAAAATGATGCATCTCTTGATTGCATCGCCTCCTTATAGGATTTTGGATCATCTTCCACCCTTAACACAATAGGTATTTGATTAAACACCTTTGTCCTATTACCTTCTACTGAGAAAGTAATGGATTGCGAAGAAATAAAGTCCGGATGTAAATATTTCTTTTCTAGCACGTTGACTTCTCCTAACCTCAGTTGGAGAAATTTGATTTTGTTCAACAATACTAGAAGGATCATTGTAAAAATCTCCAACAATCGGTTCACTCAAACTTTAACTTGTTGAACTTTGATTTGAATCTGTTCTCAAGAATTTATTCTCAAGAAATTCAAAATCTCTAGATTCAACAACCGCATTGGATTCTAAATCTAGAATCCTATACGCCTTAGAGTTTTCGGCATATCCAATAAAGACACCTTTAAGAGCTCTTGGCCACAACTTAGTCCTCTTCGGATCCGGAACTCTATAATAGGCTAGACAACCCCAAACTCTAAGATAACTTAGAGTTGGTCTCCGTTTCTTCCATAATTTGTATGGAGAAACCTTAAACTTTTTAGCAGGAATTTTATTATGAATATGACAAGCCGTTAACAAGTCTTCTTTCCACAAATTCTTTGGCAAACCAGAGTTTATTAACATTGCATTCAACATGTCAAATAAACTTCTATTCTTTCTTTCAGCCAAACCGTTTTGTTGGGGTGTGTAAGGAGCACTTTTCTGGTGTATGATACCATTCTCCTCACAGAATTGATTAAATTCAAGAGGAAAGTATTCACCACCACGATCACTTCTTAGAACTTTGATTTTCAATCCCGATTGATTTTCAACTTCTATTTTATAGACTTTGAACATGTCAAAGGCTTCATCTTTATGCCTGAGTAAATGTACATAAGTATATCTAGAGGCATCATCAATGAAAGTAATGAAATATTGATTGCCACCTCGGGTTAAAAATCCATTCAATTCACAAATATCCGAATGAACAAGTTCTAAGAGTTCGGTTTTTCCGTTCTACTTTCGGAAACGGTTTCTTTGTCATCTTAGCTTGTATGCATACTTCACATGTTCTTTCATTTTCATCTTTGCAAGAAATTAAAGCATGCTTAGACATGAATTTAATAGTAGTGCTACTAATATGTGCAAGTCTATCATGCCACAATGAAAAGGAAGAGAGTAAACACAAACTGCAGAATTTTTATTAATACTCAACTTAAACATCCCGTCGCAAGCATAACCCTTGCCGACAAAGATACCATTCTTGGACAATATAATTTTGTCCCCCTCCATTACAATCTTGAATCTACTTTTACAGACCAGGCTAGCAGAAACGAGATTCTTAGAAATCTTGGGTACATGTAGAACGTTGACTAATAACAACTTCTTTCCCGAAGTAAAGTCTAACTCTACACTACCTTTACCCAAGACTCTTGTGGCGCTGCGGTT
This sequence comes from Eustoma russellianum, assembly GCA_036186865.1. Classification (NCBI taxonomy): domain Eukaryota; kingdom Viridiplantae; phylum Streptophyta; class Magnoliopsida; order Gentianales; family Gentianaceae; genus Eustoma; species Eustoma russellianum. Next base: position 8,416,262 of record AP025068.1, read on the forward strand.
TCCCATAAGAACCTGCTGGCTATCATCCACAACATGGTAGGTCTTGAATAGATCCTTGCTGTTGCATACATGCACTGTTGCACCCGAATCGAACCACCAATCACTTGTGATTTCGTTCGTAGCCATATGCAGTTCCGTTACCATGCCAACATGCAACCCGGAGACCATTGCAACCAGTTGATCGGTTCCAATGTCTATCATATTTGCATTGTTGGCATTTTGGGAACTACCGCCCTGTTTTTGTTTCTTTCGAAACCAACAGTCCTTCTTGAGGTGTCCTTTCTTGCCACAATTATAGCATCTCTTGCCTTTCTTGGATTCTTTCTTGTCAATGGATTCAGATACATCGGAGTTCTTTCTTTTGTTTCCAATCGAACTCCCTGTTTTCCCTTTGACATAATGCACTCTAGGTGCATCGTCACAGACATGTCTCTTTACAAGACTCCTTGTCTCTTCTTCAATTCGCAAATGCTTTTGAAGTTGTTCAAGGGAAAAGGATTCAGTTGAGTATAGTAATTTCTTCCTGTAGTCATTCCAACTGGGGGAAGCTTTGCAATTATCCCTCCTACTTGTAATGCCTCAGAAACTTCTACACCCAATTCTTTCAGTTTAGAAACAATGACCTGCAACTCGTGCACTTGGTCCATGATTGAAAAATTTTCAACCATCTTAAAATTAAAATACTTCATCACCTGGAATTTGTCCGCGCCTTGCTTCTCATTGTTGTACTTGAACTCCAAGGCGTGCCATATCTCCTTCGGTGATGAAGTTGTCGTAAACAGATCGTAGATACGATCTGACAGGTTGTTGAGGATATGCCCTCGGCACAGCATATTATCCTCATGTCTCTTCCTCCAAGCGGCCTTGACCTCCTCGGAGTCCTCTTCTTGTGGGGTTGGCAAATCCTTCAGATTTGGGTCAAGACAATATCCAATCTGAAGAGCAGTTAGGAGGAATAACATCTTGTCCTTCCATCTCAAGTAGTTGGTGCCATCAAATCGGTCAAGCTTCATGCTCTCTTGATTCAAGAATGTCTTTGAATCCATCTAAAATATTCCTTACGATTGTTACGAAAATAAGGAAACAAGACAACGAACAAGAGATAAAGAATGTGAAGAAGCTTGGCTTGAGGCGTGAGAATCACTTTCCGTAAGGAATATTTGCCCCCACTAGATGCTGCAGGGTTATAGGCAAACTTCTTCATAGGATACAACAACCAACAATCTATAATCCTCAGAAAATAGGATTGAGATTCAATGAACTTTCAAGAACAAGAGTGAAGATGATTAAGATGAAGAATATAGAATGCTAGAATGAAATAGATTGCAAGATGCATCTTCTAATGGGTTTTAATAGCCTATTTATAGGCTCTCAAACTCCAAGAAGCATTGGTGGTCGTTGCATGGCGATTGAGTATGTCCCTTAGTGCATAAGTTGTGATTTTTCATGAAAAGTCACTTCTGTCAGGACATCGATCGATCGATGTGATAGCGATCGATCAATGTCTCACAGTAAGCTCCAATTTCATTCTGACCAACATCGATCTGTCACTTCGATCGATCTATGTGGTCGATCTATGTTGGACAGAAAGTTTCAACTCTGCACCCAGGGTACATCGATCGATCGATGTGATCGATCTATGTCCGGCAGAATACTCAACTTCATTTTCAAGCCACATGGATCTATCCATTTGATACATGGATCGATCCAAGTTAAGAGTCAAGCTATTCTTGCTTATTCCAACACCATTTCACCTACATTCTTCATCCCATTGCATTTACAAACTATTATAACACGATCTGATGGAGGCAGCTTTATCTTAGATTTAGGGTAAAAGACTGTTTAATTATATGGCTCGAACCCATGGCCTCAAGATCACAAAGTATCAACCTTATTATTTGCTCAAAGCCCGTCTTGACAACTATAAAATGAAATGACTGCATACTGCATTTGCTCTGGACAATCACCTAACCATATCTGAAGCACTAATATTCCTTCTGGTTCTGATTTCACAGTATTTCATTGGATAACCGACCAATTTGATCAACGGATTTATAGCAGTCTTTGAACACAAGTCCACTTCCTAGAAAGCCTCTTAGAACAATTTACCTGCTGAGCTTCCATTGCAAATAATCACTTCTTGTTATGCCCTGTAAACAATGCTACGTGAAATTGCATGCCATGCAAGTACACAAGCGCACACACGTTGACATACAAATAAAACAAATAGCTATATATTATAAGTATTTACACATACTACACGGCAAAAATTAAAGAAAAAGGAAATAGATAGATTTAAAACCTAAAATCCTAAAATGATTAGGAAGTAAATAGATAGAGTTTAAATCAAATTACAAATTCAAATAAAATAAGATAATCTAGATATACTAGGATTCTACCTATCACACATCTATATCTATACACCTACAAATCACAAATCTTTCCCATTCATCAAAAATTAAAAAAAAATAGGGCTCTTTTCTCCCAAAAACGCCAAGCTCCAGCCGTTCCTTTATTCTCCAAATTCTACGTTGCTGCCGCTGGTTCCAAGGGCCAAACAAAAAATAATAATAATTTTTGGTCCGTTCATCATCCCCGTTCTACATATAACGCGTATAATCGAGATCAAGGTAAGTACCCTTGCTATATTTGTTGTGCTTTTGCAAAGTTATGATGTTATTTTCGTATGAAAATCAGATCATGCATGATTTAATTTTAATCACATAGATTGTTGTTTATACGTACGTAATCGATGTAGTTATGTACCAATTATATATATTTATGTATATATAAAAGTGGCATAAATCTTGATGTTGCATCTATTTTGGGTTTGCGGGTGAGGGAGGTTGCCACTGCGCTGCGCATGGTATAGATATGCATGTATATGAACGTGTATAAATATATAATGTTGAGTTTTTTTTTTTTGGAAAATTGGTACATGGGCGACTTACACCTTTTGAAACAGCCCTATAAGATTATTTTCTTGTTTTCTTCTAATAATATTCTTGCTAATCTTGATTTCTACCATGGACGCATTACGCATTTACTGCAATGCAGTTCTCTTGTGTTCGTCACCATATACTGCAGTCAGCACAAACTTGGAACATATCTACAACATCACATCCCAACTGATTCATTGATTTCAAATTCTAAAACTATCACATCCCAAATGATTCATTGATTTCAAATTCTAAAACTATAAAAGTAAGGTGTAGCCTTCAAGTTCAGCTCTATATTTGAATTATGTAAGCCGCAGAATTAATCGACGAGTAGCGATTAATACATATTCTTTCAAGCATGGATTGATAACATTAGATAATCCAATGTTGCAATTTGCTTCCTGAAGGAGTCGTCCTTCTCCATTTTCAGAAAACTACTATGTGTGCGTTCGGCTTATAACATATATATTTTGGTGTTTGATTGGTTATAAATATGACATGTATATGATATATAGTATATGTTACATATATGTTTATATATGTGTATATGTATAAATGGCATAATCTGTTTTTAGATTATGATGTTGTGAACTTCTATTTTTAGAGAACAATAAATTTTGCTAACTTTTATATTGAAATTTCAGTTATAATTGGTATCTATTTTTTTTTAATAATATGAAAAGGAGGACAAGTGCTGCATTGGAATTATATTTTTTAAAAAAATGAAGGCAAGCCGACAATATTTGTTGATTTGTTTACTTTTACAACCTTTTAAGTTGCTTTGGGCTTTTATGTACATTTTAAATGTTAACGATATTATGGAGGAATTGTTGTGGGCATATGGGTATATGTGTTTTGGTACCGTATATATAAATATATATTTACATATGTTAAATTGTGATTACGGTAGCAATGAAGGCAGCGGCCGGTGGTTGTGTGGGGAGGGGGGGGGGTAAATGTGAGGATAACTCTTATGGGATTAAGGTTTATATGTTATGTGTAAGTGGGCCGAAGACGAAACGTGCAAGTATAGGCACATATATGTGGCTATACTTATACGTATGAGATAAGTTGGAATTGAAACGGTAATAAAATGGTAACGAATAAGTATAACGGTAAATGAAAAGGTGTTTAAAGTAGTACTTGCCAACTTCCTGGATTAAAGGTGGAAGTTAAGTTAAAGTTTTTGTCTTTTTCCAAAGCAACCATCCGAAGCCTTTAGGAAGAAAGGAAGGATTTGTCCAACACCAAGTATAGAGGTCAGCGGGGTTGGGAAGAAGAGATTCCGCATAGGAAGTTAATTCGTCAAAAATGTAGGTGCCTCTTCCCCGTCAAACCGGTATGATTCATGCATGCTTTGATGGTATACTAATGTGTTTTGTTGTTTTTATTTGTTTAAGTTGTTAATTTTGTATATGTTGGAAAGCATGATATATATTGTTTATGGCTGCTATGTGCGTGTATGTGTGTGAATTTGGTGGTATGATTGAATCAAAAAAATACCCTTAAAGAATTGGGGAAAAAAGGGGGAACTTTTACATTAGGAGCCTTTAAAAAGTTGTGTTTTGGTCTTAGAATAGGTTCCTATAGACTGGAAATAGGAAAAAATGGGGGCTGGGATCGAAAAAAAGAATCACAACATGCGTTGCCACTGATGGAACATCCATTAAATAAATAAATAAATAAATTAAATTAAGGCAGAGAATAGGCCGACCAATGGATCGAGCCAGCTGGCGAGCGGGTCGGACCGAAGGCGGCCATTAACCTCTCAAAAAAATGTATATGGTTTGGCGGATCAGGCCAGAAAAATATAATTAAACACCAATAAATTCAAATAAATTCCATAAAATATAAAAGATTAAAATTAAATTATTTCCACTTAATTTCTGAAGTTTGGTAATTTAAGTAATTAAAACTAAAAAGCAATAAATAGAAATAAATAAGAGAAAAATAGGAAAGATTAGTAGAAAATTAATACAAGCTAAGGAAAAATAAGGGTGATGATAAATAACAACTTTCTAATATTCGGAAAATTTACAAAACCAATTATTGAGTGTCGGAGATGGTGAGGATGGGCGTACGGGCTCCAGGCGACTTTGTTGTTGCATTTATGGCACGTGCATTGCATTTATGGCGAGTCGTGACGTATGGGTCACGGGCGCTTAGGATGGTGTACGGTGGGGGGGCCACGCACACTCAGTATGGTGTATGGTGGCGCGGCCACGCACACTCAGTATGGCGACTGTGGGTGGGTACGACCCACAGCCACTCAGTAGGACCCGGGATCATGCATTGCATATAGGTCTAGGGGCATATTGCGTGACATGATTTTTGTTGCGCGTGACACGTGGATGGAGCATGCATCACGTAATTGCGCATTATTATGTGGAGTGCTTTACTTACCGTATTTACTTTGTCTTATGCATGTTATATCATATTTATGTGCTATGTGGTTATATCATTTCGGTATGCACGTTTTGTATTGGTTTGAGGCGGACACCTACTGGGTGATTTCTGTCACTCACCCCTACTTCCCAGGTGAGCCGGATGAGGACTACGAGCACATCTTCGTTGAGGACGGGATGAACATAGCGGAGTGGGCTGGTTGATAGCTGCATCTAGGATACGAGGGGGCACTGCAGCTGTTTGTTCTTATTTATGCTTTGGGGATTTTTACAGACTTCTTTATTACTTTTATTATTAGAAATATCATTACGTAATGTAATGACGATTATTGGAGTTTAATTTAAGTTATGATTTATGTTTCCGCGAGAAAATTTCTACGTCATTTATGACACGTAAGAGATTGATTCGACGCCTTGTATTCTCCTTAGCGAGATACGGCAGGTGCACTGTTCCGATGCTAGTGCTTGGGAGCAGGGCGCTACACTTCTTGCATCGGATTGCTCGAACCCAGTAATGCAAAATTCTTGATATATAACCACTCGATATTTCTTTCATACTAAAACAACGGATATGTTTATTATAATATAAAACTAATATCCAAATGAGATATTTTGTAGATAAGTTGACTAACTACTTTGTAGATAAGTCTTGCAGATAAATTTTATCTGTTAGGTAGGATATCCTTAGTTGTAGAAGTAGTAGTTGCAACTTACTTGTATATGTACGTGTACCTTCTGTACATTTTGGATATGTTCAGATATACTGATATCAATACATAGATACATTTCTTCATGGTATCAGAGAAGGGAATTTGATCTACTCATCAAATTCATCGTCGCTTCTTCTTGTCATCTGAGGCGTTTGGTTTTTTTCGGTGGTCTTCAAAGGGTGTGCCTCGCAGCACCACTATTTTTCATATTGTTGTCTCATTTTGCGTTTTGATCATTTCCTCGTGGCGGATCAGACGATTGTTACCACCGATCCCAAGTCCCCTTATTATTTACATCCATCAAATCATCCTGGTCTTCTTTTTGTCACTCAGCCATTGGGTGAAAATAGCAAGAATTATTTTGTTTGGCGGAAAGTTTTCGTCAATGCTTTACGCTCCAAAAACAAAACAGGTTTTGTTGACGGTACCATCCAGCGTCCGGATGTTACTTCCACGAATTATCCCGTGTGGCAGCAGTATAATGCCCTCGTGTTGGCATGTCTATCAAATTCCATGGGAAAGAGCTGCAAGGAACGTCGGCTCATGCAGACACTGCGCGTGATGTGTGGCTTGATCTAGAGGAGCGATTCACGCAAGGGATTGATGCGCGTGTGTATGAGCTTCGTCGTGCCATTGCCTCGCTCCGGCAGGACAGGAGTACAGTTTCGAACTACAATGGACGACTCAAAATTATATGGGTTGAACTGTAGTCTTTTGACGAAATTCCCATATGCACTTGTGAGCTATGCACCTGTGGCTTGTCAAAGGAGATGAAGAAGGTTCGCGAAAAGGAAATGGTGATTGATTTTCTGATGGGCCTTGATGAAGTGTTTAATACGGTACATTCTCACATTCTGAGCATTGATCATTTACCATCTCTTGGGCGTGTGTATGCCATTATAGCACAGGAACAGAAGCAGCGTATTATGGCGCAAAATCTGCTGCCTCAGTTTGAAGCCGCGACCATGGCTGCATGGAAGCCCCCTGTAGCCGGACGAACCACTAAACCGAGAGGCAATGGGGAGCGGCCGCGTTACAGGCATTGTGGAAAGATCGGACATTTGCGTGAGACTTGCTATGATCTCATTGGTTATCCTGCAGACTGGAATGTAAGTCAAAATGGGAAGCCACAGGTGCCTGATGGTCGCGGGAAGGTCAATGCGGTGGCTGCACCGCCAGGCGTTCTGATGCAGGCAGACGCATCGTCCGAAGCTGCAGTACCGTCCTCTTTTGTGGGTCTCATACTTGCACAGCAGCACCAGTTGGTCCAGTTCGTTGAACAATTAAATGGAGGTAATTTTGGACAACATGTTCCAATGACAGGCAAGTACGATTTGGGTATTGTTTCTTTTACATGAAATCTGAAACTTGAATCATACTACCTCCGTACCATAATATAAATATACTTTGACTTTTCAACTTAATAAATTATATCATGTTTAAAAGTCAAAATAGACTTTATTTTGAAATGGAAAGAGTACAAAATATAATAATTTTGATAAATGTCTTTGTCACAGTCATGTAGTATCTTATTCTATTGTTAGAAGAAACTCGTTCATTTCAGCACTCAAAACTTTAGATTGGGGGAATAGCAGCATATTACTGGAAGAAAAAAATTATATTCCGCCAAAAATTAACAGGGGAAAGTGAGGTGGAACTTTCAGCATAAAACTAATAGTTTTATATTGTTTTTGTGAATACTAGTTGGCATCTTAATAGTTACTTCACAGTCACTAAGACAAACAGGGGAAAAGTGAGGTGGGAAATTCATCAGAAAACTAATAGTTTCATATTGTACCGAGAAACAAAATGACTCACTAAATTGGATGTGATTCTTATATTGTGAAGTAACAATTGATCGATATAGCTTGACTCAATTTTCATTATGCGTTATCGAGAAACAACCTCTGTGTGTTTCTAACACATGAGTATGATTACGTACATCCGACCCCCTTATACTCCACCATATACTCCACCAAAAGCAAGAGACTCTAAGGCAATGGGGTAATGTTGTTGTTGTTCCGGAAGTAACTAGTTGGGATCTTAATAGTTACTTCATAATTATTAGAACATGTAATAATAAGATACTATGTGATTTAGATGATTATGCAGAAAATAAAAAGTCTGCCCTCACATGTTTATCCATTGTTGATTATAAAATAACTGCTATGATGACATGCACATACTCCTCAAATATTTGTAAAATTTGTGCCAAAATACAATTGAAGACTTGTCAAGTTGGTGAATGCTGCCCCCATCGGCATAGTCTAGTGGTAAGTGGCAAAGGTGATTGGGGCTTAGAACCCCGATGTCCCGAGTTTGAGTCCGTGTGGAGACAATCTTTGTTGAAATATTACAAGGGTTGTCTCTGGGCTGGCTGAGTCTCGTGTGTCCTCCCCCTTTGCAGGGCTACCGGTGGAGCACATCCCTCGATTTACATCCCACCTGGATAAGTGGCCTCTGGTACAAGTGGGGGATAACCCACTCCCTCATCAAAGTTGGTGAATGCTTAACGGGGACGGCAAAAGGTTGTTTGACGAATTCTTTCTAAAGTAATTCTTTCTGAAACAAATATAACTAGCCTTTCGTTTAAACTTTTAGGTCGACGATGATAAAAGCAGACAGAGATATACGTATAAAATGACAATATTAACCTTATGATGAAATGATTCATATATTTAATAAATTGTCTTCTTAATATTTTTCATAATTAATCTCTTATATTCCCTCCTTTCCTTTTCCTTCATCCCGGGTGTTCCTCCTCCCTGGCTATTTTGTATTGTCGTCGTACTAGTTCTCCGTTTTTTCATCGTGTGTGTCTATGTATATATATGTGTGTGTGTGTCTATGTATGTATGTATATATATATATAATTTTTTTATTCGTGTTTTCCTTTTTAGAGGAAAACTCACTTTTACTTGTAATTAATAAATATCCTTGAACTTCCTTTTTCTCTTTTTTTTGAAATAATGAAGGTGTAACAGTATCAAATATGTATTATTATTATTCTTATCATCATTATATAAACTTTAACAAAATCATACTTATTTATGAAAATGGAAAATCATAAGCATGCCATAAATTATACATAAAAAACAAATATTTAAAAAACAAACAAATACCTTTTCATCGATGTCAAACTGATGAAATTTTCTTAATTTTAGTTTTAAACATAACGTATAACTTTAAAAAGCGTGTGTAATATTTTCAAAGGAAAAACTGTTTTCATTAGTTAATACACCTAGCAATCTTTTTACACTAATTTGTAACCAATGAGAAGAAAAAATTTGCATCAAAAAGATTATTTCATAATTTTTTAATGCATTGCATTTGGTTGACATTCTGGTCCATTTCTTTTAGAATTCGACCATTTTAAAATTATTCACCAATCAAAGTAAAAGGAGTCTATGGGAAAAGATTGTAACCTTCGAATGCGATAAAGGGAAGTATGTTAAATGGGGCTGATTAAATTGATAAAATGGCATTCTCGGTACACTAGACTCCCGTCTTCATATTAGATTTAGACCCGTTCACGATCTGATATACACAGCAATATCGTACACTTTGGTGAAAGTGGTTATTAATGAAATCATTAACTAAGATTGCATCTTTTGTAAGGTTATATTTGTTCTTAGGTAAAATGTTGCTCTGCGTTGATCATTTGTGTGTTGCTTCAAACACCACCTAAACTTTTATGACGAATGGTGCACTAGGCTTCTGCGTTTATGCAGGATTTGGAGAAGAGCCGGATTGCTTCACGATTTTGCGAATGTATAAATACATTTGATAATTCTAAATATATTAGTATATTACTTTTAGCCACATCTGTACGGTATAGATCAACGGATGTTTAACACTATTCATTTTGTAAAGGTGTCTCACAAAAAGCACCGCAATGGTTGATTTTCTGGGTTGGGATCTCCTCCACCCAATTTTCCTCACCCCCTTTGTGACCGCGCGACACGTGGCAGCAAGGAGGGGTGGTGATGCTAGATGAGGGTCACCTGCATCTAGCCTCACCACATTTCCTTACTGCCACGTGTCGCGTAGTCACACGTCACCGCACCCCCTTGCGGTGAGAGGATCCTATCCCTGATTTTCCACATCATAAAACGTTACTTCAACAATGAGTAGTGGACAAAACTATGCAAAAGATTCATTTAACATTTTAATTATATTTTTAACTAGGAACCATAAGATAGGAAACATTGCCCACTTTTGAAATTTGTTTCTTCTATATAACAACATTCACAAGCTCGCAGAGAAATGGCACCATATGTAAGACTTTCCACCTACGCATTTGAAACGTATAATACTTCTTAAATTATAGTATTATTTCAATATATTGTAATGTTTCATGTTTATATCAATGTCAAATTCCATCCATGTGACACTACTTTGATGTGTTGGAGGAGGACGGATCTTGGACCAACTGGTAGGTTGCTGTTTGTGACATTGAAGTCACGAGTTCGAGCTGCAGAAACAGTCTCTTACACAAAATGTTGGGTAAGACTGCGTACATCAGATCGTATAGCGATATGCCCTCTCAGTTTATGTATAAATACGAAAGATTATTGCACCCGGAACATTTTTTTTTATGTGACGAAGCTTCCTCCTTCAGCCAAATCTAAAGTGCGGGTCTAAAATCTGTTCTTTCTTGCATATATCGTTGTTTAGTACATACCATTCGAGGGAAGCTGTTATACAAACTTTTGATAAAAATTTCAGCCACCACTAAACTGTTTTTAGAATAATAACTTATCTATTTAACTAGTATATTGTAATATTATGGTAGCTCGTCTTTTAAATATGTAATATAAAAGTCACATCCGACAAGTTGTTATGATAAGTTAGTCGGAGTTGGGTGACGCTATTATCTTTAGTGCATTCTTAAATAGAAATACAACCTAAAAAATCTCATAGTTCTTCTTTATCAGCACCACTGTGGAAGGAAAATTTGCCTCATGAGGTTCTTGAGGTTGTACTACTATCTTTTTTTTTTCTTTTGAAAAAAAATATACTCAAAATTAATTTTTTTTCCCTTTATTTTGGAAGAGGATTTGATGCTGTCCTACTATTTAGGACCCTCAAAATTACTGCACAGTAAAATACAGTTTAATTAATTGGACAGCAAAATACAGTTGAATCCTGCTAATTAATTGAATAATGTCGCCGGAGTAACATGTATATTGTGTATGTTTATAAACGAGTGGTCAAAATGATATGAAAAATAAGTAAGCAGATAAAATGTTAGCTTGATGACCTTAAAATTATTTGTCCTTGGACTTTTACTCTATCAAATCAGTAAAAGTGTCAAACCTAGAAGAAAATAATACTTTTCTGATGCATATCACAGTTGCATTGGTTCAATTTAATCAAGAGTGTCGATCAGATTTTTGTCGCGTTGATACTACATGTTTATGTTTCCACGGCTTCAAGTTTGACTTCGTAGTTGCAAATACTCAAAAACATTTGGAAAACCAAAAATAATATAGTTTTAATAAGAAATGCACAATTGTGGTATAAATTGAAAAACTTTTCTAAACAATAAAAACGTTTTTGTCAAAAAATCTCACGCGACATGAGACTCTTTAACAAAGACGTCTTATGGCAAAAAACTGGGACGTCAATGACGAAACGGCCGCAACTAGGATGTCGATGTCGAAACAGACACCTTGACTGGTGGTCATGTCCTGCCACCAAAAAGGGAGGAGAAAGGAACGGAGCAGTTTCTGGGTTTTACAAGGACGTCTGGTTATTGCATGAAAATACAAATGGCTGGTGGAAAGCATCCGCCACCGCTATGGTGGTTGTCTTGAGAGGATAGAAGCTAGATTTAAGAGACGGAAGATTTTGGTGTTGGATCAGGAGTAGGGTGGCAGTGTTGGGTTGCTATTGGCTGCGAAAGTGGCTTGGTGGTAGGAATTTGATGGTGGTATACGATGATGGGAGTAGAGGAAGAAGGGATGGAGGAGGTCGTTGTTATTAAAATAGCAGGAAACAAGACAACGAAACAAGAGAACAAGAACAGAAATCTTGACTTGAGGCGTGTATACACACTTTTCGTAAGGAATATTTGCCCCCACTTGATGCTGCAGGGTTATAGGCAAACTTCCTCCTAGGATACAACAGTCAACAATCTCTAATCCTCAGCAAATAGGATTGAGAAACTATGAACTTTCTTGAAACAAGAGTGTATTTGTAAAGGAAGAAGAGTATGGAATGCTAGTTTGATGTATGTTGCAAGATGATCATTCCAATGGGTTATAATAGCCTATTTATAGGCTCTCAAACTCCAGAATGTCGTTGAAGGAGGTTGCAAGGCGATTGGATATGTCTTTTGGTGCAAAAGATATGATTTTCCATGAAAAGTAACATCTGTCAGGACATCGATCGATCGATGTGATCGATCGATGTCCTCAGTTCAACATCGAACTATGCACTCTGGACACATCGATCGATGTCCCCAGTCAGACATCAGTCTCTGTATCCAGGACACATCGATCGATCGATGTCACATCGATTGATCGATGTCATCGATCTATGTCTGGCAGAATACTCAACTTCATTTCCAAGCCACATAGATCTATCCATTTGATACATGGATCGATCTAAGTCATGAGTCAAGCTATTCTTGCTTATTCCAACACCATTTTACCTTCATCTTTGATCTCAAAACACACACTCTTCATTCCATTGCTTTTACAAACTATTATAACAATCCCCCACTTAGTTTGTAAAGCAACTTATGACATTTCATGCATTTAAGAAGTATCTTTCGATTTGAACCTCTTATTAGTATAACATTTCAAAGTTCTAACGAAATCGTGATAGCTAAAAAGCCTTGAATCAGATTCCTATGTGTTAGAACCGGAAACGTTATACACATGAAACCACACTCTCAACCAAAGTCCATTTTAAACCGCACTTTATGGCCTTGTGCTACCCCTAGTATTCATGAACATTTCAAGATCATTGCTTGTCGAAGCGGCACCACTTCCTATGTTCATATAGGTGACAATTAAGATAAATCCTCTTAACTCGTCATTAAGAGTGTTTTAACACTCACCCTCCTTTAACACTAACATTCCAATTCTTTAAAGATCAATGTCGTGCGGCTTGATTCTTTAAAGATCAATCGTAGTGTTTTAATACCTCCCTTTGTGACTTGTTGTTACCCATTGAACCTTTGGCTAGTGGTATGCTAGACAAGGTCGGGTTTCTATCACAAGCGAACTTACCCCATACGTCTCAATCCCATCCCTAAAGATGTACTTTGTATCAAGTCTTTTGATAGACTCTTTGTTAACGGATCCGCCAGGTTATTGCAGGATCTGACGTATACAATGGCTATTACACCATCCATTATTAATTGCCTTATATAATCATGTCTAAGGCTGACATGTCTAGATTTTCCATTATAGATTTTACTATAAGCTCTAGACATCGTTGCTTGGCTATCACAGTGTAAAGAAATGGCTGGCATCGGTTGTGGCCACAACTCTATATCCAATAAAAGATTTCTCAGCCATTCCGCTTCTTTACCTGCAGATCCCAGTGCTACGAATTCGGATTCCATTGTAGAATGAGTTATGCATGTCTGTTTCTTTGAGGCCCAAGAAACAGCACCACCACCCAATGTAAATATCCAACCCGTAGTAGATTTGTTATCACCAACACTAGTTATCCAACTAGCATCAGTATAACCTTCTAACACGGCTGGAAATTCACTATAGAACAATCCATAATTCATAGTATTTTTCAAGTACCCAAGTACTCGCCCAATTGCCTTTCAATGGTCTATACTAGGATTACTAGTATACCTTGATAATTTACACACCGCAAAGGCAATATCTGGTCTAGTGCAATGCATAGCATACATTAAACTACCAATCGCACTAGCATATTCCAATTGAGCTACCGCTCTACCGGTATGTCCAGTCAATTTGTATGAGGCATCGAATGGTGTGTTTGCTTCTTTGATGTCCAAGTGTTTGAACTTGTTCAACACTTTGTTTACGTAATGAGATTGACAAAGAGCAAAACCCCCACTATGTTTGGACACCTTAATCCCTAAGATAGTCTCTACCTCACCCAAATCTTTCATTTGGAATTGTGAAGTTAAATACTTCTTAGTTTCATTTACTCCTTCCATATTAGTACCGATAATGAGCATATCATCCACGTACAAACAAATAATAACACCATATTTGTCTGTAAACTTGGAATATATACACTTATCTGCACCATTATGTCGGAAACCATCCTTTAAAATGGTAGTGTCAAACTTTTCATGCCATTGTTTCGGTGCTTGTTTCAATCCATACAACGACCTTATCAATTTGCACACTTTGTGCTCATTCCCCGGAAGTACAAAACCTTCCGGTTGTTCCATATAGACCTCTTCGTCTAAATCACCATTGAGAAATGCAGTCTTAACATCCATTTGATGAATAACCAAGTTATTAATAGATGCTAATGCCATCAACACTCTAATGGATGTTATTCTTGCTACAGGAGCATATGTGTCAAAATAGTCTATCCCTTCTCGTTGTCTAAAGCCTTTGGCTACTAATCTAGCCTTGAAAGTTTGAAGTGAACCGTCCGTATTGTATTTCCTGCGAAATACCCATTTACATCCAATAGCTTTGGAACTTGGAGGCAAATCAGCGAGAATCCACGTATTGTTAGACAATAACGAATTCATCTCATCATCAATAGCTTCCTTCCAAAACGATGCATCTCTCGATTGCATCGCCTCCTTATAGGATTTTGGATCATCTTCAACGCTTAGTACAATAGGTATTAGATTAAACACCTTTGTCCTATTACCTTCAACTAAGAAAGTAATAGATTGCGAAGAAATGAAATCCGGATTTAAATATTTTTTCTTTCTAGCACGTTGACTTCTCCTAACCTCAGTTGGAGAATTTTGATTTTGTTCGTCAATACTAGAAGGATCACTGGAGAAATCTCCAACTATTGGTTCATTCAAATTTTCACTTGTTGAACTTTGATTTGAATCTGTTCTCAAGAACTTATTCTCAAGAAATTCAACATCTCTAGATTCAACAACTACATTGGATTCTAAATCTAGAATCCTGTATGCTTTAGAGTTTTCGGCATATCCAATAAAGACACCTTTAAGAGCTCTTGGCCCCAACTTAGTCCTCTTTGGATCCGGAACTCTATAATAGGCTAGACAACCCCAAACTCTAAGATAACTTAGATTTGGTTTTCGTTTCTTCCATAATTCATATGGAGAAACCTTAAACTTTTTAGAAGGAATTCTATTATGAATATAACAAGCCGTTAACAAGGCTTCTCCCCACAAATTCTTTGGCAAACCAGAGTTTATTAACATTGCATTTAGCATGTCAACTAAACTTCTATTCTTTCTTTCAGCCAAACCGTTCTGTTGGGGAGTGTATGGAGCACTTTTCTGGTGTATGATACCATTCTCCTCACATAATTGATTAAATTCAAGAGGAAAGTATTCACCACCACGATCACTCCTTAGAACTTTGATTTTCAATCCCGATTGATTTTCAATTTCCATTTTATAGACTTTGAACATGTCAAAGGCTTCATCTTTATGCCTTAGTAAATATACATAAGTATATCTAGAGGCATCATCAATGAAAGTAATGAAATATCGATTACCACCTCGGGTTAAAACTCCATTCATTTCGCAAATATCCGAATGAACAAGTTCTAAGAGCTCAGTTTTCCGTTCAACTTTCGGAAACGGCTTCTTTGTCATTTTTTCTTGTATGCATACTTCACATGTTCTTTCATTTTCATCTTTACAAGAAATTAAGGTATGCTTAGACATGAACTTAATAGTAGTATTACTAACATGTGCAAGCCTATCATGCCACAATGAAAAAGAAGAATCAACAGAGTAAACAAAAACCGCGGAATTTTTATTGATACTCAATTTGAACATCCCGTCGCAAGCATAACCCTTGCCGACAAAGATACCATTTTTGGACAATATAATTTTGTCCCCCTCCATTACAATCTTGAATCCACTCTTACAAACAAGACTAGCAGAGACAAGATTCTTAGAAATCTCGAGTACATGTAGTACATTGACTAATAACAACTTCTTTCCAGAAGTAAAGTCTAATTCTATACTACCTTTACCCAAGACTCTTGTGGCATTGCGGTTTCCCATCAGAACCTGCTGGCTATCATCCACAACATGGTAGGTCTTGAATAGATCCTTGTTG
Source organism: Eustoma russellianum (assembly GCA_036186865.1). Taxonomy (NCBI): domain Eukaryota; kingdom Viridiplantae; phylum Streptophyta; class Magnoliopsida; order Gentianales; family Gentianaceae; genus Eustoma; species Eustoma russellianum. Next base: position 8,432,551 of record AP025068.1, read on the forward strand.
TTGCACACGTGCACTGTTGTACCCGAATCGAACCACCAATCACTTGTGATCTCGTTCGTAGCCATATGAAGTTCTGTTACCATGCCAACATGCAATCCGGAGACCATTGCAACCAGTTGATCGGTTCCAATGTCTACCATATTTGCATTGTTGACATTCTGAGAATTACCACCCTGTTTTTGTTTCTTTCGAAACCAATAGTCTTTCTTCAAGTGACCTTTCTTGCCACAATTATAGCATCTCTTGCCTTTCTTAGATTCTGTTTTGTCTGTGGATTCAGCATAATCGGAGTTCTTTCTTTTGTTTCCAACCGAACTCCCTGCTTTTCCTTTGACATAATGCACTCTAGGTGCATCGTCAGAGACATGTCTCTTTACAAGACTCCTTGTCTCTTCATCAATTCGCAGATGCTTTTGAAGTTGTTCAAGGGAAAAAGATTCTGTTGAGTGCAGTAATTTCTTCCTGTAGTCATTCCAACTAGGAGGAAGCTTAGCAATGATCCCTTCTACTTGTAATGCCTCAGAAACTTCTACACCCAACTCTTTCAGTTTGGACACAATGACCTGCAACTCGTGCACTTGGTCCATGACTGAAAAATTTTCAACCATCTTAAAATTAAAATACCTCATCACCTGGAATTTGTCTGCACCTTGTTTTTCGTTGTTGTACTTGAACTCCAAGGCGTTCCATATCTCCTTCGGTGATGACGTTGCCGTGAACAAATCGTAGATACGATCTGACAAGTTGTTGAGGATATGCCCTCGGCAAAGCATATTATCCTCATGTCTCTTCCTCCAAGCAGCCTTGACCTCCTCGGAGTCCTCTTCATTTGGAGTTGGTAAATCCTTCAGATTTGGGTCGAGACAGTACCCAATCTGAAGTGCCGTCAAAAGGAACATCATCTTGTCCTTCCAGTGGAGATAGTTCGTTCCATTGAATCGATCCAACTTCATGCTCTCTTGATTCAAGTATGTCTTTGAATCCATCTTGAATATTCCTTACGATTGTTATTAAAATAGCAGGAAACAAGACAACGAAACAGGAGAACAAGAACAGAAATCTTGACTTGAGGCGTGTATACACACTTTCCGTAAGGAATATTTGCCCCCACTTGATGCTGCAGGGTTATAGGCAAACTTCCTCCTAGGATACAACAGCCAACAATCTCTAATCCTCAGCAAATAGGATTGAGAAACTATGAACTTTCATGAAACAAGAGTGTATTTGTAAAGGAAGAAGAGTATGGAATGCTAGTTTGATGTATGTTGCAAGATGATCATTCCAATGGGTTATAATAGCCTATTTAAAGGCTCTCAAACTCCAGAATGTCGTTGAAGGAGGTTGCAAGGCGATTGGATATGTCTTTTGGTGCAAAAGATATGATTTTCCATGAAAAGTCACATCTGTCAGGACATCGATCGATCGATGTGATCGATCGATGTCCTCAGTTCAACATCGAACTCTGCACTCTGGACACATCGATCGATCGATGTGACATCGATCGATGTCCCTAGTCAGACATCAGTCTCTGTATCCAGGACACATCGATCGATCGATGTCATCGATCTATGTCCGGCAGAATACTCAACTTCATTTCTAAGCCACATAGATCTATCCATTTGATACATGGATCGATCTAAGTCATGAGTCAAGCTATTCTTGCTTATTCCAATACCATTTTACCTTCATCTTTGATCTCAAAACACACACTCTTCATTCCATTGCTTTTACAAACTATTATAACAGTCGTCGCAATTTTTCAGGGAGCTAGAAGGAGTCGAAGTTATAATCCGCCGGTGCTATGGATCAAAACCAAGTCTGGGATCTTGTTGAATTACCTAAAAGTTGCAAGAGAGTTGATTGCAATTGGTTCTTTAAGACAAAACGAGACTCTAATGGTAATGTCGAGAGATATAAAGCTAGACTTGTTGTCAAAGGTTTTACTCAGAAGGAAAGCATTGATTATATAGAGACGTTTTTACCGTTGTCCAAGAAAGATTAACTTAGAATTACTATAATCTTGGTAGCTCATTACAACTTAGAGCTACATCAAATGGATGCCAAAACTTCCTTTCTTAATGGAAATTTAGATGAAGAAGTTTATATGGATCAACTGGAAGGTTTTCTATTGAAGGAAATGAACATATGGTGTGTAAATTAAAAAAGTCAATATATGGACTTAGACAAGCTTTCCGATAGTGGTACCTCAAATTTAGTGACACTGTGGCCTAATTTGGCTTTAAAGAGAACACGGGGGTGTATATATATGAATGTCAGTGGGAGCAAGTTTATTTTCCTAATCTTATATGTTGAAAATATTTTGCTTGCCACTAAAGATCTTGGTCTAATATACAAGACTAAGCAATTTCTCTCCAAGAACTTTGAAATGAAAGATATGAGAGAAGCGACTTATGTGATTGTGATTGATTACAAAGAATATTAGGGTTATCTCAAAAGGCCTATATTAATAAAGTTCTTGAGAGATTTAATATGAAAAAATGTTCAACAAGAATAGTTCCAATTCAGAAAGTGGACAAGTTTAATTTAAAACAATGTCCGCAAACTGAATTGGAAAGAGAACAGATGAAAAGTATTCCTTATATATCAACTGTTGGGAGCTTAATGTATGCTCAGACTTGTACCAGACCAGATATTAGCTTTGTTGCTGGAGTGTTAGGCAGATATCAAAGCAATCCTGAAATGGATCATTGGAAGACTCTAAATAAAGTTCTCAGATAGTTGCAAGGAACTAAGGACTACATGCTCATTTATAGAAGAATGGATCAATTAGAAGTAGTTGAATATTCATATTCAGATTATATAGAATGTGTTGATTCAAGAAAAGCAACATTCGGCTATTTGTTCCAATTAGCCAGAGGGGCAATCTCGTGGAAAAGTGTGAAGCAGTCTGTCATTGCTGCTTCCACCATGGAGTCTGAGTTTGTGTCATGTTTTGAAGTCACTATTCAAGGTTTATGGCTGTGATTGTCGACAGTATAGCTAGGCCGCTGAAAATTTATATTGACAATACCAGAGCAGTCTTCTTTTCTAAAAACGACAAATGCTAAAGGTGCTAAGCATATTGAGATAAATCACTTTTTCGTTAAAGAAGAAGTTTAGAAACAAAGAGTGTCAATTGAGCATATTAGCACAGGCCTTCTGATAGCAGATTCGTTAACGAAAGAATTGCCACCAAAGACATTTCATGAGCATGTTGAACATATGGGCATTGTTAGACATCATGAATGATATGTATTAATGTATTGACACTCTGAGCTCAACAAATATTATTTGTTTCTGATATTTCCTGTTTTTGATCATGGTGTATACATAATTGTAACAGAATTATATTACAAGAATGAATGTGCATTTAAGTTGTATCTTACTCTTCATTAAAGGTTGTATTAAGGATAAGTTTATTGATGTAGTACATGGAAGGAAGTTTGTCAAAACAGATGATTTACAACCGCCATGACTCATATTAAACTTTACTTACTCATAACATTATAAGAGACCGATATTATGGTTAAAAGATTAAATTATATACTAAAGTGCACGTTATAGTTCTATATATCATATAAGATGTCACAAGAAACAAGTGAGAGAATGTAAGGTTGTGTACCTTGTAATATATTGCCTATATGATTTATAATTTAATCCTAATTGGTTATTTGTGAAAAGTTGTCGTGAAGGGTTATGTCTTTTAAGTTCAAGAGACACAATTCTTCATTAAATGGACATTTCTATTTATCAAGGGGTGTTAGTCTAAAGGTTATGATGAACACACCTTTTTGTTACATATAAATATGGATGAAGATCCTCTCCTCACCCTTGTCATTATCTTTACTTATCCATCAAAGTAGACATTAAAGAAAGAGGTAGTGGAAAGAAACCTTCATCCAAGAATAAGAGTTGTCTACATCAAAGTTGAAGTTTTCGTTCATCAAAGACGCTTTGGCTTGCCGAATCATGGAGAAAGGTATACGTTCTCTAATCATCATCTTTGAGTTATTGTGAAATGATTGAGTATATGACATCATAGATTTCTAAATCCTAAAAAATTATGACTTACATGCTAGCTTTACTAATTTCGGGATGTGTTGAATACTTGGTTTGGCTGACATAATTATAAGTAGTGTATATTTAATAATCAAAACCTACATCACAAACACCACAAATAGTCCAGATGGGATTTGCAGCGACAACTCTCCCCCTCATCCTGCCGCTCCCCCGCCTCCTTCCCTCCCCCCTTCACTTCTTTTCCCATTAGTTCTGTGTAAAAATACTAAATAATCATTATGGCTCAGTAGAGCTCCCCATTCTTGGATAGCCGAGACCTGATATTGATTTCCGAATTAAATGACAGCTCCAGGGTGACCTATCTGGTTAGTTCAGCTATCACGGCTGGAATCCAATCATGTACCAAGTTTAAGATATCCACACAGATAGATTTTTCCCCCTTTTTGACAATTTTCAACACGAAAAATGACTTAAAGACAAAATAGGTCAAAATACCTGTCCATTTGCTATATTTGAAGTTACAGAGTGCTCAAATCATCCATGGCTAACAAGGTTTGGGATCTCCTCACCCCCATTTTTCTCATCCTCTTTGTGACCGCGTGACACGTGGCAGCAAGGGAGGGTGGTGAGGCTAGATGAACGTCACCTGCATCTAGTTTCACCACCTTCCCTTGCTGCCACGTGTCGCGCGGTCACGGGTCACCGCACCCCCTTACGGTGAAGGGATCCTATCCCGGCTAACAATATCTGTGGTTTATAGCTAAAAATCCTCACAGTTGCGATAGATGGTTTCAACCCAAGCCACAATTATCTACTCTAAAACTCATTCATTATCTTGTTTAAGGGTTCATGCAGTTGAGCAGTTCTGGGTGAGGTTACCGCTGGTATTTCACTACTACGCATACTTGTTTACAGCTTACGAATAAAAAGGCAAGGCATAATTGTACAAGAAGGAAGGAGAAACATATCCGGGTTAGGACTAAAAGGAAACAACAGTTTTCTTACCACTTCTAAACGTATTCCTACATGATTACAGCCTAGCATAAATAATTTATACATCAACAAATCATGTCATTTATTAATAAAACAGTGAATTCAACCGACTAATGGAAAAAAGGCGTTCGTGATGCACTAGGTTCTTGTGTTTACGCAAGGTCTGCGGAAGGACCGGATCGCTTTGCGATCTTATGTGTACAGCCTTATCCTATATTTTATGTATGAAGCTGTTTCCGCGGCTCAAACCCGTAGCCTCAAGGTCACCAATCAGCAACCTTACCAGTTGATCCAAGGCCCGCCCTCTACAACCCACTAATGGTGATGGTGTAAAATTTCTAATAAAATCGCACATACCTCAAGGACTCTTTGTCTAACCAATTCACACAAATAGAGTTTGGAATGCTGTTCTAATCACATCATGAATTAGCACCAGATAGCACAATGATACGAGCCTTTGGAACACACGTCTAAGGTAGACATATACTTTACCCAAGACGTGCTTGTCTTGAAGTTTGTTGATTTATGAAATGTAAAAGCGTGCGCGCGCACACACATATATATACGAAAAATCTTTAGGTCTAATGGTTGAGTAGCATTTATCCTAACCCTAGGTCTCGAGTTCGATTTTTCTCCCCAATTTTAAATATATATACACAAATATATACACACACAAATATAAACAGCACGACGTAGATCATGTATAAAACACAGATTTTTGTCAAGCAAAGAGGTTAAAATTAAGGCCTAGCAAATTTTCAGAACTAGGAAGAAACAAGCTTTGTTCGAGCCAAGACCAAGCTAATTTTATGACTAGTGTACTTATTTGATCTCCCAAAAATGTTTAAGCATTTATTGATCACTCAGGTAATGCTATGCAAGACAGATATAAAACGAAGGAAATTTCTCATAAAGATCATATAATACAAATTTTGTCATATCTTCTAGTCCATCCCATGAAACATACCATGTGCATTCAGTTTTTTTAGTTTTAATATATGTGACAGAATCTCATTGGATGGACTAGAAGATGTGGTCGAAGTTGGATTAAAAGATCTTCGGCTCGTTTTCTCCAGAATGTCAGTCACAAACTGTCCGTTTTTGAAAGACTTTCAGAAAGGTTTTTAAGATCAAATTGTTAAATCAGGCAAAAAGATTGAGCAGAAACTTTTTTGTATTGATATTTTTCGTATGCTTTGTATTACAACCTTGTTCTCCATATATACAACCCAACACTCCTATACACAAGGTAAATCTAGTCAGCTAATCAATTATCCTAGTCATACAATCAGCCTAATAATCAGCCTAGTAATTACACAGATCTCTATTTATGTTACTTTCCTATTTCTACTGATTCTTGTAATTACAATCCCGTGATTTTGGCAACTTTCCAACACTCCCCCTCAAGTTAAACCGTGGGATCGCCAACGTTTAACTTGGACAACGCATTCTCAAAGACTTGTGTACTTACCGCCTTGGTCAATATATCAGCTAACTGCTCTTCAGAGTGTACAAACGGAAGCTCAATAAGTCCACAATCTAGTTTCTCTTTGATGAAGTGTCGATCAACTTCTACATGTTTCGTACGGTCATGCTGGACAGGATTTGAAGAGATACTAATCGAAGCCTTATTGTCACAATTCAATTTGATTGGGCACTTGACCTGGAATCCAAGTCCAGTCATTAACTTGTGTAGCCATAATACTTCTGTTACGCCTTTGACTATCCCTCTGAACTCAGCTTCAGCACTTGACAATGAAACTACCTTCTGTTTTTTGCTCTTCCATGTTACCACATTCCATCCAACCAACGTAAAGTATCCGGACGTAAATCTTCGATCACTTTGGCTACCAGCCCAATCAGCATCAGTATACGCCTCTATATCTAGATGTCCACGGTTCTTGAATATCAATCCTCGTCCTAGAGAACCCTTTAAGTACCTGAGAATTCTCATAACTGCATCAAAATGGTGTTTCTGGGGATTGTGCATGAACTGACTGACAACACTAACAGAATATGCAATGTCTGGCCGAGTGTGAGATAGATAAATCAACTTCCCCACTAATTTTTGATACTTTTCTTTGTTAGTACTGGGGGCCCCCTTTACAATTTCAAGCTTATGATTCACTACCATTGGTGTGGCGGCTGGTTTGCAATCAATCATTCCTACTTCAGTAAGTAGATCCAAGATGTACTTCTTTTGAGAGATATATATACTAGAGGTCGATCTCAGCACTTCGATCCCTAAAAAGTATTTAAGCCCTCCCAAGTCTTTCATCTCAAATTTTGTGAACAAGTACTCTCTAAGTCTGGCAATCTCTTCAGTGTCGCTATCAGTGATTATCATATCATCTACATAAATTATTAGGCACGTCACAAGACTACCCCTTCGTTTGATGAATAGTGTGTGGTCGGCATTGCTTTGTTGATATCCATCATGTTTCATTACGGTAGTAAATCTTCCAAACCAGGTACGGGGAGACTGCTTAAGTCCGTACAGTGCTTTGTGTAGCCGACATACTTCCCTTTTGCCGAATTCTGATGAGAACCCCGGGGCGGTTCCATATATACTTCCTCTAACAGATCACCATGGAGAAACGCATTATTTACATCAAATTGTTGCAAAGGCCAGTTTTCAGTAGCTGCAACCGATAGTAATACTTTGATTGTATCAAGTCGAGCAACCGGAGAGAAGGTCTCAGAATAGTCAATACCATATGTCTGTGTGCATCCTTTGGCCACCAGTCTTGCTTTACGCCGCTCAATACTTCCATCTGCCCTGTATTTTATCGTGAACACCCACCTGCATCCGACGGGACTCTTTCCTGGAGGGAGCACACATTTTTCTCATGTCTTATTTTTCTCCAAGGCCTTCATCTCGATTACCATCGCATCTCTCCATTCTGGAATGTTTTCTGCTTCCGCAGCATTCCTGGGTATTGTTTCAGAGCAAAAAGAGGCAAATTGCACTTTTGCATTTTCAGAGATACTCCCCCTGTTCATATTAAGCGGATACTTGGAGGACCTTGCAACTTTTGTGGGTGAGTACCTGTTCGGCGGGATTCCTCTGTTTACTCTTGGTGGTAGAGTACATACCTGTTCCTGCATAGTATGGTTAGAATAATCCCCCATGGTTTCATTCGTATTCTCCGGGGGATACTCATGGGACATATCTGGGTGGTCATGGGGTATGTGAGGAGTAACAACATCTTCAGGGGTGATGGGGGATGGTAAATCACAGGTATATGGTAAATCACAGGTAGTAGTCTTACCTTTTGTTTGTTGCAGTGCATTCATCTCGGGATTATTGTCGGATACTGGAAGACTGGTCTGTATGTCTGTTGAGTGGGCAGCACGGTCGGCGCCACCTACTTGTCCTGTTGGCTCAATCGATCCCGAAAGCCATGCTTGGGAACCATTGGTTAAGGACTCCCCCTGTTCCCTAGTATGGGTTTCATAATAATATTCGGTTTCGACAAAGGTACAATTTAGGGTGATGATAATTTTCTGGGTTTTAGGGTTATAACAGCGATAGCCTTTTTGGGAGGTGGCATAACCGACAAATACACATTTTTCGGCACATGGTTCAAGTTTGTGTCTTTGACTTCGGGGAACATGTGTGTAAACAGTACAACCAAATACTTTAGGTGGTAATGTGTACAGAGATGGTAGAGTGGTGTGGGTGGAGAAGACTTGGATGGACATTTTATGGTGGAGTATAGTAGTAGGGAGTCGATTTGTGAGATAAGTCGCAGTGACCACTGCCTCGGGCCAAAAACTCAAAGGTACTTTTGAGTCAAGCATCATAGCACGTGTCATTTCGAGTAAAGTACGATTTTTTCTTTCGGCAACTCCATTTTGCTCAGGAGTGTGTGGACAAGAGGTTTGATGTATAATCCCGATATCACGAAAGAATTGTCCCAAACCCCCATCAAGATATTCTCCACCATTATCCGAACGAAGAATTTTGATTGTTTTCTGAAACTGGTGTTGAATCATTTTATAGAATTCAATAAAGCGTGAGGTAACATCTGATTTGTGTTTAAGGAGATAAATCCACGTCATACGCTTGTAATCATCAACAAAGATCACAAAATATTGAAAACCAAGTGGTGTGGACACAGGCGATGGGCCCCATACATCAGAATGGACCAGATCAAAAATAGAACTAACACGTGTATTATTAGAACTATAAATAGCTCGAGTTTGTTTAGCCCGAAGACAAGTGTCACATGCAGGAACGGGTAATTGGGAAGTAAATAAAGCAGGAAAAAGTTTCTGGAGATAGGGAAAAGAGGTATGCCCTAACCGCCGATGCCAAAGCCATAACTGACGGGAGACCGCACCGGTGGCAAGATTGGACTGACCATGTCGCACCACCGTATCAACATAGTACAGGCCATCCTTCCCAGTACCACGTCCAATAATTTCCCTCGTATGAATGTCCTGCAACAGACAAAAGGTAGGATACATTAGGACAACACAATCTAAGGTTTTTGTAAGGTGACTAATAGATAAGAGTTTATTTGAAAGTGAGGGTACATAAAGGCAATTGGATCAAGTAATAGTAGGAGAAATGGGAATAGTTCCTCCTCCTGAGACGGGAACAAGTTGTCCATTCGCGGTTTCAATGGAGGACTTCGTGGGAGGCGTGACGTGTATAAAATCGTTTGGATCATAGGTCATGGTATCGGTTGCCCCACAGTCAAAAATTCATTGGGATGTTTTTGACTGTGAGGAAGTACGGGTAGTATGATAGGCAAAGGAGATAGATTTTGGGGATATTGTGGAGTACTTTATAGTTTGTCGGTCGGTTTGTAAACTTTCAGAAGATTGAGGACTGATTTGAGGTTTTTCGAAAGTATGGGACTGAAGTGTATATGAGGGATAAATGTCCAGGGCTCCGGTTGTAATTTTCGGATTCAGAGGGCCTGAGACTGCATTTTTTGATCCTGTGGGGGGTAATTTAAACATACTAAACAGGGTAGGGACTTGGGGAGTAATTAAAGAAGTATTTAAATGGGAAAGGGGATTAGGGTTTTCCCTCATCCCCTTTCTACCTCTGCCACCATCTTCTTCTAGGGCCTTCCGGTCCCTTCCTGCTGCAATTCCTTCGTCTCCTTCCAATGGTGGCTGGGGTGATTTGTCTCCACCGCTTGAGGCAACTGTGAGGCCAGCTGTTCCTTTCCCCTTATCCTGCTCCTTCACCAAAGCTTTGTGGGCTTCCCACCATTCGGGAAAGCCATGAAGTTTGAAGCACTATTCTATGGTGTGTCGTCTTTGTCCACGGTGACTACATATCAGGTTGGATTTGTCTTCTCGGAGTGATGGCCCTCCTGACCGAGAAGACGAAGCCCCTCGTCCCTTTTTCTGTTTGCAGTTTGCTGCGGTTGCTTGGCCCTTTGATGGCCAAGACATGCCCTACTCCCAGTGATGTGTGTACTGAGGGAGTCTGTTCCATCATAACTCTGTATCTGACTTCTGATCTTCGGATCTCATTGTAAGCAATTTCTGCGGATGGAAGAGGATCCCTCTTGAGCAGATCTCGTTTGATAGGTCCATACCTATCACTGACTGCAGTGAGCAGTTGGTATAAACAATGTTCTTGCACCCGTTTGTTGAATGTAGTGATATCTTTTTCGCAATCCATGGGGCTGGGTTCTTTGATGTCAATGAGCATCCATAAATCCTGCAACCAGCGCCAACATTTGTCCAGGGGTCGATCCCCCTATCTGATTGAGTTTGCCTGGCGATGAAGATCAAAGATGTGGATATTATCACTTCCTGAGCCATAAGTGATGGCCAAGCCATCCCATAGAGCCCTAGCCGTTGGATACCGTGATGCGTTACTGACTAGATTATCCTCAATGTTGTCAATAATCCAGGTAAACACCAACTGATCCTCTTGTTCCCACTTGGAATAGGCAGGATCAGTTTGGCTGGGGATTGGAGAAGCCCCTGTGATGTGGACACTCATCCCCCTGCCCAGAAGGGCTCTCTTCATTAGATTGCACCACAATGGGTAATTGTTACTGTTTAACTTTACTTTGATCACCAGATTGTCCATATTTTTGGTCACCGTTGGGATTGGATTAATTTTGCTCTGTAAGAACAGTGCAAATTGTTCATTCAAGTCAAAGCCTGCAGGAAATGTAAGTGCTGGCCTTGAATGCTCCGGGGTATGTTCTGCTTCTTTTGACATTCTGAAATATGATGTGCAGGAACTTGCAGAGTGGGGTGAAGAACTGTGATGCTGATACTACGCAGATACTATGTGGTTACGAGTAAGGTTTACTGAGCCACGCAGGTAAGTATGGGTACAGATACTTGATGTGAGAAAGGATATGAAGGCTGTGATGAAATCTTTTCTGAGCCTACCAGAAAAAAACAGACTTTTCTGGATCTATTGCTCTGATACCATGTTAAATCAGGCAAAAAGATTGAGCAGAAACATTTTTGTATTGATATTTTTTGTATGCTTTGTATTACAACCTTGTTCTCCATATATACAACCCAACACTCCTATACACAAGGTAAATCTAGTCAGCTAATCAATTATCCTAGTCATACAATCAGCCTAATAATCAGCCTAGTAATTACACAAATCTCTATTTATGTTAATTTCCTATTCCTGCCCCGTGATTTTGGCAACTTTCCAACACAAATAGATACGCAAATCAGATTCAATGAAACGCTGATTTCTATGTGACTACAAGTCTGAAATCCCAGCTATACGAGTATGATGATATTTAACCAAATACAAGTATATTTTTCACATGCAAAAATCCTTTAAAGTGATATATCAAGAGCAATCAAGCAAATTTTTTTTGCAGCATAACACAAAGTTTAGACAACAATTCTTTCTTTATCGGGTAAGACAGCGCACGGATTGGGTTCAAGTAAACTCCAATCCAACATGCAACCAGATTTAATGATCAAATTAGTTTTATTACAACTCAATCTGCTGTTTTGATTATAATTTCTTCTTCTGATTAGGTAGTATTTTGAATATGTGACTATTTATCTTCTCTCTACGAGATATTTCCACATCCACCCGATAAAGCTGCATTTGAGCTTGAAAACCAACTTGCAATGGTAATTTAGTGAAGTTTATCAATAATTTAAACTATTTTCGCTTGTTGATTAAATCCCGTTAAAATACAGAAATAACGTTTTCGGTGCATTAGACTTTCGCGTTTCTACAGGTTGCGAAAAAAAGCCGTTCGCAATATGATGTACACAGCCTTACACCTACCTACAGTAAAATGCAGAAAGATCCCTCGCCTACAGTTTGGAGTCCCAAAGGAGCTCAAATCCCACATGCAATAATAGAATTTAATTTAGGTTAATCCATTGTGTGATTGCATAACTCCTTAGATTTGATAGCTTTTCTTTTTGGCAGTTAAAAATCCATAGTTGTTGAAATGAGAACTGCAATCGGTCAAAGGCTAAGGAAAAACATATTGGCTTCTTCCTCATTGGCTCTCCAATGTACGAGCTTCAAGAACCCACCTGATCTTCTTCTCTTGCTGAGGCTATTATCTCATGATGTTCGTGAATTAATCTTGAGGAAAAATGTGAGATTAGGCTTGCGTCTTGTTTGGAGATCCAACGGATGAAAGTTTGTTCTTGCAAATTCGGTGAAAGAAGGGAATGTATGAACAATAAATTCTTGGGAAAAGGAATAGACCAAGAGAATTAGCATGCCTTGTCCTTATAGTTCTGCGTACAAAATCCCAAAGGAATAAATAAATAAATAAATATATAGAAGGGAAAAAAGAAATTATTGCATGTATTTCCCATTATATAATATGAAAATGACAAGCTCAACTTTATTATTTACTCCGTCTCAAAAAAGATTCTTCATGTCAAACTTACATACATTTCAAAAAAAAAAATTAGCTAAAACATTAACTTAACGTTTGTATTTCCTGATTTGTAAAAAACTCATTTAATAAAGACAAACTAATAATTGAACCACTATTCTTTTATTATTTCATTCATGGAATATAGATAGGCATTTGAAAATAAACAAAAAAAGAAATATAAAAAGACTACAAAAAAAAGGAAATATAAAAAGACTATTTGGAACGGAAGTGTTATGGATATACTGGAATATCAAAGATAAACATGATGTTGATATACATTGTAGAGATAGACGTTATAGTAGATGTGGATATCCAAAATATTACGAATCTCTTTTGTATATCAGATAAGATGTAGATATTCAAAAGGGTTTGTCCAAGTTTATCTTCACTCCATTGAGTCCTATAAATAGGACCACATATCATATATGAAAGATACACCTTGAGATACAAAGTTCTCTTGTTTCTCCTTTCTCTTTACTATACTTGCTTGAGTTTATAACACGTTATCAGCACGATAAATCTATCAATTTCTTTTTAGAAAATCGAGTGACAGAAATGGATGGGGAACGGTTCCCAGAATATCAATGGCCAAGCTAGTGGTGGATTTCTCTGGGAAGAACCAATGCTGGAAACAGACGATTATGGTTAGCCTTTTCTTTCTCTCCTTTACACAAATATATGTTTATGTTTTTACATGACTGTACATACTTGTGTCTGTTTCCTTCATTGAATATCGTGAAAAGAAAAGCTTGTTTGGCTGATGAGCCTTGTATTTTCGTCTCCCTGTGGATATGGACGGAATGTTAGTTTGCTTAATGCGGCAGCCTCTTTTATGTGTCTGCTAAGTGTATGTTTTTATGTCCGAAACGTTGCAATAATGCAATCGGTGTTGTTGAATTTGAATTTGGCTTTGCGGGAATCACTCTTACCTGTATGCTGTGCTCTCCTATTATGATGAATACTCAAAGTGGTGATTTTTGGATGAATCTGACATTTTTTTTGAAGATTTTTTTATTTAATCATTTGTCTTTTGTTTAGTTTAGGTTATTAATCGATGGAGCCATTTTCTGATGATACATGTGAAGGGAGCTCTCAGATGTATTATTTATTTTGCTTAGTCATAAGAAGAAATGGTTCTTTGTTATGGGTGATCGTATTCATCTATTGCTCTCCTTTATGGTTGATTATCCTACAGAATGCTTAGTTTTCTGGGGGCTAGTTTTGAATCCCAACTTTTCCGGTGTTCTATCGGAGGAAGTTTAGCTTTATTGCTCCTATTTGCATTTATATTGTTACCTATTTCAATTTTATGTTCGAAATATTATAAAAAAAAAAAACTAATCTAGCCTGAAGTCTAGATTTATTTTGAAATTAGAAGAATAATATATGGCTTGCATACATATGGGCAAACTGTTATAATGCCCGAAGCATGATCATAGATGCCACACCCGAAGTATCAATTGTTGATATACCCGACGCATGAATAATTTTCATGCCTGACGCATGAATTGTTGGCATAACCAAAGTGTTATGCCTGAAACATAAATAAGTGTCATGATCAAAGCATGAATAGATGACATGCTTGCAGTATGAATAGTTGTCAGGAAACATGAATAATTGATATACCCGCAGTATAAATAGTCGAATAATTCAAATACTCAAAGCACAAATAGGCGACATGCCGGAAGCATGAGTAGTCGACATGCCTAAAGTATGAGTAGTGGATATGTCTACAACACAAATAGTGTCATGCTTGAAGCATGAGTAGTAGACATGCCCGAAGCATGCATAATCGACACGCCTGAAGCGTGTACCTTTAACTCGACTATCCGTAACTCAACTACTCATTGTTCTATTGAGTTTATAAATCGCTGTCATGAATAGTTACCATGCCTATAGCATGAATTATTAGATATGCTGAAGCAGGATATTATTGAGTCTATAGTTGATGCTCATCTATGGATCTATGCACATCTTTAAGTATATTTTATTAAAAGCAATAGCTCTAATATACTCAGGTTTCTTTAGGAGATAGGTTGAGATGGTTCATCTTTTGCATATTGTGTAATTTCTTTTCCGTCATGATTTATGGAGGCGTTACACTACATTTGCTTGTGTGTATCAAATGTCATGAATTCTTGGTGTGGTTTCCTTGCTACTCTTCCATTTGCTGCATTTTGATCATCAGACATCAGTTGCATCTTTGAGTATATGCCAAGTTCCACTTCAAGAAATTCCCAATGAAGCCAAAACCGAAGCAGAACCCTTTTGAGGGTGGCCTAAAACATTTATTTCCTTTGCTGATCCCATTTGAATAGTGATACTTCCATCTATACTATGATATCGTAGGCAGGATTTCTAACTTTATGACCCCCTCAAGCAGAACATAGCATTGAAGTTAGTCTATATTTTCTCTGGGTTAATCTTTTTAGGAGAATACTATGTATTAAAGGTATAGCAAACACGTTCACAGAAGGAGAATATACATATCGAAAGCCTCTTAGTTGCTTAACTAGCCATAAACATGACCACAACTCCCCCGAGAGAAGCTTGAGCTTCCCAGATCTATGCTACTGTGAGCAAATTCCTTGTTTTTCTGTCTTCTCGATTCCAAAGGCCACAAAATCCCTGAAATGATCCTTTTATCTCTAGCCTTGATGCGTCACCCTTCCAATTTTTGGTAATGAGCAAAAGTGGACATATGGATTAACCTATTAAGTTCCTACCCAGTTATTCCGGCACGTAGTTGGCTTGTGGCTGCGGAGTAAGAAATTAAGTATATATAGACAAACCCTTTGGACAAAGGAAAGCAAGAGATATGTGCTCTTGTGCCTCTCATCTGATTACATTTTCCAAAATCACCTCCAATCCTCCTGTTCGTTTTTCAAAACTATTGAGAACATGAATATTCCATTGCGCAAAAATCTCCCGTTGTGCATTTTTAACCCACATTAGTTTAAGGTTGGGCCAATGTCCTATATGACTCCGCACTGGATCTAGACAAAACCTGCTGTTTTTTTTGTTCTTCCAAGATAGTTGGTTACATCCTGCAAATATGCAGAATTTGGCGATAGAAATTCGAACCCTGGAAGAGGTAGCCCAATCAATTAGATAAATTCTTTTTTTAGAATGATTATGAATAAGTTTTGTTTTTCTATTATAAGATTGGAACTAGGTTAGAATTTGCACTAATGTTATTATGAATAAACTAGTTTGCATGATTATTATTATTTTCTTTAAATGATTCCAATAAATTAGAGCGATTTTTTTTACTTTTCCTTTTCTGATACTTGAAATCAAACAATAAGAGTCATATATGTTCTATTAGAACTTTACCAAAGATGAATGATTTGAATATATGTCTAGTTGACAGTGGAATGACACACACAACGGGCTCTAGAAGAGTTCTAATTGGCAAAAGCAAGTGTTAGTACCAATTCGAGTACTACGACATTGATTGAGGGCTCCAGAAGAGCAACCATTTTAACGGGTGATACATGTATTGATTAATATGGCATCATTTCCCACCAAGTCAAAAGGAAACTATCGAGTTTAGAAGATATACGCCTTAATGGCGTTCATATTGAATCATAAATGAGGGGAATATGAAATTTCAATAATTCAAGCCAGAAGCTTGTTAAAGAAAAACTTCCAATTTTCTCTATGGATTGTATTATGCGACTATACATCAAGTCGAATATGATATTGTGATGAACCAGAAGTTCGATGATAAATGTTATTTATGACATAATCGACTTGGTCACCCAGATAGAATAATGATACGTACAATTGTATAACATTCACATGTGCATTCTTTAAAGAACCGGAAGATTCTAGAAACTCTTTTATGAAAAAAAAGATTACATTATCTCGTGATTTTGTGTGTGTTGCTTGTTCATGTGAGTTTGCTTTTGAAAAGACTAGTAGCTTTTGCCAAGCTTCTTGCTCAGATTATATGATTATCTAATTAAATTTATTTTAATACATGTGAATCCCAAGCTTTCAATGATTATTGTATGTCTTGAGATTGGCGTTGGGCATTCAGTTGCAAGTGTGCACACTTAAAATGGCCCAGCAGTGTCATTTATTAAACCTTTACAACTAATTGCTAGACGTTTGATTTTAAGGTCCAATTTACCTACATGAGCTTGGGAACATGCAATTATACATGCATCAGCATTTTATGCATGCATTAGCATTGATTTGGTGAGCTAGTTTTCCCGCCGTTAGGGGGAGAGAAAGTGCCGGTTCCTGAAGAACGGCGTGAAATTACATGGAACGTTCCTTCACTATCTCACCTTAACACACGAACAAATTAATACGAGCAAGAAGCAAAATGATAACAAAATCCCACGTTTTGGCGATGAATACGCCGATTCGACTTGATGTCTCTGAAGGACATGATAATGGTATACCAAAAACAAGTCTAAAACGTGGACGCCCAGTTGGTGTAAAAGATAAAAGCCCTCGAAAGAGAGTGGTACAAATAATACTCCAGAAGAGAATACTCAACAAGAGATTATATGTTCACAACTTAAAAGCGCTATAGAAATAAGAACTGATCAGTCTAAAAATCAATAAACAAGTTGCTCCCGAAGAAGCAAGTGAACACAATTTTGAAAAGATCTCATTGAATTATAAGAGAAAATTGGGATAGACAAATGATCATTGTTGATCATGTATTGATTGAGGGATTGCATGTGAAGTTATGAATCAGGATCCTGAACCAATGTTAACTGAAAAGTGTCGACACAGAAATCATTGGCAAAAAATATAAAGATGCAATCCAAACCCCTGAAGGGAAAGTCGCAAAGCATTTGGACCCATAGTCTAAAACCCTTGAAGGAAAAATCGAATTCGTAAATTATTTGACCTGCAGTCAAACCCCTGAAGGGATCACATATATTGGATATAAATGGGTTTTTCACAAAGAACTAGGCTTGACTATGATGAAACATATTCCCCGATAATTGATGCCATAATATTACAATATTTAGTCAGCCTAGCAGTCAATTAAACCTTGATATGCGGTTAATGAATAAAGTTACCGCTTACTCATATGAATTATAAAACGATGATATAAAATCCCAGAAGGATTTAAATTGCCTGCAGCATGTAATCAAAGGATGAAAGAATTATACTCAATCAAATTATAGAAAAGATTGTATAGACCAAAACAATCTGGCAGGATGTACATGTCGATGATCTAAATCTTGTTGGAACTCCTGAAGAGCTTACTACAACCTCTAGTAGTATCATGAAAGAGTTTGAGATGAAAATCTTTATGAAGATCATATGTTCTCTCAGCCTGCAGATCGAGCCTTGAGTAGTCATAGCATGGTACGATCGAAAGACTCATTTCGACCACCAGAAGATAACGAAGAATTATTAGGTCCTGAAGTACCATATCTTAGTGTTGTTGGTGTTTTAAAGTATCTTGCGAATTTTGATACCAATAGCATTTCAATGAATTTATTGAGAAAGTATAGTTCAACATCAACACGAAGACATTGGAATGATGTCAAACACATTTTTATCTTCTTGAACCACCATACGAGTGTTTATACTACTCAAGGAAGGTATCTCCACAATTAGTGGATTATGCTGATGCTGGTTATCTATCTGACTCGCATAAGGAAAGACCACATGATGGATATGTTTTGATGCGGTCATATTACGGAGATGAATGAAACAAACAGTAACAACCATCTCTTCATCATTATAAGATTTTGACATTGCATGAAGCAAGCTGTGAATACATTTGGTTGAGGTCGATGATCCAGCATATTGAAGACGCCGAAAACAATGTTTGAGGATCATGGAAGATGTATTGTTCAAGTTGAAAATGGCTACATCCAAGAAGAATGAAGCATGTATCACCAAAGTTCTTGTACACTTATGATCTCGAGAAGAATGATGATATTAATATTCAGCAGATACAATCAAGCCAGATTTTTGATGACTTGTTCACAAAAGCGCTACATTTAAAGAGATGATCTACAACATTGGAATGCGTCGACTCAAAGATCTCTTGCCAGCATCAGGAGGAGTGTGATTACTACATGCACACTGTACTCTTTTTCCTTCGTCCAAGTTTTTTATCCCACAGGGTTTTTCTTGGCAATGTTTTAACGAGGCAGTGTATCACACTTACCGATTTTTATGAATATGTACTCTTTTTCCTTCGACCAAGTTTTTATCCCACTGGATTTTTCTTGGCAAGGTTTTAATGAGGCATATTCTATAAAGTTTGGATATCCAAGGAGGAGTGTTATGGATATACTGGAATATCAAAGATAAACATGATGTTGATATACATTGTAGAGATAGACGTTATAATAGATGTGGATATCCAAAGTATTACGAGTCTCTTTTGTATATCAGATAAGATGTAGATATTCAAAAGGGTTTGTCCAAGTTTATCTTCACTCCATTGAGTCCTATAAATAGGACCACATATCATATATGAAAGATACACCTTGAGATACAAAGTTCTCTTGTTTCTCCTTTCTTTTTACTATACTTGCTTGAGTTTATAACAGGAAGAAGTATTAATTGCCATTTTACAGAAAGAAAACTATTAATGAATACAATTTATTCTTAAATCTCACATTAATTTTCGATATCTTACATTGTTATTTTATACTGTATGATATTCCATATAGGAATAATTATTCGTAAATTATAACACATCGCCATTTCAACGCCCATGCACCCACTCCCCCCCCCCCCCGGCGGCACACCACCACTAAAGAAAATCAACTCCTCAAGAAATTATTGTATCAGGGTGTTAAAAAAACCACAACAAAATATGCACCATATGCACAAGATACTCCTTAATCTTGCCCTGCAGTTTCACCTTCACATTTTTTTTAACTTTTCGATGGTCGGAATAGATGCAATTTCTTCTACCCAATAAACCTTGGACATAGTAATAAAGCTGGTAAATCTCTATCTTCAACTCCCCCCCCCCCCCCCCCTCCTTTACAGACACTTCCAAATTTTCCAAATGGAAAGAAAAAAAGAAAAGAAAAGAGGAGAAGAGCATACGCCACAGCTGGAAAGCAGTTCCCCAATCTCTCTTGGATTCACACAAGTACAATAATTTGGAACATTACTTGCCCAGGACAGGACTACTCAAAGTGCAGCTACTTTGCTACACCATTTCATCACCTGTAGAATTGATGCAAGGGCAAACGAGAAGAATCTGGACACTTTTAGGGACGTTTAAGAAGAAGATTCAATCCTTTCTAAACAAGACGTTCACCATAATAACGTTCACTTATTGATCAGTACTTGCCTTGAAAAGTAGCAGATTCATCCATAACAGTTACTAGATACACTTTACCTCTCCTTGGAGAAAAATCAGAGTCTAACATGAATCACCGCTCTACGTGATATCCAAGTTCCTCGACCATAAAAGATGGGCTGAAGTGAGAAATGATGGATAAATATCTGACAAATACAGATATGTATGTATCTTCTGAGACTAGGATTACGGACGGTCTGCAAATTTAAACTAGAGTACTATGTAGATTACGGACTGTCTGCAACTAAATGTTAGTTTATGCCTCCCGAGTCATTCAGTGTCAATCTGGCTAAGACGTCATTAATCTCTCTGCTTTAACGCTTGCTCTACTTAGGTAGACTGTTGAGGATCAGCGCCTGCACGCTGGTCATTACTTCTAGACCTTGGATCATCTTCCCCAGGGACTTCCCCAAGTCTCTCCTGAAAAAATCGGAAACATTTGATCCAAAACAATTCCAGTGCCACGTTAAACATGGAGTCAATGGCTAAGCCTTCCAACATGTTTTACCAATACAATCTTTATGAGAAGGTAAACTAAAATGAACACCTATGATTGCCAGAAGGTAGCATAAGCTGAAAATTTAAGGTTCATAATGTGAATAGCCAAACAAGAAGATCTCATTGTCTTAGACAGGAAAGTTTGCAGGTTTACAAGGGTCAAAAAATTAGATGCTCTAAGCATCAGTGATGAAAAAATGACTATCACACAAGAATGATCAAAACATTGTATGTGAAACAAAAATGACTTACTAAATTGGCTACACTTCTAATATTGTGAAGTGGTAGTTAGCTTGACGCATCATTATAGGTCATCAGGAAACAACCTCTATGTGTTTCTAACACATGGGTATGGTTGCGTACATCTGACCCCCTGTAGCCCGCCATTGGCGGGAGCCTTTAAGGCAATAGGGTAATGATGATGTTGTTGTTGTTGTTGTATTGTATGTGAAACAAGGAACTGAATTAGAGCTATTCACCATAACTTGCATCAAAGACCACACTAGAGCAAAATGACGAGCTTTCAACTAAGCGCCTACTGATCATTCCTCTTAAAATTAACAAAATGCAGCAACAAATACCACCCATCCAATGTCAGCCCCTCTACCTAAAATTCTAGTTCAAATTGACACCAAGAAAAAAAAAGAACATAAAAAATTAAAAAATAAAATAAAATAAAATGAGAAAGGATGAAAGCTACCTCAAGGAAACCTAGGATAAATAGATTAGAGAAAAAGGAAACCTAGGACCAAGGCCTATTCTAAACTACTGCTTGATGTCATGAACTGAAAAATAATACCTTAAGAGTTGCATTCTGGGCAAGGAGCTGCTCATACTCACTCCTGATATGATTTAACTCATCTCGAAGAGAGGCATTTTCCTCTTTCAATACTTCGGCTCGCTGTGCCAGCTCATCACATTCCGCCTGTGAAAGAAAAGAGAAAAGGATAACTTCTTTACTGTAGTGAAAATAAATCAAATATGTATGTTTTTTTTCTGGTAATTAAATCAAATATATATGTAAATATACATGTTTCCTCACCTGCTTACGCAATCTAGAACGGCGAGCTGACTCTCGGTTGGACTGTTTTCTCCTCTGCCTTTTTAGTTCCCTTTCGTCCTGAACTCAAATGTAGAAGAAATCAACGACTCAAAAAAGAAAAAGAAGACAGGCAGAAAAAGAAAACCAAAAGAAAAAGAAAAATAAAGGAAAAATAAATAAATGCTTAAACGAAAGAGGACCAAGCAGCATGTATATTCATTAGAATCCACACAAACAGGTAAGGATGTGTGAAGACTGAGTAGGGTTGCAGAAAGGGAAGGAACTGCAGGGGTGGCTGGTCCCAGGCAAGTGTTACATAATCTCTAATGAGTTGGAGTTCTTATATAAAGACAAGAAAATAGAGAGATTCACGCCTTGCGAAAAACCTTTAGGTTTAGTGGTTAAGTAGCATTTATCCCATTCCTGGGTCTCGAGTTCGATTCCCCTCCCCAAATTTTTTTTTTTTAAAAAAAAAGAGAGATATTGACGTCTTTCCCTGGCTTTCTGGTTTTCTGGACGAAAGGATAATAAAGGGTATTGATAGAACAAAGCACCGATTAAAGAACAAGAGCATGGAGAAACCTTTTTCCTGTTCAGGATTGCAATGATTTTAATGATAGATTTTTAGATCTGTGCAGTAGTCCTAGCCATTTAGTCTTCTAAACAAAATAAGAAACCTCTATCCATTTGGCATGAAAACAAAAGCCACCATAGTAGCAATGGCTCGCAAAGAAAAAGAATTATGCACAGCATTATTCTTTAAAAGAATAGACCAAGAAGAACACCACAGCAGAGTGGTCATAGGAAGAAAAATCAAGAAAAAATCCACACTAAAAGAGAAAATCAAAGACAAGCGTGTACCTACAACCATAAAAGACGAATCATAGAGAACATGGACAACAGAGTAATAAGGCAAACGACGAGGCAAAAGTAGGTAACAACACCTGTAGCCAAAGCTGTGACTGGACGTTGTCCCTTGCACCGACCATTCCTCCAACTGGTGCTGATGGCACTTTTCCCCGCATCACAGGAACAGTAGGTGAACCAGCAGCGCCCCAGTAGTCCATGCCAATATTTAAGTTAGTCGCAGGACCTGGAACAACACCTGGATGTCCAACGGCTGATATTGGTACAACAGCCATGGAGTTCAACATAGAATGAGACGTACTACTTCCACCATTCTGAGAACTACGAGCAGCACAACCATTCTGAGATGTCTCACCTGTAACATAATTTTTCCAACACTGCACCATCAAGGAAAAAAAACAGAAAACAAAAATAAAGGAAGCAACCAAAAACCCACACCAAGAACATCCTTGGGAGATGTATACCTGAATCCTGTCTCTGACCGGACTTCGTTTTTGTAAGCATCCAAAAGGGAAGACAAAAGACTAGTGAGCAATACGAAGCAGGATTAAAAGAGAAAAACAAAGCAGCAAGTAACAACACGAGATTAATAGACAAGCCCGAAGACTGACTCATAAAAGTCCCCATTAGTCACAAACTGCTCGAATGTAATAGTGTTTAACCATATAACCATGAGGCAGACTACAAAGATAAGTCAGGATAAGAATAACTACACTATTAAAAAAAGGATAAGAATAACTGTCAATATGTGTTTCTTCCTTTTCTTGTCCTTTTCTTCTGTGAGTGTACCATGGGAGAGAGGGGCAGGAGGGAGAGAGAGAGAGAGAGAGAGAGAGAGAGAGAGAGAGAGAGAGAGAGAGAGAGAGCCCCTAAAAGTTTTCTTTACATAATTCAGCTGGTATACAAATCTACAACAGGACAAGGAACCAAAGGATAACTTAAGGTGGAAACCACCATGGAAATTAAAGTGTGAGGAAAAATTTGTTTATATTATTTCTTTGGCTTTGTGTCCACGAAAGATTGCACAGAGATTCTCTAAGAAAGAAAAGTAACAAGACAGAAAATCAACCATTCCAGTTTGCCAAATAAAAGAAGATACAGCACATGTCCTCAGAGGATCAGAGGATGTAGGCTGGCCAAACTGATCTGGACAAAATTGAGAGCAAGTCTCTTTGAATGTACTGCAGTGGATCATAAACATATGCCAGGACCAGGGGCAATTGGTTCTGGAGGAATACAGAAGCAGCGCAAATGCTCAAGCACTTTGAAGCCTATGACTAGCAAGGAACCAAACAGTTTTCAACAACAGCACCACCAATGCGGAATAGATCCACCAGACAGAAGAAAAAGCAAGATGGACTCAACGAGCATTTCAATAATTACCCCCAAGAAAACCAGGGAACATATCAAATGGAAAGCTTCCCACTAGTATTATCCGTAGGAGTTGCAATTAGAGATCACCAATGTAATGGGATGGTAAGTTTCTCAAGAGGAATTGGAGATTGTCACATTCTACACGCAAAACTATATGACATTAGAGATGGGAATAGCAGGTTCCATGGGTTTTGCAAGATTGCTGTTGAATCAGACTCCACCAACTCAGCAGATCTGATACAAAGGAAAGATTCATATACTCATGAACAATTCATTTTGCTGGAAGAATGAAGAGACTAGAGAGTTATTGGAAAGATTCCCAGAACATGAACTAAGGTTGGAGGAAAGGGAAGGCAATGAAGAGGCGGAAAGGGAAGCAAAAATAGGGGAGAGATCTGCAGGGCCAAATCTTCAGTAGCCCACCACCAGATCATTGAGTGCCAAATCACCAAAAAGAGGGCTTCCTCCTTCACATGCATATTGAGTTCATTTGTTCCACGCACATACAATAAATAACTAAAATAAAATAAAATAAAACCACCAGCATTACCGAATACCTTCAGGAAAAAATACATTCCATGATTAGAAGACACGCTACACACACACACACACACAAAAACAAGTAGGCAGTTAACATGCAAAAATCTTAAAATTACAAATAGAAAACCAAAAACAAAAGAAATTTCTAGTTCTCCAACCCTGAAAAGTACTCAAAATTTTGCCACTCTAGAAATGTATAATCCACACATGACAAGGTAATTTACATCAACCGTTGGAGGACTGGAACAAAAGGTCAATTCACAAACTCTAATTAATCCATTCAGAGAATATCAGTTCATTGGTCCTACATGAAGTACTTACACAAAAATCTCCTTCAATGGTCATATTGTGGCATTCCTATTTTTAGTATTGATGTAAACAATAAAGCCATGATATAAAGTCGTCATTAGCCTTTTGATTTTTACAAAATAGCAACATAAAATTCAATAAAACAATATAGAAAGGAGGCCATTAACTACAGGGCAGAGAAACAATGATACATCACCAGAAGTTCACATATTATCAGGATAATGTATAAAAACATTTTTCAAGTTATATCAGGTTTCAGAAAGTGTGCTGTCACTAATTGATGAAACACGATATTGGCGCCACAAGGAAAAACTCAAAACAACAGATAGAAGTGCACAGTCCTAAACAAACCAACAAACAAACCACCAAACAAAAAATGCATTTCATGCAGAAATCCTTGAAGGTGTAATGCACAAATAAACTGTTACAATATTAATCTCATACAAAGACCAAATGTAAACAACGTCGATACCTACATTTTCAGAGTTAGCGTCAGTTCCTTCACTTGAGCCTTCGCTTGCGCTTTCACCACTGCAAAATTAATACACTGGCTAATAGACAGCAAATAAGCTCTACTTCATTTTCTATTAGCGAACAGCAAAAACTTGAGCTACAAAATTTAGACCCATAAGGAAGAGAAGGATTACATAAATTTTCTGAATTTCAAGATAAGCGTTTGTTTGACAACTAGCTGTCCAAAAGAAAGCGGCACAGCTCTAGGTGAGTAGGGAGGAAATTGAGAGAGAGAGAGAGAGAGAGAGAGAGAGAGAGAGAGAGAGAGAGAGAGTTTTTAACAAGAAGTAGTTGACAACAAAAAGCAGCACAGCTCTAGGAGAACAGAGACGAAATTAAATGAGAGAGAGAGAGTTTTTAACAAGTAGTTGACAACAAAAAGCAGCACAGCTCTAGGAGAGCAGAGACGGAATTAAATGAGAGAGAGAGAGAGAGAGAGAGAGAGAGAGAGAGAGCATTATGTCATCACAAACCCAGCAGATAGGCCTATGTTCTCTTCCTTTAACTGCCTGTTAAAGACAATCATTTTGAGAGAGAGAGAGAGAGAGAGAGATGCTACCATGCACCAAATAAGCATATAAAAGCTACATTAATCAGCTTTAATTGATATACTGGTTTCTTCAACACTGTAAACTAAGACGCACCATTACCTTTTGGAACATGTACCGTTTGCTGATGCTCCAGACGTTTTACAAGGTTCTCTATTCTTCCCAATAATCATGTTCAGGCTACCTAGACTACCCTTCGATCTTTTAATAGGTAGCTTCTCCTTTGCCTCAGATGGCTTACCATCCCCTTCAACGTTCCCAACATTGTTAACCTACAATCAAATCATGTAAAACAGTTTAAGAAAGATCAAAAGTAGCAGCACATGACGGAAGCCGACCAAAAAGAAGAAAAAGGAAAGAACTCCCAAAAGTGACTTCTTACAGAAGTTTCAGCAATTCCATTTGGAGAAGGCATCGTGAAAGGACCAAATGGATATGACCCCTGAAGTAGGACAAGGTATAAGATGCTAAAAGCATTAAAAGAGGTATATGGAATTTGCTTGTTTTCATAAAAAGAGAGTGACTACCGGAGGTATGGATGGATGAGCATATACACCATGGGGATACATTGCAACATACGGATGTGGTGGAGTAGCATATGGTGGAATTAGGTGCTGTGTCAAAACAGAAAAAAAAATAAGGAAAGTTCCGGCTGTAAAATGACAATTTAGCTCATTTTGGAATAGTGACACCAAGAAAGTACAATCAAACAGTTCTGAGGGAACATAATTCCATCTACCCTTAACCTTTTTTTTTTTTGGGTAACTATCTACCCTTAACCTTAATTGTCTGCAAGACACAAAACAACTTATTTCAATGAGATAGTCTGAGCAACTTGAATCTCTGCATTTATGTGTAACTTATATCTGCATGATGACTAGAAACTACATAAGGTTTCTCATTCTCCAAAAAGGAGAGAAATAATATTTTACTGAAATGTGCTTCGAATGATCTATATCCTCCAAAAAAAAATACCAGAAGCATAAATAACCAACACTCCTAGACAGCACAGGAACTCTATGCAGCATGACTGTACACCCATGCATGATATCGTTCCATTCATTAACAATTAATATGTAATAAGAAGATGTAATGATGACAAAATGATCTTTAACCAAATATTCCAACATGTTGCATAATATAGGTCCCAATTTTAAACAAGAAAAGGCTAAGCAGAAGCTTTGATAAATGGAATACAGAAAAGATCAAGATTCTTAGATCAATCTATGTTCAAGCAGAGGCTATAACCAATACTAACATAAGAAAAAAAAAATGTTTTAGTGACCCCCCTCCAGCACGAAACAGACGCTACCTTAAAAACTATAACCAAACCCCAACTAACATCAAGACCTTATACCTGAACTCCCCACATGTAGGGGTGTGCTTGGGGATTTGATGCCAGGAAACCATGAGGAGGAATCGGGGAATATGCCTGCGAGACAGAATCATGACTATGAACCAACATAAAAAGAATCCAGAGATGCCAGGGTACAAAGTACAAATATGTTAGAAGGCCCATACCTGAAACCCAGACCAATCTGGTGTCCCAGTGCTTGTGGCCGAAGGTTGTTCCTAGTTAATTTAACCAGAATAAAACACCACATATTTCCATAAGAATGAAATGCACAAACAAGGGAAAGGTTTCATATAAATTCAGAGCAGAGTAATCCAACCTGAGAAGGGGTCTTGGATTCCTTGGGTTCCTTCCCTTCCTTGGAGGATTTATCCATCTCACTGCTACCCATGCCTTAACAGCATCAACTCCCCGCAATCACACCATTCTTCTAAGGATGACGCAAAAAAAGAGATTTTTAACAGCTATTAATCAGAGGAAAGCAAAAAATATGTTCAATGACGAGAAAATATAAAACAAAACCAATTTTTTTTTCCTTCCCAGCGTTCCCCCCACCCAAAGGAACCAAAAGAATCAGCACCAGAAGCAACAGAAAATAGGAGGGAAATAAGTTTCTTCCACCTAATCTCATTCTAATGTATTTCATGTGCCTACACAATGCATAAAGATACAGAAACTACAGGATGATATGCAAGAAAAGCGGAAAAATGGTTACTTTCGTGACAAAATACTCCAGACAGATAGAGTCGCTCTGAGCAACTAATAAAGGAATTTCTCTGATCCAATTGAGTTCTGGACGTGCATTGCAGCAGTAAAAACATCTAAGTATTAGCTTATTAATTGCTGATACTTCAGATACGAATCATCATGCTTAAATGCACGTGTCCAACATAAACAAACACGATTAAAAGGACTAACTTCCAAAGAAGGAACTTGCTCCCGAAAGAATAAGGTAGAAACTAGATGAAAAATATGCAAAGATAAAGCTCGAAAAAACTTGCTCTTCTAACAAATACTGAAAAATAGCAATCATGTGAAGCACTAGCATACATCAAATTATCATAATCCACACAATCCCACCAGAAAAGGCAACGAATTGCAAACAAAACTTTACCGAATACTCTTTGAACCAAACGAACTCTCTATATACCAGATACGATGACATAATTGTAGCTAAATAAGAACAGAAAGTAAAAGGAATAAATAATTAAAATACCTGGCAAGATCGTAAACCAATTAAACAGCAACTTGGTACTCCAAACCGCAAACAGTAAAAGTAACAGCAACAAAATCCAGCCGGAATTACTATTTGGGGGCCAAAAAAGAAGGTAACTTTTCAAAATTACATATCGTGAATCAAAAGGACAGAAAAGCTAGGGATTTGTTGGGTTCATCAGGTCGTCGGGACGGCGGAGACGTCGTCGTCCGATGATTTTACTGCAGGAAAAGAAAAGTTGAGAAAGAAAGAAAGGTTTTGGCGTGCTTGATGATTGGTGATCTGTTTGAAGCTGTGGACTTGTTTCAACGGCTCAGATACGCGCGTCCATGTAACTACGCGTGACACGACCGGATCCCAAGGGAAAGAGATTGAGTGACGCGCGTCAGAGGAGATACGTCAGACGTGAAGGTCTCACACATGTCCCCTGTTTAAAAAAAAAGTTAAACTCAGTTAAACTCTGCGTCAGTGCCACGTGACTTGACGCTGACGCGTCCAGCCATTGTCAGCGTCACCGAATCCATACCCACATTGCAAGAGGCGTAACATATTCGAGTCATCAAAAGGTAAGTAGGCTAAATGATAAGTGACAAACAAAAAATGAAAACCTGAATAAGATCTCATCCGGCTTGTGCTATACAAAAATTTTAGAAACCGTACCAGATGGTCGAACCGTACTGATCTAAACTGTTTAAAATCGAACCACGGTTTAACAATCGGTTTACATGTAAAGCAGAAACCGAACTAGAGTATTCGATTTGGTTTCGGATGATCGAACCGGATTGGTTTAATATAATATATTTTAATTATTGTTTTTATATGTATACTTGGGTTTAATTTATTTGGGCATCTACTTGGTTTTTAATTTATTTAGTTGGATACTTGGGTTTGTAATTTAGTTGGTTTGTAATTTATTTAATTGACTTTTAATTTATTTAATTGGCTAATTAGTTTGTAATTTTAGATTTTTATTGCTCAAAATTGTATTTAATTACATAAACCAGCCGAACTAAACCAAACCAAACTAGACCGGTCAAACATTTTATTGATGGGCTCCGGTCCAGTTTTTGTTTGCCATTTCCAGATCGTTACAAATGGTTTGGTTTATAATATGCCGAAAAACTGACGAGAACAAATCATGTACACTCCTACATCCGAAGGTAAAGAGTTCCTATCCGTAATCTCATACTAATAACTACTAAACCTGACCTGGTAACTGAAAAGAATTTGGGGCAACAAGGCGATATTCAGCCTAGGTTAACATGAGAAACTTTTGCTTCTAAGAATACAAGTATTTAATAAAATTGATTGAAGTAGTTTTGGTTGAACGAATATGTCAATCTCATAAACATCGTTATTTTATATTTAGCGATTAGAAGGAAACATATTTAAGAAACTAGAGACGTATAATTCATTTTTATTTGTTGATCAATAATTTAATCCTTGAATAAAAATAAAAAATAAAAAATAAAAAAAGTTTTGTAACAGCAACAAATAAATATTTCAACTTATGATTTTCCCTCACTAACACGCTAGCACATCATATCTATATTATTATTTCATTTATACAAGTACATATAGATCCGAGGGTCTCACTGGAAGCAGACTCTCTATCCTTAGGGACAGAGGTATTGTTTGACTACCACTTACTCTCCTCAGATCCTAGCGATACCTTTTGTTGTCATTAGGATATACTGGATTGTTGTCATTAGGATATACTGGATACGGATGATGATGAAGAACTTATGATTTTCAATAACGAAAAAGAATTGGACCTTCCATTTGCTTAGTTCAAAAAGTAAAACCTGTAACTAGTATAAAAAGAAAATTTAAAGGATGAGGGGTCTCTCAAGCACAACCATAAGATCTGTTGGATTGATGATCTGAACAATTGAACCGGTCTTTCAAACTAATTTACTCATAAGTTCAACCTGTTATATTGCCGGTTAATTAAACTTATTTTTAAGTAAAGGAACCAGAATTCGAGTCTTACGGATGGAGGAAAATGCTACTCAGCTAACCCAACTCGGGGCATTGTGCACAGAAGTTATATTTGAAAGATATTTCTGTATCATCTTGCATCACCTCAATCGGAATTTTGTAACGTAAGTTATTACTAAAACAAGTTTAGGATACTATGCTGAAATTCAAAATCGATTTGTAACCTCCTAAAATCGACTCTGGGTTTTGGAAACTTATTTCGAATGTTTCAAAATTGATTTATAACACAACGGGAATTTCTCTACTATGATATCTTTTTAATCGATTATGAGTTGTCTAGAACACTTGCAATTACGTTTTTTCGTAAGTTTATATATACCAATTCTTAATCGAAATCAACCTCATTCAATCTCAAATTACTCTAAATGATTTCTAGCATCACTTAATTGCTTGACTAGCACAGAAACATCATTTAGCATGCCAACTAGCATCAATTAAAATCCATACATGACAGTGACTAACTGTTAGCCATTTTCTATCCAAACTATATACGTCATTAATCACGTAATCTATAATGAAATCCAGAAATCGTCCATATAAATTTATAAAGTGAATCATGCCATATTCGTATCTTTAGCAACAAATCAGTGAGCAAAACTTAACCGCAAAAGAATCTAACTTCTTACCCCGGGATGAAACCTGACTTATTGGATTGAAACAATAACAAGAACACATACTCAGTATATGTCAATGACAACAAAAGTTTATCGATAAATTCTGGAGAACGTGAGAGGCAGAGAAACAATACATCTATCCCAAAAGGATTAAAACTCACACTGAAATCCCTATTTCCCTTCTCTGCTCTTTCATTTTCTTTTACATAATGCTATACGTTTTCTTCTGATTTTGATTCTTGGAAGATATCCTAGTGGAGTCTTGTTCCTATTAGGATTTCCGTAATTAAAGTTATTTCATTGTGTTTGTTATTTTCTTTAAAAATCAACTAAATTTCTTGCTAATTTTTGATACCTAACTTTTGTCATTAACTTAAGAAATAACACCATAATGTACCTGTACACACATACACAGAGATACGTCGGTGCATGCATACATATATGCACACACATATGTGTATGTGTGTATATATATTTACACACACATATATGTGTATACACACACATATATTGTTCGACTTCTGAATAGCAAGTAATAGCAAACGAATTCTATACAGTCTGTGCTTGTAAAATAAAGCAACAGCCGGCCTATCAAGCTCAGCGCAAGTCGGATCGATCAGTCAAGTCAGATCAATCCAAGCAACGTAATTGAGTTTGCGTTATGGACAACCGATCTGCCAGGCTCTGCACATAGCAGAGCTCAGGCCGGCATCATTCAGCACGATAGTGCTAGACTAATAGCAACCCAGCAGTTTAGCTGAGCATACAATCCATGGTGAGTTCCGTACTCTGTTCTTAAGACGTATTGCTTCGATATACTATGCCCAACTAGAGGAAGCAACTGTCTCCCAAGATACAATGAAACTAGTTCAGACGAGCGGCACTGCAGCGTATGAACTCAATAAACCTATAAAGTGTCCCTGACTACTCGGATGACTTAAAATGTAAAGGATATTGAGTGCATGCGCGAGAAGATGATTTTGCAGAGAGAGATTGTATACACAGAGGAAGAAATTGCTTTCTGATCGATTTCTAAATGACCACAAAGGTCAGCTCGGCCTCATATTTATAAGAAAAGACTGAGATCAGTTTGTTACAGTCAGTTCAACCACAGGCGCAGGATCAAAAACCTGCTCGGCCTGAACCCTTGGATTATATAACAGCATCAGGTTTGTCCACTGCCGTTGGATCAGATAATTGCTCAACCTGAGCCATCAAAGCATAATAGCTTCAGGTCAGCTCAGCACGGTTAGCCTTAACTAATGTTCAAAATTCAATCTTAGCTGATCACAACCACCTGAAGAAGTTTAAATTTAAAAAAACTTCTCCAATAGATAGGATGCAGCCTGCAGGATCCAGCCTGCAGCCTGTAGCCCACGCCTGAATGCGAGCCCATCAGGCCCCCAGCCCGTAGCCCAAGCCTTAGCACAAGCCCATCAGGCACGCAACCCGCACTTGAGCACGAGTCGAGCTGAGGTGATTTTCACTTATTTTCCCCTACTTTAAAAATTAATTTTTCATTCATCCGGTATTGTAATTGAGTGAGTTAAAAGCCTAAAATTGTCTACTCGTTACATAGATAATTAAGAACTCATTAGTTTTCACTTATCATTAATGAAAACTAATCATAACTAAGCTCAAAGTGCGTTGCTAACCATATTTTGCAACATGACCCATTACTTTCAATTTCCTCCAACAATCCCCCACATGA
This sequence comes from Eustoma russellianum, assembly GCA_036186865.1. NCBI lineage: Eukaryota > Viridiplantae > Streptophyta > Magnoliopsida > Gentianales > Gentianaceae > Eustoma > Eustoma russellianum. The sequence continues at coordinate 8,465,328 of AP025068.1, forward strand.
ACAGGAATTAATGCAAATGCATATGCAGAATCTATCAAGAAGTCAGACAAGAAAATATTGCATAAAAAAAGTAGCTTCAGGCTTTGAATCTTTCCTAGTGATATATTGTCAGATCCACTCGATTAATTTGTGACTTGATGTTTTGAACTAGTTAGCGTTTGTTGTGAACCTATACAACAACACTCACACAACATTTTCTTTAGCATCTTTTTTGTTCTCATGATTGTGTTCGTTTTCGCCATAAACTATCTGGTTTTAGAAAGTGTTTTAGAGAATTCTTGCCTCACAGAACTCTCATAAAAGCGACCCCACTTCGCACATGCATGGGTGTTTCCTATAAAGAGTATTCTGCCATACTCCACTTGATGTATCAAGATATATGAAACATTAAAAGCCTCATTTTACTCTAACTCTTTATGCAGATAGCACTCTTATTTAACAGAATGAGTAAGTGCTTACTGAAACTTCATAACTTAGTTGTCCCATTGAACCAAGATTTTAGGATCTCCAGTTAACAAGGTTGGGTTTTTGTTACAAAGGTTCTTGCATTATAGGCTTTAATGCCATTTCGTTTGTCAAATTTGACATTTGATCTCTAGACAAATCTTTTGTAAACGGATCAGCAATATTCTCTATTGATTTTATATAATCAATGGAAATCACACAATTAGAGATCAACTATTTAATGGTATTATGTCTCTGACGTAGATGCTGCCTTGAGCTTGTCCTATAGCCAATTGACTATCACTATTTATGCTTATACGAGCGAATGGCTTAGGCAAGCATGACACATCTTCCAGGAAATTCCAAAGCCATTCAGCCTCTTCCTCAGCTTTATCCAGTGCTATAAACTCAGCTTCTATAGTGGAACGAGCTATGCACGTTTGCTTTGCGGATTTCCACGACACAACACCTCCACAAACCGTGAATAAATATCCACGGGTGGACTTAAAATCTTTACTATCAGATATCCAATTGGCATCACAATAGCCTTCCAGTACTGCAGGATATCTTGTGTAATGTAATCCAAGGTTCATTGTATACTTTAAGTATCTCATGATTACTAGTAAATATGCTCAATTTTTTTACTGATCATGCTAAGTCTGGTCTTGTTCGGTTTGTTATGTACATTAGACTTCTGATTACTTGCGAGTACTCTAATTGAACGACTGGCTCGCCTCGAATCTTCCTTAAGTATATACTTAAGTCAAGTGGATTCTTCACCGGTTTCACATCAAACATATTGAAACATTTTAGAATGGATTCAATATAGTGAGTTTGTGACAACACGAGTCCTTCGGCTATCCTAGAAATTTTAATTCCTAGAATAACGTTGGCAACTCCCATATCCTTCACATCAAAGTTGGTAATCAACATCTTTTTTGTATTTAAGATGATATCACGAGTACTGCCAATGATTCACATGTCGTCTACATAGAGACATACTATTACATATGCATTCTTTGTGTTCTTAATGTAGATACACTTGTCACATTCATTGACCTTGAAACTATTAGCTAACATCGCTTGATCAAATTTCAAGTGCCACTGTTTAAGCGCTTACCTGAATCCATACAACGACTTAACAAGTCTATAGACTTTTGACTTTTGTCCTGTAACAATGAACCCTTCGAGTTGTTCCATATAAATATATTCATCTAACTCACTATTCAGAAAGGCAGTTTTCACATCCATCTGATGTATTTCCAAGTTATAGATTGCAGCAATAGCAACTAGCACTCTTATAGAAGTGATTCTAGTCACTGGTGAGTAGGTGTCAAAAAAGTCAAAGCTTTCGTTCTGTCGATAGCCTTTAGCTACTGACCGGGCCTTATACTTATCGATAGATCCATCCTCTTTCAATTTTTTTATTGAAAATACACTTGTACCCGAGTGGTTTACTTCTTGGTGGAAAGTCAACCAGCTCCCAAGTGTGATTCAGAAGAATCAAGTCTATCTCGCTGTTAATTGGCTCTTTCCAGAAGGGAGCTTCTGGAGTTGACATCGTCCCAAAAAAGTCCTCGCCTTGTTTTCTACCATATAGATTAGAAAATTTTGTCCAAAACGATGTTGGTATTCTGGCTCGCTTACTTTGATAAAGTTCCTCAGTTCCTTGAGGGGTCGTCTCACACATTCGCTTACCAATACTTATTCCTTTCTTGTTTGTCTCTTTCTTTGAAAAGACATATTCAAAGAACACTGCATTCCTTGACTCCATGACAACGTTTTCATGTATGTCAGGAATGTCTGATTTGTGCACCAAGAATCAATACGCACTGCTGTTAGTCACATATCCTATGCATATGCATTCAATCTTTTTAGGCCCAATCTTTACCTGCCTTACTCTAAGTACCGCTGTTGAGAAACCAGGATTTGAATGATTTGAAAATGCATTATTTTAATGTAACGTATTTTTGAAATGCATGATTTACGTGTTACGCATGCGTACATGATAAATATGCTTTATATATATATCATGGTTTTACTAATGTGCTATGAAGCGTTAAGACTTAAATCATATGACAAACATTTGTTGCGTTTATACTATTTTCAGATGTCATGTTAAATAAACTAAACTAGTTCATTTAATGAAGTGCTTAAGGAGATGAACTAAACTAGTTCATTAAATGATGTGCTTAAGGAGATGTATTTGAAAATGCTTATTCGGCAACAAGTCTCAAATGGAAAGTTCTTCTCCACACTCCATAGATATATACACGGCTGCATATATATATATATATCATATAACGACAAGCTATATATTTCTATCCTGACATTTCATCGACACGTCATCAACGTACGTCAACGTCAAGCTACCATATGCACATAATCCTTTTGAGTATATACATATTACCAGTCATATATTCCATATCATCAAGCTTCCAAAAATATACAGACATGTCACAAGTTCGTAAACCAAAAATTGCCAAATCAAATGACTACCGAACCGTCATCGACATGTCATATACTAACCATACAAAGATGGCCAGCCAATATACACTCCAAATACATAAACATTCCGTGCACCAAATGTCAAATACAACCTCAACGTCATACCATAATTACATATATCAATTATCATTTGTCTTGATTTTTTATGAAAATTCAAATTTAAAATAATACACCACATGGCCGAAATTATTTTTGTCTTTTGGAGCTGAAATTATAAATTAATCATGTATATTATATGGTTTATAACACATTTTACATGTCTAGGTGGTTTGTGATAAATTGTAGAAAAATCGTACAATTGACGAAAGTCGAAAATTTATTTTTCTACATTCTTAAGGGGACGTTGTTTTGCTACACTTTGTGACATCTATCTAGACATGTCTTACATATCCGAGACATATCTTGGAGTATTCTAGAAAACAAATTTAAATAATGATTGAAATATATCATGTATATGAAGATACTACATCATTATTTTCAAAATTCAAAAATGGCTTTCAACACATACATGCTGAGTTGGGCGGCTGTTTTGAGCTGAGTTGGAGCCTAGGTGGAGCTTATTTTGCACTATGATTGGTAGGGAATGATCCACAAATGAATGCTAGTGTTGATGGAGACCAAGACACACATGGTAAGCTTTCAAAATTCAAACAAATGCTGATGTTTTCAGCACGTGTTAAAGGGGTCAATTTTTTTGCATGTCTTCAAGATCAAATTCATTCCAAAAATAAGAGACAATCACACTTATGATTGATTGGAAGTCAGGAAATTTAAGATTTGAATTATTTTTAGATTTTTTTGGTGTTTTCCATTCCATATATTATGTGCCAAGGTGGATAAATGAAGACCTTATCATAGAGTGACGACAAGACGAATACACATCACTTGTCCAATCACATTTCGCCAAGTAAGCAAAGGTATGTCACAAAGCTATACAAGGTATCTTCCAAGGGCATCAAGACATTCTTCAAGAAGGATTTTAGCTAAGGAGGGCAGCCACACATTACAAAAAGCAAGCAAGAAGATCAAACACAAGACAAGACTCATTTTCATATTCTATCAAGTGCAAAATAGGACTTCTCTTTTTCTCCTATCTTCTTCTCTTGCTTATAGCCTTAAGCCTATCAAATATACATTCCATAATCTATATAGGCTTCATTCATACCACCCATGCATGTTCCATTCTTGTACAACATTGATCAAGGTGCGACCAAACATTTATTAGTGAGGTGATAGTGTTTTTGTTGGTTTTATTGTTGTTGTTCTCTTAAACGGGGCGGACATTAAAGGAGTTGGTGTATAACTCCATCCACCCTTTTCTAAGGTGTTTTTGGTGATTAGTGAATATCAAGGAAGGTTTTCTCGAAAATTGGAGTAGGCCGATTTGACCAAACCAATATAAAAATCTTGGCATTCTTACTTTCAGCACTTTTACCTTAAGTTTCTATTTTTGCATCATTTTCAATGCTACTAAAAAATAGCAAACGCTTTTCAAAAATCATCAAATTTTTCAGAGACAGAGATAAATTTCTTAGGTTTAATTTAAGACAAGTTTCATTGAATTTGGATATGTATGAGTCATCCAAACGTTCATAGTTCTGAGACTAGTGCAATCTGATTTTGAGATTGGCAAAGGTTGAGAACATCAACGTGGTTTGCCGAAGGAATTTTTAAAAATTGTTTGAACCCATTAAAGTAGACATCTTAAGGGATATTTCATAAAATTTTTAGATCATTTGGAGTTGTTATTAAATGGGAATTAATTTTTCATTCTAAGGAAAAGTTTTTCACAGATTGACAGAGTCTAATTAAAAACATCTTTTCAGGGCCTTACACTTGGGGTTTAATCTAAAATTTTTGTGACATACAGATAACATCTAAGAGTACATTGTCATAAAATTTTACAAATTTTGGATGTCTAGAACCTGGTCATTCAGTCAATCCAAAGTGGGATCTGAAAACATAATCTGTTTTCAGAAGTGAGTAATTGATCACTAAAAGATTTTAAAAACCAATTTTTCCGCACCCACTATTCAACACCCCCTTCTAGTGGTGCTATGCAGGTCCGACAAGTGGTATCAGAGCCAGTTTCCCTCACAATAAGAAGATCTAACAATCTTTGTAAGATGACATCCACTAGCCACAAAACCGAGCAAGAAGGTATGTCAAGCCAAATGCCTCCCCTTTTTGATGGTGAGTCATTTATTCAATGGAAACTTCGCATGAAACTTTTTCTTATGGCTATTGATATAGATTTATGGTTTATCACAGAAGATGATCCGTTTGTTCCATCTAATATATCCACGGTTGATGCTGTCACTTTAGAAGTCGTAAAACCTAAGCAAGATTACACTATTGATGATAAAAAGAATTTGAGTATGAATGCTAAAGCCATGAAATTTCTCTTAAACGGTTTGAGTAAAAGTGAATCGAGTTATGTATCTAATTATTATAGTGCTCAAAAGATGTGGAGGTGTCTAGAAATGAAGCATGAAGGAGCTAGTCAAGTTAAAGAGTCCAAGATCAATATGCTTATGTCTACTCTTAAATCCTTTAAATTATTACTGAATGAATCTATTGTTGATAATGATTTGAAATTGACTAACATCTACAATTCTTTTGAGCCTCTTAGCAAGGTTTTCTCTTCACATGAAAAAGTACAAAAAGTATTGAGAAGTCTCCCATCCCAATGAGATCCAAAAGTGACCATAATTAAAGAAGTAAAGAAACAAAGTCAATAAAAATGGAAGAATTGATCGGAAAGCATATGAAAACAAACTCATTCTAAGGAAAATGGAATCAACTTCAAAACAAGGTAAGACTATAACATTTAAATTACATGAATAAATCTCTACTTCTTCTGATAGCGTAGGTGATAGTGAGACAGACTTAGATAATGAAGATCTAATTTTATTGGCTAAAGGCTTAAGGAAGTTTATGAAAAAGTCGTTTAAAAACAAACCTAAGCCTACTTCATCTAAGAAAAATAAAAATAAGAATAATGATAAAGATATTAAATGTTATGTTGTGGAAGACTTGGACACTTATCTTATGACTGCCCAAACAAGGACAAAACTATGAACAAAAATTGTGACAAAGATTGGACAAAAACTAGACCCGTCTTAGAACCTAAGCAAAGGAGTACAAGAAGAGCACTCAAAGCCTCTGCATGGAGTGATTCATCCAATTCTGAAAGTGAAGAAACCGAAGAGGAAACGGCTCAAGTATGCTTTGCATCCAAGGCATTTAGCAAGGTAAATTCTGATTCCGATTATGATTCTGAACCTTCTTACGATGATTTGTTTAGTCAATATCTTGAGTTGCATAAATTTACTAAGACTCTTGCAAAAGAAAACAAATGCATAATTGTAGACAAGAAATTGTTAGAATCTTCTAACACAAATCTTATATCTCAATTAAACGATTCAAAAGAGGAGTCGTCTAGCATGATTAACTCATTAAAATCTGAAATTACATTTTATGAAAGCCGAGATATCAGATTTGAGATCAAGAAATGCAGACCTAGAAAAGACAGTAAAACAATTTTATACAGGAACTTGCATGTTAGATCGTCTCAATTCTTCTCAAAAGCACGAAACTAACAAAATTGGATTAGGGTATATTGAAGATAATCAGGTACAAAACAAATCTACAAATTTTGTTTTATCTTCATATAAGCAACCACATGTATTTAAAACGATCGTAAAGCCTAAGAAGGCGACAATACAAACCAGCGAGTCACCTATTGCATCTCATTGCACTACTTTTTCATCACATTGAAAGTATAATCATGTGCCATATAGATAAGAAAGAAATATATTGATGCATATGTGACATTCACATCATACTAATGCATCTAGATCACGTACCTTGCAAGCGAACCAAAATGCATATCAAAATCAAAAATCACCTTAGCTTACAATGATAGATTTGGCCATAGGCCAAATAGAAATGATCACACCATATATTATATTCCTTCTTCATCTTTCTTATCATCTTTTGTAAGACCAAGAAAGGTCACCCAAGTTTAGGTACCAAAAGGTACTCTTGCAAAGGTTTGAACCACTAACCCTTAAGGACCCAAAATAAAGGGTACGTAAATGATTGTTACACTTTGCAGGGATCACATAAATCGAAAGATGTAGCAAACAAGTGGTTCCTTGACAATGGTTATTTAAGATATATGACGGGTGATCCAATTTTATTCTCAAAATTAAAGAAGGTTACAAAAGGAGGATCCGTAACCATTGAAGACAACAACGAAGGCATGATAATTGGAAAGAGAACAATCGAAAATCTGAGCACCCTTCAAATCTCCAACGTATTCTTGGTAAGCAACTTATCCTAAAACTTGCTTAGTATTTCACAATTTTTGGATAGTGGTTTTGATGTATGTTTTTCTCACCCATATTGTAATATTGTTAATAAAAATGGAGAAACAGTATTAAAAGAAAAAAGAGAAGAAAATATTTTTACATTATCTATGGATGATATATTAGATGCAAAAGTAAAGTGTTTTATGTCAAATGAACCGAATGTGAACTTATGGCATAGATGTTTAGGACACATGGCATCTCCACTCTTGAAAAACTTCAACATAAGAATCTAGTACGAGGTATGCCTAAACTTGATTTGGACAACTTTAAGTTGTGTGAATCTTGTATTAAGGGCAAACAAACACGTGTATCACTTAAATCTAAGAATGAGATTAGTACATCTAGAGTCTTAGAATTATTATATATTGATTTGTTTGGTCCTAGTCGTACTAGAAGCCTTGGAGGGCGACACTATGCATGCATTATCATTTATGATTTTTCTCATCATACATGAGCTTTATTTCTTGAAAATAAAGATGATAATGCCGTTGAGATTGCTAAATTAATAAAACAACTTTAAAATGAATATTGTATGAAAAATATTAGGAGCAATAGAGGCGGCGAATTTAAAAATGAAGATATGGTTACATTTTGTGAAGAAAAAGGTATTAAGAATGAATTTTCACCACATAGAACACCACAATTAAACGATGTAGTTGAAAGAAAGAATAGGACGTTGCAAGAAATTGCAAGAACCATGCTTTGTGAAAATCAATTGCCTAGATTTTTGTGGACAGAAGCCGTAAATTGTGCATGTTATATAATTAACCGTTTATCAATTAGAAAGAAAATTAACAAAATGCCATACAAGATTTTAAATGATCGCATGCCAAAGATTGATTGTTTTTGTATTTTTGGAGGTAATGTTTTGCATTAAACACAAAACATAATTTAAATAATTTTGAGTCTAAATCTATTGAATGTATCTTTGTTGGATATTCTGTGAATTATAAGGCATATAGATGCTATGATCCCGTCACTAGACAAATTTTAGAATCTATTCATGTGAAATTTAATGAATTTGGTGAACTTGAAATAAATAAATAATATGATGATGTTTTTGAATTAAAACCCATGATGGTTGATATAGAATAAAATAGGATACATGATGAGCATGACATAATAGAAATGCATGAGAACTTAGAACCGCATGAGAACTTAGAAAATAATCATCCAAGGTGGCATAGAGATCACCCACACGACCTCATAAAATAGGCGACATATTTCAAGGTGTACGCGTAGAAGAATATATCAAAATAAAATTAATCAATTCCATGCTATAATTTTTGAAATAGAACCAAAGAATGCGCTTGATGCTTTGAATGATTCTTCTTGGAATGAGACTATGCATGATGAATTAAATCAATTTACAAGAAATGATGTATGTGATTTAGTACTCCGACCACAAGACAAAACAATAATAGGCACAAATAGGTGTTTTGAAATAAAAGGGATGAGGATGGCAAAATCATTAGAAATAAAGCTAGACTTGTAGCACAAGGATATAATCAAGAAGAGAGAATAGATTATGAAAAGACATTCGCACCCGTAGCACGCTTAGAAGCTATACGATTATTACTTGTTATTGCTTGCATAAAGGATTTTAAACTTTATCAAATGGATGTAAAAAAGTGCATTTTTAAATGGTTTTATACAAGAAGAAATTTATGTAAAGCAACCACCTGGGTTTGAGGATATAAATATCCTAGTCATGTTTATAGGTCAAAGAAAGCATTATATGGTTTAAAACAAGCTCCTAGAGCTTGGTACAATCACTTTGCTATTTTTCTCTTAGAAAATAGATTTAAAAGAGGAACCATCGACAATATTTTATTCTTAAAACAAGAAAAATCGGATTTACTTATTATTCAAATTTATATCGATGATATTGTTTTTGGATCTACATATGATAAATTAGTGGAAGAATTTGAACTTGCATGAAATCCAAGTTTGAGATGACTATGGTAGGCGAACTAAATCATTTTCTTAGCTTGAAAATTAAGCAAACTAGTAAAGGAATACATATAAGTCCAGTAAAATACATAAATGACATGATTAAGAAGTTTAAATTTGAAAATTTGAAACCATTTACCACCCCTATGAATGTAGCTACTAAACTTGACAAAGATGAAAATGGAAAAGATTTTGATAATAGCTTGTATAGATCTATGAATGGTTCTTCGCTTTACCTTACTGCAAGTGGACTCGATAATATGTTTAGTATTTGCATGTGTGCTTGTTTTTAAAGTAATACTAAGGTCTCACACTTTAATGCTGTAAAAAGGATATTTCGGTACATTAAGCATACCCCCACATTAGGACTTTGGTACGATAAAAATTGTGAATTTAATTTACATGCTTATACTAATGCCGATTATGTATGATGTAAAATAGATAGAAAAAGCACAAGTAGCACATGTCAATTTCATTGGTAATTTATTAATATCATGGTTTTTGAAAAAGCAAGCTAGTGTAGCATTATCCATCACTGAAACGGAATACATGGCCCTTAGTCTTTGTTGCACACAATTACTATTGCTAAAACAACAAATCTCAAATTTTGTTATAGTTGTAAATTGAATTCCTATGTATTGTGACAAGACGAGTGCTATTAACTTATCTAAGAATCTTGTTTTACATTCTAAGGCAAAACACATAGACGTAAAATATCACTTTCTTTGGGATAATGTAAATAGTGGCGATATCATTATAGAACACATTCGTGAACGAGTAACCGACATATTCACAAAAGCACTTAATCAAGGTACTATGAAAATCTACGATATAAATTAGGCATGATTTCTGTTGATATGATATAAATTGCTATTTATTGCCATTGCTACTAATTGCGGGTTTTATGTGATTTACAAAATATAGGAGGAGAAAAGGATGATTTAAGGGTGAGAGATTAACTTAAGGGGAACACAACTTAAGGGGAAGTTTTGAAATTCGAATTTTGAAATTAAAATTTATGAATGCATGATTGTAGGGGAGCGATTATGACACATTTAAATCATGAATAGAGGTTATTTTGGAAATCATCAAAAAGGGGAGATTGTTGAGAAATCAGGGTTTGAATGATTCGAAAATGCATGATTTAAATTTTATATGTTTTCGAAATGCATGATTTAAGTGTTACATGACATGCATACATAATAAATATACTTTATATATATCATGGTTGTACTAACATGCCATGAAGCATTAAGGCTTAAATCATATGTCAAACATTTGTTGCGTTTATATTATTTTCAGATGCCATGTTAAATGAATTAAACTTGCTCATTTAATGAAGTTCTTAAGGAGATGAACTAAACTAGTTTATGAAATGAAGTGCTTCAGGATATATATTTGAAAATGATTATTCGGCAACAAATCTCAAATAGAAAGTTCTTCTCCACACTCCATAGATATATACACGGCTGGATATATATATATATATATATATATATATATATATATATATATATATATATATATATATATATTGTTGGGATATGAAGAGTTTTGATGAAATTAAAAGATGGTTTGAAAAAGGCAAAAAGGAATCTAACACTTGGAATATGAAGGAAAGTAAGAAAAACACACTGTGAGACATCGATCTCTAAACTGAAGGACATCGATCGATCGATGTATACATCAGTCTCTTCAATAAGAGACATCGATCGATCGATGTATGACAGAACCAATCCAGGAACATTCTGTGAGACATCGATCTCTGAAGTTATGCACATCGATCGATCGATGTGTACATCGATCTCTAGAAGAACATACATCGATCGATCGATGTATGAAAGATCAAACCTGGAACTTTCTGTGAGACATCAATCTCTAAGCTACAAGACATCGATCGATTGATGTATACTTCAAAATTTTTTAAACGTTGGGACAAAATCCAAGGGAGATTTATAATGTTTTCTCTTTCCAATCTTGCTCAAAATTCTTGTGGACTTTAACCCAACCTATTACATGCTTCCTTGACTATTGTATACATGTCTAAGATTCTCTAGGGTGGCTATCCAAGATCAAATCACTCCATAGGGTGGCTAAAGACTATTTGTGCACTATCTTGACATTTTTGAAGATGAAGACTTGGTAGAGAGCCTCAAAAAACGTGGTGAACTTCATCTATAAATAGAGCAGGCTTGGATGAAGCAATAACACACTTTCAACATCATCTAGCTTCATTTTCCATTGTTGTATATTTCTCTCATACTTGTAAATTTGTTTAAAGCTTGTCTAGCTTTTCTTTGATCTTCATTATTGTATATTGAGAGAAAAAGAGTCAAGCACAAGAGGAACCATAAATATTTGATCTCTTGCTTGTGCTTAGACTTGTGAGAAAGTGTGATCCTTACCATATTTCTTCAACCCACTGTGAGAAGTTCTTGAGGGAACTTTTGTTGAAGTTGTGAGGAAGCGAGAAGTTGTTCTTGCTAATAGTTGTAGTTGCTGTGGTTGCACAAGTGTGTTGTGCAAGAAGTTGCTGTTGTTGTGACTTACACTAAAGTGTTAGTGTAAGTGTTGCTGTGGTTGTTCTTATTGTTCATAATAAGAAGAGTAGTTGTTGAAAATCCACTTTGGAAACAAAGTGGTAGTGGAGTAGAATCATTTACGATTCGAACCACTCTATATCCGGTGTACTCATTCACTACTTCTCATCTCCCATTCTTGCTCTGATTTTGAATATCCTTTTTGAGTTGAGCAAACGAGAAAATTCCGCAAAATAGCCAAACACTCTATTCACCCCTCCCTCTAGAGTGTATTTCGGACCTAACAATTGGTATCAGAGCCTAACCTTGATTGCTTGGCCTATCTTTGCAAGTAGCAAGGTTAAAGATCATGGCAATGACAACCTCAACCTCAACCTCTTCATCTCCTAAGCCTACTGCACTATTTTCCGGATCAAACACTAAAGCTCCAATGTTTGATGCCCAAAACTATTCTTTATGGAAATTTCGAATGATCAATCATTTGAAAGGCTGTGGATTTGATATATGGAGAGCTGTTGTCAAAGGAATTGAAGTTCCTATGATTACCAACTCAAAAGGAGAATCAATGTTCAAAGATGAGGATGACTACACCGACGAAGAGAAGATAAATTTCGCCATCAATGGCAAAGCTTTTGACATTCTCTCAAGTGCTCTTACCACCACTGAGCTCATTAGACTCCAAGGTCTTGAAACAGCCCATGAGGCATGGAAAAGGCTTGAAATGATACATGAAGGAAGTGAGCAAGTAAGAATGGCCAAAAGACTCATGCTCATAAAGGAGTATGAGATGTTCGGAATGAAAAGCGGTGAGAAGATTGAGGAGACAATCGATCGATTCACACGAATAGTGAATCAACTCTCCATGGTTGACAAGAAAATCTCAAATGAAGATCTTGTCTCAAAAATCTTCAACTCTTTACCAAGAGAATGGACACCCAAAGTCACCGCCATCACCGAATCAAAGAATCTCAAGACTCTTACCCTTGATGAGCTATCCGGTAATCTTCTTACTCATGAAATTCTTATTGATGAACAAAATAGGATGAATCCCATCAAGCCTACACAAACATCACACAAAGGATTGGTGGTAGAGTCCGATGAATCGGATGAGGAAGTTGCCCTTCTAGTAAGAAAATTTAGAAGAATGGCAACTAGAAACAAAGCTCAAGCAAGAAAGTTTTTCAAGAAACCATCTAAAGAAAAGGAAGCAAGTGAAAATTGCTATAGATGTGGTCGACCCGGTCACTTCATTGCCGATTGCCACGTAAAAGAGCCGCAAAAGCAAGAGAAGAAGGTTTTTCTTCAAAAGAAGAAAGCCCTCAATGCGGAGGTAACCACGTGGGATGATCTTCTTTCGGAATCGGAAGGAGAAGAGAGTGAAGATCAAGGTGTTGGACTTTTGGCAATGATTGACAATCCAAAGTTTCAACATACTTGTCTTATGGCGATTGAAGATGACCTTGAGGTAAATCCTAACCCTTCAAATTTGCATGATGAAATAGGAGATTTGCAAGATGACTTTGAGAAATTAAATTTGAAGTATAAGCATTTAAAGAAAGAATTCAAGAAATGCATTTTAGAAAATAAGAGCTTACATGACAAAAATATTTTGATGTTTCAAGAGCATGATATCATACTTACCATGCATAAAACCGTAGTTCTTGAAAATGAAGAAATTAGAAAAGAATGCGAGAAACTAAAGTTAGACTTACAAAGACTAACAAATGGTAAAAACAACTTAGACATACTACTTGGAAATCAAAGAATTGGAAATGATAAATCCGGTTTAGGATTTAACCCATCTTCTTCCTCTATTAAACCTAAGCCCTTAAAGAAAAAGGCAAACAATAGAAAGACACAACAAAATTCATCATCTTCCAAACCAAAGCATGTACCCACTTGTTTTTATTGCAACAAACTAGGACATGTAAAGAAAGCATGTAGAGCTCGATTTGAAAGCACATATGTTTGGAAGCCTAAGGGTCGAAAAACTAACCCTAAAGGACCCAACCATCAAAGGGTACCAATGCATACATCTTTTGGTTTTGTAGGCTCTCAAGATAAATGGAGTAGCCAAAGAAGAAGGAACCAAATGGCTTGTGGACAGCGGATGTTCAACTCACATGACCGGAGACAAGACGATGTTCACCAAACTCAAGCTCCAAGATGGTGGAACGGTGCATTTTGGCAATGGGAGAGCCAAAATCCTTGGACATGGAGAAATTGATAATTCTTCCTTTACTATTAATAATGTACTATATGTAGAAGGGCTTAAGTATAATTTGATAAGTGTTAGCCAACTATGTGATGCTAATTTTCAAATTGAGTTTGTGAAAAGAAAATGTGTTGTGAAAAAGAACGATAAGATTGTTTTTGAAGCTATTCGTAAAAATGATGTTTACAAATTTAGCACACATGATTTGATATCACAAAATGTTTCTTTCCTAGTTGCCAAAAATGATTTGACTCAACTATGGCATAGACGACTTGGACACATTAGTTTTAAGAATTTCAAAGAAATTTGCAAAAATGAAAGAGTCCAAGGTCTTCCAAAATTAAATTTCGAAAACCATGGCTTATGTGACACTTGTCAAAAGGCAAAGCTTGTTAAAACAAGCTTCAATCCCAAAAGTGAAATCTCCACCACCAAACCCCTACAATTGCTTCATATGGATTTGTATGGGGATATTGGTACAGCAAGTCTAAGTGGAAAACATTACACCTTTGTGGTGGTAGATGACTTCTCTAGGTACACTTGGGTAATGTTCTTAGCTAAAAAGAATGATGCATGCCAAGAATTTATAAAGCTTTGTAAAAGATTAGAAAATCAAAGAGAGGACACAATTAAGGAAATTAGAAGTGATAGAGGTGGTGAGTTTGATGGAGAATTTCAAGAATTTTGTGTATCCAAGGGGTATGGACACAATTTCTCAGCTCCAAGAACTCCTCAACAAAATGGTGTTGCGGAAAGGAAGAATAGAACACTTCAAGAAATGAGTAGAGCCATGCTAAACGAATTTGAGTTACCCAAATATTTTTGGGCCGAAGCGGTAAATACCGCTTGTCATGTGATAAATAGAGTTTATTTGAGACCATTTCTCAAAAAGACTCCTTATGAGCTTTGGAAAGGTAGAGTACCAAATATTGGTTATTTCAAGGTTTTTGGTTGTAAGTGCTTTATACTTAACACCAAAGACAACTTGGATAAACTCGACTTCAAAGCGGATGAAGGAATCTTTATGGGTTATGCTCAAAATAGCAAGGCATTTAGAGTATATAATAAAAGAAGCATGAAAGTTGAAGAATCAATTCATGTAAAATTTAGTGAACTCAATGAGGACAAATCAAACATTAATGATGATGATGATGATGAAATAATTGAAGTAAGCCATATAGAGAAATTTGAGAATCCAAAAGGTAATATTGTTATTGACCTTAGGATTGATCCACTTGAACCTAAGGTTGAAAATGAAGAAGTAGGAGGAGATACCTCAAATTTACCGGATTCATATAAGTATAGGAAAGATCACCCTAAAGAGTTGATATTAGGTGAAACTAGCCAAGGCATAATGACAAGGAGAAAATTCAATGAAAATGCTTTCATTTCACAAGTTGAGCCTAAAAACATAAAGGAGGCAATAAATGATGAAGATTGGGTATTGGCTATGCAAGAAGAATTAAATCAATTTGAAAGAAGTGATGTTTGGGAATTAGTTACTAAACTTAGTGATCATCCCGTAATTGGCACTAAATGGGTATTTAGAAATAAAATGGATGATAAAGGAAACATCACTAGAAATAAAGCTAGATTAGTAGCCCAAGGCTATAGGCAAGAGGAAGGCATAGACTATGATGAAACTTTCGCCCCCGTAGCTAGGTTGAAAGCTATTAGGATGCTATTAGCATATGCATGCTATAAGGATTTCAAACTATATCAAATGGATGTGAAATCCGCATTCTTGAATGGAATAATTCAAGAAGAGGTCTATGTAGCTCAACCTCCGGGGTTTGAAAATCATGATTATCCAAATCATGTTTTTAAACTCAAAAAGGCCCTTTATGGACTTAAACAAGCTCCTAGGGCTTGGTATGATAGGTTAAGTAACTTCCTACTTGAGAACAAGTTTTCAAGAGGAAAAGTCGACACTACTCTTTTTATTAAAGAACAAGGAAACCATCAATTGCTTGTTCAAATTTATGTGGATGATATTATATTTGGTGCTACTAACGATTCTCTTTGTGAGCATTTTGCAAAATTGATGGAAGGAGAATTTGAAATGAGCATGATGGGTGAACTCAACTACTTCCTTGGTCTACAAATCAAGCAAACTCAAGATGGAGTGTACATATCTCAAACAAAGTACAGAAAGAATTTGCTCAAGAAGTACAAATTCGAGGATGGAAGAAGTGTGAGCACTCCGATGAGCACAAGTACAAAGCTTGACAAAGACGAAAAAGGAAAGCCGGTTGAGGTAACAAAGTATAGGGGTATGATTGGTAGTCTACTTTATTTGACCGCTAGTAGGCCAGATATTTTGCATGCTGTGTGCTTATGTGCCAGATTTCAAAGTATGCCTAAGGAATCGCATTTAGTCGCTATTAAACGAATTTTTAGGTATTTAAAAGGAACTCTGAACTTCGGATTATTTTATCCAAAAAATGGCTGTTTTGATCTAAGAGGATATAGTGACTCCGACTATGCCGGAAACCTTGTTGATAGGAAAAGCACCTCCGGGACATGTCAATTCCTTGGAGATTGCTTAGTTTCTTGGTTTTCCAAGAAACAAAATAGTGTGTCACTTTCCACGGCAGAATCCGAATATGTATCGGCCGCTTCATGTTGTGCACAACTACTTTGGATGACAAACACATTGAATGATTACAATGTTAAGTTTGATAAAGTTCCCATCCTATGTGACAATACCTCAGCCATAAGTATAGCACAAAACCCGGTTCATCATAGTAGAACAAAACACATTGAAGTAAGGCATCACTTCATAAGAGATTGCATCCAAAAAGGATTGGTATGCATTGAGTTTGTTCCAACAAACGACCAACTAGCGGATATTTTTACCAAGTCACTTCCTACCGATACCTTTGAATCAATTAGAACAAGACCAGGAATGATAAACAATGCTTAAAAGTAAGAAAAATCAAATTTAAAAAAAAAACAGGTACATCGATCGATCGATGTATCTAGTTGAGAGATCGATGTATACATCGATCTCTACTTTGATCGATCGATGTAGACGAATTTCAGAAACTCTGCAGTCGACTAAAAATGCAGAATTCTTCCCTCTCTTCACCATAAACACGCATTCTCAACCCTAGAAACACTCTCTGGCGAATTTTTTGTCTCCAAAACAGATTCTTCCTTCTTTTTCTTCTGAAAATCTTCAAAATCCCCATCTCTATCAACTCCATTACATCATCTTCCTTCCTTCAATTAAGTTCCAATTTTTTCAAACCCTAGACCTCAAATCCGAAAATGCCAAAATCAAAACACACTTCCAAGAAAGCTAGGGCATCACAACCTGAAGAAGAAGGGTCAAGCCATGTACAACAAGGGCATTCTTCTAGGTCTCAAGTCCCTACACAACCTAGAAGTGGAAATACTAGGCCTAGACAAACAGATTTCAGTCAAGCTGAAATCTTGAACCAGATTAGGAGCAACCTCACCTACAAAAATTTTCCTTGGATCAAGAGAAATATCAAAGGAGTTCTAGATGAGCCCTTTGGTACAAGTACTTTTGCTTACATTACTCTTAAAGCTCAAGAATTGTTCATGGAATGGGAAAATTCTGACAGAGCAATAATTCCATTGAAATTGTTACAAATAGAGGATATTGCTTCTAACAATGAATTAGGTCAAATTATTGATTGGATAGATGCTCAAAATTGGAGAAATCTTTGGATTGGAAGTAATATGAAGAAAATGTCTAAGAAGTATACTAGACTTTTCTATGCAAATCTGTGGATTGAGTATGTGAATGGTTTTCCTTACTCCTTGAATAGTATAATTGATGGTCAACATATTGAATGGACGTGTAGAATGATTTGTGAATACATTGGAGTTCCAGATAAAGGCTTAGAATCGTTTGAAGTTTGGTATTGGGATGAGAACAAATGGCAAGTGAGTGAAGAGCAAGTTAAGAGCTTTCTAGGCTTCTATCCGACCAAAAATACTAATGACATGCCATTGTCACATTTTGTATCAATGGTAAATCGGCAAAACTTCCTAGCAATCTTGATTTTTATATTGCCTATAGAATGGCCAATAGGTAACAATTAAATTTTGGAGAGATCTTCATTGCAAATGTTATAGAAGCCGCCACCAAAAAGACCAAAGCCCTTCCATATGCAAACCTTATCTACTATATGCTCAGAAAGTCGGGTATTGAGATTGATAATTCGGAGGTTGAGAAAATTTCTGTTAAGGACTATTACGACAAAATCAACATTCAACAAATCAATAAATCAAGAAAAGAAGCACGAAAAGGAGTGGAACAAGAAATAGAAGAAGAGGACAATGAAGCTCAGCCACCTGCAGCTGATGAGGACACAGGCCCGAGAGATACACAGTTACCTATTCCTGAATCTGAAGAAGGAACACAAAGCGGACCTAGCTCAAGTATTCCAGAATTACAACAACAAGTCGTGGAGCTTCAACACGAGGTGGGAACCTTGAAAAACAAATTTGCAAGGTTCAAAGCTAAGATGAAGGCATGCATCCCAGGCTTAACCTACTCATAGGACGAGGATTAGGACTAGCATTTCTTCATCCCCCGTGTCCCGTAGTAATTCTAGAGTAGAAAAACTATTATCTCTCTTGTTGCTTAGTATGTTTTTATCGTAAGACTATCGTATCTACTTTTATTTCATGGTTTTTGATAATTTCAAAAAGGGGGAGAAGTAGTTTTGTTTAATATGTCATGATTGGCTTAATATTTTGGTGTGCTAAATTGCCTGATGGATATAGTAGCATACTTGAGTGCTTGACTGATATGCTAAATTGCCTGATGGATATAGTAGCATACTTGAGTGCTTGACTGATAGATTGACATATGCTAAATCGCTTGATGGATATATTGTCTTTGCTTAATATGTTTGCTTAAAGGATATATCGACATATGTCAATCTTAAGATAACTTGGTATAGTTTGCTTGCTTGATATAAAACATGATTGGGTAATACATTGTATGAAATGATACATATGGGTATATGTTGAAGGACATATGTGTAAGGAGACAAAAATATGATTTGGATGTATGGTTGAGGGGGAGTTTTTGGACATAATAACTTATTTCATAAGTTGAGGGGGAGCATAGAATGCATGGAGAAAGGGGGAGATTGAATTTTTATATGTCTTAAACTCTTTGTTAGCATAAACATATTTTTCAAAAACATCTTTTAAAACTTGGTTTTGAAATCATCAAAAAGGGGGAGAATGTTGGGATATGAAGAGTTTTGATGAAATTAAAAGATGGTTTGAAAAAGGCAAAAAGGAATCTAACACTTGGAATATGAAGGAAAGTAAGAAAAACACACTGTGAGACATCGATCTCTAAACTGAAGGACATCGATCGATCGATGTATACATCAGTCTCTTGAATAAGAGACATCGATCGATCGATGTATGACAGAACCAATCCAGGAACATTCTGTGAGACATCGATCTCTGAAGTTATGCACATCGATCGATCGATGTGTACATCGATCTCTAGAAGAACATACATCGATCGATCGATGTATGAAAGATCAAACCTGGAACATTCTGTGAGACATCAATCTGTAGGCTACAAGACATCGATCGATCGGTGTATACTTCAAAATTTTTTAAACGTTGGGACAAAATCCAAGGGAGATTTATAATGTTTTCTCTTTCCAATCTTCCTCAAAATTCTTGTGGACTTTAACCCAACCTATTACATGCTTCCTTGACTATTGTATACATGTCTAAGATTCTCTAGGGTGGCTATCCAAGATCAAATCACTCCATAGGGTGGCTAAAGACTATTTGGGCACTATCTTGACATTTTTGAAGATGAAGACTTGGTAGAGAGCCTCAAAAAACGTGGTAAACTTCATCTATAAATAGATCAGGCTTGGATGAAGCAATAACACACTTTCAACATCATCTAGCTTCATTTTCCATTGTTGTATATTTCTCTCATACTTGTAAATTTGTTAAAAGCTTGTCTAGCTTTTCTTTGATCTTCATTATTGTATATTGAGAGAAAAAGAGTCAAGCACAAGAGGAACCATAAATATTTGATCTCTTGCTTGTGCGTAGACTTGTGAGAAAGTGTGATCCTTACCATATTTCTTCAACCCACTGTGAGAAGTTCTTGAGGGAACTTCTGTTGAAGTTGTGAGGAAGCGAGAAATTGTTCTTGCTAATAGCTGTAGTTGCTGTGGTTGCACAAGTGTGTTGTGCAAGAAGTTGCTATTGTTGTGACTTACATTAAAGTGTTAGTGTAAGTGTTGCTGTGGTTGTTCTTATTGTTCATAATAAGAAGAGTAGTTGTTGAAAATCCACTTTGGAAACAAAGTGGTAGTGGAGTAGAATCATTTACGATTCGAACCACTCTATATCCGGTGTACTCATTCACTACTTCTCATCTCCCATTCTTGCTCTGATTTTGAATATCCTTTTTGAGTTGAGCAAACGAGAAAATTCCGCAAAATAGCCAAACACTCTATTCACCCCCCCTCTAGAGTGTATTTCGGACCTAACATATATATATATATGTATATATATATATGTATATATATACATGTATATATATATATATATATTTATTATATAAAGTCGCATGTATTATTAAGATGTTGCCTCACTTATAGCGGAGAAAAACCATAGTACATCAAATGTATCATATGTAAAAAGATAGTGAAGCGAAATAAGGATGGCTAGGCTCCAATCATATATGATATGCCGCATTAAAACCTTGCCAAGTAAAACAACCCTTGTGGATAAAACCCTAGAAAAGGAAAAAGCGTACATATTTATATAATTGGAGTGTGCTGACAGATGAACTGCAGTTACAATAAAATGAAAATAATGTAGTATGATCGTTGCATTCACAAGCAGCAAAGTTCTTCCTAGCCGTACATATATGTGTATATATATGTGTGTGTGGGTGTGTATATATATATATATCGCGTACTCGGTCAAAACCCTAATCTAAAACCTCTTCCAGCATTATTTGCCACACCCGCATCGCCACAGTTGCGTCGCCACAGTCTCAGTTATGGGTGCTAGAGGAGGCTTCGGTGACAGAGGAGGAGGCAAAGGTGGAGGCGGATTTAGGGGTGGGCGAGGTGGTGATAGAGGCGGGGGTAGAGGTGGCAGCAGAGGCGGAGGATTTGGTGGAAGAGGGGGAAGTGCTATGAAGTGTGGTGGTAGTAGGGGAGGAGGAAGGGGAGGGTTTGGTAGAGGTGGCGGAAGAGGCGGTGGTAGGGGTCGTGGAGGAGGCATGAAAGGGGGTAGCAGAGTGGTGGTAGAGCCTCATAGACATGAAGGAGTATTTGTAGCCAAGGGAAAAGAGGACGGGTGCCTGGAGAAGCTGTTTACAATGAAAAGAGGATTTCTGTACAGAATGAAGATGGGACTAAGGTTGAATACAGAGTATGGAATCCTTTCCGTTCCAAATTGGCAGCTGCCATTCTTGGTGGAGTTGATGACGTTTGGATTAAACCTGGTGCACGTGTTCTTTACCTGGGAGCTGCTTCAGGAACTACTGTCTCTCATGTGTCTGACATAGTTGGCCCTGAGGGAGTGGTCTATGCTGTGGAGTTCTCACACAGGAGCGGAAGGGACTTGGTTAACATGGCTAAAAAGCGAACTAATGTTATCCCAATTGTTGAGGATGCAAGACATCCAGCAAAGTATCGGATGCTTGTTGGCATGGTTGATGTGATATTTTCTGATGTTGCTCAGCCAGACCAGGCGAGAATTTTGGCACTGAATGCATCTTACTTCTTGAAAACTGAAGGGCACTTCATTATATCAATCAAGGCTAATTGCATAGATTCAACAGCCCCTGCTGAAGCTGTATTTGCTGCTGAAGTGAAGAAATTACGGCAAGAGCAATTTAAGCCCATGGAGCAAGTCACTCTGGAACCCTTTGAGCGAGACCATGCTTGCGTCGTTGGTGCCTATCGTGTTGCAAAGAAACAAAAGGCGGCTGCCTAGAGTTGATCAATGATCAGTCAGACACCCTTTTGGTTTAAAGGGTTTTCTCATAGAAGTTTCCATATAAGTCGAAGCTGTGGGTTTTCCCTTAAATTCATGATGCTTTGATGATCGTATCTATGATGCATTTTCCTTTTGAAATTTGTTTGCAAACTGCTACTGTTGCTGGAATAGGTAGCTTTCCTGTTTGTTTCATTCAGCTGGCGTTTTGTTGGGCCTGTAGTTTTGAACGTTAGTTGTCATTTGGTAATTGTTGTGGCTTAGGATAATATATATATATATATATATATATATATATATATATATATATATATATATATATATATATCACCAAAAAAGAATTTCATTTACCGACGAAAAATTCACCGACGAACCACGGTTCGTCGGTGTTGCGTCGGTACTTTGCGACGCAATTGCGATACACTCATTTTCGTCGTTAATTGCGACGAAAATACGATGAAAAGCATTGTCGCTAACAAAAAAGTAGTCAGGTTAATATGTTCGTCGGTGTTTTGTCGGTGGTTCGTCGCTATTTTGTGTGTTTTATTCGTCGCTATGTAGTTTGTAGCGTTACGTCGCTATATCGTCGCTATTTTGTCGCTAAAATTCCAGAACACAGATAAAATAAATTCATCGGTGAGTCGTTTTTTTGTCGATGAAACCTGCGTGTCGCAAATGTTTTGTTTTACTTTTCGTTCGTATTCCGATTTGTCGTTGTGTCGTCGCAGATTCATCGAGGATTAAACACGTGTATTAATTAAGGAAAAAGAAAGCGGTGATTGGAAATTTTTTTTATTAATTTAACAATAAAAATTTACATTATGAAACGAAAAATTAAAAAAAGAAATCTAAAAGAGAGGCGCAGAGGGGCCGTTCACTCTTCGTCATCGGAAGAAAGAGTGGCCGCCACATTATCTGCGAACTCTCTGAGGAGGCGCTTCAGCTTGTAATATCTGAATTTCAACTTCCGCAGCCTTCTAGTCATGCTGTGCAGTTGCCTCGACTGCTGTTGCATGTTTGCTATCAGCATACGGTAGTCGATATCCTGTTCCAGCATTTGTTCTTGAGCATCCTCTTGCGGTAGTGGGCCATACACAGATACGGAACCCTCCCGCTCAACCGATGGTGGTTGGGGAGGAGGCCCTTGTGGCGGGGCACTGTTTGCCCCTCCACCACGCCTTGGAGTTCTTCTAAAACAACGCAGCATATTTTGATGTTTTATAACTTTGTATGTGTGTATATATATGTGCGGATGTTTGGGGTATAAATAGGTAAATTTAGCGACGATATAGCGACGCATTTTTCAACCGTTAACCAAGATGGGAATATGTGCGGGTGTGACGCTTCGTGCGAATTAGCGACGTAATGTGTACGTACCATTGCATTCCGCGAGCTGCTTCCAACCAATGTATGGGAAGCACTTACCGAGATGAGTCTGTTCTTCAGATGTCTTACATCCACGAGACTCAGGGCGGATGATATGTCAAGGCTGGAGGGCGAAATCCTATTGATCATTTGCAAGCTGGAAACTGTATTCCCTCCGGCCTTCTTTGATTCAATGGAACACCTGCCAGTTCATCTACCATACGAGGCACGCGTTGGTGGTCCTGTTCAGTACAGGTGGATGTATCCGTTCGAGAGGTACTCTTATTTATTATGTGACGTTCTTATGTTTTTAAGCGCAAGCATTTGAACAGATATTCCCTATATGAACAGATATCTCAGGCATTTGAAGCTGAACATCAAGAACAAGGCGAAAGTCGAGGCCTCGATGTGCAATGTCTACCTGACGGAGGAAGCCTCGGCCTTCGTGTCTCATTACTTCGATCCAGATGTCTCGTCGAGGTGCAGAGATGTTTCCCGGAACGACGACGGCATTTCTAGATCCGGTGTCCTCCCGATATTCACACATCCGATCAGATTTCACAGACAGGGAAAGGAAATGATATTGGGGGACAACGAGCTGAAGATTGCTCATTCTTATGTTCTGCGCAACTGCCGTCAAGTCGACCGTTTCCAGAGGTATAAACGATATCCAATTTTAATTTGTAAATACCTTGAGCTACTCTATCCATTATATTACAAAGATATACAGGGTACTCATTCGTAATTTGCTTCAGCTTGTTCGTTGATTTATTGCAACACCGTTCACCGGGTATATCGAGAGATGCAATAAACAATGAGTTAGATGCCAAGTTTGCTGATTGGTTCAGGTGGCATGTAAGTTTACATGTTTGCCGGTTACGTGTACGTCATGTGATACGCATTTATTGCCCCGCTGATGTATACTTACTTGTCGTTTTACAGGCGAGCAAAGGTCATCTGGCTGACGATGAGTATGGTTACATTCTGACACCAGTAGCCGAGGGTCCATTGAATAGAGTCACGCACCACGATATGTGTTTTGTCAACGGTTATAGATTCTACACAGTCTCCCATGCCAGCCGAAAATCGTCGGAGAACAGCGGAGTGTGTGTCAAGCGGTATGACAATAGCCCAGACGAGGATGACTTCTACGGCTACCTTACTGACATCAGTGAGCTCGAATATCCCGCATTGCTAATAAAGCGGGTGGTGCTATTCAAATGCGAATGGTACGATCCAACTCGGGAAGGTTATCGCGCTGGCACAAAGGTTCACGACCGATATAAGTTGGTAGACATACACCAAGGGCGACGGTACAGAAAGTACGATCCATTCGTTTTGGCTAGTCAAGCTCCCAGGTGTATTATCTATCGTATCCAACAACGAGGATGAATGCGAGCTCAAAAGACTGGCGAGCCGTGTGCAAAGTGAAATCGAGCAAGTTTGATGTTAGTATACAGCCAGGTTCAGATGGCATGGATGCCGCATTTCAAGAAGAAAACCTGCCCGTTCTGGATACGACACATGTTGAACTGCACAACCTCCCTCTAAATGACCCCACCGGTGGTTTCATCGAAATTCATCTCAACATACAACTGCCTGACAATATTGAATATGTAGGCGAAGACGAATACGAGGATGAAGAGGACGACGAGCATGTAGATGAAGATGAAAATGAATATGAAAATGAGGATGAAAATGAAGATGCGTATGAGGATGCGGATGACAATGAAGATTGAGGTTAGTCACAATTTTTTATGTACCTCATAAGGCGAAAGTGTGTATGTGTTGATGTACTTATACACATGTATATACATAATGTGTGTCTGTAAGTACTTTATATTTTGTATTATTTTTTTTCCAATACTGATGTCACCGACAAATTACCGACGAAACCTGTCGTCGCAAATTTGAAATAACGACGACACATGAAATAGCGACGCCACAGTAATAGCGACGGACTTTCGTCGCTAGTGCGTTGCAAAATTTTCGACAAAAATCTGAAAACCCTTCTCTTCTTCCCCATTTCTTCCCCCGCCTCTTCTTCCCACCCCTACGGCAAAATCCCCTCTCAGACCCCCGGCGAAATCCCCTCTCCTCCCCCGGCGAAATTCCATTTCTTCTCCGGTGACCTCCCTTCTCCTGTTAGTTTTTCTTACTATTTCGTTTTTTATGATTTTAATTAGTTATATTTTGTTTTATACATATATACACTACACACGCACACTACATATATATACATTATATATATATATATATATATATATATATATATATATATATATAAACACGCACATATATATATAAACACGCACATATACGCAGTGGTGTAGCTTGGGTGTTGGAGGGGATGGCGGAGGGGATTGGTGGCTGTGGGGCTGGGTGGGGCTGGGTGGCTGTGCGTGGGGTCTGGTGGGGCAGGGTGGCTATGCGTGGGGCTGGGTGGCTGTGGGTGGGGGCCGGGTGGGGGCGGGTTTGGCTGGATGGTGCAGGTTGGGGCGCGGTGGGGCGGTTGGCGGGAGTGGGTGGGGAGGGGGGTGGCTATTGGCGGGAGTGGGCTGTGTGCGGGGTGGGCTGTTGGCGGGAGCGGGCGGAGCGGGCGGTGGCTGTTGACGGGAGTGGGTTGTGTGCGGGGTGGGCTGTTGGCGGGAGTGGGTGGAGCGGGCAGTGGCTGTTGGCGGTGGGGTGGGGCGGGGGGTGGCTGTTGGCGGGAGTGGGCTGTGTGCCTGGTGGGCTGTTGGCGGGAGTGGGTGGAGCGGGCGATGGCTGTTGGCGGGAGTGAGCTGTGGGCGGTGTGGGCTGTTGGCGAGAGTGGGGTGGGGCGGGGGGTGGCTGTTGGCGGGAGTGGGCTGTGGGCGGGGTGGGCTGTTACAAGTTATCTATCATAAGTATGTATAGGTGATGTACCGAAAAAGGACTGGTGGTGACTAGGGCGCGTATGCACCAAAATTGTTGTTAAGGTTGAATTAGTAGAAATGTGGTGTGCTTGGCCAATGAATGATGCATGTACAAACTGTTTTGTAAGAGGTTTGCATATGATTTTCGGTATGATACTAGTTCGGAGTGTTTACTAAGCTCGAGAGCTGGACATACATTTGTCTTTGGAGAGGCCAATAAGGCCGGAAAACCTCCGATAACCGAATAGGTCATGCCGAAATTTTCAAAATTATTAATATCTTGCATTAAATGTATGTAAACACTTGTCATTTTTTGGACATCTTATTTGTCTGGCCAACCAACCCTAAACTCGTTGAATGTGTCTTTTTAAATTTTTCACCCTTGCAGATCTGATGGCTAGTGAGGGTTTA
>AP025068.1:8492029-8551719 GCA_036186865.1 Eustoma russellianum
GATGCGGCATCAGACGAGGGTGTCATACAAGGGCGTCGTGCCCTCCCTTGGTCACATGATACCCATACGTAAGTAATAATTTATTTTTTTAACACGTTTTCAAATATATTTCACGCGTTATTTTTTCCTAACTTCACCTCTTTCAGGTTTGCAGCGGACTCGGGCCAGATTTCCGGTTGCATCACTCGGTCCTTCCACCTGAGGCAGGACCCAGCTGGATATGCCTGGTCCCGTGTCACCATGCAGACACGTAGATTCTACTGGGATGAGTTTCAGGTATTCAAATTTGGTGAATTTCACTTTTTGATACGTAATCGATCATTACTTTTCTAACCACGTTTTTACTTTTCCTCCGTAGAGTAATTGCAGAAGGCGTACAGCTGGCCAGCTGACATCGCCCACGACGTGGAGCAGGCCTGGCGGCATAGGGCCGCCAAACGCTACAGGGACTTCATCAACTCACACAAGACCAAGTGGGAGCGTGACCCCAATTATGCCAGGCCTGCCTACATATCCGAGGCCACCTGGGCGGGGTGGATAGCAGGTTGGATGGACCCTGCCACCCAAGTCTGCAGCGCCCGGAACGCGGCGAACCGGTGCAGCGGCAATGTACAGGGCCCAGCACCTACCACACACTCAGGTGGGTCGGTTTCCCACGCCACCACGATGCGTTCTATGGTAAGTATTTTAATATTGGATTATTTAGATTCATTGATTTCATTGGATTATTTAGATTCATTGACTTAAGTGGATTATTTACATTCATTGACTTAAGTGGATTATTTATATTCATTGATTTCTTATGTTGCGCTGTTGTTTTTTTGGTATTCGTATATGGTTAATTTAAGTAGTATATGTGTTCATTTGCCTTTTCTTTTTATTTTTGCTTTGACTTGGGAGAGGCCTTTAAGGCCGGGATACCTCCAATAAACGAATAGGTCATGCCGAAATTTTTAAAATTATGGATTTCACTAACATATTTTATTTCATTCTTTCAGCAGGAGGAGACGGGGGAGTGGCTAGCCTCCTACGATCTCTTCTACAAGACGCATCGGAAGAAAGCCTCCGACGGAACGGAGGACTGGATCACGATGAAGGCCCGCGACATCAGTGTAAGTAGACTACGATATCATTTGTTTTTTCCTTAGTTTGTTTTATTGCTAAACCCTAAACCCTAACAATTCTTATTCT
The DNA here is from genome assembly GCA_036186865.1 of Eustoma russellianum. Classification (NCBI taxonomy): domain Eukaryota; kingdom Viridiplantae; phylum Streptophyta; class Magnoliopsida; order Gentianales; family Gentianaceae; genus Eustoma; species Eustoma russellianum. Next base: position 8,493,221 of record AP025068.1, read on the forward strand.
CATTTCAGGACGAGTACAACAGATTACTCGCACTTAGGGGAGAAGAGGCCGACAAGAACTGCGCTTATTGGGATGCGGTTCGGACCGTCGGCCCTCAGAATAAGAAAAAGAGGGAGGTGTACGGGGTTGGATCAGCAGCGCCGCGATTCTTTCCCGAAGTTCTGCATCTAGGTGCTTCCTCTGAGGCTAGCACCTCCGCGCCTTCTACGGTCCCAGAGAGTCTTTCGCGCCTGGAATCAGAGCATGCGGCGCTGCAGCATGAGGTGGAGACCATCAGGGCGCAGCATGAGGAGAGTGTACAGGCACTGCGGTCGCAGCTTAGTCAGACCCAGCAGGTGCTGCAGCAGTCGGTTCAGCAGACGGTTGAGCAGATGCTTCAGCATGCGGAGCAGAGGACGATGCAGGCGCAGCAGGAGACGAACCAGCAAATCCCGCAGCTATCGCAGATCCTCATCTCTTTCATTTCCAGCTCCTCGCAGCCTCAGCCTCGCCCTCATGATGGTCGCCCTTCTCCGCATGATCCCCCTCCATCTTCCTCTGCATAGTATTTCATTTTTTGATTTTTCGTACAGTCTATTTCATTTATTGTATTGACATATTCTTTGTACTTTTATATTTTATATGACATTTATACGGATTCTATTTCGTTTGTGTTGTTTAATTATACGAACTTCAACACGCAAGTACTGTATTTCTGTATAACATTCGTATAAATGATTTAATATACAAAATAAAATATATTATAGAAATTAAATAATAATAAAAACTATTTAATTAATAATATATTGTACTATTTATAAATTAAAAATATTTATTATTTAATATTAAATTAATATTAAATATTAAATAAAAAATAGCGACGAACCTGCGACGAAACCGAAATGTCGCAGACCGGAAATAAAAAATCAAAAATTTAAAAATAGCGACGAAAAAATATACCGACGAAACTTTGCGACGAAATAATATGTCGCACAAAGGAAATAAAAAAAATAAAAAATTATAAAATAGCGACGAAAAAAATACACCGACGAAACAACGACGGCAATAACAGGTCGCAGACCTGACAGATTTTCGTCGCAACTGTGCGACGAAACACCGACGAAATTTTTCCGTCCCAATATAGCGACGCTTCACCGACGAAATTCACTTTGCGACAAGCCGTATCGCGACCTACTTTTTTCGTCGCTATTTCGTCGCAATATGCCTGTAGCGACGAAATAGCGACGATTTTTGTCTGTCGCTATATGTCTTTTTTTTTGTGGTGATATATATATATATCTGGCGGACAATGCTTGCTGATGTTTCAAACTACCCAAATAAACACAGCTCTCTTCGATGGCTTCTCAACATCTTGCACAACGATCATCTGCCTATAAGCTATACCACCATAGATTTGATGTATTCCACATTACTTTACCTAGCGATTGTACTCATGCGGCATCACTCCAATGATATAAATATGTATGCTTTTTCCTTCGCCAAGGTTTTATCCACAAGGGTGGTTTTACTTGGCAAGATTTTAATGCGGCATATCATATATGATTGGAGACTGCACATTCTCGCTACTTTACACTTCCTTTTTTCGTACGATATACAATGTTGTACTATGGTTACCTCCACAAAAAGAGAGGTTTTTATTTCTTAATAAAATCACGCCTTTATTCAAATATATATATATATATATATATATATATATATATATATTAAAGAAAATGTGTATTTTTATTCATGTCATGCCTCACTTATGGCGGAGGAATACCATAGTACATAGATAAATCAAACGAAAACCAAAAGTATAAGAAGCGTAAGATTGTCAACCTCCAATCATATATGATATGCCGCATTAAAACCTTGCCAAGTAAAACCACCCTTGTGGATAAAACCTTGGCGAAGGAAAAAATGTACATATTTATGTGATTGGAGCGATGATGTAAAATGAAGCAATGTGCTTGTATGCTAAATGGTGTGTTTGCGCCGCTGGGATTGTGTCCTCGAATGTAGATATGTGTGGGTGTTCCTTTGCTAAATGATGTTTTGGTTCCGCAACATGTGATGCCCATGTAAATGTTCCTCGCGAAATAGAAATCAAACAATTAGTGTGCACCAACAGATATGAAGTGATGATCCAATTATGAATGTATGATGCACATACCGCCGTTGCCCGTAGTGTTTCTACTACAGGCAACTGTGGTTTTGTCTTGCCAACCCATGTGGGAGTCGTAATAAGAAACAAGTTCATAAACGTGGAGAGATGACATACCCGAGTTGTCTGTATCATTGTGATACAGACAACATTAAAGATGATCCAGCTTAAGTAGTTAGGTGCGTATAGCATAGGTGGTTCTGTCTGTAAGATAAAATCCACGTACTGTAGGAGGAAGTTGTTCAGCAGAAGAAAAGATGGTGGTAATATGAGTCATTCGTGCATGTTGGGCTAGATGATGAGCCACCATATTGACTTCCCTTGGGACATTAGCGAGTTGACTATTGGTGATGTGAAGAAAATGCATAAGCTTTGCGTATTCTGGGAGTGAATGAAGGTGACGATCTCCAGATGCTGTAATCCGTTGGCAGTCAGTTTCCAAGATGAGTTGTCTGTGTAGTATGCCAAAAAACAGTAAACTGTAAAGGAGAGATTGAATTTCTGCTCTAAGTGGAAGTAAGCATGGTAGTGTAAAAGATAATGCTACAATCAACAGGCCATTTGCGTCACGCAGGATAGCTACTGCAGTGGCAAATTTTCTTCCCGCAGATGCATCGACATTAAGCTTTAATTTTCCTGATGGGGGTAATTCCCATTTTAAGATGGTTATTGGCTTAACCCGCAGATGTGGACTGAATCCCGACGTGATCAAGGATTGTATATTAACTGTATGGCGTGTCCCTGATTGAGTGAAAGCCCAGTCATAACAGTACTGACGTGTGATGTTGAAAATCTGTGTAGGAGGTATATTTGCCTCTCCGAATGTATGATTCGTATATATCTTCCATATAGACCAGCATAGCATAATCGGTCCTACCACCTTAAAGTGTCCTCGTATGTGATGTGCATTGGAAGACATCCACCATTGCAAGAGAAATGACCGAATATGTGAAGGCGGATATGAAGGGCCTTCTAATAATCCCGATAGTCGATGCCATGCATCTTTGACATAAGTACAATGTAGAAAAATGTGATTTGTTGTACACGAGTGGAGCTTGCAAAAAGGACAGATTGTAGGACAGATTGTTAGGAAGCGAAGTAAGTTATCTTGAATTGGGAGAGCATTGTTTAATAATCGCCATATGAAGAAGCTCACTGTCTTGAGTATCTTTGTCCACCATATAAACTTGTGTGAATAAAGTTGTGGTCGTGTGGGACGAAGATCATTGTATGCTGACTGAAGTGTGAATATGCCCGTTGAACTAGATCGCCAAATAGGATCCGGTAGCCCAGTAGATAGTTGCAAACAAATCTGATGAATGGAACATATGCGCTTCCAAGTAGGAGAGTCATAGATTCGAGGCATGTAATCTGCTCTGGATCCATACTTTGCCCGCATATAGGTTGACCAAGTAGTTTGTTTTGTGTGATAGTGCCACCACAGCTTGCAATCATAAGCCTGCTGTAGGCAGAGTAAATTCCGGATTCCCAGTCCCCCTTCAATTTCTGGGTAGCATAAACTCTCAAAAGTGCGCCAATGATATTTATCTCCCGAGATAAAACGTGCAATCTTTCGATTAATGGCTGACATAACGCTTTTTGGCAGACGTGCTGCAACCAGTAGATGCAGAGGAATAGACATAAGGACTGTTTTAAGAAGAACAAGTCTAGAGCCGGGTGTAAGCAGCTTGTGAGCCCACCCAGTTAACTTGGTGTCAAAGTGATTGAGCAGTGATGTACAGTAAGAAGCTCGATTTATTCCATGATATAAATAGGAGCCCAAGTATTTTATTGGGAGTTCTGAGGGCTGCATCTGCAGAAGTTGTCCCATACGCTGTAGTTGCGCTGTTGAAATATATGAACTGGGCACAAATTGGCTCTTGCTGTAATTGACAAGTTGACCAGAAGAATATTGATATGATTGCAGAAAGGGTTGAAATGTTCTAAGATTGTTGTGGCTCGCGTTTAAAAAGATTAATAAATCATCAGCATATGCCAAGTGGGAAATTGCTGGAACCCGTCTGCTAGAGAAACCTCGAAGAGACTCATTGGCAAACAAATGCAGTAACCCTCTACTGAAACCTTAGGAACTGATAAGAAATAACAAAGGAGAAAGAGGATCTCCTTGTTTAACCCCACGTGAAGGAGAGAAGAACCCATAGTTTGCTCCATTAACAAAAATTGAGAGTTTGGAATGTCGCATATTATTCATAATAATGCGTATGAGTCTTGTATGAAAGCCAAAGCGCATTAGGATGGACTCAAGATAAGTCCAGTTAACTCTATCAAACGCCTTAGCCATATCTAGCTTGATCATGACATTTCCACCTTGTACTTTTCTTTCAATCAAATGAACCATTTCGTTGGCCATCAAAACATGTTCACTAATGTCATGTCCTCTAAGGAATCCAATTTGCTCCAAAGAAATAACCTTATGCAAGATGGAAGACAGGGGACATGCCAGAATCCTTGTCGTGACCTTACTAATAAAGTTTGAAAGACAAATAGGCCTAAAGTCTGCATAGGTAACAGGATGTTGTTTTTTTGGAATCAATGTGATGAGGGATGATATCACTACCTGTGGTGGTGTAATGCCAAGGAAAAATTCTTGCACTGCTAAAATTACATCGAGTTGAATGATACTCCAGCTTGTGCGAAAGAAATGGCCATTAAATCCATCCGGGCCTGCTGCACTATTGGGACTAAGGTTCCATACCGCATTCTTGACTTCCGTTGCATCTGGTATAGCCATTAAGAAATCATTGTCTGCTTGTGAAATTACCAAGGGGATATGTGGCAAAAAAACATCTAAATTCTGAACTGATTCGGCTGTGAAGAGTTTGGTGAAATATTGCACTGGTGCGTTTCCAAGTTCATCATTTGTGCGTAAATGTGAGCCCCTTGAATCTCTCAAATCCCGAATGATTTGCCTACGATGTCTATCTTTCACAAGAGTATGAAAATACGATGTATTTGCTTCTCCTTCTTCCATCCATTTAATCCGTGATTTCTGTGCCCAATATGCCGTTTGAGCCTTATGCGCATGTATAAGCTTAGCCTGTGCCAAGGATACGGCTGTTCTATGTTCTGGACTTGGTTCATTGTCATGCAATCGTTCACAACACGAATATTCCTGTTCTTCCTGTTCCACATTGTTAAATATATTCCCATATACCTCACGATTCCATGTTCGGATATCCTCCTTTAGTCGTTGTAACTTGTTATAAAGGCCTCGCATTCCTCCGATCATAGGGTAAAGCTGCCAACGGGATGATATAAACGCTTGATAATCTGTGTGATTTGTCCACGCATTAATGAACCGAAAAGGCCAAGATATATGATGGGGAGCAAAAGAGCACTTCAACAGTAATGGTGCATGATCAGAGGTTGCTCTAGGGAGGTGATGTACCATCATATCTGTAAACAAATTAGCAAATGCTGTTGAACATAGATATCAGTCTGATCTCCTCATGACTCTGCCAGACCCATTGCCTCTTGCCCAGGTGAAAATTTTGCCTGTGAATGGGATATCATGCAGACTACATTCATCTACTCATGATTTAAAATCTTCTAATGAGCGAAGAGTAGGAGTAGAATGTCCAGCCACCATAATCTGCATCAGTATAAGCATGTAAGTCAAATGTGGAATCCTTATCATACCAAATTCCTAAGGTGGGCATTTTTCTACGTGTTCTAACCCCAACACTTGGATCCCCAATGATTAATTCTCTAGGGTGCCACCAATTCCTAGATTGACTATGTTCACCCTCATCTTGTTCAAATGTTTCATTAGTGTGAACGTTATCATATGTAATTGGATCATTAGTTGTATCATCTTCCGATTGCAAATTTTCTTGATTTATTTCATCTAAGGGTTCATGCATGTCTTGTTCAGAGGGAGTTGGTTCTAGATGATCAAGTACAGGCTCAAGTAATACATCATCATCAAACATATTTTCAACATTTGTTTCTTGTTTATGTTGATGTTTATCACTAACTTCAAAGCATGCATTTTCATTGAATTTAATATGTATGGATTCAATTATCTTTCTAGATGCAGAATTATAACACCTATATGTTCTTGAGTTAGTTGAATACCCAACAAATATGCATTCAATAGATTTTTGTTCAAATTTATCTAGATTATCCTTAGTGTTCAGCACAAAACATTTACATCCAAATACTTTAAGATAATCTATCTTAGGTTGTCTATTGTTTAGCAATTCATAAGGCGTTTTATTTAATTTCTTTCTAATAGTGAGCCTATTTATAGTATAGCATACACAACTAACAGCTTCGGCCCATAAATATTTAGGTAATTTATTTTCACAAAGCATTGTCCTAGCAACTTCTTGAATTGTTCTATGTTTACGTTCAACAACTCCATTGAGTTGTGGTATTCTAGGTGGTGAGAATTCATGTTTGATTCCATAGTTCGCAAAATTTGATTACGTCTTTGTTTTTAAATTCTCCACCTCTATCACTTCTTATCCTTTTAACATTTTCTTCATAAATATTTTCAAGTTGCTTAATAAGGGTTTCGATTGCTAATGGGGCATCGTCTTTGTGTGTTAAGAACAATGTCCATGTGTAGCGTGAGTAATCATCTACTATGACACACACATAGTAGTGTCCACCTAGACTTCTTGTCCTACTTGGACCAAATAAGTCTAAGTGAAGCAATTCTAGTACATGACTAGTACTCACTTCATGTTTCGGTTTTAATGTTTCTTTAATGTGTTTTCCTTTAATACATGTTTCACACATTTGAAAATTATCTAAGTCTAACTTAGGCATACCTCTAATTAAATTATTTTTTAGATAATTTCTTAATGGTTGAAATTCTTATATGGCCTAATCTTCTATGCCATAAATTTACATCTAAGTCATGTGATATCAAACACTTAACCTTAGCATCTAACATATTATCTAAGGTAAGAGTATAAATATTACCATCTCTATTTCCTTTTTAAACTATTTCTCCTTTTTCATTTATTATATCAAATGAATTGGGAAGAAAAGAGACATTGTAACCACAAATAAATTTAGGTTTTACTGCATCACAAAGTGTTTGTGAAGGGCGTGCATGGTGTTTCTGGAAAACCTCTAGTTTGCAACTTCTGGATGCTTGCCTGTTGGAGCAAATTGTTCACTTTCGTTTTCAGTTACATACGCAACAAATAGTGCGTATTTCTTGTGTTTATGGTCGACACACTGTGCAGCACAGGCAGATTCTCTGGCAATCGATTAAGCACTGCTATGATATTTGTCATGACCCATGGTTGATAGCGGGAGATTTTAACACATTTCTATCGCCTTTAGATCATAAAGGTACGTCACGTCCTTCTTTTTCAGCTCTTCAAGATTTTGACGACACGGTCCAATATGCTGAGTTACAGTTGGTCCCCCACAATGGAACTCGCTATACATGGCAAGGTGGTCGTGGACTAGGACGGGTATGGCGTAGACTGGATTGGGTATTCTGTAATGAAAGTTTTTACAATGTTTTTCCAATGTTGAAGTTGACTCATTTGAGTCGTACAACATCCGACCATTGCCCACTTTTGCTTCAATGTTCGACTGACATTCAACCTGGTCCAAAGCAATTTCGTTTTTTGACAGTCTGGACATCACACCCCAGACTTTATGACTTTCACCAAAGCAGCTTGGTCATCGTATCCCACAGTTGGTGGTATGCATGGTTTATGTGCCAAGCTACGGGCATACAAGAAGGACGTTAGACAATGGAATAGGGATGTGTTTGGTAATATTTTCCATATGGTAGAGCATGCTGAACGTCAAGCTAATTCAGCGGAGATCCAGTTCGATCAAGAGCCTAACAAATGCACTCGCATGGCCTATTTTGAGGCTCAATCTGAGCTGCGCCGTGTGACAAATATTGAGCTACAATATTGGAAACAAAAAGCTAGGGTCAAATGGTTGCAAGAGGGTGACTGTGGTTCAAGATATTTCCATTCTATAGTTAAAGATAAACAACGTCGACAACGCTTGCAAGGAATCTACCTTGAGGATGGTACTTATTGTAATACGCCAGAGGACATTGGTCGAGCGGCTGTGGATCATTTCACCCGTATGTTCACTGCTCAACCAATAGAAGACCCAACAACATTTTTATCCCCAATTCCTTCCTTGATTACTGCGGATGAAAACATAATGCTCACTGCTCTACCATCTTTGGAGGAAGTAAAAGCAGCTGTATGGAGTTTAGACCCTCATAGTGCTGCAGGTCCCGATGGCTATAATGGGTGGTTTTTTCGCGCTTGTTGGGAGGTTATTTGTCAAGATGTGCATAAAGCGGTACAAGAATATTTTCTAGGCTTCCCTGTTCCACGTGCCATGGCCCACTCGATGATTGTTCTGATCCCCAAAGGATCATCTCAACGTACATTTAATGATTTTAGGCCTATTGCTTTGTCTACTTTCATGAGTAAGGTTCAAACGCGTATTCTTGCCACGCGGTTGAACGCGCTGTTGCCAAAGCTTATTTCTCCAGAGCAAGCGGGATTTCAAAAGGGAAGGGGTATCACAGAGCAAGTCTTATTAGCCAATGAATTAATACATTGGCTTGATAAAGGTGTGCGATCTCACAAATCAGTTCTTAAGCTGGATATGGCAAAGGCCTTTGATAGGGTAAATTGGCAATACTTGCAAGCCATCATGCATTGTTTTGGATTCTCCACTATGTTTGTCACATTGGTATTAAATCAGTTGAAGGCTACGCATATTTCAATACTAACGAATGGTGTTCCGTATGGGTTTTTTTCGGCCTACTCGAGGGGTCAAACAAGGGGATCCACTCTCACCCCTGTTATTTATTCTTGCTGCCGAGGGTTTTAGTCGTGGACTTAAGTCTCTGGTTGATCACTCAGTTATACGACCATACTCTATTGGCCGCATCCCTATGACCATTACACATTTATCTTATGCGGATGACTTACTTATATTTCTTGATGCTAGTCGACAAAATTTTCAGGCATTTAAGAATTTTCTATCTACTTATGAAAAAGTTTCGGGACAAGCGGTAAACTGGAACAAAAGTTCGGTAGTCTACTCGGATGCAGTTTCTACATCGCAGCGCACTGTATGTACTACTTTACTAGGAGCACGGCAGACAAGCCTCCCGATGAAATACTTAGGCTCATATCTTCATAAAGGTATTACGCGATCAACACACTGCTTAGACCTGTTACAGCATGTTGACTCTAAACTCAATGGTTGGCAAGCCAAGATATTAAGTACTGCTGGTAGGCTTTTGCTCATTCGCTCTGTCCTTTTATCTATACCTTTGCATGTTCTGGCTGCATCTGCTATTCCACGTAGTGTCGTTCGATCACTGGAAAGGCGATTTGCGGTTTTTTTATGGGGGCATGATAGACGCCATTGGGTTAAATGGTCAACCATTTGTTGTCCTACAAAAGAGGGTGGTCTAAACATTCGTAGTCTTGATAGCATTCAGCGTGCTTATGCAGCAAAATTATGGTGGCAATATCATGTGAGTTCAACTTTATGGGGGGAATATATGCGTCTACGCTATCAAAGAACTCAAACATTTGTTCCACGTATATATGACTCTCCTATATGGAAACGAATTTGCCATATTAATTCACAATGTCAGACATTGGTGCAGTGGATTAATGGGGCGCCAGTTTGGCTAAACTCCATGGGTCAGTTCCTGCTAAAGGATGCATATGAGTCTTTTCGATCTACGGCTCCATCTCTACTGTCTAACCAAATAGCCTGGGTACCACGTCAACTTCCGATGATTCAGGTATTTCTTTGGAAGCTCTTGCATAATGCACTGCCTTTGCCAGACAACCTCTCCCGTTTTATTCAAGTTCTGCCAAGTATATGTCCGTTTTGTCGAGCGGATTCAGCCTCTCACAATCACATTTTTTATCATTGTTCCCAAATCCGCCCTGTTCGACATTATTTCAATGACTTGTTAGACATTCGGCCGACTCATGCCACTGGTTGGCGCAGCTTTATGATTTCGGTGTGGTTAGAAGCGGCAGATGGGTTTCTTGGTTGTATGCAGCGAATATATCTTGGAATCCTATTTTGGAATGTTTGGAAATTTTATGCCGAATTGGTGTTTGGTGATGGAACTTGGTCTCAGCAAACACTCCTCAAGAATATTCGCCTAGATATGTTTCTCTGAGCCAAGGCACAAAGCGGAACAAAAATAGTATCCAATATTCCTCGTCTCATTAGTAATGGTCTTTCTCCTCCTCTTCGTTTGTCTAGACTGCGGATTGTTCGTTGGAATCCTCCACCCGTTGGTAGAATAAAATTAAATACAGACGCCTCTGTTGGTTGTCACACTGCAGGGGGTGGAGCAGTATTACGTGATGCGCAAGGCTCTTTTATTCATGCCATCTCCTTTCCTCTGCGCCATGACTATCCAGTTAGGGTTGAAGCACAAGCTGTATTAATTTCACTTTTACATTATCTGCCGATATATGGCCCATTACAGGTTGAGGTAGATTGTCACCAGCTACTCACGCTCATGCATGCTCGGTCTCCCTTAGCTCTGGATCTTCATCGTCTACGCACGTTTCTTGCTGAATCATCTATCCACATATCTTATGCGCCTCGAGAGGTAAATCAAGCAGCGCACTATCTATCCCAGGAAGGCTCACGGACTATGCTCCTTACATCGTATTCCAAGCTTTCATTAGTGCCTGCACATATACGAGGGATTATTTTGACTGACTTCACGCTTCCAGCTTTTCGATCTTAACCCAATTGTGGACCCTAAAATGATGTATAGGTGTTTCATCCTTCTGATGTCTCAGACTGTCTTCCATATGGATTCGCATTTCAAGAATTTCCCTGCCTGTCTCCTGCGGGATTCAGGCAGGTTTGGTATGGCTTGTCTCCTTCTCATCATTATTTTATCTTGTCTCCTTCTGCTTCATAACTGCCTCTTCCTGCTTGTTCTCTCATGTCTTGGGCTGTATATATTGCTGGCAAGATACTACACACTGATGGCCTCCGCAGCCTACACTACACACCCAAGCTTTGTTTCTGAAGGCCTCCTGGATCGGACTAGCACTCTTCCCTGCTACAAATGGCGCTCTTGCATGTTATCAGCACTTATGACATACATGTCATCGTTTTTATACGCAGATTTAACACATATCAAGGATGGTTGTATAAATATGTACGCTTTTCCTTCGCCAGGGTTTTATCCACAAGGGTGGTTTTACCTGGCAAGGTTTTAATGCGGCATATCGTATACGACTGGAGATATGCTATTCTTAGCTCGTTATTTCATTTATTCTCATACTCTGATGCTTTGTAATATGGTTTTTCCTCCACCACAAGTGAGGCTTTATCAATAATAAGATATCTCTTGCTTAATATATATATATATATATATATATATATATATATATATATATATATCTATATATATATATATAAGTCCCTCATCATGGATTGCTACTCTCTAATTCGGCTGCAAAGCATTTTTCTTTGGGTGTCTATCATAGTTAATGTATTCATCATTCCCACTCTATCAACCAACTATTCCATATCTTCTCCCTCAAAGCCTCGCAAGTTAGTGTTCAAACTTATTCATTGTGATTTGGTCTATCCACTCAAATATCCCCCAGATTCGACCACGAGTTCATATGACAGTCAATTATCTCTTCCAGAAAAACCATTATCCCGTGTAGCTGCTAGTTATTTCATGGTCAACTTCTTGGTGAATATAACCATTGGTAGCCCTCCCATTCATAACCTAATAGCCATAGACGCAGTGAGCAGTTTGTTATGGATTCAATCCCAACCATGCAAATGCTGTCGAGGCGCAAGAAATCCCATTTATGATCCTAGAAAGTCAACCATATTTCATAACTCCAGGTGCTATGAGAAATACTATGATCAAGTACATGGTGATTGCGACCTAGAAAGCAATTGCATGTACAATATCCGATACATAAACGGAAGCATCAGCGCAGGCCTACTTGGTTTCGAGACACTCACATTTGACACCCTAGATAGACAGAAAACTAAACTCACCGGTGTTTTATTTGTGTATGGAACCACTAACTATGATACCGATCCTTTAGCGGATGGCGTGTTTGGACTTGGTGGAAGTGGGACGGCAATTCTGAGGTCAACACTTGAGAAATTTTCGTATTGCATTGGAATTATTAATAACCCAAGATATGAATACAATCAGCTTGCATTAGGGAATGATGCTTACTTTCTAGGCGATTGTGTACCCTTTCAACTTTTTGGAGGCAACTATTTTGTAAGCTTGGAGGGAATAGGTTTTGCAGGAGTAGAAATACCCGTTAATCCCAAGGAGTTTGAGTTTAGTGTGATGATTGATTGCGGGACAACATTTTCTTTCTTTAAGAAGGAGATTGTTGAAAACCTCAAGTCATTAGTGCGAAATTTATTGCACAAAGGTTGCAAGAGTTCAAAGGGGGTGGTGACTATGACCTGTTATGCTATAAACAGAGTATCACGAAGGACCTAAGGTATTTTTCTATGTTAATATTAGATCTAGGATCGGGAACTGAGATTCGGATAGTCAAAGAGGCATTATTTCAGGCTACTAAACATCCAGAGTTTTTTTGCATGTCAATCAGTGGCTTAGGTAACACAAATGTGATTGGGGTATTATCATAACAATACTACAACTTGGGGTATGGCTTGAATACCATGATGCTCTTCTTAAAAAGAATAGATTGTGAATACTTTGACCTTGAATGATAAATCTGAGGCCCAACGGTTCGTAGTTTTTATCTTATAAAAAAATTTTGTTTGTCTTATATATATATATATATATATATATTGAATAAAGACAGGATTTTATTGATGTTCAAACGCCTCACTTATGGTGGAGGGAACCATATTACAATAATGTATATCGTACGAGAACAAAAAGTGTAAAGACGTGAGAATATGTAATCTCCAATCATATATGATTTGCCGCATTAAAACCTTGCCAAGTAAAACCACCCTTGTGGATAAAACCTTGGCGAAGGAAAAAGCGTACATATTTATATCATTGGAGTGAAAATACATGAGTACAGTCACGACATAAAATAGTGGGAAATAAAATAAGTCGTCGTTGAGATGATGAGGAGCCTCTCGATCATTACATGGAAAATTGACGAAGCATTGCAGCCAGCAGCGGTGTGTTAGTCGACAAGCTATATATTTCTATCCCGACATTTCATCGACACGTCATCAACGTACATCAACGTCAAGCTACTGTATACATATCATCCTTTTAAGTATATATATATTCCAAGTCATATATTCTATGTCATCAAGCTTCCAAAAATATATCGACATGTCACAAGTTCATAAACTGAAAATTGCCACATCAAATGACTATCGAACTGCCACCGACATATCATATGCTTACCTACAAAGATGGCCAGCCAATATATACTCCAATACATAAAAATTATTGTGCACCACGTGTGAAATACAACCCCAAATTCATATCATAATTACATATATCAATTACCTATCATTTGTCTTTATTTGTTGAAAATTCAAATATTCAAAATAATACACCACATGGCCGAAATTCTTTTCATCTTTTGGAGCTGAAATTATACATTATAGCATGTATATTACATGGTGTATAACACATTTTACATGTCTACGGGGTTTGTGATAAATTATAGAAAAATCATGCAATCGACGGAAGTCGAAAATTCGTTTTTCTACATTCTTAAGAGGACGTTGTTTTGCTACACTTTATGGTATGTATCAAGACACGAATTACACATCTAAGACATATCTTGGAGTACTCTAGAAAACAATTTTAAATAATGATTGAAATATACCATGTATATGAAGATACTACATCATTATTTTTCAAAATTCAAAAATGGTTTCTAGCACATGCATGCTGAGTTGGGCGACTGTTTGAGCTAAGTCAGAGCCTAGGAGGAGCTTATTTTTGTTGATAAATATGTTTGGATAATTTTCAAGGTCATGATTTTAAGTGATGAATACGTAAAAATGTAACACATGGTGTTATAAATGATTAAAAGTTGAAAAAGTGAAGAAAAATGACATCGACCTCTTAGGTTGTTGCACTTCAATCGATCGATGTACATCAAGCCCTCACATCGATCGATCCGTGTAAGGCAGAGAAAATTCAAGACATTACTGTGAGACATCGATCTCTAAACTTGAGACACATCGATTGATCGATATACACATTGAACCCTCACTTCGATCGATCGATTTAGGTCAAAGACAAACTCTGAAACTCACCGTGAGACATCGATCTCTGAAGTAGAGGCACTTCGATCGATCGATGTCTAGGGTTTTTAGAAATATTTTTCTAAAATGTGATAAAATGTTTGTTTTCATTTGTACATGATGTATATATGTTTGTCATGTTGTTATTATGTGTTTTTGATGATTATAAATGTCTTGTGACTAATGTGCCTTGGAAGTTTCTACAACTTACCAAAAAGGACAAAATTGGTATTTTGAGTTTGTGTAGGTACTTGACATAATGAAAATATTTCAAGGAGACATTCATCTCTTATTTATCATCATAAAGGTGTTATTATCTTTATTTATGACCATCACGGTTATTTCTGGAGTTTTCTCTCACCAGGGTATTTCGATCATTTTACTCCCGAAGGCAGTTTTGGTATTTTTAGTCATAGAAATTCTTAAGTATCTTATTATCTTCGTTCTGGAGTTGATTTATGATTATCTTGAAGATTATTTGGTGTTTTTCCACTATATTCTCTCATTTGATGATTTTATTGACGTTAGTGGGATATATGACGGTATTCGATGTCACATTCTATTTTTTCTTGAAGAACTTCTATATATGTTATTGGAGAGTCTCGATCATCACTTTGCAGAGAATTTTAAGGTGTTCTTGATGTGGAATTCATCACAACATATAAGGAGAAATTGTGGGAATTTTGATATTATATTTTGACATAATCTTATCAACTATTATTTGTTGATTTCTTATTTAAAAATATGAGTTTATATTCATATATACAGCCCTCCAAACGTATTTTTATATGTGAAAATGATGGTGTATTCATTTTATGACTTTATGCCAATTGGACCAACCAAAAACAAGCTAGTTGGCAAAATTGCCAACTTGGAAATTTCAAAAAAAAAGGTACCATTGGTCAATGCTGTTTTTGGAAGATTTTTTGATTCAAAATTTCAGCTTCATATGCCCTATTATATTGCCAAGGAGTTGAGGGTTTCTTGGTGGTATATTCCCTTCAATATTATCTTCATTTTGCAAGCATTACCAAGTAATTTTTGAAGACTAAAAATCGGCCAAGCTAATATCAAAGGTGGACCAATTATGCTTCTTTATGTTGCCAAGTGTACAAGGTATTTATGTGTCCAACCAATAGTGTGAAAACAACTAAGACTTGATGATGTAGATGATAACATGTGCATTCTTATCCTCAAGGCTCGTTTCACACTATAAATAGGAGGCAAAGGTGAATAAGAAGAACACACTTGAAAGCAAAAAGTTGAAGCTCATTGTCTTGCTATCTTTTTATCTTCATTTTTGTTTCATTCTTTGTGTAGCCAAGGTGTTCTTGTGATATTTGTTATAGAGTTACAAGCCTCTTGTGTCTCATTTGTAAGATTGGTTAGTCATATTTATAAGGCACACCAATATGTGGTAAAGGTGTTGCAACCAAGAGTTGCATAGAGGTGATCATCCAAGTCTTGAATAGGGTTGGTGTTTAACCCAAGGATCAAGCTTGGTTATTGTTGTATTTGTGTTCATACCATAGTGAAATCCAAAGAAAGGTGTTCCTTGGGACTAGAGTAGGTCACATTGACCCAACCAGGATAAATCTTTGATGTTCTTGTCTTCTTTCTACTTTTCTGTTTTTTGCCCGTTTTAATTGCATTTTTAACCCAACTTCACACGTCTTGAAAAAATAGCAAAACACTTTTAAAATTTGTGATTTTTGGTGGACTTTATGCTTCAGACTGTTAGCTTTCATTTGCAACAAGAATCACTTGATTTGAGCAAAGGAAAGTTAGTCTTTCAGTCGTTGCAAGATAACTACTTCATTCTCGCTGCAATCTGACCAGTTTCAAGAAAACTTGAATTATGTTTTCATCAAGAATAGTTTAAGTTAGGACCTTTTGGAAACATAAACTAGACATCCTAAGGAGTGTTTTGATATAAATATCAACCTTTTTGGTTGAGTAATCAAAAAGAAACACGTTTTCAAAGTTCAGCACTATTTTGCCCAATTCTGTCCAAATTAACCATCTGAATCTTTTTATTTGGTTGAAGGGTCAAACGATCTCATTTTTGGATAGAGTCTAGTCAAGAGATTGAAGTTAATTTCTGAAAAGTTTCATATTTTTTGAGGCCGTGTACACTGATTTTTTAATTTTTTAAAAACAGGTACTGAATGTAATTTCTACTAACCATTATTCACCCCTCCCTCTAATGGTGTTTATTGTAGGTGTACGGTTCAACAATTGGTATCAGAGCGAGGTTAACACCACTCAAAGAAGCAAAATTCAGCACGATACGAACAAGACAAGGCCAAGAAACAACAATTCATAGTAGCCTGCTTATCTCAAATCAAAGGTACATACAATGGCTATTGCTTCTCACAAAGGTGGGTTGGAAGGTATGTCTACACAATGCCCTCCTCATTTTGATGGTAATAATTTTGTTCATTGGAAACTTAGAATGAGGATATTTTTAATTGCTACAGACATCGATTTATGGTCTATAGTTGAAGATGGGCCATACATTCCAATGAAAGTTGTTCATGTAAACGGCGTAACACAAAAAGCAGAAAAATACAAAAGTGGATGGTCAACCGAAGACAAAAAGAAAATGTCCATGAATGCTAAAGCTATGCAATGACTTTTAAATGGACTTACGACTTCTGAAGCAGGATATGTGTCAAATTGCACAAGTTCACATGACATGTGGAAATCTTTAGAATTAAAACATGAAGGTACTAGCGGTGTAAAAGAGTCGAAAATAAACATGCTTATAACTGAACTCGAATCGTTTAAAATGTTGCCAAACGAATCCATAACATCTGTGGATTTGAGGATTACTAATATTTTCAATACGCTTGAAGCTTTAGGTAAATCTTTTACCAGCAACGAAAAGGTTCAAAAAGTGCTACGGAGTCTTCCTGCTGAATGGGATCTGAAGGTAACAACAACTGAGGAGACAAAGTCAATCACTAAAATGGATTAACTGATCGGTTCACTCAGAGTTTACAAGGTAAAACTGAACCAACGAAAGTCCGAATCATCTAAATCATCTAGTAAGTCTATTGCTTTCAAATCAACTGAGTCACATACAAATAATGATGAAAATAATAGTGATAGTGAATTTGATGATGATTTAATATTAATAGCAAGAAAACTTAGAAAGTTTTTCAAACGGCCTAATAGGAATGGAAAACGATCTTCTTCTTCTTTTTCTCAACCTAAGAAAAATAACTCAAATAGCAACAAGTGGTATAATAAAGAATTAAAATGCTATGAATGTGGTACAAAAGTACACATCTCTTATGATTGTTCGACAAACAAAAATGCCAACAATAATAATAACAATAAACAAGAAAAGGAGGCGCAAAAGCCTAAGGCAAAAGAGTCCAAGTCGAGAAGAGGCAAACGAGCAATGAAGTCGAGCACATGGAGCGACTCGTCCGACTCAGAATCTGACACTAAGGAAGCTCAAGTCTGCTTCGTATCTAACGACGTAAGTTCTTCATCTGATATAGATTCTAATAGTGAAATGTTATTTAATGAAATGTGCGAAGAATTTCTAAAGATGCATGCTCACTGTAAAAGGCTATCTAAAGAAAAGAAGAAACTAATTGAAGAAAATGACAAGTTGAAGACGTCTAACTTGGAATAATCTGATCAATTAGAATCTTTTAAATAAGAGTCTACTAACTCTTGATTCATTAGAGATTAAAATTGAATCATATAGGAAAAATGAAAAAAACGTTGAAAACTGAAAATAGTATGTTAAAATCTAAAGTAGAAAATTATGAAAAAGAAATTTCTCAACTTAAATCGTCTAAACTAGACTTAGGAAAAATATTGGAACAATATAAGTCGAGAAGTAACATGCTAGACACACTTATATCATCACAAAAATATAGAAATGATAAAATCGAGTTAGGATGTAAAGAAAATGACAAAGTAGATAAAAATACTAAGCTTGTTTCATCTAGTATTAAACAACCTTATAAAGCAACAAAAATAAAATCAACTTTCCCTGCTACTTCTTTTTCTACTCCTTCTTCTACTTATTCCAAGGTAGAAATGCAACATGCACCCACAAAAGCACACACATATAAACGTGCAACTAGTTAAACTTTGCATCTAGACCACCTAGAAATTATGCCTATATGTATACAAATGCATCTAGACAAAATCAAATGCATCCAGCTTATTATGAACCTAAATATAGACAAAATTCATATAAGACTTATAGAAATGCATGTGAACACACATACATAGCCCATTCAAGAAATAAAATCATATGCCTTTCACTCACTATCAAAGTCGGCCAAGACATAATACTTATCAACTAAGATATAACATGTATGACAATGCATAGAATGGACAAGTACATGTTAATCCTTTATATTCAACTAATGTTAAATATGTGCCTACAAGGTACATACAAGTTTGGATACCTAAGGGATATTTAAACAAGGATGGTGCCCCTAACATTCAAGGACCCAAGTAAAGGGTACCTAAAACTTTGTCTCTATTGTAGAAAAATCGTAACTAATGCAAGAAGGAGGCAAAGTCAAATAATCTGAAAACCAAATGGTTTTAGATAGCTGATGTTCAAGGCATATGACGGGCAACCCCTAACTATTCACCGAATTTGAACATGTTGAAAATGGTGGAAAAGTAAAATTCAGTGACAACAACAAAGGAAATGTTATTGGAAGAGGAAAAATTGGGGACCCTAACACATTTCAAATACGAAATGTGTTGTTAGTAAGCAATCTTTCATATAATTTACTTAGTATTTCTCAACCTATAGATTATGGATACAATGTTTCTTTTCTTCCCAATTCTTGTGATATAATAAATGCTAAGGGAGAAACGATATTAAAAGGAATAGGGATGATAATATTTACACCCTTTCCCTAAGGAATATGTTAGATGCTAAGATTAAATATTTAATATCACATGACTTAGATGTAAATTTATGGCATAGGCGGTTAGTCCATATAGAGATTTCAACCATAGAAAAGTTATCTAAGGAGAACCTAATTAGAGATATGCCTAAGTTAGACTTAGATAATTTTCAAATTTGTGTAACATGTATTAAAGGAAAACATATTAAAGAAACGTTAAAACCAAAACATGATGAGAGTACTAGCCATGTACTAGGATTGCTTCATTTAGACTTATTTGGTCCAAGTAGGACAAGAAGTCTAGGTGGACACTACTATGTGTGTGTCATAGTAGATGATTAGTCACGATACACATGGACATTGTTCTTAACACACAAAGACGATGCTCCATTGGCAATTGAATTTCTTATCAAGCAACTGAAAAATCTTTACGAAGAAAATGTTAAAAGAATTAAGAGTGATTGAGGTGGAGAATTTAAAAACAAAGATGTAATCAAGTTTTGTGAATTACATGGAATAAAACATCAATTCTCACCACTAGAACACCACAACTAAATAGAGTTGTTGAACGTAAAAATAGAACCATACAAGAAATAGCAAGGACAATCTTATGTGAAAAAAAAGTAAAAAAATATTTATGGGCTGAAGCTGTTAGTTGTGCTTGTTATATTATAAATAGATTTTCTATTAGAAAGAACTTAAATAAAACACCTTACGAATTTTTAAACAATAGACAACCTAAGGTATATTATCTTAGAGTTTTTGTTTGTAAATGTTATGTACTTAATGCTAAAGATAATCTAGACAAATTTGAGCAAAAGTCTATTGAATGCATATTTGTTGGTTATTGAACTAATTCTAGAGTATATAGGTGTTACAATCCTGCATCTAGAAAGATAATTGAATCCATACATGTGAAATTCAACGAGAATGCATGTTTTGAAGTTAGTGATAAAACTTAACATAAATATGAGAATAATGTTGAAAATATGTTTGATGATGATGAAATATTACTTGAGCCTGTTCATGATCATCTAGAATCAACTCCCCCTGAACAAGACATGCATGAACCCTTAGGTGAAATAAATGAAGAGATTTTGCAATTGGAAGATAATACAACTAACTACAAGATGATCCAATTGTATACGATAATCACACTAATGAAACCTTTGAAAACGATGAGTATGAACCTAGTCAACCTAGGAATTGGTGGCTTATAAAAGATAAACATAAACACCCTAAAGAATTAATCTTTCGGGATCCAAGTGTTTGGGGTTAACCCACGTTGAAACATAAGTCAACCTGAAGGACATAGCTTAATCTCATACTTAGAACCTAAGAATGTTAAAGAAGCATTAGGTGATATATCATGGATAGATGCCATGCATGAGGAGTTAACCCAATTTGCCCGAAACAACGTGTGGAATTTAGTTCCTAAACCTGAAAATAAATCCATAATAGGCACAAAATGGGTCTTTAGGAACAAAATGTATGAACAAGGTAACATTACAAGAAATAAGGCTAGGCTAGTCGCACAAGGTTATAATCAACAAGAAAGAATAGATTATGAAGAAACCTTTGCACCCGTTGCACGACTAGAAGCAATTAGATTGTTACTTGCTATTGCAAATCTAAGAAATATTAAAATCTTCCAAATGGATGTCAAGAGTGCGTTCTTGAATGGATTTATCCAAGAAGAGGTATTTGTGAAACAACCCTCTGGATTTGAAGATCCAAAGAGCCCTAACCATGTATACAAGCTTAAGGAAGCTTTATATGGTTGAAACAAGCTCTAAGAGCTTGGTATGATAGATTTGTAAACTTTCTTATTGCAAATAATTATCAAAGGGAGACAATAGACAACACTCTATTTCTAACAAGAAAAGATAGTGACTTATTGATAGTTCAAATATATGTAGACGACATTATCTTTGGATCAACTAATCCAACATTAGTAAAGGACTTTGAAGAATGTATGAAGTCGGAATTTGAAATGTCTATGATAGTAGAGTTGAATTACTTCTTAGAGCTACAAATCAAACAAACCCCTCAAGTAATCCACATTAGCCAATTTAAGTATGTTAAGGATATGATAAAGAAGTTTGGAGTTGAAGAGTTGAAACCAACACCTACCCCCATGAGTGTTAGTACCGCATTAGTCAAAGATGAAAATGGAAAACATTTTGATGACACACTTTATAGGTCTATGATTGGATCACTGTTATATTTAACCGCATCAAGACCTGACATAATGTTTAGTGTATGTATATGTGCTAGGTTTCAATCTTGTCCTAAAGTCTCACGTTATAATCTGGTGAAAAAGATATTTAGATATCTAAAACACACATCTCACTTAGGACTTTGGTAGATAAAAACGCTAAATTGGAACTACATTACCACTGAAGCCGAGTATATAGCCTTAAGCTTATGCACTACTCAAATACTTTGGCTTAAACAATAACTTAGTGATTTTGGCATTAAAATGAATAAGGTTCTAATTTTCTACGATAGCATAAGTGCTATCAATCTTTCTTGGAATACGGTACTTCATTCTAAGGCCAAACACATTGAGGTAAGATACCATTTCCTGCAAGACCATGTTCAAAATGGGGTCATAACCATAGATCATATAAGAACTGATCATCAAATAGCTGACATCTTCACCAAATCCCTTAATCAAGCCACTTTTGAAACTTTACGAGCCAAGTTAGGTATGATAACCTACGATACAATCATGTAATTCTATCTTTTGCATGATTTGCAAAATAAAAGGGGAGATAGAATAAGAACATGATTTTAGTTGTTAACATGATTTCAGTTGTTAAGTCATGATTTGAGTTTAATAATATGTTAAGTTCAATTGGTATAAGTTTCAATTGGTATTAAATTAGCTTGAAGCATAGGTTAAGGGGAGAGCATATGTTAAGGGAGAGAGTACATATGTTAAAAAAATGAGTTTTGAAAGTTTCAAAACAATTGGTATAGAATTGGTGAGGCTTTCGAAACAATTAAATTAGGATAAAATTGGTAGATATGTGATAAACAATTGACAAAGAGTTGTGACATTAAAATCATGTTGAGTTATTTTGAAAATCATCTAAAAGGGGGAGAATGTTGAGAAATATGTTTGGACAATTTTCAAGGTCATGATTTTAAATGGTGAATACTTAAAAATGTCACACATGGTGTTATAAATGATTAAAAGTTGAAAAAAGTGAAGAAACATGACATCGATCTCTCAGGTCGTTGCACTTCGATCGATCGAAGTACATCAAACCCTCGCATCAATCGATCCATGTAAGGCGGAGAAAATTCAAGACCTTACTGTGAGACATCGATCTCTAAACCTGAGATACATCGATCGATTAATGTACACATCGAACCTTCGCTTTGATCGATCGATGTAGGTCAGAGACAAACTCTGAAACTCACTGTGAGACATCGATCTCTGAAGTAGAAGCACTTCGATCGATTGATGTCTAGGGTTTTAGAAATATTTTTCTAAAAGGTGATACAATGTTTGTTTTCATTTGTACATGATGTATATATGTTTATCATGTTGTTATTATGTGTTTTTGATGATTATAAATGTCTTGTGACTAACCTTGGAAGTTTCTACAACTTACCAAAAAAAACAAAATTGTTATTTTGAGTTTGTGTAGGCACTTGACATGATGAAAATATTTCAAGGACACATTCATCTCTTATTTATCATCACAAAGGCGTTATTTTCTTTATTTCTAACCATCAGGGTCATTTCTGGAGTTTTCTCTCACCAGGGGTATTTTGGTCATTTTACTCCCAAGAGCAATTTCGGTATTTTGACCCAAGGAATCTCTTGATTATCTTATTATCTCTATTCTGGAGTTGATTTATGATTATCTTGAAGATTATTTGGTGGTTTTCTATTATATTCTCTCATTTGATTATTTTATCGACGGTAGGGGATATGTGACTATGTTCGATGTCTCATTCTATTTTTTCTTGAAGAACTTCTTATATATGTTATTGGAGAGTCTCAATCATCATTTTTCAGAGAATTTGATGGTGTTCTTGATGTGGAATTCATCACAACATATAAGGAGAAATTGTGAGAATTTCGATATTATATGTTGACATAATCTTGTCAACTATTATTTGTTAATTTCTACTTCAAAAATCTGAGTTGATATTCATGTATAAAAACCTAAAAACGTGTATTTACAGGTAGAAATAATGGTGTATTCATTTTATGACTTCATGCCAAGTGGGCCAACCAAAAACAAGCTAGTGGAAAAATTGCCAACTTGGAAGTTTCAAAAAAAAGGTTCCAACGGTCAAGGCTGTTTTTGGAAGATTTTTTGATTCACCTTTTCATCCTTACATGTCCTATTATATTGCCAAGGATTTGAGGGTTTCTTGGTGGTATATTCCTTTCACCATTATCTTTATTTTGCAAGCATTTCCAAGTCATTTTTGAAGACTAAAACTCGGCCAAGATAATCTTAAAGGTGGACCAATTATGTTTCTTTATGTTCCCAAATGTACAAGGTGTTTATGTGGCCAAGTAATGGTGTGAAGACAACTAAAACTTGATGATGAAGATGGTGACCCATGTGCATTCTTATCCTCAAGGCTCATTTCACACTATAAATAGGAGGCAAAAGTAAAGAAGAACACACACTTCAAAAAGTTGAAGCTCATTGTCTTGCTATCTTTTTCTCTTCATTCTTGTTTCATTCTTTGTGTAGCCAAGGTGTCCTTGTGATATTTATTGTAGAGGTACAAGCCTCTTGTCTCTCATTTGTAAGATTGGTTAGCCAAATTTATAAGGTCACGCCAATAGGTTGTAAAGGTGTTGCAACCAAGAGTTGCATAGAGGTGATCATCCAATTCTTGAATATGGTTGGTGTTTAACCCAATGATCAAGCTTGGTTCTTGTTTTATTTGTGTTCATACCATAGTGAAATCTAAGGAAAGGTGTTCCTTGGGACTGGAGTAGGTCACATTGATTGAACAAGGATAAATCTTTGGTGTTCTTGTCTTCTTTCTACCTTTATGTTTTTCTGCTTGTTTTCATTGCATTTTCACCCAACTTCACATGTTTTGAAAAAGTAGCAAAACACTTTCGAAATTCGTGATTTTTAGTGGAGTTTATACTTCAAACTGTTAGCTTTCATTTACAACAACAATAACTTGATATGAGCAAAGGATTGTTAGTCTTTCAGTCGTTGCAAGATAACTGCTTCATTCTCGCTGCAATCTGACTAGTTTTAAGAAAACTTGAATTATGTTTCCATCAAGAATAGTTTATCGTCATGGAATTTGGAAACATAAACTAGACATTCTAAGGAGCGTTTTGATATAAAGATCAACCTTTTTGATTGAGTAATCAAAGAGAAACACGTTTTCAAAGTTCATCAGTATTCTGTCCAATTCTGTCCAGATTGACCATCTGAATCTTTTTATTTGGTTGAAGGGTCAAACGGTCTCATTTTTGTCTCATTTTTGGATAAAGTCTAGTGAAGACATCGAAGTTAATTTTTGAAAAGTTTCATAATTTTTGAAGTTGTGTACACTAAGTTTTCAATTTTTTTAAACACAGGCATTGGATCTGAGGATGTTTCTCATTCTGTTTTCAAAGGATATTTTAAACAAGGTTAGTAGTGTAATTTCGGCTAACCACTATTCACCCTCTCTCTAATGGTATTTACTGCAGATATACAGTCTAACAATTTTGCACTATGATTGGTGGATAATGATTCACAAATGAATGCTAGTATTGTTGGAGACCAAGACACACATGGTAAGCTTTCAAAATTCAAACAAATGCTGAAGTTTTCAGCACATGTTAAAGGGGCCGATTTTTTGCATGTCTTCAAGATCAAATTCATTCCACAAATGAGGGACAATCACACTTATGACTGATTGGAAATCAAAAAGTTTGAAATTTGAATTATTTTTAGTTTTTTCTTGGTGTTTACCATGTCATATATTATGTGCCATGGTGGATAAATGAAGACCCTATCATAGAGTGACAACAAGGCGAAGGCACATCACTTGTCCAATCACATTTCGCCAAGTAAGCAAAGGTATATCACAAATCTATACAAGGTGTCTTCCAATGGCATTCAAGACATTGTTCAAGAAGGATTTCATCCAAGGGGGAAGGCCACACATTACAAAAAGCAAGCAAGAAGATCATACACAAGACAAGACTCATTTTTATATTCTATCATGTGCAAAGCAAGACTTCTCTTCTTCTCCTATCTTCTTCTCTTGCTCATAGTCTTAAGCCTATCAAACATACATTCCATAATCTGTATAGGCTCCATTCGTACTACCCATGCATGTTCCATTCTTGTACAAGGTTGATCAAACCTTTATTAGTGAGGTGGTGATGTTTTTGTTGGTGGTTGTTGTTGTTCTTTGTAAACGGGATGGACATTGAAAGAGTTGGTGTATATCTCTAGCCACCCTTGTTCTACGGTATTTTTGGTGATTAGTGAATACTAAGGAAGGTGTCTTCGAAAACTGGAGTAGGTCGATTTGACTGAACTAGTATAAAAATCTTGGTGTTCTTTCTTTCAGCATTTTTACCTTCAGTTTCTATTTTTGCATTGTTTTCAACGCTACTGCAAAAATAGCAAACATTTTTCAAAAATCATCAAATTTTTTAGATACATAGATAAAGGTCTTAGTTTTCATTTAAGTCAAGTTTCATCGAATTTGGATAAGTATAAGTCATCCAAACATTCATAGTTCTGAGACATGTGCAATTTGATTTTCAGATTGGAAAAGGAGTGTGCCAAATGAATTTTGAAAAACTATTTCAACCTATTAAATCAGATATCTTAAGGGATGTTTCATAAAATTTTTAGATCATTTGGAGTTGTCATTAAATAGTAATTAATTTTTTATTCTAAGGAAAAGCTTTTCATAGATTGATAGAGTCCAATTAAAAACGTCTTTTCATGGCCTTACACTTTGAGTTTTAATCTGAAACTTTTATGACATATAGATAACCTCTTACATTGTCACAAAATTTCATAAATTTTGAAGGTCTAGAACCTGGTCATTCAGTCCATCAAAAATGGAATTTGAAAATAAAATATGTTTTCAAAAGTGAGTAATTGGTCACTACAAGTTTTTAAAAACCAATTTTTCTGCACTCACTATTCAACCCCCTTCTAGTGGTGCTGTATAGGTCTGACAACCGCGACCTTTGTCAGACACCTCCACACTTTAAAGTAATTGTAGCTAGGCTTATGGCCCCTCCAAAATTTGCATGGCGCTTCATCCATCTTTTTAGACGGAATTCTATTTAAAATGACTTTAGCTGAGAGGATTGCTTCCCCTCACAAGTTCTAAGGTAAACTTGAACTTATCAACGTAGCATTCATCATCTCTTTTAGAGTGCGATTTTTGCGTTCAACAATATCATTTGATTGAGGTGAGTATGGTGCAGTAGTTTGATGAATAATGCCATATTCTGAACAGAATTCATTAAACAATATATCATATTTGCCACCTCTATCGCTACGAATTGCTTTAATTCGTTTGCTAAGTTGATTCTCAACTTTATTTTTATAGTCTTTGAAAGCATCAACAACCTCATCTTTGATACTTAGAAAATATACATAACAGTATCTTGTGCAATCGTCGATAAAAGTGACAAAGTACTTTTTACCACCTCTCGTTTGCACAAACTTTAAATCACACATATCTGTATGAATTAAATTCAAAGGTTCAGTGTTCCTTTCTATTGAAGGAAATGACGCCTTTGTAATTTTTGCTTCAACGCAGATTTGGCATTTTCCTTTATCAAAAGTTAGTTTGTGTAATAAGTCAAGATTAACTATTCATTTGTATTGACTTGCAATTTACATGTTCCAAACAAAAATGTCATAAACAAGAAGACTCAAGCATGTAAGTAGAAGAGGAAGCATTATTATTGGCCACTTTGGGCAAATCTTTCTTGGGTACAATAGTAATGACGTTTAACGTAAACATCTTATCCGACAAGTACCCCTTCCCCAAATACATGCCATTTTCCGAAAAAAATTACTTTATTAGACTCTAACACTAGTCTAAATCCATGCATGACTAGAAGAGCCCCAGAAACCAAATTCTTCTAGATGTCGGGGATGTGTAGCACATTCTGCAAACTCAGATGCTTCCCCGAGGTCTGCTTCAGAAAAACTTTCCTCTCGCCTTCGATCTTCGATGAGGAAGAGTCTCCATTTAAAGTTGTTCGTTGTTTCCGAGCTGGTACTCCGAGAACATTTCCCTGCTGGAGCAGACATGTCTTGTGGTGCCAGTATCCAGCCACCATATGTGCATGTTCCTCACATTATTACACTCCGAGACCACAACACAGGCGTTCAGATCATCCATGGCTTCAACGAGGTTTGCCTTTGCTTTTAGTTTGCTTCTTCTTGGGCTTGCGGCATTCAATGCTGACATGCCCCTGAATACCACAGTTGTAGCATTTTCCTGTGAACTTCTTCGCTGTCTACTTGCCTTTGTTATTCACCCCAAGATGGTCTTTCTTCTTCTTTGCCTCGGCAACATGGGCTTTGGTATGACAAGAACTAACATGTAGCTTTCTCTCCGATCTTCGATTATCCTCCTCTATCCGGAGCCGGACAGTCAGATCTTCCAATGTCACATTTCCTTTCTCTTGTGTTTGAGATAGCTTTTGAATTCCCTTCACGAAAGAGGTAGCTTCTCAATCTCTGCAGCCACTACGAAATTTTCATTGAGCAACATGCCCTCCTCTTCCATCTTGTCTACCAAGATCTGTAGTTCCTCAAGCTGAGAAACAATAGTCCGAGAATCTGACATTTTGAAATTCAAGAATTTTTCGAAAATATATTTCTTAGTGCCGACATCTTTTGTGCAATATTTCTTCTCCAAAGCTTACCACAAAGGCTTTGCAGTTTTGTAACTACAATACAATCTATGTAAAGAATTGTCCAAACAATTCAGAATATGACTCAAACAAACATAATTGTTGAAGTTCCAAGCTTCAACAATAAGATTGTTTTGTATGATCTGAGTCTGGTTATCCACTGGATCCACCTATAGCTTGGCCAGCGTCAGGGCAGTCAGGAAGAATAGCATCTTCTGCCGCAATCTTTTGAAGAAGCTACCCAATGAAATTCTCAGGTGTAGGACCTGTATAGCACCACTAGAAGGGGTGTTGAATAGTGAGTGTGGAAAATTTGGTTTTTAAAAGTTTTTGACCAAAATTACTTCACTTCTGAAAACAATTTCTATTTTCAAATCCTGATTTGAATTATTTAAACGACCTAGTTGTGGACCTCAAAAATTTTATGACAAGACCCTCAAGATGTGTATTTTAGTGGGTTGAAACAGTTTTTGAAAATTCCTTTAGGAAGTATGTCAACCACATTGATGTTCTCAACCTTTGCTAATCTAAAAATCAGATTGCACGAGTCTCAGAACTATTAACGTTTGACTAACTTATACTTATCCAAATAGGGTGAAACTTGCGCCAAATGAAAAGTAAGAGATGTGGCTATGTTTCTGCAAAATTTCATGATTTTTGAAATTCGTTTACTATTTTTACTGTTGCAATGAAATCAATGCATAAAACTGGAAACAGAAAGTAAAGTGCTGAAAAGTAAGAACGCCAAGAATTTTATACTGGTTCGGTTAAATCAACCTACTCTAGTCTTCGAGGACACCCTTCTTGGTTATCACCAAATATAAAAAACACCTCACCAAAAGGGTGACTGGAGTTAAACACTAACTCCACCCTTTTACAATCAAAGCAACTGAACAAATCAATCACGAACACCAACACCGGTCGAATGAAGGTTGATCACACCTTGATCAACCTTTTACAAAAAATTAACGTGTATGGGTGGTATATTCAAAGCTATATAATATGTAGAATATATAGACAATAGGCCTGAGACTAAGAAGAAGAAGAAAGGAGGGAGAGGAAGAAAGTAGTCTAGCTTTTTGCACTTGAGAGAATGTGAATTGTAGCTTGGCCTTCTTTTGCACTATTTTCTCCCATTTATCACATATTGGACGCCCCATAGGGCTTTCTCCATTCTTTAAGAATTGTCTTTAATGTCATAGGAGGATTACCTTGTGTAGAAGATGACACAATCTTGCTCACTTGGTGCAATATGATTGGAAGGATGACTTGATTTTGCTTACTTGTCACTTGTTGATTGGTCCACCTTGGCACCCTTTAGTGAGCCGTAAATTCTACAAAAAAAACTCTCAAAACATGTGCTTAAAATCAATTCAAAAAATTAACATAACATCACATTTCAATCCTTTGAATTTTGGGAGACAAATTGAGGCCATTAAGGGTGATAAAATCACCCCACTATAGTAGCATGTGCTGAAATTTTCAGCATGTGTCTATTTGAATTCTTTCCTTGTGTGATGCCCCATTCAATGTCACTAATCTTGTGTGTTATATTCTCCACCAATTGAAATACCAAATACGCTACATCTTGGCTCCAACAAGATTCAGTAGACGTATGTATAGAGGCTGCACATGTGCTGAAATTTTATTTTAGTAAGCTTTGTCCAATAATGCACAATATTTACACATATATAGTAAATAATAATCAGCCCTATTTTGAATTTTCTAGAACACTTTAACTTGTCTTGAATGTGTAAAATGTGTCCAGATACACGTTACATCTATGACTAAAAAACGTACCATGTGGGTATGTTCGTAGAAAACCGAATTTTCGATTTTCGTCGATTACGCAATTTTTCTCCGATTAATTTCAAACTTCTTGTACATGTAATATATATTATGTCACACATTATATACATAAAATAAAGTGTATATTCAACTCAAATGGCTGAGGTAAAAAGGCCCATGTGTATTAGAGAATATTGAATTTGAATTCTCCACAAATCTAGCCAAAATTGTGGGTGACTTGTGTGTGCCAACATGGTATGGTTTAGTTGCTGATTTTAACATGTGAGCCACGAAAGTTTTGAGCATTTTTGATGTATATGGGCTGGCAATCTTTATATGGCAAGTACATGACACGTCGGTGAAGTTTCAGTAGTCATTCGATATGAAAATTTTCGGTTTATGACCTTGTAACATGTCGTTATAATTTTGACGTCACCATAACTTATGTTATGTGATATAAGAACTGAATATACTCATAAATATGATGTGTATATGGTGATGTGACATCGACGTACGTTTATAATATATGTGACGTGTTGGTGGTATATCGGAAAATATGTGTATTGTGTCTTTTTTAAAAACAATACGGGTATATATACGTACATATATATATATACATATATATATATATATATATATATATATTAATTACTAATATGGTGTGTATTTGCATTTGGGGAGAAGACTTTCCATTCTCAAATTTGTTGCCATAAAGCTTTCTCCAAATATGTCTTCATTTAATGAACTAGTTAGTTCATTAACTTAAGCACTCCACTTAATGAACTAGTTTAGTTCATTAATTATGGCACCTGAAAATAGTAAAAAGACAACAAACGTTTGCCATATGATGTAAGCTTTAACACTTCATGGCTTGTTAGTATGGCAACAATATATATAAGCATATAAAACATGTTTATCATATAAACGTATTAAGTAATAATTTATTCATGCATTTCCTAAGCACGTAGCATTTAAATCATGCATTTGTAAATCACTCAAACCTTTTTTTCTCAACAATCTCCCACTTTTGATGATTTGCAAAATAACATTGGTTCATGGTGATCGCTCCCCCTACAATGATGCACAAATTTAAAATTTGAATTTCATGTCGTGCTCCCCCTGAAATCATGCTTCTCTCCCCCCCCTTAAATCATGCTTTTCTCTCCCCCTTTATTTTATAAATGTCATCAAAATAACAAGTAAGAATGGAAAGAAATAACAGTTTATAACATATCAATGCAAATCATGCATTTTTAGCGCGTCCTCAAGAGTTATTTATTAAACGCTTTGCAAATGTACCTTTTGGTACCCAAACTTGGGTGACCTTCCTCGGTCTTATAAAAAGTGAGAAAAGAGATGAAGAAGCAATATAATAGATGTTAGGTGCAAATCTGTTTGGCCTATGGCCAAGAATGCCATCATGCTCATGATAAGATTTTCGTTTTTGATGTGCCTTTGTGTTAGTGTGCATGATATGTGATCTAGATTCATTTGTGTTATATGAATGTCGTGTATGCATCAATGGTTTTCTTTCATATCGATGCAACACATGATTATATTTCGTTTGAGATGAAAAAGAAGAAGTGCGATGAGATATAGTGGGTGGTGCACTTGATATCTTCTTAGGCCGTATAGTTGTCTTGAATGCACGTGGTTTCTTAGATAAAATAAAGTTGGTATAATTATTTTGTAGTTTATTATCTTCCACATGCCCTAAACTGATTTTATCATTTTCATGCTGTTGGGAGGAAATGAGACGCTCTAGCATGCTCGTACCCGAATCGAATTATTTTACGGTCTTTTCTAAATCTGTGTTTCTTGATTTCAAATTTAAAATCTCGACCTTCATATCAGTGTTCTCGGATTTTAAGGAGGAAATCTCAGATTTTAATGAATTTATCATGCAAGACGACTCTTCTTTTGAATCGTTTAATTGAGATACAAGATTCGTGTTAGAAGATTCTAACAATTTCTTGTCTTCAATTAAGAGTTTCTTTTCTTTTACAAGAGCCTTAGAAAGCTTATGCAATTCAAGATATTTACGAAATAAATCATCATAAGAAGGCTCAGAATCAGAATCAGAATCAGAATCAGAAGATATCTCGTTTGATGCTTTGGATGCAAAGCATACTTGAGCCATTTTCTCTTCGGCTTCTTCACTTTCGGAATTGGATGAATCACTCTGTATGGAGGCTTTAAGGGCTCTTCTACTTTGTTTAGGTTCTGAGACGGGTCTAGTTTTTGTCCGATCCTTGTCATGGTTTTTGTTCATTATTTTGTTCTTGTTCGGGTAGTCATAAGAGATATGTCCAAGTCTTCCACAAGTATAACACTTAATATCCTCATTATTTTTACTTTTATTTCTTTGATTCTTAGATGAAGTAGACTTAGGTTTGTCTTTAAGCGATTTTCTCATTATCTTTCTTAATCTTTTAGCCAACGTGATTATATCTTCATCATCAGAATCCATGTCACTCTCATCTACGCGATCATAAGAGGTAGAGACGTATTCATTTGATTTAAACGCTATAGCCTTATCTTGTTTAGAAGTAGATTCAGAATTTCTTAGAGTGAGCTTGTTTCCATATACCTTTAATGATCCGATTAATTCCTCTATCTTTATTGATTTAGTTTCCTTACTTCCTTCGATTGTAGTGACTTTTGAATCCTATTCGGATGGGAGACTTCTTAGCACTTTTTGCACCTTCTCCTACGAAGAAAATACATTTCCAAGAGACTCAACAGAATTGTAAATGTTAGTCAATCTTAGATCCATATCAACAATAGATTCATCCGGTAATAACTTGATTCAAGAGTAGACATTAGCATGTTTATCTTAGACTCTTCAACTTGACTAGTACCTTCATTTTCATTTCAAGAATTTTCGACATTTCTAGACACTAGAGCAATTTGACACATAACTCGATTCACTTTTACTCAAACCATTTAAACGAAGTTGTATGGCTCTAGCATTCATACTTAATTTCTTTTTGTCATCACTAATATATCCTTGTTTCGGTTTTATGACTTTTAGTGTGACACCATCAACCGTGGATAACATAGAAGGAATAAAAGGACCATCTTCTATAATGGACCACAAATCTATATCAATAGCCATAAAGAAAAGTTTCATTCCAAGTTTCCATTGTATAAAAAACTCACCGTCGAAAAGAGGAGGCCTTACGCTTGACATTCCTTCTGACTCGGTTTTGTAACTAGTGGATGTCATCTCACAAAGGTCATTGTATCTTCTTGTACTGAGTGTGCTCGCACTTTGATACCATTTTTAAGACATGTATAGCACCACTAGAAGGGGGTTGAATAGTGAGTGCGGAAAATTTGGTTCTTAAAAGTTTTTGACCCAAATTACTCACTTCTGAAAACAGTTTCTTTTTTCAGATCCTGATTTAAGTTATTTAAACGACCTAATTGTGGACCTGCAAAAATTTTATGACAAGATCCTCAATATGTGTATTTTACTGAGTTGAAACAATTTTTGAAAATTCCTTTGGAAAGTATGTCAACCACGTTGATGTTCTCAACCTTTGTAAATCTGATAATCAGATTCCATTAGTCTCAGAACTATTAATGTTTGACTAACTTATACTTATCCAAATATGGTGAGACTTGCACCAAATGAAAACTAGGAGGTGTGGCTATGTTTCTGCAAAAGTTTATGATTTTTGAAATTCGTTTACTATTTTTACTGTTGCAATGAAATCAATACAGAAAACTAGAAACTGAAAGTAAAGTGCTGAAAAGTAAGAACACCAAGAATTTTATACTGGTTCGGTTAAATCAACCTTCTCTGGTCTTCGAGGACACCTTTTTCGATTATCGCTAAACACAACAAATACCTTACCATAAGGGTGACTGGAGTTGAACACCAACTCCACCCTTCTACAATCAAAGCAACCGAACAAATCAATCACGAACACCACCACCGATCGAATGAAGGTTTGATCACACCTTGATCAACCTTTTACAAAAAATGAACGTGTATGGGTGGTATATTCAAACCCTATATAATATGTAGAATATATAGACAATAGGCTTGAGACTAAGAAGAAGAAGAAAGGAAGGAGATGAAGAAAGTAGTCTAGCTTTTTGCACTTGAGAGAATGTGAATTATAGGTTGGTCTTGTTTTGCACTATCTTCTTCCTTTTATCACATATTGGCCTCCCCCTAGGGATTTCTTTCTTTCTTGAGAATTGTATTTAATGTCCTTGGAAGATTGACTTGTGTAGAAGATGACATAGTCTTGCTTACTTAGTGCAATATGATTGGAAGGATGACTTGACTTTGCTTACTTGTTACTTGTTGATTGGTTCACCTTGGCACTCTTTAGTGAGCTGTAAATTCTGCAAAAAAAACTCTCAAAACATGTTCTTAAAATCAATTCAAACAATTACCATAACTTCATATTTCAATCCCTTGAATTTTGGGAGACAAATTGAGGTCATTAAGGGTGATAAAATCGCCCCGCTATAGTAGCATGTGCTGAAATTTTTAGCATTTTTCTATTTGAATTCTTTCCTTGTGTGATGCCCTCTTCAATATCACCAATCTTGTGTCGCACATTCTCCACAAATTGAAATTTCAAATAAGCTCCACCTTGGCTCCAATAAAATGTAGTAGGCGCGTGTATAGAGGCTGCACATGTGCTGAAATTTTATTTTAGTAAGCTTTGTCAAATAATGAATAATATTTACACATACATGGTAAATAATAATCTGCCATATTTTGAATTTTCTAAAACACTTTAATATGCCTTGAATGTGTCAAATGTGTCTAGATACATGTTACATCTATGCCTCAAAAAGTACCATGTATGTATGTTCGTAGAAAACTTAATTTTCGACTTTCGTCGATTATGCGATTTTTCTCCGATTAGTTTCAAACTTCTTGCACATGTAATATATATTAGGTCACACATAATATACATAAATTAAAGTGTATATTCAGCTCAAATGACTGAGATAAAAAGGCCCATATGTAGTAGAGAAGATTGAATTTGAATTCTCCACAAATCTAGCCTAAGTTGTGGGTGATTTGTGTGTGCCAACATGGTATGGTTTAGTAGCTGATTTTAACATGTGACCCACGAAATATTTGAGCATTTTTGATGTGTATAGACTGACCATCTTTATATGGCAACTACGTGGCATGTCGGTGAAGTTTCAGTAGTCACCCGATACGCTAATTTTCGGTTTATGACCTTGTAACATGTCATTATAATTTTGAAGTCACCATGACTTATATCATATGATATAAGACCTGAATATACTCATAAAAATGAGGTGTATATAGTGGTTTGACGTCGACGTACATTTATAATATATGTGACGTGTTGGTGGTACGTCGGAATATGTGTATTGTGCCTTTTTAAAAAAAATATGGACATATATATTAATTACTAGTTAGTTCATTAACTTAAGCACTCCACTTAATGAACTAGTTTAGTTCATTAATTGTGGCACCTGAAAATGATACAAAGACATCAAATGTTTGCCATATGATGTAAGTTTTAACACTTTATGGCTTATTAGTGCGGCAACAATATATATAAGCATATAAAGCATGTTTATCATATAAACATGTCAAGTAATAATTCATTCATGCATTTCGTTAGGACGTAGCATTTAAATCATGAATTTATTAATTACTCAAACCCTTTTTCTCAACATCCGGTTTCTCCACTTGGGCCATATAAGGACCCGGTGCAGGAGCAGTCATAGGCAACCCAGCATTCAGTGCCACAGGAATAGCACTCTGTACGTCAACGCCATGAACTGAGCTTGAACTTGCGTTCTGCATTTTAGTTTCTGTAAAGTGCAAAAACAAACAAAGAAACCATAAGTTTCAATAAAAGTACAGAATCAATATGCACTATACGTCTTAAGCTTGTTCAACTTCTGAATAGCAAGTTGTACCAAACGATTTCTGTACAGTGTGTCTTGTAAATTAAGCAACAGCTGACCTGCCGAACTCAGCGTAGGTTGGATCGATCAGTCAAGTCAGATGAGTCCAAGCAGTGCAATAGAGTTTGCGTTCTGGATGTCCGACCTGCCGAGCTCAGCACAGCAACGCTGCTTGAACAACAGATGCTCTAATAGTCAAACAGCCGAGCTCAGCACACAACAGAGCTCAGCTCGGCAGCACTACAGAACAACAATGCTTCAATATCAACCGATCTACCGAGCTTAGCACACAACAGAGCTCAGCTCGGCAACAACTCAGCACGATAGTGCTGGCTAATAGCAACTCAACAGTTCAATCGAGCAGATAATCCGATGTGAGTCCAAGAATTATTCCTTAAGACGTATTGCTCCGGTATGTTGTGTCCAATTAGAGGACGTAACTGTCTCCTAAGATACAACTGAACCAGTTCAGACGAGCGGCATTACATCATATAAATTCAACGAACCTGTAATGTGTCTCTGACTCCTCGGATGACTTGAAATACAAAGGATGTTGAGTGTATGAAGTAGAAGATTTGAGATTGTATAGAGAGAGGAAGAAATTGCTTTCTGACCGATTTCTAAATGACCACAAAGGTCAGCTCGCCCTCATATTTATAGGGGAAAAACTGAGGTTAGTTTATTACAGTCAGTTCAACCACAGCCGTAGGATCAAATACCTGCTCGGCCTGAACCCTTGGATCAGATAACCGCGTCAAGTCTGCCCACTACCGTTGGATCATATAACTGCTCAACATGAGCCCTCAGATCATAACAGCTTCAGGCCAGCTCCGCACGGTTATCCTTAACTGATTTTCAAAATTCAATCTTAGTTGATCACAAATACGTGGAGAAGTTTAAATTTAAACAAACTTCTCCAACAAATAGGATGCAGCCTGCAGGATCCAGCCTGCAGCCCATGCCTGAGCGCGAGCCCATCAGGCCCACAGCCCACAACCCAAGTCTGAGCACGGGCCTATCATGCCCACAGCCTGGACCTGAGCACGAGCCGAGCTGAGCTGATTTTCACTTATTTTCTCTTACTTTGAGCATTAATTTTTCATTCACCTGGTATCGCAATTGAGTGATTCAAAAGACTAAAATTATCTACTCGTTACGTAGATAATTAAACGCTCAGTTTCCACTTATCAGTAACAAAAACTAATCTAGGTAAGTTTAAAGTACGTTCCTAACCGCATTTTGCAACTTGACCCATTTCTTTCGATTTTCTCCATCATATATATGGATGCGCACACAATATATATAAAATAACATGCCCAATGTTTTGAAATGTAGTTGTTCTTTACGAATTTATAAATTCAATAACAAAATCCACAAACAGATGTTCACTAATCCCATGGAAATGCATATGTTTTAACTGTTGAAAAATGTGTTCGAAGTGATGACATGTCTTTTTATAAGTTTTAACTGTTGATTCCAGTAATAGATGCCATCAACGAAGGATATCAATAGACTCATGCTATTAATGTAGAAATGTTCACTGTAGGAATCGCTCCAAAAAAAAAAATTTACATAAGCTAATGGTGAGGTGGGAATATATTCCCGTTATTAAAAAAATATTTATAGACAAAAAAAGAAGATAGTGCCGGGTGATACATATGGTCTGGTTGAATATTTACAGAGAGTGCAATTCGATGGCCCTAACTTTTTTGTTATGCTATTTAGGATGATGGATTTCATATGATACAAATAATTTTTTGGTCTAGGGCTACAATGAAAGCAAATTTTGCTAACTTCGAAGGTTTATTGCTAACTTCGAAGGTGTATTGCTTTGTTTTGACACAATTTATGATAGAGTAAAGAGGTTGGCATTCTAACTGATATATTTGTGTTAGACTTTTATAGAATTCTTCATAACTTGAGTATAATCCAATACTAAAGAAATCAAATGGAACACTAGAATTTTCTTTTTTTGATGTCCTCTTCTGATTCTTGGGTCTTCAACTTAGTTTTATCGATTTCATCAATACTATATTATCTTTCATGTCTAAATTTTCAGCAATGACCTTTTGATTTCTTTGGTATTGGATTATACTGATGTTATGAAGAATTCTACAAAATTCTAACACAAATATATCAGTTTAATGCATGTGTATCCATACACATACACATACATACGTACATACATACACTTATATACAGACACACAAACACACACACACACACATATATATCATAACAAAAATGGCTGATCCCCGTTTGCTGCGCGATCGCATGGCAATGGTGGCGTAGCCGCCGCGCTGTCCTCCGGCGCAACTCCTCTCTTCTTGACTCTATTCCCTATCTCTTCTCCACCTTTTTCCTGCTGCTACTTTGGTTCTGCATTATTCAACAATGGCAGAAGTGTCGATTCCTCCAAACCCTGCACCCACGGAAAACATGGCGCTGCCACCAAAAACCTTCGCTTCCTTATTCACATCTCCTACTCAACAGACGGCACCGAAGGTTATTCAACGTTTCAAGGGCAGTCCCATGATTACATTCACGGATGAAGAAATTCAATCTTTGGCTGCTCTGTTCTGTTTTACGTTGGTGGGAACTTTTTGGTATGGTCGTCCTCCATGGGTCACAATTCGATCAGCAATGGATCGCATTGGATTTACTGGGACGGTTAAGGTTGGTCTGCTGGATTCAACTCATGTTCTCCTTCATTTTGATCATGATCAAGATTACTTTAGATGTTTTGTACATCAAAGTTTGTTGATCTCTGGCAAACACATGAGAATCACTAAATGGACACTGGATTATGATCTGGCTATTGAGGTCCCTATAGTGCCAATCTCGGTTTCTTTTCCTGGCCTTCCGATTCATTTTTATAGAAAAGATGCACTCTTTCAGGTTGCACGTATGGTTGGAACGCCTTTAAAGTTGGACGCCACCACCACAGCGTCCAATCAGCCATCGGTTGTGCGTATATGTATTGAGATTGATGTCTCTAAGGAGCTGCCACAACGGGTTTATATTCAAGCTCCCACACGAATCATTTCACAGCCTATTGAATATGAAGATTTGCCATCATATTGTTCAGATTGTTTTCGACTAGGTCACACTCAAGCCAATTGTGGTCAACCGGAGAAAGTTCCTGCACAGGTTTCAATGTCAAAGCACAATGCTACGGAAGACAACAGATCAAAACCTGGGGATAAGGGTAAAGTGCAACGTTGGACTCTCAAAAAACACATCCCTGATACAATCACTTCAAAGGCTGCTGCCAATGTTCTGGTGGAAACTGTTGATGCAGTTGACAATATCATGGGTAGCAAATCGCCTTTGGCAGCACTACCTCCATCACCAGAAATGGTTGTATTAGCAGATATCCCACATATTCAGGACATTACATGATTGCGTGGTATCAATGATAGTATTGTGGGTGAACCCATAATGCATGACTTAGTTTCAACATTCTCGGATAGCGATATTACAATTCCTTTTGAATGTGGCTCAGCTAGATGAACAGGACCGCAGTATATTTGATAACATTTCAAGCCTGATTGAGTCCACCTACTTAGATGCAAGCAATGCGGTCCCCTATGATCATCCTGGGGATCCACCACCTCCTTCTGTGTCAAGAATACTACTGCGAAATCAAGCTCCTACATTGTCCAGAATAACCAGGTTACGTGCTGCTCACATCTCTAGCTCTATTGATCAATAAACATAATGAAGATTCTAATGTGGAATGTTAGGGGTATCCGTACCTCAATGAATCGACTACTTTCTCTTCTTCGTCGTCATCATTTTCATGCATTAATTGTTATTGAGCCAAAGGCTAGGGCTTCGCTTTAATAAGATATAGATTGCAACTTGGCTTTTCCAGTGCTTTGTTTGCTTGCAATGATCACGTTT
This sequence comes from Eustoma russellianum, assembly GCA_036186865.1. NCBI lineage: Eukaryota > Viridiplantae > Streptophyta > Magnoliopsida > Gentianales > Gentianaceae > Eustoma > Eustoma russellianum. Next base: position 8,533,032 of record AP025068.1, read on the forward strand.
AGTTTTTTTGGAAGGACTCATTATTATCTTTGGAGGCGGAACAGGAGGGGCAACAAAACTACTCCCTTAAGTTGGTTTGGCTTGCATCGGGTGAAAAATTTTGGCTTACCGCAGTTTATGGACTTCATTCTATTGTCGCTAGGCGACCACTGTGGGACGATTTGCGCAGCTTGCATCATTCAATTGGACTTCCATGGTTGATAGGAGGAGATGTTAATACATTCCGATCTTTGGAGGAACACAGGGGGCGATCCATACCTACGCTTCAGTCTTTGCAGGACTTTGATGAGTGTATTACTGCTTGTCATTTGCAAGAGATATCATTTCAAGGGTCGTTATATACCTGGTGTGATGGTCGTGGTATGGGTCGTGTTTGGCGAAGACTTGATCGTTTTTTATGTTCTATAGCGTTTATGGACATGTTCCCCATTATGCATGTCCAACATCTATCATTAGCCACTTCCGATCATGCTCCGCTTTTATTAACATGTGACACAGATGGTCCTAGGGGGCCAGCTCCATTTCGTTATCTAGACACCTGGGACACTCATCCAGATTTTGCAGCTTTTGTTACACATCACTGGCAATCTTTTCCAACTGTTGGTGGCATATGGGGATTCTCTTACAAGCTACGTCGTTTACGAGCACATTTAATGCAGTGGAATAAGGAAGTCTTTGGTAATATCTTTGATGCAGTAACGCAGGCAGAGGAGGAGGTGATATGCACAGAACGTGCATACGATCTTGATCCAACGGAAGCATCGCAGGAACTCTACTCGCACAGTGTGGTGCAACTCAGGATACTACAGAACCGAGCATTTCTATATTGGAAGCAAAAGACCAATGTCAAGTGGTTAAGAGAGGGCGATGCTAATACATCTTACTATCACCAAACAGTAGAAGACAAACGGAGTCGCCAAGACATTAGGCGCATATTGAGACCGGATGGTACAGAATGTGTCATTATTTCAGACATTGAGGCAGAAGCCTTACGATATTTTTCGTCTCTCTTTCCGGCTGAACAAGTACATGACTGTGAGGTAATTTTGCGACACATTCCGTCTCTTTTGACACAGGATGACAATTGCATGCTACAAGCTATGCCCACATTACAAGAAGTGAAGCAGGCAATGTGGGATCTAAGTCCATCTAGTGCTACAGGACCTGATAGATATCCGAGATCCTTTTACATAAAATTTTGGCACATTATACAATTGGATATTCTTAAGGCAGTTCAAGAATTTTTCTTAGGTGTAATGCTGCCAAAGACAGTCGCCACTGCCACGATTGTCTTAATACCCAAGGTACTGAATCCCTCAACGTTTGCAAAGTTCAGGCCCAGCTGCTTGACAAACTTTATCTCAAAGATTATTACAAGATTGTTAGCTACGCGTTTGGCCTGTTTACTGCCAAGACTCATTTCACCGGAGCAGGCTGGGTTCATGAAAGGGAGAGGCATTACAGAACAAGTTCTATTAGCACAGGAGATGGTCCATGTATTGGACAAGAGAACTCGAGGAGGTCATGTTATGGTCAAACTGGATGTGGCATAAGCTTTTCGATAGAGTCAGCTGGCAATATATTGATCTTCTTCTGCAACAAGTAGGCTTTCACACTAGGCTGGTTTGAATCTTGATCAATAATTTACGTGCAACGAGATGTTCCATCATTATCAATGAAAGGCAATCCAGTTTCTTCTCAATGGGTCGTGGTGTAAAGCAAGGTGATCCTCTATCTCCCTTGCTATTTATTCTATCCTCAGAGGGCTTTTCCCATGGTTTAAATGCATTAATGGCAGACGGAACAATACATGGTTTCGCAGCGGGAAGGGTTCCGCGAATTTCTCACTTGGGTTTTGCAGATGACTTACTCATATTTTTAAATGGTGCATCACGTAACTTGGAAAGCTTCCGTTCATTCTTGGCCGCATATCAGACGGCTTCGAGGCAACTGATTAATTATCATAAAAGTCAAATAGTGTTGGGTCGGGGAGTTTTTGGTGTCACTGCATCAAATGTTTTGGGCATGCGCTTATCCTTTTTACCAATTAAATATCTTGGCTCTTTTCTCTACAAAGGGATCAATCGCTCAAGCTACTGCACTTCTCTGATTGCTCATTTTGATGCAAAGCTGACATCATGGTCGACTAAATTGCTCTCTTTTGCTGGTAGGGTGGTGTTAATTAAGCATGTTCTCAACACTATGTACCAAAGAGTGTCATTGATGTGTTGCATCGTAAAATGGCATAATTTCTCTGGCAAGATAAGCATCATTGGTACTCATGGACTACTATATGTCGTGCGCCGTAGGCTGGCGGGTTGGGTATACGTAATTTGATGGATATTCAAAAATCTTACGATTGTCAGCTGTGGTGGAAATACTTTCACTCCAATACACTTTAGGCGGAATATATCCGTCAAAAATATGGTCATCGCTCTTCCATTTCATTTCAGATTTATGATTCCCCAGTTTGGAAGCGTTTATGTCGTATTAATACTTTTATGGAACCACATGTTGGACGCACGCAAAACGTCATTCATTGGCTGCCAGACAACAATGGACAGCTTACTCTCAAATCGGCTCACAACATCATCTCCTTGTCGATCACTAGCTTGTCCATGTACACCTACATTTGGTTGTCCAATTCGAATCCAGGGTTGAGAATATTTTTATGGCATCTTTTCACCAAATCCCTACCAATAGTTGACAATTTGCGAGGTTGGCAAACGGTCTTTCCTTCTCAATACACCTTCTGTCGACACAACATGGACATTCAAGATCATATATTCCTTCATTGCCCTCGGATCCGGCCAATTTGGATGGAAATGACGATACTTTTTCTGGCCCAACACCTTCCAGTAACTCCATCATCATGCATCTACCTTGTTGGTGGAGTAGTTCCACGCATAACTCGATGCAGGGCTAATTAAGAGCAGTGGTGCCTTCGATCATTGCTTGGAGTATATGGAAAGAGCACACAACAATAAGGTTTGGCAATGATACTTTTGAATATCGGAAACTTTTTCAAACAGTAAGATCATCTATTTATACTTGGTGTGCTGCAATAAACAGGAAGAAGTTTGCATGGAATATACCTCAATTGGTGGCCTTGGCATTTTCTCCGCCACTAAGAACAAAGTGAATCCGCATAGTCAAATGGGAGCTACCTCCATCGGGCCGTGTGAAACTAAATATGGATGCAACGATAGGTAGGTCTCAAGCAGCTGGAGGAGTGATATTACAAAATGACCAAGGACTCTTTCTCTCGGCGATATGTTTCGTTTACCAAGGGTTAGTCCTTTACATGCAGAATTATTGATATTGACAATGGCTTTGATACATTTTGCAATGGAGTGGGATCAGATAGTAGTTGAGACGGATTGTTCCACCATCTTATCCATGTTGTCTTCGGATCACCACCACACGGATTTCTTGGCGACTGAATCGGCACGAGCGGCTCATTTCCTTTCCTTAAATAATGCATCACTCTATTATTGTCCACGTGAGTCAACACTACAGCTCACATGTTAGCACGTTATGGTTATTCCGCTGCTGGACAACGACGCTATAATACGCTCCATGCACTCTCATGTGAAGTTAGGGGACCATTACAAATGGATATGTTGCCTAACATACGTCTTTAACTCATCAAATGTCTCACATGGTATTGGCGCAATATTCTATTCGTTTCCTGTGTCATCAACACTGGTACGTTTCATTATAGCTTACATAACATTATCACCAACCTTGCATGACATGTATTTATATTCTTTCACTTTTGCTGTATCACTGGGGATGATCTTGCTCTTCGTGACGCTACCCGGGTTGTTGAGAAGACACCCTACCTAGTGGTGTGTCACAGCGCAAACGAGCAAAGCTCACTGCATCGCTGCAACTGGCCGGAGGGAACAGCTATCATTGCTTTGGTCGCCTTGGTTCTTGTGGAATCAAGGCGACATGGGTATGTCTTGCTTCTAATCATTTACTTTCCACCTCTCCTATTCGCCATACTTACTATGATATTTCATGTCATTTTCTATGAGGTACGACGGTTGATAGCTTCGAGTCAGAGGCATTAGCCATCATCAAAGGAACATCGATCATCATGTAGTTTCGCCAGCGGATTCCTATATGTGGGCTTGACATCGCACACATTTTTTCATTATACTGGACTTACACGAATTGCACAAAGGCAATTCTCTAATGGTACAAATATGTACGCTTTTTTCCTTTGCCAAGATTTTATCCACAAGGGTGGTTTTACTTGGCAAGGTTTTAATGCGGCATATCATATACGATTGGAGATTGCTAATTCTTACTTCGCTGCATTATTTATTTTCATATGATGACACTTCTGTAATATGGTATTCCTCCGCCATAAGTGAAGCTTTTTATTAATAAAAGACAACTTTCATAATATATATATGTATATTTTTTTGAAGAAATTATTTGTTTATTAAAAACCCTCACTTATGGCAGAGGAAAACCATATTACAGAATGAGTCATCGTCAGCATAAGAAAATAAGTGAAAAAGAATACATATAATGATGTATCTCCAATCGTATATGATATGCCGCATTAAAACCATGCCAAGTAAAACCACCCTTGTGGATAAAACCTTGGCGAAGGAAAAAGCGTACATATTTATACGGTTGTCATCGATACCAAAAATGGAGCCATGGATGGATGTTTGCAGTGCTGTTCGCCAGAAATTGATGATAATTCTCTTGGTAGACCAAACCATTGGAGCAACATGATCGCCAGCCAAAAGTACCTCGAGACAAAGAAATGCAGGTGTTATCATCAGGATAGGGATGAGATATCGTAAGATAGAGCGATGGAACAAACGCATACCCGAGCCGCCCCGACATTGAATCTGCCAGGACGACGACCACGCGAAGAGAGACGTTAGCGCACCCAAAAAGATTGTGGGACACCGATGTTGGAAATGTCTCCTCCCCCATGAATATGATGTTAGTGCACAACCAAGCACAGATAACACATGTAATAGACAACAACATAAAGAGTTAGCGTGAGCACGAAGCAACATAGGCAAAGTAACAAGAGACACTGAGGGATTACGCACCAACGTTGCCTGTGTAGCAAAACACAGGCAACGGCTTTTGTATGTAGACAAGGGCTGCATGTGACTAACAAAGGGCAGGCAGCTGGAGATCCACTTGCAAGGCACCACGTACTTCGCATGGGAGAGATTGAAGTGTATGATAACTGCGATACCCTACTGCGTAGAAGCCATATCGTGATAACCTGTGTGCTTCTGTGTTTGCCTCTCGCGGACAATATTGAAGAACTGACTGATTGAGGCTAAGGAATAATTTAGCACGATGGATGTCCATGGCTAAAGCTCCCGTGCTTGTCTCCGCAAACAATGACAGTAGCCGTTGGCAATCGGTTTCAATAATAATATTATCATACTGTGACGTGTAGAAATTCAAGGCATAGAGCATGACTTGAAGCTCAGCTCGCAGCGGTGGCATCAAGGGCAGTGCGAAACCTAAAGCTGAAAGGAGGTGACCATTTGAGTTGCGTGATATTGCTCCCCCTGCCGCCATCCTTCGGCCCACTGAGGCATCAATATTCAATTTTAGCTTTCCTGAGGGGGGAAGCAGCCACCGAACAACAGCATGTCGCCTAGATCGAATTGGAGGAGAGTAATGTTGCTGGACTAAGTGTGGCAAATGCAGAGCAAATTTTTTGTTATTCACAGACGCGCACCACGTGTATATTGATGTTTTGATCTTCATGCGTAGCAGGTCTGAACTAAAGGCCTCAGAACCAAATCGACATGATGTATATGACTTCCATATCTCCCAAGATACTAAAGATGGTACCACTGCACGAAGTTGACCCTTCATGGAAGCTTTCGAAGAGCTTCGCCACCACTGTAGAAGATATGCCTTAATAATATTGGCACGGGGCAATGGACCAAAAAACATGATCGAAATAGCCATCCATATAGGACGAATAGCCGAGCAATGCAAGAAGATATGATCTTGTGTATCATGCCCCTCACGACAGAAAATGCATTGTGAAGGCAACGCCGTGAGCCATCGGCATAAGTTATTCGCGATCAGAAGAGACTTGTTCCATAATCTCCATATGAATATTCGCTGCCCCGGGGGCAAGGTAGGCCACCAAACATAAGTATATTCACGTTGTGATTGACCTTGAGCTGCCATGTGAGAATATGCCGAGCGTATAGAAAACTGGCCATTTGAATCCGGGGTCCAATGGATCATATCATGAGATTGAGTAGTATGGAGCTCCATATAAGTATTAACCCGACAAATACGCTTCCATGCTGTTGAATCATAAATATGAGAATAGAGTGAGGAGCGGTGACCATATTTTGCCCTGCTAAAGTCAGCCCATAACGTGTTAGAATGATAGTATCTCCACCATAGTTGACAGTCATAAGATTGTTGCACATAAGTGAGGCTGTGAATGCCAAGTCCGCCTACATTCACATCTCGACAAACAGAAGACCAAGATTGCCAATGATGACGTCCATTCCAGAGAAAAACAGCCATTTTCTGGGATAAGGTGTTTAGCACCCCCTTGGGCAGCTTGGAGCTGGCTATAAGATGTGTTGTTATGGTATTAAGGACATATTTAATGAGGACTAGTCGACCCGCCATAGATAGGAATTTTGATGACCAAGATGTGAGCTTTGAGTCAAAATGATTAAGTAGTGAAAGACAATATCTGGCCTTATTACAGCCCTTATATAAATAAGAGCCAAGATATTTTATAGGTAAAGATGTAGATCGCATACCCATTGTCTACAGAGAATTACGAGCTGGAGCTCCCTGGCCTAGAACAAGTTGACTTTTGTTATAGTTCACTAATTGCCCCGACGCCTGCTGATAGGTTTCAAGAAATTTGCGGAAGCGATCCACATTACGCGCAGCCCCATTCAAAAAGATAAGAAGATCATCAGCAAACCCCAAGTGCGATACGCCCTTCACATGGCCTGTGTTAAAACCAAGAATATATCCCTCCTGAAAGTAATGCTTCAGTCCTCTAGAGAAGCCTTCTGATGACAAAATAAATAACAACGGTGATAAGGGGTCACCTTGTTTGACCCCGCGGCCTAGAGAAAACGAAGTAGTCAGCTCCCCATTTAGGAGAATAGAGCATGTAGTCATGCCTAAATTATTGATGATAATTCGCACCAGCCGTTCATGCATACCCAACTTGCATAAAAGCAATCTCAAATACTGCCAACTTACTCTGTCAAATGCTTTGGCCATATCCAATTTGACTAGAATGTTACCTCCGCGTGTACGTTTATCCAGAACATGGACCATTTCCTACGCGAGAAGGACTTGCTCTGTGATTCCTCGTCCCTTCATAAAGCCCGCCTGTTCTGGGGAGATTAATTTTGGTAAGAGAACAGATAGACGAGTTGCTAGTAAACGTGTAATAATCTTGGAAATGAAATTGGTAAGACATATGGGACGGAAATCTGCAAATGTATGAGGATTAGCTGTTTTCGGTATGAGGACTATGGTGGCAGCGGTAAGTGGCTTTGGCATACAAATGCCCAAATAGAACTCCTGCACTGCCTTATGAACATCACCGTGAATAACAGTCCAAAATGTTCTATAAAAAGATCCTGGATACCCATCAGGACCTGCTGCACTTGTGGAGCTTAAATCCCAAACTGCTGTTTTTACTTCATCAAGTGTTGGGATTGCTTGTAACATTTGATTGTCATCTGAATCTATCAACTGTGGTAAATGTTGCAAAATGCCATCGCAATTAACAACTGGCTCGGCTGCATATAATGTCGAAAAATATCTGATAGCCTCAACTGCAATGGAGGTTGATTGCGTGTACTCACTCCTGTCAGAAGAAAATATGCGTCCTATGTGCTGTTTGATGATAGAAAGATGTGTTGGCATCCCCTTCCCTTAACCACTTGACATTGGCCTTTTGTTTCCAAAAGAGAAATGCACGATGTTGTGCCAACTTAAGCTCCACCATACGCTGATGGTATATAAGGCGAGTGTCCTCCGTAGGGTTATCATCATATTGACTCTCGGCCGACTTCACCAATGTCTCTGCATAGTCTATGGCATCAAATATATTTCCAAAGGTGTCTTTATTCCACTGCCTAAGATCTCTCCTCAAAAGAGACAATTTGCGATGTAAGCCCCACATACCCCCAATTGTTGGGTAAGATTGCCATCTGTGCACAACAAAGTCATAAAAGCCTGTATGTGATTCCCATGCGTCTAAATAATGGAAGGCAGCTGGTGGCTTTGGGCCTTCATTGTCACATGATAAGAATAATGAAGCATGATCAGAAGTTGCCCTGGATAAGTGATGAGCACGCAGGACGGGAAATAAATCAAAAAAAGTTGTTGACGCAAGAAATCGATCAAGGCGACGACTGACACATCCTAAGCCACGCCCATCACTCCAAGTAAATTTAGAACCCTGATAAGGAATCTCCTGCAAGTGTGTATGATGTATGAAATCATTAAAATCCTGAAGAGAACGAAGAGATGGACGAGATCGGCCATAGTGCTCCTCCAAAGTTCGAAATGTGTTAAAATCCCCGCATATTAACCAAGGAGATGTATTCGAAGCATGAAACTCTTCCAACTGTTCCCACAATATTTTGCGATCTACGAAAGAATGGCGGCCATATACTGCCGTTAACCAGAATAAATCACCGGAGGCAAGCCAGCAAAATTTAATAGAGTGATGCTGCTGACCAGAAATCTCTTCTATTGAAGTCAAGATCGAGTCCTTCCAAAGCAACCAAATTTGATCGTTACAAACAGATACAGATTTAGTGAAACCCAATTGCAACTGATAATAAATTAGATGATTGTGCCGCAGCTTAGGTTCAATCACAACTAATGCATGTATTTTGTGTTTTCGCGTGAGGGATATTAACCGTGTAAACGATGTACGTATCCCTCGAATATTCCATAACAGAATCTTCATTGGGTTAAAGCATCAAAAGAGTTTGAGAGATGAGAAGCACATAACCTGGTCAAGCGTGGAGAGACAGGATTGTCATGTGGTCTGCGTAGTATTTTTGGCTGCGAAGGTTGTGGATCAGATGTAGGAATCGGTGGATTATTGTTCATTTGAGCATCAACATGCGTGGCTTCCACAAGATGAGCAATATGCTCAACACAGCGTTGATCTTGCTCCTCCAGGCTGACATCATGTTGGGGAGGATCTATTTCATTATCTGAATGGGAAGTTGGCAGAGATTTGTCCGGGACATCCCCGACTATACAGTCATCCACACCTTGTAGACGAGATATATCTTGAACATCAGAAATGGCTTGGGGTGCAGTCATATCTGGAGATGGCGGAATGAAGTCCTGTGGCTCGCAGGATGGACGATGAGTAACCGTGTGCCCTATATTTGGTTCGACAACAACAGCAGCATGTGAATCCTGAACCTGCACTATCTTTTTTGGCGTCCAACGCTGGCTTTTGCTTTTATCCCCTGGCTGGGTAGGATTGGACGTATGTTTTTTGGAGGGTGGTCACAATATTTTGGCAAATCCTCATATTCCACTGCCTGCATGATCACCCTTGAGGACGTTTGTATAAACACACGATTAGGAAGCTCTTTGGAAACATCTAACTCAACGCATACTCGCGCAACAGAAGGACGGTTCATTGTAGCGGTGGCGGAATCCAGTCTCAATGGTTCACCTAGCATCGCTGCCACCTGAAAAAGAGCATCTTTACGATGCATGTGTATTGGGAGTCCTGGAAAAGAAACCCAGATGGGAACAATCTGCACCTCTACTGCAGGACCATAATCTGGCGTCCATTTAGTGATTCTCATTTAGTTTACTGGATCTTGTGTTCTCACGTGTTATGACTGTTTTTCATGGAAGGTGTTTTTAAGATCCCAGATCAGTATATGCTAAAGCACAGGGACACAACATTTCCTAATGTACCAACTTTTAGAATTCGATAACAATAATAACCATTGAGAGGTCATCAAAGTCACGACCGTCATCGCCAATGCTGGTGCGCATGGGAGTAAGAACACCAATATCAGTATCAAGATGTAGAACCAAACCAGCTGAGGTGTGCTGACCTAAACATAGTAGTTGCCATGTTAGGAGAAATAAGACAAGTCACCTAAGTCAGTCAGCCGAGCTGAACTGATCTGAATAGAGGAGTGGCTGGGCTAAGTAAAAATGGACGAAGTGAAGTAGTGCTGAATTGATGAAGTACTACTGTCGTGCTGAGGTGATCAAGGTAGAAGAAGGAAGATATGAGGTGAAGAGAAGCATAAAACAAGTAGCCGAGATGAAGAAGGACAACAAAACAAAACTGGAATGAAAATGTGCTGAGCCAAGGTGACGAGGTAAAGCACAAGTCAGATAGCAAAGTTAAAGCAGAGCTGCAACACTTAGTCTAGTATATAATAACTTAGGACTTTTACTATACATATATCCGAGCAGGACAGATAACTAGTCGTTACAATTGTAACCATTAAGAATCACTATAGATAAACAATAACCACTGTACAAGTAAAAAATGAAGCCATTAGAAGCAGAAAAACTCCTATAAAAGGTGAATAACTTTGTAATTTTGATTCTTAACTTGAATACATTTCCAACTCTATCTTGACATCGTATCAGAGCTAATCTGATTCTTTTTAACTACTTGTTGTTTCTTCGAAAATTCCTAAAAATTCTTGAAATGGCTACACCCTTCAGTTTAACTGAATATACGGAGGCCACATCCACTTCGGATCAGGCATCAGGTGTGGTCTGTGGTCCTCAACTCTCTGATGAGTCCTCCATTTTCATCATCAGCCATAAGCTGAATGAAGATAACTGCCTCTCGTGGTCTCGAGGGGTGAAAATGTTCATCATCGGCAAAGGAAAGGAGGAATACTTAAATGAAACAATCACTGTTCCATCTGAAAATGATGCAAACTACCGGTTGTAGAAGTCAGAGAACAGCATGATAATGTCGTGCTTGATACGTTTTATGCAACTCGATATTTCCAATGACTTCATGATGTACAACACTGTAGCAGAAATCTGGGTTGCAGTCAAGGAGGCATACTCAAAACAAGACAACATCTCCGATCTCTATGAGATCAAAGCTCATCTTCATGAGCTTAAACAAGGCAATCTAGCAATGTACAAATATTATACTCTACTAAACAAGGCATGGCGTCAAATTGACTCATTCGGAACACATCAGTGGTATTGTATAACTGATGCTAGTTTCTATAAAGAAATAACAGAACGGAAGCAGGTATTTCGCTTCCTTACTGGATTAAATCCAAAATTCGACAGTGCTCGAAGTCGAATTCTAAGCACAAAACCACTTCCAACCTTGAAGGCTACCTTCGCCGAAATCAAACATGAAGAGATCCGTAAGAAGGTCATGATGGGAGGTGCTCCAAATACAGAGACCTCAGCACCGCATATTGAACAACTAGCAGAAGTATCTGGACTGGGTGGTAAACAACACTTTACTTCTGCCGGAAGTATAGTGTGCAAATACTGTAAAAAAGGAATGACATGGAGTCGATGACTGCTGGAAGTTACAAACGAAGCTAGTACAAGATGGGAAGCATCCACTAAAGTCTAGCAATTCCCCTGGAGACCTCACTAAAACCATTTGCTGCTAGACAAAGTGTTGCACACCAGGTCGACAATACAATGCAGCTCGACGCGGCTTCCAGAGCACAACACACCTCAGCTCAGCCTCGGTAGATGAAGCTGAGGTTCCTACAAAGGATCAGATTGCAACTCTGATCGAACTAGTGACTAGATAACATGGCTGAGTTGATTCAATCCAAGCTATAATGCATGCTACGTCCAACTGAGCTCCAGTAGTTCATGGATCATGGACTCTGGGACGACTAATCATATGACAAATAATGGTAACCTTCTAACTTCTACTTTCTGTTTTCAGTATCTAAGAAGGTTAAAATTTCTAACAGGACTTCCTTAGAAGTTATTGGGATAGGCTCTGCAATAATCAATGATAACATGATTCTAAAATATTTCTTGCATGTCCCCTAGCCTAAGCTTCAATCTGTTATAATGGGTAACTTACTAGTGATAATAATTGCATAGCCTGCTTCTCATTCATAGAATATCATTTCGAAGAAAGCAAAATGAAGGGGATGATTGACAGTGCTAGAAATATAGCGGGTCCATACCTACTAAAGTCAGACAACATAGCCTTAATTAGCACAACCGATCTGCCGAATGATCGGAATATCACTAGTATTTTGTAATAGAAATTCTTGTATAGGGGATATTTTTCTATGGCATAACAGACTGGGCCATCCCAATTTTGTATATCTCAAATGTTTAATGCGAGAATTATTCAGCTCTGCTAACCTTAAAAATATTACGTGTGAAACTTGCCAATTAGATAAACATACAAAACAAAGTTACCCAGCCAAATATACAAGTCATCAACACCATTTAACCTTATTCATTCTGATATATAGAGACCATCTAGAGTAGCTAATATCAACGGTGCAAGATGGTTCGTAACTTTTATAGTGATCATACTAGGGTAACATGGGTTTACCTACTAAAGAGTAAAAGTAAAGTCGGACAAATATTTATGAGATACTTTACACTTATTAGATAAGTCCGATAACAGCATCAAAAACTAAGGTCAGATAACAGGGCAGAATACTTAGATAACACGATTCAAAAATTTATGCATGAAAATGGCATATATCATCAGACTTCGTGCATCTATACTCCACAACAAAAAGGTGTTTTCGAGATAAAAAAATAGACATCTGCTTGAAGTAACCAGAGACATTATGTTTGCAATGAACGTAACTCAACAATACTGGGTAAAGCTCTGCTAATAGCCACATACTTAATGAATAGGATACCGTCTAGAACTTTATCTATGACGCCCGTCCGGGACTAAGGTCTCGGTACAGTACATCCGTCATACTCTGCTACGAGAAGTACAAGGCGTCAATAACATCATTATGCACGTTTTCATAAATATGTATCGTGCAGCAGAAGCATCATGAGATAGACAGAATAAACATTAATATAAGTGCGAGATAGATACATCCAAGATAGTATCAGTAGTACATCATCAGTACATTAGTCATAAGTATAGAGCTGAAAGATCAAAATACAAAAGCTGATACATCAGTTTACTTCTCTCTCGGCTTGCCTTCTACAAACTCCTATACTAGGTCCTGTGGGTATGCATGGTAAAAATAAAGGGTTGAGCGATAATGAATTGCTTAACAAGTATTTCCTCCAAGAGTCTTCAAGTTGATCATACATGGGGATCGGGGTAGTGGAAGTAATACAGAAACACAAAACATGTATCATATGAATAACATGTATGAAAGTAATACTCAATTCAATTTACATAGATAAACAGTATAGTAAATCAAATAGTTAACTTCTTTCTTCAGCTTTACATTGGATTTAGCTAACGTTCGTATAATCTATATCATTCTTGATTCCAATCTTCTAACTTCAGTTTCATGTGCTTGCTTGTACATACTTATTTATCATATTAGGGAAAGGTGAACTTAAGGTACTAATGGTTCATGGAACATGTACGTGATGCATGCAATGTAAAACTTTCAAAAACATGTCAGTTTGTAATTTCATAACATGACAGAACATGAACTGGCTATAGCACTTCTTGTATCATAAGGACAGTACCCACGACAAGCCGAATGATCCTCTGAGTAGTCACGAGTACTGTCTATGAATCCTGGTGGTCCAACCACGGTGTTACATCATGCGTACATAGGACTAACGGTGACGCGTTATATCAGAGAACCCGAGCCTCGGATGCGGTGTACACTCTGCAATAATGTATTTGTCCCTGACATCTTCCCACATGACCAAATGTCAAGCAGCTCTCTATACAGAATGTCGTAGATGTAACAGAAAGGCAGAGAAACCCTTGCCCCTGGCAAGGTGTTACCCTCGGCCTGTAGAAGCATGTATAAGTCATATGGAATCATTCGTCTTTCAGTACGGTTCGTTATTCGTAAAATCCTTTAAACATCTTTCGTAAAACTTTTTGTAAACATGATCGTGAATGAAATCGTTGGCTTGCATGCACACATATACGCATGAAAATGCTTGGTTTCGGGACTGATTTTATGTTCTTAATTATTGTAATAATTAACCCCTAGTTGCTTGCTTAGCCCATTTTCATGTTACATTGTTGGGTGAAATTACCCTTTTGTCATTACTTAAGGAACCTTCGTTTTGGTGGCCAATTCAGCCCCTTTTTAGTGTTTAATCATTAAATTTATTTTCTTAAAATGTCCACTACTTATTTTGATCATAAGGACCTTCAACAGCCCCTTTTTAAATTACCTGAACACTTGAAATTACTCTTTTGCCATTCTAGGGACTTTTCGGCCAAATGGCCAAAGACAGCCCCTTTTTGGTGGACATCATTTCCAATTTGGTAGCTTAGTTATTCCTTGATTTACCACTTAAATAATGTTCATTATACATATAATTACATAAGTGTCATTGGATAAATTTAGTTCATCGTATGGGTACTCACATGGGCCTTATGGCTGAAAGTTGTCTCATATACATATCTTGATTTCCAACTTTGTTTTGTGTCACATTATGCTTGTTCCTTACATATAATATAATTATTGCATACATATACCCACATATACATTATCAAATATCAAATTAAACATCATCATGGTGAAAATTTTGCCTCTTGGCCGAATGTATTCCACACACATACATTGGTTTTTCTCTAGCTTGTTCAAATTAACAATGTGTTAAAATGATAGCCTCCATCTTATCCTTTAAGCTACCATGATCATATATCATGATAATGCATGACCTTTATGATCTTAACATGCTAGGCCTCGAGTTTGGTCACATCCACCGTAACCATGATCATAAGTATCATGATCATGATGATGGTCATAATGCTTTCTACATGCAAATGCATAAGAGAGTGGAAATCATGAAAATACACATGTTTAAGCCTTGATCATCAAGATACACATCATGATGATGGTGATGAAATCATGGCCTATGATGGAGACTCAAAACCGCCCAATCTTAGAAGGATAATGGTGATGATAAGATGATAATCATCAAAAATAGTAGTTTTTATGGCATGCATTATAGTATAGCTTATAATGCACCATAAAACACACTATATCGTGGCCATAACTATGTAAATACATCCTCATACATATGAAAACAAGAGAATTCATGATCACCCAACATGCACATATGAAGATGGTGTTTTGATGAGGTCCTTAGTACACTTTTTCAAGAAAGTGTACTCATTTGCCAACAATTTACATAAAGGTGATGAATGGATGATTGATCCTCTTCCATTATGCCCTACACGACCTTAAAGGGGCTGTCCATAATAAAAACTTTTCCATGCATGTCCTATTTAGTTATCATCTTAGTGATAATCATGAAACTATACAAGAATGATACACGTGCACACATAGTTTAGGCATGCAATATCATTTTTCATATCTAGGTGATAAGAGCTTTATTTCAACATATGCATACATGATCCATTCTTTAATATGAATATAGGAGACTCATTTTTAAACATTCTTGAAGAATCTAAAAAGAATACTTGCCTTGGTTCTTGAATCTTACACTTAAGAGAGCAAGATTTCTTCTTTGTTTTGGCTTGGTGACACACGGCAAAGATGGCCAAAAAGGATAGAAGAATCAGTCTTATTTGAAAAGAAAGAGGTCATGAATGCTTAAGGACTCAATCTAAATGAATCTTACCTTGAAATGGCTCGAAGATTCTTTCTTTGTTCAACCTAGAAACTCTTCCTACCTTCTTGGTGGTGATCTCGGTTTGAGACCTAAAAATGGAGGTGGATTGAGTGTCTTTGTGGAAGATGAAAAGTGAGAAAAATGTGAAGAGTAGTATGGTGTTTACCTTGATGCTTAAAGTGTATGCACACTTGATTCTCCACTTGAAAAAGGAAGAAGTTCACCTTCTTTTTGCCTTAGTGTTCTCGGGTAAAAGGTGAGAAAATGTAGAGGGACAAGGCTTTAGCTAGTGACAAAGAGTGAGAGGGGAGGAATTTTGAAGTGAGAGATTGTGGTGAATGAAATGAGGTGAAGTCTTGTGAATGAGGAAGGTTCTTATGCCTTTCATACCTTCCTTGACCGAGGTTAAGAATAGTGGGGAGGGAGTGATTGGTTGCCTTGATTTATGAAGTGAGCGGAGGGAGAAAAGTGAATGCGTGAAAACTGATTGGATGCAACATGACTTGTGTTAAAAGATGGTATGATGAGGGGAATAAAAGGAGAAGGAAAATGGCAAAAATTTGGGGAAATTATGGGGAAGGTGGCTGGATAGGGTAGGGTGCAAGTGGGGATTGAATTTCCTATTTTATCCTTCTTTAAGTGATATTTTTTCCTTTTATTTATTTCCTAAATAAAGTTGTACCATTCTTTATAGGCTCATTTGATTATTCTTATACCTATTAGGGTAGTTTTAATAGTGTTTAAGTTTTATGTAGGAACACATACACATATTACTTCAATTACGGTACAACGATATAATCCGTTCTACACACGTAACGGGAGTCGGGGTGCAACATTATACTTTAAAACTCCTAGAGAAATACTCAGACACTTCCCACACATTAAACTACTATCGGAGTTACCATTCAAACTGTTCGGATGTGTAGTATATGTACACATTCAGCGCAGCCTAAGGGGAAAATTGGATCGTAGATCAGTTAAGTGCATTTTCTTAGGATACTCTGGTTCATAATAAGGGTATAAGTGTTATTGTCCAACTGATAAAACAATGTTTATAACACTCTATTTTACATTTGATGAAAAAACATGCATTTTATGATTCATTCGCTAAAACAGAAGATTTAAGGCAAACAAATATTGAAAAATAGTAGACAGTATAGACACACTCAATCTAGCCCATTATTGCAAGTTCAGCCGAGCTCTACAGTACCTCAGGACGGCACGACCAATTCTCAGTCCAAAACTAATTTTCCTATGACCTCTGATGATCAGGAAGTCCTGGGATGGGGTAGCAGACCTGATACACCCGAACACACGTAACCCATGATAGAAGAAGGGGTTTCTTTGGAAGATACTCAAACTGAATATGAGAATGAATCCCAAATAGATGACAGACCAATAGCATTAAGGAAAGGAACAAGAAATTATACTAAAAATCCCTTTTGTACCAAATTCCCTATACAAGACTTCGTATCCAATAATAGGTTGAATCTAAACTTTAAGATATTTGTATGTGTAGGACATATATAGCACCATTAGAAGGGGGGTTGAAGTGAGTGCGGAAAAATTGGTTTTTAGAACTTTTTTAAACCTAATAATTCACTTCTGAAAACAGTTTCTGTTTTCAGATCATGATTTGGATTAACTAGTTATCCAAGTTGTAGACCTTCAAAAATCGTGAAATTTGGTGACAATGTGCCTACAAAAATTTCAGATTAAAATTCTAAGTGTAACCAATTGAAAAATCGTTTTTGCACAGATTGTGTCAATGTGCCAGAAACTGTACTTCAAAATGAAAAATTTATTCTTATTAATTGACAACTCTAAATGACCTAAAAATTTTAACGTATGACCCTTAGGATGTGTATTTTAATAGATTGAAATAGTTTTTCAAAATTCTTTTGGTAAGTATTTCAACCACGTTGATGTTCTCAACCTTTGCAGATCTGAGAATCAGATTGCACTAGTCTCAGAACTATGAACATTTGAGTGACTCATCAAAATTTGATGAAACTTGTCCTAAATTAAAGATAAGACATGTGGCTATGTTTTTGGCAACTTTGATGATTTTTGGAAACCGCTTGCTACTTTTACTGTAAGTGCGAAAATGATGCAGAAAACTGAAACTGAAAGTAAAAGTGCTGAAAGTAAATAACACCAAGATTTTTATACTGGTTAGGCCAAATCAACCTACTCCAGTCTTCGAAGACACCTTCTTCGGTATTCACTAATCACAAATAACACCCTGACACAAGGGTGACTGGATTTAAACACCAATTGCGCCATTTTACAATCAAGCAAACAAAAACAACAACACGACAACACCACCAAACAAATGAAGGTTTGATCACAACTTGATCGGCCTTGGGCAAAAAGTGAACATATGTAGTGGTATAAACAAAGCCTATATAGTATTTCGAAGATACGTATGATAGGCTTGAGGCTAAGAGAAAGCGAAAAGAATAAGAGAAGAAGAGAATAGTCTTGCTTGATCTTGAAAGAATATGAACTTTGGCTTGACTTTGTCTTGAACACTTCGGCTCTATTTATAGGCGTGAGTGGCACGCCTAGGCTGCTAAAAACTCCCTTCAAATTTGTCTTGTATAATATGGTGACACACCTTTGCTTACTTGGCGAAATATGATTGGACGAATGACTTATCTTCGCTTTGTCACTTCATGATTGACCATCGGTTATCCACCTTGGCTCTCCATAAAATAAGCTGTAGATTCAACAAAAAAATCTGAAACACATGCTCAAATACACACAAGTTAAGTTTCAATCAATTAAGATGTGATTGCCCCAGAATTTTGGAAGAAAATTGGAGCAATATGAGGTACAAAAATCGGCCATATTGAAACATGTGCTAAAACTTAAGCATTTGTTTTGTTTTTGAAATGTTTCCATG
>AP025068.1:8559667-8670515 GCA_036186865.1 Eustoma russellianum
TCATTTTGCGAAGAAAAAGGAATCAAGCATGAGTTTTTCACCACCTAGAACTCCACAATTAAATGGAGTAGTAGAAAGAAAGAATCGATCATTACAAGAAATCGCTAGGACTATGTTATGCGAAAATAAATTGCCTAGATTTCTGTGGGCAGAAGCCGTAAATTGTGCATGCTACATAGTAAATCGATTATCTATTAGAAAGAAAATAAACAAGACGCCTTATGAGATATTGAATGATCACATGCCTAAGATTGACTATTTTCGTGTGTTTGGATACAAATGTTTTGTTTTAAATACAAAAGATAATTTAGATAAATTTGAATCCAAATCAATTGAATGCATTTTTGTTGGATATTCTGTAAATTCAAAGGCATATAGATGTTATGATCCTCTCACTAGACAAATTATAGAATCTATTCATGTGAAGTTCAATGAATTTGGTGAGATTGACAAAGATAAAGAATATGATGATGACTTTGAATTGAAACCCATGTTGAATGAAAATGATAGCACGTTTGATATGCATGATATGCATGATACACTAGAAATGCATGATCACTTAGAAGTGCATGATAACATAGAAAATAATCAACTAAGATGGCATAGAGATCACCCACATGATCTCATCATAGGCGACATCACTCATGGTGTGCGACCACGTAGAAGAATAACTTCGGATGAAATAAATCAATTTCATGCTATGATTTTTGAAATTGAACCCAAAAATGTGCATGATGCTTTGAGTGATTCTTCTTGGATTGATGCTATGCATGATGAGCTTAATCAATTTGTTAGAAATGATGCATGGGATTTAGTGCCACGACCACAAGATAAGACCATAATAGGCACAAAGTGGGTGTTTAGAAATAAAATGAATGAAGAAGGAAAGGTCGTTAGAAATAAATCTAGACTTGTAGCACAAGGCTATAATCAAGAAGAAGGAATTGACTATGATGAAACATTTGCACCCGTAGCACGTTTAGAAGCTATACGACTTTTACTTGCCATTGCTTGCATGAAAGATTTCAAATTGTATCAAATGGATGTAAAAAGTGCATTCCTAAATGGATTTATACAAGAAGAGGTATACGTAAAGAAACCACCCGGTTTTGAAGATTTGAAACATACCGATCACGTGTACAAACTAAAGAAGGCACTATACGGACTAAAGCAAGCACCTAGAGCATGGTATGATTGTTTTGCTACTTTCCTTTTAGAAAATGGTTTCAAACGAGGTACTATAGATAGTACATTATTTTTGAAACAAGATAAATCGGATTTACTTATTATTCAAATCTATGTGGATGACATTATTTTCGGTTCTACCTCACATAAACTTGTTAAAGATTTTGAAAAATGTATGAAATCCGAATTTGAAATGTTCTATAGTTGGTGAACTTAACTATTTTCTTGGCTTGCAGGTTAAGCAAACGATTAAAGGCATTCACATAAGTCAAGCTAAATATGTAAATGACATGATTAAAAAGTTCAACTTTGAAAATTTGAAACCATCCCCCACCCCTATGAGTGTCACTACTAAATTGGATAAAGATAAACATGGTAAAGATTTTGATAATGCCTTATATAGATCTATGATTGGTTCTTTGCTATATCTTACTGCTAGTAGGCCTGATATCATGTTCAGTGTATGCATGTGTGCACGTTTTCAAAGTAAACCTAAGGTGTCTCACTATAATGCAGTAAAAAGAATATTCCGCTATATTAAGCACACGCCCACCTTAGGAATTTGGTACGATAAAGATTCAAAATTTAATTTACACGCTTATACTGATGCAGATTACGGTGGGTGTAAAGTAGATAGGAAGAGCACGAGTGGCACTTGCCAATTTATAGGAAACTCACTCATTTCATGGTTTTCCAAAAAGCAAGCAAGCGTTGCTTTGTCCACTACTGAGGCTGAGTACATGACACTTAGTCTTTGCTGCACACAGTTGTTATGGATAAAACAACAACTCTCGGACTTTGGAATTACCGTAAATAAAATTCCTATATATTGTGATAGTATGAGTGCAATTAACCTGTCTAAAAACCCTATGTTACACTCTAAGGCCAAGCATATAAAAGTACGCTATCACTTTCTTCGCGATCACGTAAATAATGGTAATATTGTCATAGGTCACATACGCACAGAGGCACATGTAGCGGATATTTTTACTAAAGCCTTAACTCAAGCCACGTACGAATCTCTTCGTTCTAGATTAGGCATGATTTCTGCAGATGTGATTTGATTTGATTCTCTTTCCTTATTTACAGGCATCTTTTGATTTACTTTCCAAAATAAAGGGGGAGAAAAAGCATGATTTAAGGGGGAGAGATATACTGATTGCATAAATCAAGGGGGAGCGGGTTTGAAATTTAAAATTCAAATTTTGAATTTATGCATGATCGAAAGGGGAGCGATAGGATTTAAATTTATGCATGATTGAAGGGGGAGTGATAGGATTTAAATCATGAGTATAGGTTATTTTGAAAATCATCAAAAGGGGGAGATTGTAGAGAAAAAGGGGTTTGAATGATTTCAAAATATATGATTTAAATGTGCATAAAAACGTGCATGACATAAATGTGCATGATATATTGCATATAACTTGCCTTATATAGTTCATATATAATGTTGCCGTACTAACAAGCCATGAAGCGTTAAATCTTACATCAAACGGCAAACATTTGTTGTGTTTGTACCATTTTCAGGTGCCACCATTAATGAACTAAATTAGTTCATTAAGTGAAGTACTTAATTAATTAAACTAAGTAGTTCATTTGAACAAGGCACAAAGGCAACAAGACTAAGAAAGGAAAGTCTCCTCCTCCTCTCACCACACTTATATGGCACGCCTATATATACAAAAATATATATATATTCAGATTTTTTGAAAAAGGCATATACACGTGTTTTCCAACGTACTGCCGACACGTTATATATTTTACGTACGTACATTAACGTCACACCACCATACTTAACTCATATTTATGAGTATATTCAGGTCTTATATCATATGATATAAGTCATGGTGATGACAAATTAAATACGACACGTTAAAAGGTTCTAAACCAAAAATTGCCGTATCGAGCAAATAACGAAACTTCGCCAACGTGTTACGTACTTGCCATAAATAGATAGCCAGCCCCTACACCTCAAAAATCTCTATAATTTTCGTGGTCCACATGTTAGTTACAGCCATAAAATCATTCCATGTTGGCACACACAAATCACCCCACATTAAGGCCAAATTGTGGAGATTCCAATTTCAATTTTGTCACATGTAAATGGCGCCACTTTAAGACCAGCCAAGAGCTGAATATCAAAGTTTATATTATGTATATTATGTGTAACATAATATATATAACATGTGCAAAAAAGTTGGAATTTAATTAGAGAAAAATTGGGTAATCGATAAACATCGAAAATTCGGTTTTCTACGTACACAACACATGGAACGTGTTTGGCACATCATACGACACGTATCTAGACACTTTTTACATATGTCATACATCTCAAAGTGTTCTAGAAAAATAAATTAAGGGCTGATTGGAATATACCATGTGTGTATTATTAAATGTGCACTATTTTACAAAGTTTGCAAAAATAAAATTCAGCACATGCATACATATCATACACGCCTATTCCTGCTGAAATGGAGCATATGTGGAACCTTGTTGGCATATTGATTGGTCAAGAATCAATCATACAATGTTGGTGATTTAAAGAAAGAAGCTGCAAAAGGTAATGTTCCAAATTTTATCTCATTTGAAACACATGCTGAAAATTTCAACATGTGTAGTAAGAGCTGGCCGATTTTCATCATTCATGAGGGTATATTTTGTGTCTTGAAACATGGAATTAAATTGGAAGACAAATTGGAATTAATTTGAATAACAAATGAAAGTAAATTTGTGATATCTTGAATATCACACATGCTAAAAAATTTCAGCATGTGTATGAATGTATCTTGGCCAAAATATTGGTCTTGTTGGTGTCTAATTTCTATTCCATAAATGATGAGATTATTGTCTAATAATTGGTGATTTATTTTTAAGAGAAAAATCAAAGAAAATTTGGTAGTAATTTGAATTAAGGAGCCATGTATCACATGCTGAAATTTCAGCATGTCAAGTCCTCATTATGGCCGATTTTCTCACTATGTTTGGAGAAATATTATCTTGCTTGATTTGGGTGATAATCTTATGAGTTATGCCAACTATTCTATGTTGATTTTGGCACATGTTTTTAGTGGAATTCTCAGATTTTCCAAGTCATCAAATGATGACGACATTCAACCAATCAATGAGTGCCAAGTAAGCAAAAGTTAAATGATCATCCAATGAGGAGGTGCCAAGTAAGCAAGGTCATGTCACTATGATGCCACACATTCTCCCAAGGACTTAGAAGACAATTTTCAAGAAGAGGAGAGCCCCAAGGGGGGACGGCCAAGATGTGTTAAAAGGGAAGAAAGAAGAACAAAACAAAGACAATAACAAGCATTACAATCTTGAAGCATCAAAAACGTTCTAGCCTTCTTCTTCTACACTCTCTTTCTTTCTTCTTCCTAAAAGCCTATTGTACTTATATTCATATTCTTGAATAGGCTTATCATAGATCACCACACATTATTTATCTTTGTAAAAGATTGATCAAGGTGTGATCAATCTTCAATCTTGCAAGGTGGTGGTGTACGTGCGCAATTGTATTCATCATACAAGGTTTGTAAAGGGTTGGAGTTGGTGTGTAACTCCATCAACCCTGTGGTAAGGTGTATTTGTGTTGTGTGATTAGTGTGAACCGAGGAAGGTGTTCCTCGAAGACTGGAGTAGGTTATTTATAACCGAACCAGTATAAAATTTTTGGTGTCATTTACTTTCAGCACTTATATTCTGTTTTAGCACTGTTTATCCTTTTTAATTACGTTTGTAAAAATAGTAAACGTTTTTCAAAAATTACGAAACTTGCCAGAATAATAGCCACACATCTTAAGGTTAATTTGGCACAAGTTTCAACCTTTTGGATAAGTTTAAGTCAATCAAACGTACAAAGTTCTGAGACCAGTGCAGTGTGATTTTCAGACTTGCAAAGGTTGAGACTTTGAGTGTATTTGACTAACTTTCCGAAACAATTTTTCAAAAATGTTTCAACCCATTTAAATATAACATATAAGGGGTTAGTGGTTAAAATTTCAGAGCATTTGGAGTTACGTACAAATAGGAATAAATTTTTCAAAACAGTCTACTGTTTCTAGCAGATTCGCACAATCTGACCACCAACGATTTTTTAAGGGGTTAAAGGTTGAATTTAAATCTTAAATTTTCAGGAGACACTCATAACTTCTGAGGATAAGTTATCTCAAAATTTCAGAATTTTTGAAGACCTACAACCTGGTTTTAAAAACGTTTTAAAACTGGTCCTGAAAACAGAAATTGTTTTCAGAAGTTGAGTTCTTGAGTCAAAACAATTTTAAAAACCACACTTTCCGTACCAACTATTCAACCCCCCTCCCTTCTAGTGGTGCCTTGCAGATCCTACAGTTTTGGTCCAATCCTTATCACGGTTTTTGTTTACTGGTTTTTCCTTGTTCGGGCATTCATGAGAGATGTGTTCAAGTCTTCGACAAGTATAACACTTAATACCTTTATCATTATTCTTATTTCTATGGTTATTAGATGAAGTGACCCTAAATTTTTTTAAGCGACTTTCTCATGATCTTTCTTAATCCTTTATCCAATGTGATTAGATCTTCATTATCGGAATTCGTGTCGCTATCATCTACACGATCAGAAGACATAGAGACATATTTGTTTGATTTAAAAGCTATGGTCTTAACTTGTTCAGAAGTTGATTAAAATTTCCTTAAAGTGGTTTGTTTTTGTATACCTTTAGTGATCCGAACAATTCCTCAATTTCTATCGAGTTGGTTTCCTTACTTTCTTCAATTGCAGTGACTTTAGGATCCTATTCAGATGGGAGGCTTCTCAGTACTTTTTGCACGTTTTCCTATGAAGAAAATACCTTGCCAAGAGACTCAAGAGAATTGTAGATGTTAGTCGATCTTATATCCATATCGACAATAGATTCATTTGATAATAATTTTAAGGATTCAAGAGCAGACATAAGCATATTTATTTTAGATTCTTTAACTTGACTAGTACCTTCATGTTTTATTTCAAGACATCTCCACATTTCTTGGGCACTAGAACAATTTGACATATAATTTGATTCACTTTAACTTAAACCATTTAGAAGAAGTTTCATGGCTCTAGCATTCATACTTAATTTTTTTATCATCACTAGTATATTCTTTCTTCGGTTTTACAACTTCTAATATAACACCATCAATCGTAGTTATCTTAGACAAAACAAAAGGACTGCCTTCTATGATGGACCATAAGTCCATATCTATAGCCAGAAGAAAAAGTTTCATAAGAAGTTTCCATTGAATAAAACACTCTCCGTCGAAAAGGGGAGGCCTTACACTTGACATTCCTTCTTTCTCGGTTTTATGACTGGTGGATGCCATCTCACAAAGATTGTTATATCTTCTTGTAGTGAGTGTACCTCGCTTTCATACCATTTGTAGGACATGTATAGCACCACTAGAAGGGGGGGTTTGAATAGTGAGGGTGGAAAATTGGTTTTTAAAACTTTTTAACCCAATAACTCATTTCTGAAAACAGTTTCTGTTTTTAGATCCTGATTTGGATTAACTAGCTGACCAAGTTTTAGATGTCCAAAAATCGTGAAATTTGGTGACAATGTTCTTTCAGATGTTATTAATGTGTCACAAAAATTTCAGATTAAAATTTTAAGTGTAATCCCTTGAAAAATCGTTTTTCCACAGATTGTGTCAATCTGCCAAAAACCGTACTTCAAAATGAAAAATTTATTCTTATTAATTGACAGTTCTAAATGACCTGAAAATTTTAAGGACTGACCCTTAGGATTTTTAATGGGTTGAAACAGTTTTTCAAAATTTTTTTGGTAAATATGTCTACCACGTTGATGTTCTCAACCTTTGCAGATCTGAGAATCAGATTGTACTAGTCTCAGAACTATGAACGTTTGAGTGACTTATAATTATCCAAATTTGATGAAACTTGTCTCAAATGAAAGCTAAAACGTGCGGCTGTGTTCTGCAAACTTTGGTGATTTTTGGAAACCGTTTCCTATTTTTGCTATGAGTGTAAAATGATGTAGAAAATTGAAACTGAAAGTAAAAGTGCTGAAAGTAATAACACTAAGATTTTTATACTGGTTCAGCCAAATCAACATACTCTAGTCTTCAAAGACACCTTCCTCGGTATTCATTAATCACAAATAACACCTTGAGACAAGGGTGACTGGAGTTAACACCAACTCCACCTTTTTACAATCAAACAAACAAAAACAACACGAACAACACCACCAAACGAATGAAAGTTTGATCACACTTTGATCAACCTTGTACAAAAAGTGAACGTATGTGGTGGCATAAACAAAGCCTATATAGTATTTGGAAGATAAGTATGATAGGCTTGAGGCTAATAGCAAGAGAAAAGAATAAGAGACGAAGAGAATAGTCTTGCTTGATCTTGAAAGAATATGAACTTTGGCTTGGCTTTGTCTTGAACACTTTGCCTCTATTTATAGGTGTGAGTGGCTTGCCTAGGCTGCTGAAAACTCCCTTCAAATTTGTCTTGAATACCTTGGAAGATTGTCTTGTATAATATGCTGACACACCCTTGCTTACATGGCGAAATATGATTGGACGAACGACTTGTCTTCGCCTAGTTGTCACTTCATGATTGACCATCGGTTATCCATCTTGGCACTCCATAAAATGAGTTGTAAATTCAACAAAAAATATGAAACCCATGCTCAAATACACACAAGTTAAGTTTCAATCAATCAAGATGTGGTTGCCCCACAATTTTGGAAGAAGATTGGAGTAAAATAAGGTACAAAAATCGGCCATATTGAAACATATGCTGAAACTTGAGCATTTGTTTTGTTTTTGAAATGTTTCCATGTGTGTCTTGCCTTCTTCAATATCACCAATCACATATGGCTTATCCTCCACCAATCTAAATACCAAAAAAACTCCACCTAGGCTCCAAATGATGTGTAATAGGTGTGTACATCATCAGCACCATGTGATGAAATTACTTTTGTAAACCTTATCAAATAATGATGTATAATCTTTACACAAATGGTAAATTTCAATCAACCTTTAATTTATTTTTCTAGAATACTCTAATATGTCTTGGATGTGTAAAAAGTGTCTAGATATATGTTACACTATGACCAAAACGTTCCAAGCATAGTAAGTGTAGTAAACCGTATTTTCGACTTTCGTCTATTACGCAATTTTTCTCTGATTAGTCTCAAACTTCTTAGACATGTAGTATGTGTTATGTCACACATAATATACATAAAATAAAGTGTATTTTAAGCTTCTATGTTTGAGGTTAAAAATTGCCATGTTCTTAAAAAAAATTGAATTTTCAATGTAGGTGATTGATGTGTGTAAACATGGTATCACTTTGGGGCTTATTTTGACATGTGGTGCATGAAATTTCTGAGTAATTTAGAGTATATATAGGCTGGTCATCTTTATATTGTAAGTACGTGACATGTCGGTAATGGTTCGGTAGTCACTCAATACGACAGTTTTCGGTTTATGAACTCGTGACATGTCGATATACTTTTCATAACAATATGACTGGCAATTTATGATAAGAGACCTGCATATACTCACAAATATGATGTGTATATGGTGGTGTGATGTCGACGTACATTTATGATGTGTATGACGTGTCGGTGGAACATTGTGATAGATACGTATAATTTGTCGTTATAAAAAATATGTATATATATATGTGTGTGTGTGTGTGTGCGTGTGTGTGTATGGTGTATGTATATGTGTAAAGAGAAGAGAAGACTTTCCATTTCAAGTTTGTTGTCAAAAAGTTCTCTCCAAATATGTCTCCTTAAGCTCTTCATTTAACGAACTAGTTAGTTCATCTCCTTAAGCACTTCACTTAATGAACTAGTTTAGTTCATTAATCGTGTATTCTGAAATTTGTGTAAGGACAAAAAATGTTTGCCGTATGATGTAAGCTTTAACGCTTTATGGCACGTTAATGCGATAACATTATATATTAACATGTAAAGCATTTTTATCACATACATATATCAAGTAACACTTAATTCATGCATTTCGTAAACACGTAACATTTAAATAATGCATTTTCAAATCACTCAAACCCCGATTTCTCAACAGTATGCTCACTTGATAATAAAATCATACCCAAAAATATAGAAGAGGCACTAAGCTGACTTGAATGGAGGAATGCTATGCATTAAGAAATGAATGTCTTATTAAAAAAATCAAATATGGGAGCTAATTCCCAGCTTGGCTGCTATAAAACCAGTAGGGTATAGTTGGATATTCACATTTAAATATAACAATATAGAACCGCGAATAACTATAAAGCAAGAATAGTTGCCAAAAGATTCACACAAACATATGGCATAGATTATTTAGAAACATTTGTCCAGTTGCCAAATTAAAAACTGCTATGATCATTTTCTATATAGCAGTTAACCTTGACTGAGAACTATACCAACTAGATGTTAAGAATGCATTCCTAAATGAAGAATTAAGAGAAGAAACTTATATGTGTATACCACAAGAGTTCAATGACGAAACCAATGTAATAAGGTCTGTAGGTTAAATAAATCTCTATATGGGCTAAAACAATCGCCAATGGCTTGGTTTAAAACATTCACTAAAACTATGAAAAACCTGAAATTTACCCAAACCCATAGTGACCATACACTATTTACCAAAATTTCACCTAAAGGAAAGCTAATTGTTCTAATAGTATATGTAGATGATATCATGCTAACAGGGAATGATAACCATAAGATATATAGTATTAAGACACAACTATCTAAACAATTTGAAATGAAGTATCTAGAAAAGTCGAGATATTTCTTAGAAGTGGAGATTGTTATGAACAAAGAAGGAATGTATATAGCCCAGAGGAAATATATACTGGACCTTCTGAAAGAAATTGGTCTGTTTAGATGCAGACCAACAAACACTTCTGTAAAACCCGGACATAAGCCTATAGATCAGTGGGACACTACTCCAACTAATAAACTTAGTTATCAAAAAATAGTTGAAAAATTAATCTACTTATCACACACTGGGCCTGACATTTTTTTTGGCTAAGCTTTTTATCTCAAATTATACATAGTCCTACTAACGAACATCTCCAAGCTGCTTTAAGAATTCTCAGGTATCTTAAGAATGCACCAGGACAAGGACTATATTTCAAGAAGAGTTCAGACAAAAGTGTTAAGATGTTTACAGATGCAAACTGAGCTGGATCCAAAGTCGACATAAGATCAACAACTACTTACGAAACCTTCTCATATAGGAAACTAGTTACATGGCGGAGCAAGAAACAACCGGTTATGTTAAGAGAAATTGGCAAAAGTGATGATGTGGCCTCCTTAGGGAGTGATATATCATCACTTTGAGGAAATACCATATTGGACAAATGAATTGAGATAGCCACTATATGTAGTGCAAGAATGGTCACTTTAGATGTTCCCTAAGGGCATGAGAAGTTTTGACCGCAAGGAAGACCTACGAAATTCCCACACATGCGTCCGCGCGTCGCCCCCTCTCGCCCGCCTGCCTGCCCGTCTGGCTGGCTTGGGTCGTGCTTGTGCTTTTGGTCAGATCCTATCCTTTTGGAGAAATTTTATTTAAATTTAAATTTCTCATAGGTGGTTGTAACTTAACATTTGAAAAACGGTTAAGGCTACAATCTGAAATACGGGCAGATCTGATCGTGATTGGCTGCAGTTTAAACTGTCAGTGGTTTTTTGATCTAACCGTGACAATCTCAAACAATCTGATTCGATGGATGTGGTTGAACTAGCAATTAACCACCTGACCTCGGTTTTCCCCTAAGTTTTCTCCCCTGCTCCTATGCATACCATCCTCTTCTCTGCATACAATCATTCTGCATTTTTCTAGTTGTTCGAGAAGTCAGAACGCTTTATAGGTTCGTTGAGTTCATACGCTGCAGTGCCGCTCGTGTGAATTGTTATCCGTTGTATCTTGGGAGATGGTTGCTACATCTGGTTGGGCACATTATATCGGAGCAGTACGTCTTAAGGATAGAGTCCTGGACTCACCTTGGTTTGTCTGCTCAGCTGAACTACTGAGTTGTTGTTAGCGCAGCACTGCTGACGTGTAGTGCCACTTTGCTGAGCTCGGCTGGTCTGCAATGCTGCTGTGCTGAGCTCGGCCAGTTAGCTGACGCCTTGAACTAACTTCGCTGCTTTTCCTAATCTGACCTGAAGGACCGACCTGACCTGCCCTGAACTCGGTAGATCGGCTGTTGTTTTATTTCACACGAACACACATTGTACACAATTTTTGAATCAATTTTGGCTAACATATTTAACATACCATGTACACCTATAGATAAAGGTGATTGTAACACTATTTAAATCAATAAAAAGAATTCATTCAGTTTCACGGTAACTTCGCTGGTGTAGCAGCAGAAGAGTCCTTGTATGGCAGAGATGCAAGGTATAACGATAATGGAAAATGGAAAAAGGACAATAAAGTAATTTTGTTGGTCAAAATTGCTTTTTATTTATCAGTTATAAGTAGGAAAAAAATTAGGGGCATACCCACTTATGAGTGTTCAGTTTATAAGCCAATTGCCTGCTTAAAAACATATGACCTTAAATCTTTACCAAACATTTTCAAATCTAAAAAAAATTTAGTTTATCACCTGGTTTGATCATTTTATAAGCTAACACAAACACCCTCTAATTCTGTTTGAGTTCCGGCAATGTCACTACAAAGTCGACAAGAGCTGCATCTGCCAAGTGAAATTTCACCTTTGTTAATGTTTTTCTTTCATAATATATGTGGTATCTTTCTAAATGACATTATGCATAAGTTTATTTTCGCTTTTATTCTTTTCATAATTTTTATTTTTATTGCTATTATATCATTGTAAATTAGTGCATGAACGCTATGTTTGGTATCCCTCCTAGTTGAAGAGTCCCAATGTTTGAAGTCAAACACAATTATGACATTGGAAGAA
Source organism: Eustoma russellianum (assembly GCA_036186865.1). Classification (NCBI taxonomy): domain Eukaryota; kingdom Viridiplantae; phylum Streptophyta; class Magnoliopsida; order Gentianales; family Gentianaceae; genus Eustoma; species Eustoma russellianum. Next base: position 8,571,800 of record AP025068.1, read on the forward strand.
TTCCAACATAAGAAAGTTGGAATGAAGCTTTGGTTCTCCAAGAATGTTTAATGCTTGGAAGACTCTAGGAAGGCCTTGTGCATTGAAAAGACACAAGATGGATCACTATAAATGGAGATGCTGTGTGGCACAATTGTGAAGAGAGAACAAGAAGAGAAGAAGAAAAAATAAGAGAGACAAATACAAGTGAGGACGAGTAAAATTCGTAGGTGCTGAGCAGTCTGCCAGCCTTCGGAAAAATTGCATTTGCCAAATATTGCACCGTTAGATCGTCACCAAATTTTTTACAGATTGTTTCCAAGACACAGTAGTACATTCTGAATGGTGGAGATGTGTTTTGGAGGTGTTTTTGTCCCTCTCTTGTATCTTGTTGTGTTCCAAGATTGTTGATCTTGATGATGTTGTATTCCTCTAGCTGTGCCTAGAGAGACTTGGTTGTACCCATTATTGACTATGATGGAGATCGTTTAAGTGACCTACGGGTCCCGTGGTTTTTTACTCCTACTTTGGGAGGTTTTTCCACGCTAAAAATTATTGGTGTTTTTGTTTGTGTTTTCGTTCGATTATATCTCTATAGTTGCTGTATTTTGGGAGAGATTATTTCTTATTCTGCTATGCTATCTCGCGGTTTCATCCCAACAAGTGGTATCAGGGACAGGTTCTCTTGATTGTTTGCAACTATGGAAGTGAACACATCCAGGATGGTCAGTTTGAATGACTTCAAATATATTGTTTGGAAAGGAAAGATGAAAGATTTGCTCTATGTCAAAGGCTTTCATGTTCCGGTTTTCTCTGCTGAGAAGCTCGAAGGAAAAAGTGATGAAGAATGGAACCTGCTGCACAGACAAATTTGTGGATACATACGCCAATGGGTCGATGATAATGTATTTAATCATGTAAGCAAGGTGTCTAATGCGAGAACCCTCTGGATTACCCTGGAGGAGTTATATGCTAAGAAGACGGGGAACAATAAGCTATTTCTAATCGAGCAGACGATGTCTTTGAAGTATGATTATGGTTTATCAATGGCCGATCACCTGAATGCTTTTCAGGGAATTATGAACCAATTGGCGACGATGGGCATAAGCTTTGATGATGAGATACAAACTTTGTGGCTTCTTGGCACTCTGCCAAATTCATGGGAGACGTTCAAGACATCGTTATCAAATTCTGATCCAAATGGTGTTCTCACAATAGAATCGGCTAAGAGTGCAGTTCTTAGTGAAGAAATGAGACGCAAGTCTCTTGGTTCCTCTTCTCATTCAGAGATGCTGGTCACCGAATCGCAGGGGAGAAGTCAGAGAAGAACTCAGAATAATTGTGGTGCATCAAGAGGGATGAGTTAAAACCAATCTTCGAATCGTGGCAAGTCTCGTGGGAGTTCCAACAAATGGTCAAATGTAGAATGCCATCACTGTGGCTTAAAAGGTCACATCCGAAAGCATTGCCGAAAGTTGAAAAGAGAAATGAGAGATAAGAATAACCACAATGATGTCAAGGAAGAAGGTACCAACAATGATGATATTGCCGTTGTTGATGATTTCTTCATTATTTGTGATGATTGTGTAGAAAGTGTTAAATATATCATCTGAAGAGATGAATTGGGTGATTGATAGTGGTGCTTCTACACATGCTACCTTTCGGCGTGATCTTTTCTCAACCTATGAGGTTGGTGATTTCGGAGTAGTACGTATGGAAAATAGGGGACAATCAAGCGTTGTCGGAATGGGAAATATTTGTGTTGAGACTAGTAATGGAACTACACTAGTTCTCAAGGATGTGAAGCATATTCCCGATCTTCGGTTCAACCTCTTGTCCGTTGGAAAGCTAAGTGATGATGGATATTGCAGTTCATTTCCGGGTAATGAATGGAAATTGACGAAGGGCTCAATGTTGGTTGCGAGAGGAAAGAAGTGCTCAAATTTGTACGTTGCCAAATTTGGAATTTCCAAGTATGAATACTTGTGAGAATGATAGCTCCTCGGAATTATGGCACCAGCGTTTGGGTCATATGAGCGAAAAGAGATTGGGCATCCTGGCCAAGAAGAATGTGTTATCCGGTGTTTTCGATGCAATTCTGAAGCAGTGTCCGCATTGTTTGGCTGGAAAGCAAAGACGTGTTTCCTTCAAGTCCTCCAAACCAAAAAGAAAGCAGGAGGTTTTGGACTTGGTGCATTCTGATGTGTGTGGACCGATGAAGACCCGGTCACTTAGGGTGCTTACTATTTTGTGACGTTTATTGATGGTTATTCTCGGAAGATGTGTGCCTATACCTTGAAGACGAAGGACCAAGTGCTTGATACATTCAAGTCCTTTCAAGCATCGGTTGAAAGAGAAACAGGAAAGAAGCTCAAGTGTATCCGAACGGATAACAGGGAAGAATATATTGGTCCTTTCGAAGAATATTGTCGGAGCCAAGGTATACGCCACCAAATGTCTCCTCCGAAGACACCGCAGTTGAATGGGCTGGCCAAAAGAATGAATAGAACCTTGGTTGAAAGGGTGAGATGTTTGTTATCTCAGGCAAGGTTGCCGAAGTACTTCTGGGTTGAAGCGTTGAATACAGTGGTGCACGTGCTAAATCTCACACTTTGTGTTCCTTTGAAGTTTGATGTTCCAAACCGTTTTTGGAGTGGAAAAGATGTCTCCTATGACCATCTTCGGGTGTTTGGGTGTCTTGCTTATGTGCATGTTCTAAAAGATGAGAGATCCAAACTTGATGACAAGACAAAGAAATGTGTATTTGGGGGATATGGACTTGATGAGTTTGGCTATCGCTTCTTTGATCCGGTTGCAAGAAAGCTTGTTTGCAGAAGAGATGTTGTGTTCATGGAGGACTATACCATCGATGATATTGCGAAAGTTGAGAAAGAAATTCCTACTCATATAGATGAAGAATTGACTGGTGATCAACCAACTATAACTGCTCCCACACCAAATGATGTAGTTGATGAGCCTGATGTGAATCCAGATGCTGAGAATGAAGTCCATCCTAAAGAGGAGATGGCTGGCTGAGCAGCCTGCTGGTGCTGTTGAGTTGAGACGGTCTACCCGTGACAGAAGACCTTCCGTTTGTTATCCCCCGAACGAGTATGTATTTCTTACCGATGTCGGAGAGTCTGAAAGTTTTTGTGATGCATTGGATACCAAGCTATTCGAGCTTGAGAAGATTCATACGGATGAAAATGGCTCCGACATGTTGACAAAAGTTTTGTCAACAGGAAAGTTTGAGTTTTGCCGCTAGCTTCCGGGTTGATGTCGGCCTCCAACTAGTCGGTCGGGAGAGTTTATTGGGTATCCCTTGTAGGATCTACAAGGCACCACTAGAAGGGGGGTTGAATAGTGGGTGCGGAAAATGTGGTTTTTAAAATTTTTTTAAACCAAAAACCCAACTTCTGAAAACAATTTCTATTTTCAGGACCTGTTTTGAAACGTTTTGAAAACTAGATTGCAGGTCTTCAAAAATTCTGAAATTTGGAGAGATCTTAGTCTCGGATGTTCTGAGTATCTCCTAAAAATTTCAGATCAAAATTCAACATCTAACCCCTTTAAAAATTGTTGATGGTCAGATTACGCAAATCTGCCAGAAACGGTAGTCTGATTTGAAAAATTAATTCCTATTTAACCGTGACTCCAAATGCTTTGGAAATTTAATGACTAACCCTTAAAAAGCATGTTCCAATTAGCCATACAAGTGTTGTCATAAGTCACATAATCATCCCACATAATTAGCAAGACAACTAATCACAATTTCCTTGCAAAAATCGGCCAACACATGCTGAATTTCAGCATGTGTGATATTCACACTTTATTCAAATTGTTGCCAAGTTTGCATTTGATTTATTCCTTGAAAATAAAGAAGAAATCAATTATCATTTAGTACACAACATTTCTACTAATTTTGGAATAAACTTAGTCACCAAGAAGGCATCAAAATCGGCCACATCCATTACACACATGCTGAAATTTTCAGCATGTGTGATATTTGAAAATATCACTTGATTATTTCCATAATATATTTAAAACATTGCCATATTATCCTTCAACCAATCCATATAATTCAAGATAGTAAATACGGCTCATTTAAGTAGGAAATTTGGCCAGCTCTAAGACTACACATGCTGAATTTTCAGCATGTGTCACAAATGTGACAAAGTTTGAAATGTTACCTTGTGTAGCTCCTTTCTTTATGTCACCAACATTGTATGCTTCATTCTTGGCCAATAAAGATGCCAACAAATCTCCACATATGCTCCAACAAGGCTGAGCTAGGCGTGTATGATGAATGTACATGTGCTGAATTTTATTTTGTAAACTTTGTAAAATAGTGCACATATAATTATACACATATGGTATATTCCAATCAACCCTTAATTGATTTTTCTAGAACACTTTGGAATGTATGAAGTATGTAAAAAGTGTCTAGATACATGTTACATGCCATGCCAAAAATGTTCCATGTGTCGTGTTCGTAGAAAACCGAATTTTCGACGTTTGTCGATTACACGATTTTTCTCCGATTAAATTCCAACTTTTTGCACATGTTATATATATTATGTTACACATAATATACATAAATTAAACTTTAATATTCAGCACTTAGGGCTGATTAAAGTGGCGCCCAACATGTGACAAAAATTGAATTTGGAATCTCCGCAATTTGACCTTAATTTGGGTTGATTTGTGTGTGCCAACATGGAATGATTTTATGACTGTATATACCATGTAAGCCACGAAATTTGTGGTCATTTGTGAAGTGTAGGGGTTGGCCATCTATATATGTCAAGTACGTGACACGTTGGCGAAGTTTCGGTATTCACCCGATACGATAATTTTTGGTTTAGAACCTTTTAACGTGTCGTAATAAATTTGTCATCACCATGACTTATATCATATGATATAAGACCTGAATATACTCATAAATATGAATTAAATATAGTGGTTTGATGTTAACGTACGTAAGTAAAATATATAACGTGTCGGTAGTACGTTGGAATATATATGTATGTGCCTTTTTTAAAAAATCTGAATATATATAAAAATCTATGTATAATGACGTGTAGGAGGGAGTGGAGAACTTTCCTTCTTTCAACTTGTTGCCTTTGTGCATTTTCCAAATATGGCTTTCTTTAATGAACTACTTAGTTTATTTAACTAAGTACTTCACTTAATGAACTAGTTTAGTTCATTAATGATGGCACCTGAAAATAGTTCAAACACAACAAATGCTTTCCATTTGATGTAAGCTTTAAAGATTCATGGCTCGTTAGTACGGCAACATTATATATGAACTATATAAGGCAGGTTTCATGAAAAAACGTGTCATGTCATGAAATATGTCATGCATTTCTTTAATACACGTTATTTAAATCATGCATTTTGTAATCACTCAAACCCCTTTTTCTCTACAATCTCCCTCTTTTGATGATTTACAAAATAACTTATGGCCATGATTTAAATTTTATCGCTCCCCCTCCAATCATGCACAAATTCAAATTTTTGAATTTCAAATTTCGAATTTTCTCCCCCTTGATTTGTGCAATCAATCTCTCTCTCTCTCCTTTAAATCATGCATTCTCTCCCCCTTTATTTTGGAAAGTCAATCAAAAATGCATGTAAATATGGAAAGACAATCAAATCAAATCAGCAGAAACCATGCATATTTTAGAACGAAGATTTTTATACGTGGCTTGATTTAATGCTTTAGTGAAAATGTCAGCTACTTGTGCCTCAGTGCGTACGTGATCTATGACAATATCACCATTACTTACGTGATCACAAAGGAAGTGATAGCGTACTTCTATATGCTTGGCCTTAGAGTGTAGCATGGGGTTCTTAGATAAGATGATGGCGCTCATACTATCACAGTATATAGGGATCCGATTTACAGTAATCCCAAAGTCAGAAAGTTGTTGTTTTAGCCATAGTAATTGTGTGCATCAAAGACTAAGTGTCATGTATTCAGCTTCAGTAGTGGATAAAGCTATGCTTGCTTGCTTTTTAGAAAACCATGAAATAAGAGAGATTCCTATAAATTGACAAGTGCCACTCGTGCTTTTCCTATCTATTTTATAGCCACCATAATCTACATCAGTATAGGCATGTAAGTTAAATTCACAATCTTTATCATACCAAATGCCTAAGGTGGGTGTGTGCTTAATATATCGGAATATTCTTTTCACGGCATTATAGTGAGACACCTTTGGTTGACTTTGAAAACGTGCACACATACATACACTGAACATGATATCATGCCTACTAGCAGTAAGATACAGCAAAGAGCCAATCATAGATCTATATAAGGCATTATCAAAATCATTACCATGTTCATCTTTGTCTAATTTAGTGGTGGCACTCATAGGGGTGGGGGACGGTTTTAAATTCTCAAAATTGAACTTTTTAATCATATCATTTATATACTTAACTTGGCTAATATGTATAGCTTTACTCGTTTGTTTAATTTGCAAGCCAAGAAAGTAATTTAATTCACAACCATAGACATTTCAAATTCCGATTTCATGCAAATTTTGAAATCTTCAACAGGTTTATGAGAGGTGGAGCCGAAAATGATGTCATCAACATAAATTTGAATAATGAGTAAATCTGATTTATCTTGTTTTAAAAATAAAGTACTATCGATAGTGCCTCTTTTAAAACCATTTTCTAAAAGGAAAGTAGCAAAACGATCATACCATCCTCTAGGTGCTTGCTTTAGACCAGATAGTGCCTTCTTTAGTTTGTACACGTGATCGAGATATTTCAAATCTTCAAAACCGGGTGGTTGTTTCACGTATACCTCTTCTTGTATAAATCCATTTAAGAATTCATTTTTCACGTCCATTTGATAAAGTTTAAAATATTTCAAGCAAGCAATAGCAAGTAAAAGTCGTATGGCTTCTAAGCATGCTAGGGTGCAAATGTTTCATCATAATCAATTCCTTCTTCTTGATTATATCCTTGTGCTACAAGTCTCGCTTTGTTTCTAACAACTTTTCCTTCTTTATTCATTTTATTCCTAAACACCCACTTTGTACCTATTATAGTCTTATCTTGTGGTCGTGGCACTAAATCCCATACGGCATTTCTAACAAATTGATTAAGTTCGTCATGCATAGCATCAATCTAAGAAGAATCACTCAAAGCATCATGCATATTTTTAGGTTCGATTTTAGAAATCATGGCATGAAATTGATTTATTTCATCCGCATTTATTCTTCTACGTGGTCGCACACCTTGAGTGATATCGCCTATAATGAGATCGTGTGGGTGATCTCTATGCCATCTTGGTTGATTATTTTCTACGTTCTCATGCATTTCTAAGTGATCATGCATTTATAGTGTATCATGCATATCATGCGTGCCATCATCATCATTCAACACGGGTTTTAATTCAAAATCGTCATCATATTCTTTATCTTTATCAATCTCACCAAATTCATTAAACTTCACATGAATGGATTCTAGAATTTGTCTAGTGATGTGATCATTACATCTATATGCTTTTGAATTCACAGAATACCCAACAAAGATGCATTCAATTGATTTATATTCAAACTTATCCAAATTATCTTTCGTATTTAACACAAAGCATTTACAACCAAACACACGAAAATAATCAATTTTAGGCATACGATCATTTAATATCTCATAAGGCGTCTTATTAATTTTCTTTCTAATGGACAAACGATTAACTATGTAGCATGCACAATTTACGGCTTCCACCCACAAAAATCTAGGAAATTTATTCTCACACAACATGGTTCTAGCAATTTATTTTAATATCCTATTCTTTCTTTCTACTACTCCATTTATTTGTGGAGTTCTAGATGGCAAAAACTCGTCTTTAATTCCTTTTTCTTCGCAAAATGAAATCATGTCCTTGTTTTTAAATTTGCCGCCTCTATCGCTTCTTATCCTTTTCACATTGACACCATATTGATTTTCAAGTTGTTTTATTAGTTTCGCAATCTCAATGACACTATCATCCTTATGTGCAAGAAACAAAGTTCAAGTATAACGAGAAAAATCATCAACAATCATACAAGCATAGTGACGTCTACCAAGACTCGTAGTGGGACTAGGACCAAACAAATCAATGTGTAGTAATTCTAAAACTCTAGTCGTGCTTATTTCATTTTTAGGTTTTAGTGACTCGCGTGTTTGTTTGCCTTTTATGCAAGATTCACACAACTGAAAGTTGTCTAAATCAAGTGTAGGCAATCCTCGTATTAGGTTCTTTCGTTGGAGTTTTCAAGTGTAGAAATGCCAATGTAACCTAAACGTCTATGCCACAAATTTACGTTAGGTTCATTTGATATGAAACACTACCTTAGCTTCTAACACATCATCCATAGAAAGTGTAAAGATGTTTCCTTCCTATTTTCCTTTTAAAACTGTTTTCCCATTTTTATTTATTATATTGCAATATGGATGAGTAAAACACACATCAAAACCATTGTCAATAAATTGTGAAATGCTAAGAAGATTATAGGATAAGTTGCTTACTAAAAAGACGTTGGAGATTTGAAGGGTGCTTGGGTTTCCAATTGTACCTTTTCCGATGATCTTGCCTTCATTGTTGTCTCCAAAGGTCACGGATCCACCTTTTGTGACCTTCTTCAATTTAGTGAACAAGTTCGGGCCACCCGTCATGTGCTGCGAGAAACCACTGTCAAGGAACCACTTGATAGATGTATCTTTTGATATGTGGGTTCCCTCCAATGTACAAAAGTGATTTAGGCACCCTTTTAATTTTGGGTCCTTACGAGTTAGTTATTCGCCTCTTAGTAAAAGTACCTTTCGGTACCCATACTTGGGTGATCCTTCTCGGTCTAGCAAATGGCAAGAATGTAGATGAAGTTGCAATGTAGCAGACATGTGGTGAGTGGACTTTGGGCCTTTGGCCGAGAACTCCTTTATATGCGTCATATTGAGTGCGTTTTTGATATGTCCTCGTGTTGGTGTGCATAGTGCGTGATCTAGATGGATGAAATGAATGTCGTGTATGCATCACTTGTTTCTTCTCATATCTATATGGCACATAATTATATTTCGCATGATATGAAGAAGAAGTGTGACGAGATGAGAGGAGAGGATGTCTTTGCGTCATCTTAGACACCGTATTTGCTTTTGGAGTGTCTATTTTCTTAGACAAGACAAACTTGGTTGGTTTAATGGATACTTCATTTGTCTCAATGTATCCTAATCCGGTTTTATCACTATCATGTTTTTGTGATAAAATAATGCGATCTAGCATGTTGGATCCAGTATCAAACTGTTTCATCATTTTCTCTAGGACCGTATTCCTTGATTTCAAATTTGAAATCTCGAATTTCATTTCATTATTATGAGTGGTCAATGATGAGATCTCTGTCTTTAATGCATTAATGATGCATGACGACTCTTCTTTTGAATCATTGAATTGAGTGACAAGATTCGTGTTGGAAGATTCTAACAACTTCTTGTCTTCAATTAATCGCTTCTTCTCTTTCACGAGAGTCTTAGTAAACTTATGCAATTATAAGTACTGACTGAAAAGATTATCATAAGAAGGCTCAGAGTCAGAATCAGAGTCAGAAGATACCTCGTTTGATGCTTTGGATACAAAGCATACTTGTGCAGTCTCCTCTTCTGTATCAGACTCGGAATCAGATGTATCACTCCAAGTGGAGGCCTTGAGAGCTCTTTTCCTTTGCTTAGGTTATGAGATGAGTCTATTTTTGGTCCGATCCTTTTCAGGGTGTTTGTTTATTTGCTTGTCCTTATTAGGGCAGTCATATGATAGATGTCCAAGTTTACCGCATTCGTAACATTTAACATCTTTGTCATTTGTCTTGTTCTTATTTCTTTTAGTCGAAGTGGCCTTATTTTTGTTTCTAAATGACTTTCTCATGAATTTTCTCAAGCCTTTAGCCAATAAAATTAAGTCATCGTTGTCTGATTCAGAATCACTATCATCTACGTGATCGGAAGAAGTAGAGACGTATTCATTTGATTTAAATGCAATAGTCTTACCTTGTTTTGATGATGATTCGGATTTCCTTATGGTGAGTTTGTTCTCATATACTTTAAGTGATCCAATTAGTTCCTACATCTTAATTGATTTAGTTTCTTTGCTTTCTTCTATGGCCGTTACTTTAGGATCCCACTCGGATGGAAGGCTTCGTAAGACCTTTTGTACCTTTTCCTGCATAGAGAAGGCTTTGCCAAGAAACTCAAAAGAATTGTAAATGTTAGTCAAGCAAAGATCCATATCAACGATAGATTCATTTGGCAATAATCTAAATGACTCGAGTGTGGACATAAGCATGTTGATTTTGGACTCTTTTACTTGACTAGTGCCTTCGTGTTTCATTTCAAGAATTCTCCACATTTCTTGAGCACTAGAACAATTTGAAACATAGCTAGATTCACTTTTACTTAGTCCATTTAGAAGTAATTGCATAGCCCTAGCGTTCATGCTCAGTCTCTTTTTATCATCACTAGTGTACTCTTGTTTAGGCTTAACAACCTCTAGTGTGACTCCATCTACAGTGGATAATTTTGATGGCACAAATGGACCATCTTCTATAATGGACCAAAGATCAATATCGATAGCCATAAGGAAAAGTTTCATTCTTAACTTCCATTGAATAAAAGACTCACCGTCGAAGAGAGGAGGCCTTTAACTGGACATACCTTCTTGCTCGGTTTTGAAGTTTGTGGTTGCCATCTCACTTAGATCGTTGGATCCTTTAGTTGTGAGTGTTCCTGCGCTCTGATACCACTTGTAGGATCTGCAAGGCACTATTAGAAGGGGGTTTGACTAGTGGGTGCGGAAAATGTGGTTTTTAAAATTGTTTTAAACCAAAAACCCAACTTCTGAAAACAGTTTCTATTTTTAGGACCTGTTTTGAAACGTTTTGCAAACTAGGTTGCAGGTCTTCAAAAATTCTGAAATTTGGAGATATCTTAGTCTCAGATGTTCTGAGTATCTCCTAAAAATTTCAGATTAAAATTCAACCTCTAACCCTTTTAAAAATCGTTGATGGTCAGATTGCGTAAATCTGCCAGAAACGGTAGTCTGATTTGAAAAATTAATTTCTATTTAACCGTGACTCCAAATGCTTTGGAAATTTAATGACTAACCCTTAAAAAGTATGTGCCAATTAGCCATAAAAGTTTTGCCATAAGTCACATAATCATCTCACATAATTTGCAAGACAACTAATCACACTTTCCTTGCAAGAATCGGCCAAGACATGCTGAAATTTCAGCATGTGTGATATACACACTTTATTCAAATTGTTTCCAAGTTTGCATTTGATTTATTCCTTGAAAATAAAGAAGAAATCAATCATCATTTAGTACACAACATTTCTACTAATTTTGGAATAAACTTAGTCACCAAGAAGGCCTCAAAATCGGCCACATCCATTACACACATGCTGAAATTTTCAGCATGTGTGATATTTGAAAATATCACTTGATTATTTCCATAATATATTTAAAACATTGCCATATTATCCTTCAATCAACCCATATAATTCAAGATAGTAAATATGGCTCATTTAAGTAGGAAATTCGGTCAGCTCTAAGACTACACATGCTGAATTTTCAGCATGTGTCACAAATGTGACAAAGTTTAAAATGTTACCTTGTGTAGCTCCTTTCTTTATGTCACCAACATTGTATGCTTCATTCATGGCCAATCAAGATGCCAACAAAGCTTCACATATGCTCCAACAAGGCTGAGCTAGGCATGTATGATGAATGTACATGTGTTGAATTTTATTTTTGCAAACTTTGTAAAATAGTCCACATATAATTATACAAATATGGTATATTCCAATCAACCCTTAATTGATTTTTCTAGAACACTTTAGAATGTATAAAGTATGTAAAAAGTGTCTAGATACATGTTATATGCCATGCCAAAAATGTTCCATGTGTCGTGTTCGTAGAAAACCGAATTTTCGACTTTTGTCGATTACACGATTTTTCTCCGATTAAATTCCAACTTTTTCACATGTTATATATATTATGTTACACATAATATATATAAATTAAACTTTAATATCCAGCACTTAGGGCTGATTAAAGTGGCGCCCAACATGTGACAAAAATTGAATTTGAAATCTCCGTAATTTGGCCTTAATTTGGGTTGATTTGTGTGTGCCAACATGGAATGATTTTATGAATGTGTATACCATGTAAGCCACGAAATTTATGGTCATTTTTGAAGTGTAGGGGCTGGCCATCTATATATGGCAAGTACGTGACACGTTGGCGAAGTTTCAGTATTCACCCGATACGACAATTTTTGGTTTAGAACCTTTTAACGTGTCGTAATGAATTTGTCATCAACATGACTTATATCATATGATATAAGACCTGAATATACTCATAAATATGAGTTAAATATAGTGGTGTGATATTAACGTACGTACGTAAAATATATAACGTGTCGGTAGTACGTTGGAATATATATGTATGTGCCTTTTTTAAAAAATCTGAATATATATAAAAATATATGTATAATGGCGTGTAGGAGGGAGTGGAGAACTTTCCTTTTTTCAACTTGTTGCCTTTGTGCATTTTCCAAATATGGCTTCCTTTAATGAACTACTTAGTTTATTTAACTAAGTACTTCACTTAATGAACTAGTTTAGTTCATTAATGATGGCACCTGAAAATAGTTCAAACACAACAAATGCTTTCCATTTGATGTAAGCTTTAAAGATTCATGGCTCGTTAGTACGGCAACATTATATATGAACTATATAAGGCAGGTTTCATGAAAAAACATGTCATGTCATGAAATATGTCATGCATTTCTTTGATACACGTTATTTAAATCATGCATTTTGTAATCACTCAAACCCCCTTTTCTCTACATCCCTCCTAGTTGGAGAGTCCCAATGTTTGAAGTCAAACACAATTATGACATTGGAAGAATTCCAACACAAGGAAGTTGGAACGAAGCTTTGGTTCTCCAAGAATGTTTAATGCTTGGAAGACTCTAGGAAGGCCTTGTGCATCGAAAAGACACAAGATGGAGCACTATAAATGGAGGTGCTGTGTGGCACAATTGTGAAGAGAGAAGAAGAAGAGAAGAAGAAAAAAATAAGAGAGACAAATACAAGTGAGGAAGAGTAAAATTCGTAGGTGCTGGGTAGTCTGCCAGCCTCCGGAAAAATTGCATTTGCTGAATATTGCACCGTTGGATCGTCACCAAAGTTTGACAAATTGTTCCCAAGACACAGTAGTACATTCTGAACAGTGGAGATGTGTTTTGGAGGTGTCTATGTGTGTCCGATTCCTGCATTCCCGAGACTAAAATTTTCTACATGAAAATTTCAGCTTTGTTTTTGTCCCTCTCTTGTATCTTGTTGTGTTCCAAGATTGTTTGGTTGATCTTGATGATGTTGTATTCCTCTAGCTGTGCCTAGAGAGACTTGGTTGTATCCATTATTGACTATAATGGAAATTGTTTAAGTGGCCTACGGGTCCCGTGGTTTTTTTGGGAGGTTTTTCCACGCTATAAATTGTTGGTGTTCTTGTTCGTGTTTTCGTTCGATTACATCTCTATAGTTGCTGTATTTTGGGAGAGATTATTTCTTATTCTGCTGTGCTATCTCGCAGTTTCCTCCCAACACGCTAACCTAATTTCACCTTTATTTTTATTTATTTAACATTTCATTTCATTTTATTTTCATTTTAAATATCACTCCCGTGCAAAGCACAAGGTTTATTAGCTTGTCTTTAATATAGAAAAACCTACTGTCTTTATGTACACTGTTCTAATGTTTTATTTTTTTTCTCTAAAATCCTACTGTTTTTGAATTAGAAACTTCAATCTTTTTTTCTTTTTTTAGGTTAAGTTCTTTTGTCCTATTACCTTTTCCATCTTTCGTCCCATCCAATAAAAATATTCTACATATATTACCCTCCCTAGACCCTAACTATAGCTTTTGCGACCCTAACTATAGCTTTTGCTGTCGTTGGGATATAGTGGGTACGGATAATGATGATGAATAGTTGAATACATTGGCATGTTTCTATTGGATGAGAAAGAAAATTTGAAAAAAGCTAGATTTGAAGATCATATCCCTTATTTTCTGAAAGAAAAATCACAAGAGATAATCTTCTCTCACATTAGCTGATATTATGTCATATGTGTTAGTTTGACGTCATTTAAATACCCGATGAGATCTGAAGAGGTTTTTAATGAAGCAAAATATGAGGCCTCCAATCACGCGACGCCACGTGTACAAAAGAGTATGTTTTTTTTTAAAAAAAAAAGTAAACAGCAGTCTCATTTTGTACACGTAGCGTTACGTGATTGGAGACCTCATATTTTACCTCATTAAAAACCTCCTCTGATCTCATCCGAAATACCAGATGAGATCTGAAGAGGTTTTTAATGAAGCAAAATATGAGGCCTCCAATCACGCGACGCCACGTGTACAAAAGAGTATGTTTTTTTTTAAAAAAAAGTAAACAGCAGTCTCATTTTGTACACGTAGCGTTACGTGATTGGAGGCCTCATATTTTACCTCATTAAAAACCTCCTCTGATCTCATCCGTTTGAATACACTGTCATAATCTAATAGAAATTGAGTTAGAAGATCTTTTAAAAATTAACGTCTTCTTTGTTCTTATAGATAAGAAAATTACGGAGAAATTTACGATCTTTTTATAATTCAAAACTTGCGGTCTTAGGAAGTTGGAGTTTAAACCTATAATAAAAAATTAATTTTTATCACAAGTTTGGAAGAAAATCTAAACCTATACATCGAGGTTTTGACAAAAATGCAGTGTGCAATGGACTGCCGTTTTGGCAGAACCCCATTGTGCCATTTCAACTTTTAGCACTCCAAGGTTCAGTTAAAACCATGGTTTGCACGGGATAGGATATCCTCACCGCTCCCTCTCACAGCATGCGTGACCGCGCGACACGTGTCAAAAAAGAGGATGGTGAGGCTGGGTGAAGGTAACCCTTATCCAGCCTCACCACCCCCTACTGCTGCCACGTGTCGCGTCCTGGGCCGTGCGGTGACTCACCGTGCGGTGAGGAGATCTCATCCCGGTTTGCACACCCTTTTTTAGAAAGATGTCAAAAATCTATTGATAGATAATATTAACCAAAAATGTTTATGAAGTATACTTAAAATTTATATTCCTAAATTATAAGATTCACATCAACAATAAAGGAGAATATCTTCACTATTCTAGTAATAGTGTTAACACAGTTTTCTATAAAATGTCACGAATGTATGGATAATGTTTACTAAAACATTTTATTACCAATAGGATATTATTGAATTTATTGATTTTAAAATATCGCATTTACTAACTTTAATATAACAAAATACATACTTACCAATATAATTGAATATGCATTTACTTTAACTTTTTTAAAATATATTACATAAGGCGATTAACTTTTACAAATAATTTGATTCTTATGAAAGAATCAAAAATCAAAAGTGAAAAAGTTTCAAAAAATACCGGATGGAATCTTGTTGAAAGATAATACTATTTCATTACTTACATTTTCGTATGAAATTATTTACCTATGTTAATTTTACATAATCTCAAAAGATCAGTGATTCATCAAACAGAATCTAAACCAAGATTTTAAAATGAATACTATCATATTAGACTCTATTCTTTTTCAATTTTTTGATTTCTCATTTTATTTTTGTGGAATAAAACGAATTAGTGAAATATATAATACTAAATATTTGATGTGATGCTCATTTTAATAACCATGACGAGGTCTTTCACAATAACATAATTATGTTTATAATTATATCACTATTCATACAAAATTTATTTTTTATATGATAAATAAGTATAAAAATGAAAAAAGTATCTAGAAACGTGTAAAGCTAGAAATATAAAAATGTGAACAATAACACTAATATTTTATGTTGTATATAGACTAATTTGATTATATCAAATTTATTTATCATAATTATCACTACAAAATGATGAAAAAAGCACTACATCTCGCAATAAAGAGGTAGTGAAAGAAAAACCCAAACAAAGGGCATTTTGGTAACATGAAAAAAATAAATTTGTAGAACCTATGTTTCATTGTAATGCAACCTCTATGAAACCACCGCGGATCATTTTATTTATGTCTATCTTCGTATTGTTGCCTCTCACTTCTTGTCGTAAATGATCTTTTCCTTCCGAATAGCTAACGTCTCGTCTCAAGAGTATTTTTTGGTAAACATTATCCATCTACGGGATATTCTTTAGATTTTTTTTTAAAAAAAAAAAGTGAACACAATTACTAGTAACTTTGAAGATTTTTTTCTTTAATATTGATATACAACAACGTAAACACATACCCAGCATATCTCAACAACAGCAAAAGTTATCGCTAGGGTCTGGGGAATGTGGAAGGCAGGCAAACAATACATCCATCACAAAGGATAGAGAGTTTGCTTCCAGCGAGACCCGCAGCTCTATATGTATCTGCATAGACACATAATGAACGACAAATAATAAAAGCAAAAATAAACACAAAAGTGCAAATTTAACCTAACATTGCGAAAGTATCTAATCCCCTGTATATACTCTAAGGTGCTCTCATGCCTAAACCTTGCTAACATTAATCCTCCGTCCCCATAAGCTCCTATCCTAGGTCATGTTCTCAGAGAGGTGCAAATCTAGTAGGTCATGTCTAATCTACTCCTCCCAAATCAGTTTGGGCCTGTCTTTACTTCTTTCCCCTCTAGAATGAGGCTTTCAACTGCTACGACAGACGCCGTTGTCTGTCTCCGCATGACATGCCCAAACCATCTCAGTCTCCCCTCCCTTATCTTATTCGCCATACTAGCCACTCCTAGTATTTCCCTAAATACCTCATTTCTGAGCTAGTCTATCCTTATGCACACACATCTACCTCAACATCCTCATCTCTGCCACTTCTATCTTCTGTGACTGTATCCTCTTGATGGTCCGTCAGTCTGTTCCATATAACATTGTAGGCCGCACTGCCAGCCTATAATTTTTTTTAATTTAGTTGGAAAATTATTGTCACATTGCACTCTTGAGGCCGCTCTCTATCTACACCAACCTGCTTGAACTCGGTGCATTACATCACTTTTTATATCCCTATCTTGTTATAAAAATGATCAGGTAATTGAACTTACTTACCTGTGGTACAATTTGACCCTTAATGGCGAGCTAGCTATTCTCACTGTCGGATGTCCAGCTGAAATCGCAGTGCAGATATTTGATCTTAGAGTGACTAATCCTTAGGCCTTCTCTCTCGAATGTCCCTCTCCACTGCTCTAGTCTCGTACTCAAGGTATCTCTACTCTCTGTGGCTAATACAATATCGTCAGTAAAAAGCATACACCACGGAATTGTCTCATGGATCGTCTTTGACGACTCGTCGAGGAAAACTGTGAAAAAAATAGGATCAAAGCTGACTTTTGATGGAGTCCTACCTCTATCGGAAAGAATTCTGTATTCCCCACTCGGGTACGGACGGTCTTTTTGTCCTATCATACATATCCCTAATTATGTCTATATATTTCATAGGTACTTCTCTTGCATCTAGACTATCCCAAATTAGTCTACGTGACACACTATCATGCGCTTTTTTAAGATCGATGAAGGCCATATGTAGATCGCTCTTCTTCTCCGTATACTTCTCCATAATTCTCCTTATGATGTATATTACTTCCGTAGTTGACCGTCTTAGCATGAAACAAAATTGGTTCTTTGTAACCTGAGTTTCTCCCCTAATTCTAGTGATGATTACTCTCTCCCATAACTTCATAGTATGGCTTAGCAACTTTATCATCCGGTAATTCCCACAACACTGTGCGTTTCCTTTATTGTTATATAGCGAGACTACGACACCCCTTTTGCACTCATCTGACATTTTTTCTGTTTTGAAAATGTGATTGAACATGGTAGTTAGCCATTGAGTCCCTTCCTCTCCTAGATACTTCCATGCCTAAATTGGTATGTTATCCATGCCAACTATCTTAGCTCTTCCTATCTTCTTAAGTGCTCTCATCATCTCTCCTTGTGTGATGCTCCGACATTCTCAGTTATTATGTTGTCGTTTTAGGATAGTGATGCTGTCTATTTCTTTGTGGTCGGTCCTCCCGCCGTTGAAAAGATTGTGGAAGTGTGTTTGTCATTTCCACTTGATGTCTTGTTCTTTGACTAAAACACGTCCATATTCTCCTTTTATAAACTTTCTGCCTCTTAGATCATGCCTCTTTTGGTCTCTAGTTTTGGCATCTTGAACATAGCATGCTCTCCGTCTTTTGTTTCTAGTCTTTCGTACATCCTTTTATAGGTTGCGGTCTTTGTCTCTGTCACTGCCTTTTTTGCCTCATTCCTAGCGATTTTATAGTTCACCCTCAATCTCACTTTCTCCTCCCCGTCTGTGCAGCTTAACAATGTAGGATCTGCAAGGCACCACTAGAAGGGGGGTTGAATAGATGGTGCGGAACATATGGTTTTTAAAATTTCTTGAAACCTAACCAATTCAAGTTCTGAAAACAGATTCTGTTTTCAGGACCTGTTTTAAAACATTCTTAAAACTAGGTTAGAGGTCTCCAAAAATTATGTAATTTTGAGAGAACTTAGCCTCAGATGTTATGAGGGTCCCCTAAAAATTTCAAATTAAAATTCAACCTTTAACCCCTTCAAAAACCGTTGGTACTCAGATTGTGCAAATTTCCCAGAAATGGTAGATGGTTTTGAAAAATTAATTCCTATTTGTGTGAACGTCCAAATGATCTAAAAATTTGACCACTAACTCTTTATATACTATATTTTAATGGGTTGAAACATTTTTAGAAAATTCTTTTGGGAAGTAGGTCAAATACAATCAAAGTCTCAACCTTTGCAAGTCTGAGAATCAGACTGCACTAGTCTCAGAACTTTTGATGTTTGATTGACTTATACTTGTCCAAAAGGGTTGAAACTTGTGCCAAATTAACCCTAGAACGTGTAGGTATGTTTCTGAAAATTTTTGTAATTTTTGAAATTCGTTTACTATTTTTACGAACGTGAACAAAACGTATAAACAGTGCAGAAACTGAAAAGTAAATGCTGAAAGTAAATTGCACCGAGATTTTTATACTGGTTCGGCTATAAACAACCTACTCCAGTCTTCAAGGAACACCTTCCTTGGTTCACACTATTCACACACACAACACACCTTACCACAGGGTTGATAGAGTTACACCTTAACTCCAACCCTTTACAAACCTTGTATTGCTAGTACAATTTGCACGAACACCACCACCTTGCTAGAATGAAGATTGATCACACCTTGATCAATCTTTTACAAAGATGAATGAATGGTGGTTTATATGAAGCCTATTCAAGATTGAAAGATGTAAAGTACAATAGGCTTTTTACAAGAAAAGAGAGAAAGAAAATGTAGGAGAAAAGAAGCTTGGCAATTTGATCACTTTAGAATGCAATTCTTGGTCTTGTATTTGTTTGTTCTCCTCTTCCTCCCTTATAGAGTCCAGCCGTCCCCCTCTTGCCATCTCCCCCTCTTGAAAATTTCCTTTTAAGTGCTTGAGAGAGTGTAAGACATCATGGTGACAATGCTTTGCTTACTTGGCATCATTCTATTTGACCATCATTTAGTGTTTGCTTACTTGGCACCTCTTTATTGGTTCAATGTTGTCATCATTTGATGACTTGGAAAATCTGAAATAATCACTTAAAATGTGCCAAAAAAATCAACCATCAATTCATACCATAAATCACAAATTCCATCATAAATTGCAAGACAAGAAATCTCTCCTTTTTCAAAGCAAACAATCGGCCATTATCACCTTGCCATGCTGAATTTTTCAGCATGTGCATTATGAAATAAAATTCAGATTATTTACCATTTTTCTTTGAATTTTTATCATAAAAATGAATCAACCATATATGGTAAGTCTTGCTATCAATTGATGAATGAACTTGGACACAAAATGGGTGAAGAATTCGGCCAGCACAACTTCACACATGCTGAAAAATTTCAGCATGTGTGATACGTAGAATATCACACTTAATTACCTTACATAATATTCAAATCATTTCCATAACATCTTCAATTAATCCTCTAATAAAAGATGACAAAATATGTCACCCTTAATGACAAAAAAAAAAATCGGCCACCATATGTGTAATATGCTGAAATTTTCAGCATGTGACATAAGAGAGGTATATGTTGAATACTTACCTTTTGTAGCTTCTCTCTTTGATTCATCAACATTGTATGATTGATCCTTGACCAATCAATATGCCAACAAGGCTCCACATGTGCTCCATCTCAGCTGTATGTAACGTTGGAATGTGTATGTACATGTGCTGAAATTTATTTTTGCTAACTTTGTAAAATAGTGCACATTTAATAATACACACATGTTATATTCCAATCAGCCCTTAATTTAATTTTCTAGAACACTTTAAGATGTATATCATATGTAAAAAGTGTCTAGATACGTGTCACATGATGTTCAAGAAAAACGTTCCATGTTATGTGCGTAGAAAACCGAATTTTCGATATTTATCGATTACCCGATTTTTCTCTAATTTAAATTCCAACTTTTGCACATGTTATATATATTATGTTATACATAATATATATAATATATACTTTAAATCTCAGCACTTGGCTGGTTTAAAGTGGTACCATCAACATGTGACAAAATTAAAATTGGAATCTTCACATTTTGGCCTAAATGTGGAGTAATTTGTGTGTGCCAACATGAAAAGTATTTTTGGCTGAATATATCATGTATATCACGAAATTATCATCAATTTTTGATGTATATGGGCTGGCCATTTATTTATGGCAAGTACGTGACACGTTGGCGAAGTTTCGGTATTCGCCCGATACGACAAATTTCGGTTTAGAACCTTTTATCGTGTCGTATTTAATTTGTCATCACCATATCTTATATCATATGATATAAGACCTGA
Organism: Eustoma russellianum; assembly: GCA_036186865.1. Taxonomy (NCBI): domain Eukaryota; kingdom Viridiplantae; phylum Streptophyta; class Magnoliopsida; order Gentianales; family Gentianaceae; genus Eustoma; species Eustoma russellianum. The sequence goes on from AP025068.1 coordinate 8,592,755, forward strand.
ATATACTCATAAATATGAGTTAAGTATAGTGGTGTGACGTTAACGTACGTACGTAAGATATATAACGTGTCGGTAGTACGTTGGAATACATGTGTATGTGCCTTTATTAAAAAATCTGAAAATATATATAGTGTATATATATATGGCGTGTGAATTAAATGTGGGGAGGAGGAGAAGACTTTCCTTCCTTGGCCTTGTTGCCTTTATGCCTTTTCTAAATTAATCTTCCTTTAATGAGCTACTTAGTTTATTAAACTAAGTACTTCACTTAATGAACTAATTTAGTTCATTAATGGTGGCACCTGAAAATAGTATAAACACAACAAATGTTCGCCATATGATGTAAGCTTTAATGCTTCATGGCTCGTTAGTACGGCAACATAATATATAAGCTAAATAAGGCAAGTAATGGCAAGTTATCATGCATACATGTACTTATGCACGTTTATATATATATATATGCATTCAACATTTATATATATATATATATATATGCATTCAAATTTCTTATTTTGAAATCACTCAAACCCTCTTATTTCTACAATCTCCCCCTTTTGATGATTTTCAAAATAACTTGTGTACATGATTTAAGTGCTATCTCTCCCCCTTGAACTATGCACAGATTTGAAATTTGAATTTCGAATTTCAAATCCGGCTCCCCCTTGATTCATGCAATTAAGATCAATCAGTGATCAATCAGTCTCTCTCTCCCCCTTAAATCTCTCTCCCCCTTAAATCATGCTTCTCTCTCCCCCTTTATTTTGGAAAGTTAATCAAAAGATTCCTGTAAAAAAAGAAAGTAAATCAAATAATATCACATTAAATCACATCAACAGGAATCACGCCTAATTTAGAACGAAGAGATTCATATGTGGCTTGATTTAAGGCCTTTGTGAATATATCCGCTACTTGTGATTCTGTGCGTACGTGATCTATGACAATATTACCATTGTTAACGTGATCACGAAGAAAGTGATAGCGAACTTCTATATGCTTAGCCTTAGCGTGTAACACGGGGTTCTTAGACAAATTTATTGCACTCATACTATCACAATAGATAGGAATTTTATTTACGGTAATTCCAAAGTCCGAAAGTTGTTGTTTTATCCACAACAACTGTGTGCAACAGAGGCTAAGAGCCATATACTCAGCCTCAGTAGTGGACAAAGCAACACTTGCCTGCTTTTTGGAAAACCATGAAATAAGAGAATTTCCTATAAATTGGCAAGTTCCGCTCGTGCTTTTTCTATCTATTTTGCAGCCACCATAATCTGCATCAGTGTAAGCATGTAAGTCAAATGTAGAATCCTTATCATACCAAATGCCTAAGGTGGGCGTGTGCTTAATATAACGGAATATTCTTTTGACCGCATTTAAGTGTGACACCTTAGATTGACTTTGAAAACGAGCACACATGCATACGCTAAACATGATGTCAGGCCTACTAGCAGTTAAATATAGTAAAGAACCTATCATAGATCGATATAATCCATTATCAGCGTCTTTACCATGTTCGTCTTTGTCTAATTTAGTAGTGACACTCATAGGCGTAGGGGAGGGTTTCAAGTTTTCAAAATTAAACTTTTTGATCATGTCATTTACATACTTAGCTTGGCTTATATGAATTCCTTTACTCGTTTGCTTAATCTGCAAGCCAAGAAAATAATTAAGTTCACCAACCATAGACATTTCAAATTCAGATTTCATGCAATTTTCAAAATCTTTAACAAGTCTATGTGCGGTAGCGCCAAAAATAATGTCATCTACGTAGATTTGAATAATAAGTAAGTCTGATTTTTCTTGTTTCAAAAATAGTGTACTATCTATAGTACCGCGTTTAAAATTATTTTCTAAAAGGAAAGTAGCAAAACGATCATACCATGCTCTTGGCGCTTGCTTTAGGCCATATAGTGCCTTCTTTAGTTTGTACACGTGATCTGGATGTTTCAAATCTTCAAAACCGGGTGGTTGCTTCACGTATACTTCTTCTTGCATGAATCCGTTTAGAAAAGCACTTTTGACGTCCATTTGATACAATTTAAAATCTTTCATGCAAGCAATAGCAAGTAAGAGTCGTATAACTTCTAAACGTGCTACGGGTGCAAATGTTTCATCGTAGTCTATTCCTTCTTCTTGATTATATCCTTGAGCTACGAGTCTTGCTTTATTTCTAACGACCTTTCCTTCTTCATTCATTTTATTCCTAAATACCCACTTTGTGCCTATTATAGTCTTATCTTGTGGTCGTGGCACTAAATCCCATACATCATTTCTAACGAATTGATTAAGTTCGTCTTGCATAGCATCAATCCAAGATGAATCACTCAAAGCATCATGCACATTCTTAGGCTCAATTTCAGAAATCATAGCATGAAATTCATTTATTTCATCCGAAGTGATTCTTCTACGTGGTCGCACACCGTGAGTGATGTCGCCTATGATGAGATCATGTGGGTGATCTCTATGCCATCTTGGTTGATTATTCTCTAAGTTATCATGTATTTCTATATGATCATGCATTTCTAGTGTCTCATTCATATCATGCATATCAAAAGAATCATTATCTTCATTTAAAACGGGTTTCAATTCAAAATCATCGTCATATTCCTTATCTTTATCAATCTCACCAAATTCATTGAATTTAACATGAATAGATTCTATGATTTGTCTAGTGAGAGGATCATAACATCTATATGCCTTTGAATTTATGGAATACCCAACAAAAATGCACTCAATTGATTTTGGATTCAAATTTATCTAAATTATCTTTTGTATTCAAGACAAAGCATTTGCATCCAAACACACGAAAATAATCAATCTTAGGTATGCGATCATTCAAAATTTCGTAAGGCGTCTTGTTAATTTTCTTTCTTATAGATAGGCGATTTACAATATAGCATGCACAATTTACGGCTTCCGCCCACAGAAATCTAGGCAATTTATTTTCGCAAAGCATGGTTCTAGCGATTTCTTGTAATGTGCGATTCTTTCTTTCTACTACTCCATTTAATTGTGGAGTTCTAGGTGGCGAAAACTCATGTTTAATTCCTTTTTCTTCACAAAACGAAATCATCTCTTTATTTTTAAACTCAACGTCTCTATCGCTTCTTATTCTTTTCACATTTACACTGTATTGATTTTCGAGTTGTTTAATTAATTTAGCGATCTCTACGGCGCTATCATCCTTATGTGCAAGAAATAAAGTCCAAGTATAACGAGAAAAGTCATCAACAATCACGCATGCATAGTGACGCCCACCAAGACTTGTAGTGCGACTAGGACCAAACAAATCGATATGTAATAGTTCTAGTATTCTAGTCGTGCTTATCTCATTTTTAGGCTTAAGTGACTCACGTGTTTGTTTGCCTTTTATGCAAGATTCACACAACTGAAAGTTGTCTAAATCAAGCGTAGGCAATCCTCGTACTAGGTTCTTTCGTTGCAATTTTACTAGTGTGGAAATACCTATGTGTCCTAAACGTCTATGCCATAAATTCACATTGGGTTCATTTGACATAAAACACTTAACTTTAGCGTCTACTACATCATCCATGGATAGCGTAAAAATATTGCCTTCTCGTTTTCCTTTTAAAACGGTTTCTCCATTTTTATCTATTATGTTGCAATAAGGATGAGTAAAGCACACATTGAAACCATTGTCAACAAATTGAGAAATACTAAGAAGATTGTAAGATAAGTTGCTTACCAAAAATACGTTGGAGATTTGGAGTGTGCTCGGATTGCCAATCGTACCCTTTCCAATGATCTTGCCCTCATTGTTGTCTCCAAAGGTCACGGATCCGCCTTTTGTGACCTTCTTTAATTTGGAGAACAGGCTCGGGTCACCCGTCATGTGTCTCGAGCAACCACTGTCAAGGAACCACTTTATTGATGTATCTTTCGATGTGTGGTCTCCCTCGTTAGATGCTTTCGAGGCAAAGCATACTTGAGCGGTCTCCTCTTCGGTCTCAGTTTCAGAGTCTGATGAATCACTCCATGTGGAGGCCTTTAGTGCACGTTTCCTTTGTTTAGGATCTGAGACGAGTCTATTTTTGTTCCGCTCCTTGTCAGGGTACTTATTAGTTTGCTTTTCTTTGTTTGGGCAGTCATATGATAAGTGTCCGAGTTTGCCGCATTCATAACATTTAATGTCTTTATCATTTGATTTGTTTTTATTTCTCTTAGATGTAGTGCCCTTGTTTTTATTTCTAAATGACTTTCTCATGAATCTTCTTAGTCCTTTAGCCAATAGGATTAAGTCATCATTATCCGATTCAGAATCACTATCATCTACGTGATCGGAGGGAGGGGAGACGTATTCATTTGATTTAAAAGCAATGGTTTTACCTTGTTTAGATGATTCCGATTTCCGAATAGTAAGTTTGTTTTCATAGACTTTGAGTGAGCCAATTAGTTCTTCCATCTTTATTGATTTAGTCTCCTTGCTTTCCTCTATCGCAGTCACTTTAGGATCCCATTCCGAAGGAAGGCTTCGTAGGACTTTCTGTACCTTTTCCTGCGTAGTAAAAGCCTTGCCAAGAGACTCAAGAGAGTTATAGATGTTAGTTAAACGAAGATCCATATCTACAATCGACTCATTAGGCAACAATTTAAAAGACTCAAGAGTAGACATAAGCATATTAATTTTTGACTCTTTTACTTGACTCGTGCCTTCGTGTTTCATTTCTAGAATTCTCCACATTTCTTGTGCACTCGAACAATTTGACACATAACTGGACTCACTCTTACTCAATCCATTTAAGAGTAACTGCATGGCCTTAGCATTCATACTAAGTTTCTTTTTATCTTCACTAGTATAGTCTTGTCTAGTTTTAACGACTTCTAGTGTGACTCCGTCTACAGTGGATGACTTAGATGGAACATATGGACCATCTTCAATTATTGACCAAAGATCTATATCTATAGCCATAAGAAAAAGTTTCATCCTAAGTTTCCATTGAATAAAGGACTCACCGTCAAAGAGTGGAGGCCTTTGGTTCGACATACCTTCTTGTTCGGTTTTGAAATTTGTGGATGCCATCTCACTGAATCGTTGGATTCCTTGTAGTGAGTATTCCTGCGCTCTGATACCACTTGTAGGATCTGCAAGGCACTACTAGAAGGGGGGGTTGAATAGATGGTGCGGAACATATGGTTTTTAAAATTTCTTGAAACCTAACCAATTCAAGTTCTGAAAACAGATTCTGTTTTCAGGACCTGTTTTAAAACGTTTTTAAAACTAGGTTAGAGGTCTCCAAAAATTATGAAATTTTGAGAGAACTTAGCCTCAGATGTTATGAGGGTCCCCTAAAAATTTCAAATTAAAATTCAACCTTTAACCCCTTCAAACACCGTTGGTACTCAGATTGTGCAAATTTCACAGAAACGGTAGATGGTTTTGAAAAATTAATTCCTATTTGTGTGAACGTCCAAATGATCTGAAAATTTGACCACTAACTCTTTATATACTATATTTTAATGGGTTGAAACATTTTTGGAAAATTCTTTTGGGAAGTAGGTCAAATACAATCAAAGTCTCAACCTTTGCAAGTCTGAGAATCAGACTGCACTAGTCTCAGAACTTTTGATGTTTGATTGACTTATACTTGTCCAAAAGGGTTGAAACTTGTGCCAAATTAACCCTAGAACATGTAGGTATGTTTCTGAAAATTTTTGTAATTTTTGAAATTCGTTTACTATTTTTACGAACGTGAACAATACGTATAAACAGTGCAGAAACTGAAAAGTAAATGCTGAAAGTAAATTGCACTGAGATTTTTATACTGGTTCGGTTATAAACAACCTACTCCAGTCTTCAAGGAACACCTTCCTTGGTTCACACTATTCACACACACAACACACCTTATCACAGGGTTGATAGAGTTACACCTTAACTCCAACCCTTTACTTGTATTGCTAGTACAATTTGCACGAACACCACCACCTTGCTAGAATGAAGATTGATCACACCTTGATCAATCTTTTACAAAGATGAATGAATGGTGGTTTATATGAAGCCTATTCAAGATTGAAAGATGTAAAGTACAATAGGCTTTTTACAAGAAAAGAGAGAAAGAAAATGTAGGAGAAAAGAAGCTTGGCAATTTGATCACTTTAGAATGCAATTCTTGGTCTTGTATTTGTTTGTTCTCCTCTTCCTCCCTTATAGAGTCCAGCCGTCCCCCTCTTGCCATCTCCCCCTCTTGAAAATTTCCTTTTAAGTGCTTGAGAGAGTGTAAGACATCATGGTGACAATGCTTTGCTTACTTGGCATCATTCTATTTGACCATCATTTAGTGTTTGCTTACTTGGCACCTCTTTATTGGTTCAATGTTGTCATCATTTGATGACTTGGAAAATCTGAAATAATCACTTAAAATGTGCCAAAAAAATCAACCATCAATTCATACCATAAATCACAAATTCCATCATAAATTGCAAGACAAGAAATCTCTCCTTTTTCAAAGCAAACAATCGGCCATTATCACCTTGCCATGCTGAATTTTTCAGCATGTGCATTATGAAATAAAATTCAGATTATTTACCATTTTTCTTTGAATTTTTATCATAAAAATGAATCAACCATATATGGTAAGTCTTGCTATCAATTGATGAATGAACTTGGACACAAAATGGGTGAAGAATTCGGCCAGCACAACTTCACACATGCTGAAAAATTTCAGCATGTGTGATACGTAGAATATCACACTTAATTACCTTACATAATATTCAAATCATTTCCATAACATCTTCAATTAATCCTCTAATAAAAGATGACAAAATATGTCACCCTTAATGACAAAAAAAAATCGGCCACCATATGTGTAATATGCTGAAATTTTCAGCATGTGACATAAGAGAGGTATATGTTGAATACTTACCTTTTGTAGCTTCTCTCTTTGATTCATCAACATTGTATGATTGATCCTTGACCAATCAATATGCCAACAAGGCTCCACATGTGCTCCATCTCAGCTGTATGTAACGTTGGAATGTGTATGTACATGTGCTGAAATTTATTTTTGCTAACTTTGTAAAATAGTGCACATTTAATAATACACACATGTTATATTCCAATCAGCCCTTAATTTAATTTTCTAGAACACTTTAAGATGTATATCATATGTAAAAAGTGTCTAGATACGTGTCACATGATGTTCAAGAAAAACGTTCCATGTTATGTGCGTAGAAAACCGAATTTTCGATATTTATCGATTACCCGATTTTTCTCTAATTTAAATTCCAACTTTTGCACATGTTATATATATTATGTTATACATAATATATATAATATATACTTTAAATCTCAGCACTTGGCTGGTTTAAAGTGGTACCATCAACATGTGACAAAATTAAAATTGGAATCTTCACATTTTGGCCTAAATGTGGAGTAATTTGTGTGTGCCAACATGGAAAGTATTTTTGGCTGAATATATCATGTATATCACGAAATTATCATCAATTTTTGATGTATATGGGCTGGCCATTTATTTATGGCAAGTACGTGACACGTTGGCGAAGTTTCGGTATTCGCCCGATACGATAAATTTCGGTTTAGAACCTTTTATCGTGTCGTATTTAATTTGTCATCACCATATCTTATATCATATGATATAAGACCTGAATATACTCATAAATATGAGTTAAGTATAGTGGTGTGACGTTAACGTACGTACGTAAGATATATAACGTGTCGGTAGTACGTTGGAATACATGTGTATGTGCCTTTATTAAAAAATCTGAAAATATATATAGTGTATATATATATGGCGTGTGAATTAAATGTGGGGAGGAGGAGAAGATTTTCCTTCCTTGGCCTTGTTGCCTTTGTGCCTTTTCCAAATTAATCTTCCTTTAATGAACTACTTAGTTTATTAAACTAAGTACTTCACTTAATGAACTAATTTAGTTCATTAATGGTGGCACCTGAAAATAGTATAAACACAACAAATGTTCGCCATATGATGTAAGCTTTAATGCTTCATGGCTCGTTAGTACGGCAACATAATATATAAGCTAAATAAGGCAAGTAATGGCAAGTTATCATGCATACATGTACTTATGCACGTTTATATATATATATATATATATATATATATATGCATTCAACGTTTATATATATATATATATATGCATTCAAATTTCTTATTTTGAAATCACTCAAACCCTCTTATTTCTACAAACAACTCTAAAAGTTTGTTATTTATCCCTTATTTTTTGTTGCACATCCTCGTTTCACCACCATGACTCTTTATATACAGTTGTCTTTCATGTTGTTACTTTAAGAGTTTCTCTCATCGCGTGGGTAATAGTAGTTGTCATAGCCTCCCACATCTGGTTTGTGTCCTCATCTATTCGATCTGATATCATGGAGATAACCTTGTCTCTAAATATGTTAATTTTTTTGCCCTTCAAACTTCCCATCGAATCCTGGGTGGGAACATAATATTAAAGAACATATCAATTCTTTAATATTGATATGAACCTACAATTTAGGAGCATAATACTATTTTAACAATACTCTATAAATTATTTTGGTAAATATTATTTATCAATAGATTTTTTGATATTTTTTTACAAAGGTGTGCACTACGTAGTTCTGTCAAAACCGTGGTACATTACACACTGCAGTTTTGGCAGAAATTTTTTTCCTCGTCATTTAAGTAACACTTATATACACATTTCATAATCTCACCTATGATAGATGATAAAGGTAGAAATTGAGTTAGAAGATATTCTCTATAATTAATGTCTTCTTTTTTCTTTTAGATACCAAGATTACTATAAAAAAGGCAAAATTTACTCTTTTCTTTCAAATTCAAAATTTAAAAGGTTGAACCCCAATCAGTAATGTCTCTGTCATACGCAGTCTCAAAGATAGTGTAGGGTCATAAATTAGAAACCCAACGGCCCGCTAGCAGGAGCTTGTTCGTTTACACAGTAGTCTGTATAAGGAGACCCCAACACTGCAGGCAAGCCTACAGGTCAAGAATAGTTACACTATGCACTTGCTGGAAGATACTTTCTTGCATTTGGCAAAAATTGAACCTCTGATATCCCTTTCGAGAACTCCTGCCTAGAACCAGTTGAGTTATGTTCTGAGTACAAATTCAAAATTTACGGTCTCAGGAAGTAGGAATTTACCATGACTCTGTAGTGTTCCTTTTTCTACATTCTTTCTTTAGAGAGTTTAGGCAGCCGTCCAATAGGAGGACAATGGCGATTGAAAATGGTCCCGAGGACGAAGCCCTCCGCCTGAAAAACCTCGCCGAAGAAAAGTACTCCGCCGGCAACCTCAAGTCAGCATTGAAGTACGCCAAGCGAGCCCAACGTCGTCACCCATCTCTGGACGGCATCTCCGAAATGATTACTGCATTCGAGATCCTCCGCACCGCGTCTGAACCCATTTTCTCCACTTCCAGTGACGGCGGCGGTGTCGGCAGTTCAACTGAGTCTGACTACTACAAGATTCTCCAGGTAGAGCGCTTTGTCCACATAAATATTATTAAGAAACAGTACAAGAAATTGGCCTTAGTTTTGCATCCGGACAAGAACCCGTTTTCTGCTTCGGAAGAGGCGTTTAAGCATGTCGGAGAAGCATTTAGGGTTTTGTCTGATAAGATTAGGCGAAAAGAGTATGATATGAAGGTTAGAATAGCTATGCAGGATGAGGCTGCAGATGGAATAGGTGAGGCAGTGGAGACGTTTTGGACTTTGTGTTCAACCTGTAGGCTGTTGCACAAGTTTGAAAGGAAGTATTTGGGTCATAATTTGGTGTGCCCTAGTTGCAGAAAGAGTTTCAAGGCTGTGGAAGTTGACGAGGGAAAGACTTCTGAAGAGGTAAATAAGTGGGCAGAGGTGGATGAGACGTTGGAGATGCGGGTAAGTGAGAGAATTCGAGCTAGGAGAGGTGTGAAAGCAGGCAGCGTTTTGGATGAATTTGGGAACATGCAAGGAAAGGGGAAAGGATCGGAGAAAGTGGAAATGGAGATTAGCAGTGACACTGCAGCCGAAGAGGTAAGGAGGCCGTGCGGAAGGAAGGAACACATTGACAGGCTAATATCTAAGAGGGCCAAGGTTGGAGATGATGAAGAGAAAATGACATTGGCAGAGATGTGGATGTTGGTCAGAAAGAAAGGGGATGAGGAGAAGACAGGGTTGAAGGGAAAGGGGAAGAGGAAGGAAATTGCGATGCTACTTGAAGCAGAGAAGGATAACGGTTCTGAGAAGCTGCTGGAAATGGAAAACGAGGAAGAAGAACAGATGTTTTTTGAAATGGACAATGGGGAAGAAGATGAGACGCTTCTTGTAATGAAGAAGCAACAGGAGGAAAAAATGATCAAAGACAGGGACAAGGAAAAGCTGAAGGAGAATGAGAAGGATATCGGCAGTGAAAAGGTGGAGGAGCGGGAAAAGAGGGAGAGTCATGGGACTTCAAAGAGCAGAGGGATAGAGATTGTGTATACAAGGGCTCGTAAAGATAAAAGAAGAGCAGAAATTCAAAAAGGGATAATTCCTAGGCAACATAGCTTCGAGGTAGCACTGCTGGAACAGCCAAGTTTCTATAACTTTGACAAGGATAGGCAGGAGAAAAGCTTTAAGAAAGGCCAAGTATGGGCTGCTTATGAATATAATGGAGGAATGCCCAGAAATTATGCCTTGGTTGATGAAATTGTGTCTTGGAATCCGTTTGAGGTGAGATTCTGGTGGTTAGAATTTCAGAGTAACGGTGATGAGCAATCTTTTAATTTGGAGAAAAGGTTGCCTGTCCCTTGTGGAAAATATAAAGTGTCTAAGTATACATCAGTCAAGTCCCGAAAAATGTTTTCACATGTGGCAGATTCTGAAAGAATAGCAAGAGAGTTATATTGGGTCTATCCCAGAAAGGGCTCTGTTTGGGCACTTTATAGTCAAAATATGATGGCTTGTGATGCAAAATATAGATACAGCATTGTTGTTCTGTTGACAACTTATACAGATCAATACGGCATGAGTGTGGCATACCTTGTGAAGGTTGATGGATTCAGAACAGTTTATAAGAGGTGGGAGGTTGGTGCTGGTGCCCCTTTATTGTTGGATAAAGATGATTTCAGGCTTTTCTCTCATCAGATTCCTGCAAAGAAGCTTTCCGGTGATGAGGCCACTGGCCTTACTGGTGACTGTTGGGAGCTTGATCCTTCCGCCCTTCCTCCTGAGCCACATGCACTTGGTTTGGGAAGATAGAAGATAATATCTAATATCTTAGAAGCCATGTACAGAAGCATGCAAGTGCCAGATTAACTGTTAGTTCCTTATCGCGTTGTTTGAATGCTGTATGACCTTAGGAACCAGATTAGTGTGACATGACTCCTAGGGATAATTGGATTTGAGGGTCTCTTTGCAGGTTGTCTTTGTGGACTTCTTTCCAGATTGCATAGTCTTAATTATCTTTTTGATGTAGCTTTGCGTTTGTAATGGGAAACTCATCTTTTATACGCAGTTGGTTCTTTCAGTTATCCCCGTATTTCATTCAAATGCTGGTTAAAATTCTGCTGACTTCCTATTATCTAGAAGATATTGTACCTTCCAAGCTATGTTCATCAGAAACAGAAGCTTGTAGGTTTTTTGCTTGTAAGCGACTGGTCTTTCACATTGATACGAATTTAGAGATCTCTTACATTGTTGGTACCGGATGTGGAATTGTCTTCTACAAGTTTACTAGTTTCTCTTCAGCCCTGAATATGACTGTCTTGACAACAGAATCAAGGTGTGGAGGTTTTAGGGTTTTTGCTCGTGAAGACAGTAGTTAACTGGTTTCACATTGATATTCCATGCATACTTGTTATGTCCAAATGCAGTATTTGTCTTCAATCCAGTCCAGGTTATGATCGAATTTGAGAACGAAGACAAGGTATGTATTGCTTGCTAGAATTTTTTTGAATCTTATTTCTTCATTAACGTCGTTTAGCATGTACCAAATTGTAGGTTATTTGATCTGTTTGCTGAAATGAAGTTCCTCAATCTTCAAGAAACTCTAGGTTAGTTTTCTCATAACCATGAATTAGCATGGTCAGGAACACTGATGATAAGTTTGACAGAACTATCTTAGTTCTGCTGTTTTGGTTCTGAAGAAAAACATAGTTTGACCCATGGGATACAAAATAGGAAGATCAAATGATATGCCTTAGGGTTCTGTTCTTCAAGAACCATGGTGCACTGCCTGCACTACCTTTTACAGCATCAGGCCTGCTTTATATGGTCCAGACCTATGCTGCTTTATGTGGCTTCTTGCCCAAAGCCTGCTTAAGCTTTTAGCTTTTTCATAAACTGTAGGAGACCTTAAAGAGCTTCCACAGTTACTGATTACTCCCTTTTGTAAGCAAAGTAGAGAAATGTGTGCTTACTTTTCTTTCTTCTCTCTTCAATGTCATGAGTCTCTCGTAAATTGTAGGGCTGTACCAAACTTTTAGAAACCGGACCAATTGACTGTACCAAATTGACCCAAACCGAACTATGGTTTCGTGGTCAGTTTACAGGTAAAGAAAAAACCGGATTGACTTATTTGGTTTAGTTTTGGGTTTGAAAAAAATAAAACTGTTAAAACCAGATTGGACTGGTTTATTATAATATATTTTAATTATTGTTTATATAAATATATTTTAGTTTTATCCTATTACCCCTGAGTTTCAGCAGCTCAACAATTAGTTTTTGGTTATAGTCAAATGCTAATTGTAGATTGAAGTATTCTTTTTTATTTTTGAGCAGTGGACGGTGGCGAAATTCTGTTTATTTTCCTTTGAATTGTCAGACTCTCTACCCCTTGGGACAGAGTCATTGTCTGCCTACTATTTACCCTTCCCAGGTCCTAACGATAGCTGTGAGAGAATAGAAGATAAGGGAAAGGAGTATGTAAACGGTTGGTGAACTCCAAAAGAAGCGAAATGATTCAGCTGAAAATGTGCATCTTTGAAGTGCTATTTGTTTCTTCTTATAATTGTTGTGGCGAAGGGTTTAATACTAGTGTGGTATAGGTACTAATGTTTTTTAAAGTAGCATTTAATTTGTAACAAATCACCTTCTAAATTGGTATCCAAGAACATGCATAGTTTTTTTTTCTTTTGCTTTTTTTTTTTTGAGAAGATGCATAGTAGATTTTTAAATATTTAATTTTATGTTGTTTCTTACATGATATTTATCAGTTTATAGCAAGAGTATTTTTCGCTTTTGATTATTATCTGATGCGACTGTTTATGAAATTTATGAAGCTTCAACTATTAAAGTTTTTCTCTTCATAGTTGAGTTTGATTATATGCTAATAATTCTTTTTTATTTCGTTAAAATTGAGGTAATTCAAGAAATCAAAAAAACCAAAACCACGACTAACCAATTTAGAACGGTAAAACGGTTGCATTATTGGTTCGGTTTGATTTTGGTTTCGGTTTCTAATAATCAAAATATTTAAAACAGTTTGGTTTTATACCTAAAAAACCGGCCAAACAGTATCATGTCCTCCCTCGTAAACTGTACTTTTGAACTTATACTCTCACAAGAGTGCCTTTTACATCCACCGATGTACAAGAGTAGTAAATTGCACCTTAATGATGGTTTTCATATGCATCTGGGAAATATTAAAACTTATGGAACCAACAAAATTCATGCATGGCCAACAGCAACCAAACAACTGACATGCTGAACATTCTTGGCATCCCATTTCTGGTTGAACATGCTTTTATGCTTGATGTTATTCAAATGAATGGAAATCTTCTTGCCCTGGGTTTTTTTCCTTGTCTATAGAGCCGGGGTCTCACTGGAAGCAGACTCTCTATCTTTTGGGATAGAGGTATTGTCTGCCTACTAATTACCCTCCCTAGACCCTAACGATAACTTTTGTTATTATTGGGATATACTGGGTCTGGATGATGATGGTGATATGAATTTGTATGTGTTTTGTCCTTCAATAATTGACCATATTGGGTACATTCTGCTATTGAATGAATATTGCCATCTGACTTTCTGCCTTTTATGGCTTCTTTGTGGCTGAATTCTATTTGTACTTGAAGAATGCAATTCCTCTTGTAATTGTCTGATGGCGTATTTTGCTCAAGACTCATGATCTTCGTGCAGTCATTGCTTCTTTCATTTTTCTTTTCTTTTTTTTTTCTACGCAGTTATGGGCAGATGGATAGGTGGTCATTGGATGGTCTCCAAAGGCGCCAAATGGAGCTATACTCTCTGTTCCCTTCTCATAGTGTAGCGACCCGTCCTAAACCCTATTACTCGAAATGGTTCACCTACTGTATTCTACTAAGAGAAATATAAGACGTCGATACCAAATCAAATACACGTCAGCAATGTGACGCAAAATGATGTCAGCAGAAGTTATAAAATAAAAATCCTCAAAAATCATAAAGATATAAAACTAGGCAAATTCAAATCCAATACAAAACCATAATTAGGATCTAACTCTAGTCCAAAAGAAGAAACTTCCAAATCTATAAAATAAATGTCTCACAATCAATACATAAGTAATCTCTTCAGCAATCCCTTGAGTCATCAGTATTCTCCCTTGGCCTCGTCCTTAATAACCACTAAATCACAATCCTGCTTTTCCACAAAACACCAATATAGTATAGTATGAGCGACAATACATCACCCAGTAAGTAATCTTTATGTACTCAATATAAGATCATACACGGAGAAACGAGTGTAATTAAATAAACAACAATATAGAAATTCATCCAAAATCCAAACTTATACCACCATGAAATTCACCCAAAATCCATATCAATTCCCAAATTCATCTCACATATAATTATACATATATTCATATATTATAAATCACATATACATGAAATTATGTCATTTATGCATGTACGTTTAAAGCCGGAGGTCTCACTGGAAGCAGACTCTCTATCTCTTGGAACAGAGGTATTGTTTGCCTACCAATTACTCTCCCCAGACCCTAGCGATATCGTTTGCTGTCGTTGGGATATACTGGGTACGGATGATGATGATGATGACATATACATGAAATTATATAAATATATACCTTCCAAAACAGAATTTCTTCATACTCATATACATGTATAATACTTAAACATAAATTTGGTCATACACATAAAAATATCAAATTTTCCATCCATATACACATATACATATATACAGCTATATATACATGTATACACATCAATTTATGCAATCACATATACATATGCATGCTCCTTGAATGCATACAAAAATATAGATATACGGTTTGCAAAAACATAACGAATACAGATATAATACTTACATATACGGGTATATATTACACTGAATTGATCACTTAGTGTTGGGCAAAATTTTCTTCCTTCTTCTCCTCTCCTTGCCTTGGCCGAATTTTTCTAAGAATGGGTATGGGCGTTGATTTGTTTTTCCTCCCATTTTATACTGGAGGTTGAGTAAAAATTAAGTTAAGTAGTTTAATGGTATATTTAATTAGGTTAGAAAATAAATTTTATATTTTTGTGGTTGTAACTAGATTAATTATGTTAGAGAATCAATTTTATATTATTTTATATTTTTATGCTTGTAAGTAGATTAATTAGGTTAGAAAATTAATTTTTATATTATTTTGTATTTTTATGGTTGTAAGTAGATTAATTAGGTTAGAAAATCAATTTTTATTTTATTCTATACATATATATTTTTAAAATTTCTAGGTTATAACACATAATGTATCAGAAAATTCTAAAATTATTTTGGAAAGATCATTAAATGTGTCATTTGAATTACCGCTTTTACCTTTCGCTCCATTATTTACCTATATGGAGTTCATTACTCTGTTCGTTGATACTTGAAACTACAATCAATCTATATGTATTAACCCCACAATCTTTTCTTGCATTCTTACCGTTTTTACACTTGCATTTTGGGATGAGTTTCAATTCAAAAGTGGTGGAAATGCAAAAATATTTCTTAACTGGGTATTTACGAATATAATTTCAAATTAAACGTAATTTAAGAGGTTTATTGAAAATTTGACAACATTTAAGAATATTGAAGAAGGCGGGGGGGGGGGGGGGGGGGGTTTAATAACCTGGACTCACGAAGAGTAGTCCATAAACGTAGATATGGTTTATATAATATTGGGAGCCAGCTACCGCTGGTTGAACCTTTAGTTGGACATGGTTTAGGCCATTGAAGAAATTTGGAAGGTAAAGGAAAACAGGTTTCTGTGTCTTGAATGTCACAGTTTTCTTCAGAAAGCAAAATTAAATGGCAATACCATCTTCAGTTTCAACTACAGCTGATTGTGTAAGCAGGAGACCCGTAAAATGTTGCCATTTCCATTATGAAGCCTTCATATACTTCTTGTAGTTAGGAAACAAATAGAGTTCTTTTGTTGTTTCAATGAGTTAATTACACTCCATATCTATAATTTAGAGGGTCGTTGCGATTAGTGTTTATAACTATTATATTAACATCTCATATCTGTAAGTTTAATGCACTATCACAAAAATTCAATAACAAAAAAAATTAATATCCTAACGACGGCATCGTGCTGGTCCATATGGAATTTAACAAAAGTATCATATCACATCCACAAGTTTAACAAATTAGCATCTCATATCTATGATTACACGTCATATTCATAACTTTCAATTAAATTCTTTAATTTCTCTCCACCTTAGTGTTGGAATATGAATTGTTTTGATGAAATTAAAAGATGTTGCAAAAGAGTTAGAAACGTATTTCATAATTTGGAATTAAAACAAAATGAGAAAAACATATTGTGAGACATAGATCTCTTACATGGATCGATCGATGTATACGTCAGTCCCTCAAGAAGAGACATCGATCGATCTATGTTGGAAATGAACAAGGGTGGAACCTTATTGTCCGACATTGATCTCTCAATTTGAGACACATCGATCGATCAATGTGACATCAGTCTCTAAAGTTAGAGACATCGATCGATCGATGTTGTTAAGGTTCAAAGTTTAAACCTTTATGGAAGACATCGATCTCTCAATGTTTGAGACATCGATCGATGTATACATCAGTATCTCAGAAGAGACATCGATCGGTTGATGTATGTAAGGAATAAAACTGAAACCTTACTGGAAACATCGATCTCTCAGCAATGAGACATCGATCGATCATGTGCACATCAGTCTCTCAAAGAATAGACATCGATCAATCGATGTATGAAAGATGCAAAACTGGAACCTTACTAGAAGACGTTGGCCTCTCAACACATCGACATCGATCGATCGATGTCATCCAGGTTTCAAAATTTTATGACCGTTGGAACAAAATGCAAGAGAGATTTAAAGTGTTTTCTCTCTCCAATCTTGCTCAAATTTCTTGTGGACTTTTCCCTTACATTATCATGCTTCCTTGACTATTGTATCCATATCTAAGATTTTATAGGGTGACTGTGGATGATCAAATCAAACCATAGGGTGGCTAAAGACTATTTGGACATTATCATGACTTATGATTGAGTTGAAGACTTGATGGAGGCTACAAAAACGTGGCTCACACCCTCTATAAATTGAAGAAGCTTAGATGAGGGTCTCATACATTTTCATCCTCTTCAAGCTTCATTCTTTATTGTTGCAAAAAAATTCTCATTTGTGCAAAAGTGCTTAAATCTTGTTAAGCTCTTGTTGCTTGCCTTTCATTGTTGTAAATTGTGAGAGTGTAAGGCTAACATAATAGGAACTATAAATATTTGATATCTTGCTTGTGTTTAGACTAGCTAGAAAGTGTAAACCCTC
The DNA here is from genome assembly GCA_036186865.1 of Eustoma russellianum. NCBI lineage: Eukaryota > Viridiplantae > Streptophyta > Magnoliopsida > Gentianales > Gentianaceae > Eustoma > Eustoma russellianum. The sequence continues at coordinate 8,610,496 of AP025068.1, forward strand.
ACTACTTCCCAAAACTCAATGTGTGAAAGTTCTTTGATAGGACTTTGCTGAAGTTGTGAGGAAGCAAGGACTTGTTCTTGCTTATATAGCTGATGTTGTTGTTGTTGCACAAAGTTGTTTAGTGCAAGAAGCTGTGTTGTTGTTGTTGCTTACACTAAGTTGTTAGTTTAAGTATTGCTGCTGTTGTTCTTATCCACTTTGAAAACAAAGTGGTAGTGGAGTAGAATCATTCAAGATTCAAACCACTCTATATTGTGTGTATTCATTTATTATCTCTCATCTCTTTCTTTATTTATTTGGTGAGCATTTGAGCTGGAGTGAGCCAAAACGAGAAAATTCCACAAAATAGCCCAACACTCTATTCACCTCTCCCTCCAGAGTGATTGTCACTGACCTTAGAATTGGTATCAGAGCTTAACCTTGATTGCTTGGCCAATTTATGCAAGTAGAAAGGTTAAATATCATGGCAATGACAACCTCTTCATCTTACACCTCAATTTCTAAACCAACTGCATTATTCTCAGCCTCAAATACCAAAGCTCCTGTGTTTGATGCTCAAAATTATTCTCTATGCAAATTTTGAATGATAAATCATTTGAAAGGTTGTGGATTTGATATATGGAGAGCTGTTGTCAAAGGAATTGAAGTTCATATGATTACCAACTCAAAGGAGAATCAATGTTCAAAGATGATGATGATTACACCGATGAAGAGAAGGTAAATTTTGCTATAAATGGAAAGATATTTGACATTCTCTCAAGTGCTCTATCCACTACCGAGCTCATAAGACTCCAAGGTCTTGAAACATTTCATGAAGCATGGAAAATGCTGATGATACACGAAGACACTAAGCAAGTAAGAATGGCCAAAAGACTTATGCTCATGAAGGAATATGAAATATTCGGAATGAAGAGTGACGAAAAGATTTAGGAATCCATTGACCGATTCACCCGAATAGTGTATCAACTCTCCATGGTTGACAAGGAAATATCAAATGAAGATCTTGTCTCAAAAATTCTCAGCTCTTTGCCAGGAGAATGGACATCCAAAGCTACCACCATCACTGAATACAAAAATCTTAAGACTCTTACTCTTAATGAATTGTCCGGTAATCCACTTACTCATGAAATCCTAATTGATGAGCAAAATAGGATGAATCCTATCAAGATCACCCATGCATCACATAAAGGATTGATAGTAGAGTCCGCTGAGTCGGATGAGGAGGTTGCTCTACTAGTTAGAAAATTTAGAAGAGTAGCAACAAGAAACAAATCCCAAACAAGAAACTTCTTCAAGAAATCACCCAAAGACAAAGAATCAAGTGAAAATTGCTATAGGTGTGGTTGACCCGGTCATTTCATTATCGATTGCCATGTCAAGGAGCCGCAAACGCAAGACAAGAAAGTCTTTCTCCAAAAGAAGAAATCTTTAAATGCAGAGGTAACCACATGTGATGATCTTATTTCCGAATCAAAAGGTGAAGAAAATGAAGACAAGGAAGTACTCATTGCATTCGTTGAAAATCAAAAGGAACAACCACTTGTCTCATGGCAATCGAAAATGATCTTGGGATAAACTCTATATCTTCTAATGTTAATCCACAAGATAAAATAGAAAATTTACAAGATGATTTTGAAAAACTTAAATTGAAATACAAACACTTGAAGAAAGAATTTAAAAGTGCATATTAGAAAACAAGAACTTGCATGATAAGAATATTTTGATTTACCAAGAGCATGATATCACACCTACCATGCATAAGACCGTAGCCCTCGAAAATACAGAAATTAGAAAGGAATGTGAAAAATTAAGATTAGATTTACAAAGGTTAACAAACGGTAAGAGTAGTCTAGATAAACTACTTGGTAATCAAATGATAGGAAATGATAAATCCGGTTTAGTATTTAATACCTCATATCCCACTGTTAAACCTAAGCCATTGAATCAAAAGAAAAAGGAAAATATGAAAAAGACTCAAAATGGCTCATTATCTTATAAGTACAAAATCACAAAATTAAGATATGTACCTACTCGTTTTCAGTGCAACAAAAAAGGACATGTAAAAAGTGTATGTAAGGCTAGATTTGGTAACATGTATATTTGGAAGCCCAAGGATCGACAAGCTAATCCGAATGGACCCAACCATCAAAGGGTACCAATGTATAAATCTCTTGGCTTTGAAGGTACTCAAGATAAATAGAGTAGCCAAAAAAGAAGGCACCAAATGGCTTATGGACAGCGGATGTTCCACATACATGACCGGGGGCAAAAATTTGTTCACCAAGCTCAAAATCCAAGATGGTGGAACGGTGCATTTTGGAAATAGGAGAGCCAAAATCCTTGCACATGGAGAAATTGGTAACTCTTCTTTTACTTATTAGTAATGTTTTATATGTAGAAGGACTTAAGTATAACTTGATAAGTGTTAGCCAACTATGTGATACTAATTTTCAAGTTGAGTTTGCAAAAAGAAAATGTATAGTGAAAAAGGTTGATAGGATCATTTTTGAGGCTATAAGGAAAACTGATGATTACAAATTTTGCATACATGATTTGATATCTCAAAAAGTTTTATGTCTAGTTTCTAAAAATGATTTGACACAATTATGGCATAGACGAATTAGACATATTAGTTTCAAAAACTTCAAAGAAATTTGTAAAAATGAAAAGGTCCACGGTCTTCCAAAATAAATTTCGAAAACCGTGGCTTATGTGACACTTGTCAAAACGTAAACCTTGCTAAAACAAGTTTCAAGCCCAAGAGTGAAATCTCCACCACCAAACCTCTAAAATTGCTTCATATGGATTTGTATAAAAATATTGGTACGACAAGTCTAGGTGAAAAACATTACACCTTTGTAGTGGTAGATGATTTTCTTAGGTATACTTGGGTCATGTTCTTAACCAAAAAGAATGATGCATGCCAAGAATTTATAAAACTTTGTAGGAGATTAAACAACCAAAAAGAAGATACAATCAAGGAAATTACGAGTGATAGAGGTGTGAGTTTGATGGTGAGTTTCAAGAATCTTGTGTACCCAAAGGGTATGGACACATCTTCTTGGCTCCTAAAACTTCTCAACAAAATGGCGTTGCGGAAAGAAAAAATAGAACTCTTCAAGAAATAAGTAGAGCCTGTTGAGAAATATGTTTGGATAATTTTCAAAATCATGATTTTAAGTGATGAATACTTAAAAATGTCACACATGGTGTTGTATGTGATTAAAAGTTGAATAAGTTGAACAAGTTGACATCGATCTCTCAGGTTGTTGCACATCGATCGATCTATGTGCATAGATCTCTCACATCGATCGATCTATGTAAGGCAGAAAAGTTTAAGACCTTTCTGTAAGACATCGATCTCCAAACCTGAGACACATCGATCGATCAATGTACATCGAACTCTCACTTCGATCGATCGATGTAGGTCAGAGACAAAACCTGAACCTTTATGTGAGACATCGATCTATGAAGCTGAGGCACTTCGATCGATCGATGTCTAGAGTTTTTAGAAATAATTTTCTAAAATGTGATAAAATGGTTGTTTTAATTTGTACATGATTTATACATGCTCATTATGTGCTTATTATGTGTTTTTGGTGATTATTATTGTCTTGTGACTAACGTGCCTTGGAAGTTTCTACAACTTACCAAAAAGGGCAAAATTGGTATTTTAAGTTTTGTAGGAACATCATATGGTGAAAAATATTTCAAGTGCATATTATTATATTGGTTATCATGACAAAGGTGGTATTGTGATCATTTCTGACCATCAGGGGCATTTCTGGAGTTTTCTCACACCAGGGGTATTTTGGTATTTTTACCCCCAAGGGTATTTTTGGTATTTTCACTCAAGGAATCTCTTGAGCATATTATTATCTTCATTCTGGATCTGTGTTACTATTATTTTGAAGATTATATGGTGATCTTATATCTTATTCTCTCAACCGATGATATTATTGACTATAGCAGGATATGTGACGATTTGAGATGTCACATTCTATTTTTTCTTGAAGACCCTCTTATATATGTTATAAGAGGATATTAATCATCATCTTTTAGAGATTACAAGGTGTCCTTGGTGTAAGATTCATCACAATATGTAAAGGAGAAGAAAGTAGGAATTTTGGTGTTATATGTTGACATAATCTTGTCAACACTTATTCATTATTTTTTATTCACAAAGTTTGAGTTGGTATACATACATACAACATCAAAAACGTCCATAAATAGGTGGAGAAGGTGGTGTACTCATTTTATGACTTTTGGACAAGTGAAAAATTCAAAAACAAGCTAGTTGGCAAAAGTTGCCAACTTGAAATTTCAAATTTGAATGTAATGGAGACAAGGTTGTTGGAGATGATTATGGAAGTGCTTTAATTCAAAATTCTCAGCCATCACATGGTCTAAAAGTTGGAGAGAATATGCCATCTATTCACACTATAAATAGGAGGCAAGGTGAAGAAGAGAAGAAACACACTTGAAAGCAAAAATTGAAGATTGTTGTCTTGCTATTCTCTTCTCATATTTTTGTTCATACTTTGTGTAGCTAAGGTGCTCCATTTTTTCTGTTGTCCAGCTACACTATACACACATTATTGGGTTGGATTTGTATGATTGATTAGCCGAATTTATAAGGCTACATCAATAGGTGGTAGAGGTGTTGTAATCAAGAGTTGCATAGAGGTGATTATCCAAGTCATGAATAGGGTTGGTGTATAACCCAATTATCTAGCTTGTCTCTTGTTGTAAGGTGTTCAATTGATAGTGAAATCCAAGGAAGGGTGTTCTTTGGGACTGGAGTAGGTCACATTGACCGAACCAGGATAAATTCTCAGTGTTTTTCTCTTGTTTCTTTATTTCTGTTTTATGTCTGTTTTTGACTGTAGTTTTCACACAACTTCTCACAATTTGAAAAAATAGCTAAACATTTTTACAATTCTTGATTTTTGGTGGAGTTATACTTCAGACTGTTAGCTTTCATTTGCAACAAGAATCACTTGATTTGAGCAAGGGAAAGTTAGTCTTTCAGTCTTTGCAAGATAACTGCTCCAATCTGGCAGAAATCTGACCAGTTTTGAGAAAACTTAAATTATGTATTTTTCAAGAATTGTTTAAGGTCAGGGCCTTTTGGAAACTTCATCTACACATCCTAAGGAGTGTTGTAATATAAAGATCAACCTTTTTGGTTGGGTATTCAAAGACAAACACGTTTTGCAAAATCAGCAACATTCTATCCAATTTTGTCCAGATTGACCATCTCAATCTTTTTATTTGTTTGAAGTGCCAAACGATCTTATTTTTGTCTGATTTTTGAATAGAGTCTTGTTAACTCATTTAAGGTAAATTCTGGAAAGTTTCATAATTTTTGGAGTTGTGTACAATTATTTGTGAATTTTTGAAAAACGGGTTCTGAATCTGAGGTGGTGTCAGATTCTGTTTTCAAAGGGGATTTTAACAAAGAGTTGTAGTGTAATTTCCGCTAAGCACTATTTACCCTCCCTCTAGTGGTGTTTATTGCAGGTGCACGGTCTAACATTTGGTATCAGAGCCAGACCAACACCACTCAAAAGAAGCAAGATTTAACACCATACGAACAATACAAGGCCAAGAAACAACGATTCATTATATACTGCTTGTCTCAAATCCAAGGTACATACTATGGCTATTGTTTCTCACAAAGGTGAGTTGGAAGGTATGTCTACACAACGCCCTCCTCTTTTTTATGGCAATAATTTTGTTCATTGGAAACTAAGAATGAGGCTATTCTTAATGGCTATAGACATCGATTTATGGTCTATAGTTGAAGATGGGCCGTACATTCCAACGAAAGTTATACAAGTTAGTGGAGTAACTCAAGAGGTTGAAAAATATAAAAGTGAATGGTCATCGGATGATAAAAAGAAAATATCCATGAATGCTAAAGCTATGCAATTACTTTTAAATGGACTTACAACTTCTGAAGTAGGATATGTGTCAAATTGCACAAGCGCACACAACATGTGGAAATCACTTGTATTAAAGCGTGAAGGTACTAGTGGTGTTAAAGAGTCAAAAATAAACATGCTTATGACTGAATTAGAGACTTTCAAAATGTTGCCAAACGAATCCATAACATCTATGGATTTGAGGATTACTAATATTTTCAATGCCCTTGAAGCTTTAGGGAAGTCATTTTCAAACAGCGAAAAGGTTCAAAAGGTGTTACGAAGCCTCCCTGCTGAATGGTATCCAAAGGTGACTGCAATTGAGGAGACAAAGTCAATCACTAAGATGGATGAATTGATCGGGTCTCTTAAAGTTTACGAGGTTAAATTAAACCAACAAAAGTCTGAATCATCTAAGTCATCCGGTAAGTCAATAGCTTTCAAAACAACCGAAACACATGCTAGTAGCGATGATAGTAATAGTGATACTGAATTAGACGATGACTTGATATTGATAGCTAGAAAACTAAGAAAATTTTTCAAACGTCCAAATAGGAATAGACAACGTGATTCTTCTTCTTCTTCTTCTCAACCTAGGAAGAATAACACAAACAAATGGTATAATAAAGAATTAAAGTGTTATGAATGCGGTCAAAAAGGACATATTTCATACGACTGTCCCACGAAGAAAAATAATAATAACAACAACAATAATAAACAAGCCAAGGACAAGGAGGCTCAAACGACAAAGACAAAGGAGTCTAAGGCAAGAAAAGGGAAACGAGCAATGAAGGTGAGCACATGGAGCGACTCATCCGACTCAGAATCCGAAACTGAGGAAGCTCAAGTCTGCTTCGTATCCAACGAGGTATGTTCTTCTTCTGATAGTGATTCTGATAGTGACATGACATTTGATGAAATGTATGAAGAATTCTTAAGTATGCATGCTCACTGTAAGAGGCTCTCTAAAGAAAAGAAGAAACTAGTTGAAGAAAATGACAAGTTGAAGACGTCCAACTTGGAATTTTCCGATCAACTAGAATCTCTTAAACAAGAGTCTACTAATACTCTTGATTCTTTAGAGAATAAAATTGAATCATATAGGAAAGATGAACATAAGATAAAAATGGAAAATAAGATGTTAAAATCTAAGATAGAAAGTTGTGAACATGAAATAACACAACTTAAGTCGTCTAAACTTAACTTAGAAAAAATGTTAGAACAATTTAAATCGGGTGCAAATATGTTAGATACACTTATCTCATCACAAAAGTATGGTAATGATAAAACCGGCTTAGGCTATAAAGAAGAAAATGAAAAAGTAAATAAAAAGACTAAGTTTGTTTCATCTAGTACAAAGTTGCCATATAATACAACAAAATCAACTTTGCCTGCTTCTACACCTTCGTCTACTTATTTCAAGGCAAAAATACAACACACACCCACCAATATACACACGCATAAACATACATCTAGGCCTAACTTTGTATCTAGACAACCTAGAAATTATGTCTACTTGTATACAAATGCAATTAGACCGAATAAAATGCATACAACTTATTATGAATCTAAGTATAGACAACACTCATATAAATCTTTTAGAAATACATATGAACACACTTATATAGCGCCATATAAGAAACAAAGTCACATGCCTTATACAATTCGACCATCCTATAATAATTATCAACCATGGCACAATATGTATAACAATGCATCTTCACTTATGTGGAATAATCATGTATATGCTAATTCTTCTTATTTTCCAAATTATAACAATGCTAAAAATGTGCCTAGAAGGTATATTCAAGTTTGGATACCTAAGGGATATCTAAACAAGAATAATGCCCCTAACATTCAAGGACCCAAATAAAGGGTACCTAAAACTTTGTCTCCATTGTAGGAAAAACGCAAGGAATGCAAGAAGGAGGCAAAGTCAAAGAATCTGAAAACCAAATGGTTTTTTGATAGTGGATGTTCGAGGCATATGACGGGGAACCCCAAACTATTCATCGAATTGGAACATATCAAGAATGGAGGAAAAGTAACATTCGGTGACAACAACAAAGGACAAGTTGTTGGAAAAGGAACAATTGGGGATCCTAACACATTTCAAATACGAAATGTGTTATTAGTAAGCAATCTATCTTATAATTTACTTAGTATTTCTCAACTTATAGATTGTGGTTATAATGTTTCCTTTCTTCCCAATTCTTGTGATATAATAAATGAAAAAGGAGAAACGGTTTTAAAAGGAAATAGAGATGGAAATATTTATACTCTTACCTTAGATAACATATTAGATGCTAAGGTTAAGTGTCTAATATCACATGACTTAGATGTAAATTTATGGCATAGAAGATTAGGCCATATAGGAATTTCAACTATTAAGAAATTGTCTAAGAAGAATTTAATTAGAGGAATGCCTAAGTCAGACTTGGATAATTTTCAAATGTGTGAAACATGTATTAAGGGAAAACACATTAAAGAAACCTTAAAACCGAAACATGAAGTGAGTACTAATCATGTACTAGAATTGCTTCACTTAGACTTATTTGGTCCAAGTAGGACAAGAAGTCTAGGTGGACACTACTATGTGTGTGTCATAGTAGATTATTACTCACGCTACACATGGACGTTGTTCTTAACACACAAAGACGATGCTCCATTAGCAATCGAAACCCTTATTAAGCAACTTGAAAACATTTATGAAGAAAATGTTAAAAGAATTAGAAGCGATAGAGGTGGAGAATTTAAAAACAAAGACGTAATCAAATTTTGCGAACTATATGGAATCAAACATGAATTCTCACCACCTAGAACACCACAACTCAATGGAGTTGTTGAACGTAAAAATAGAACGATTCAAGAAGTTGCTAGGACAATGTTGTGTGAAAATAAATTACCTAAATATTTATGGGCTAAAGCTGTTAGTTGTGCATGCTATATTATAAATAGGCTCACTAAAGAAATTAAATAAAACGCCTTATGAATTTCTAAACAATAGACAACCTAAGATAGATTATCTTAAAGTATTTGGATGTAAATGTTTTGTGCTGAACACTAAGGATAATCTAGACAAATTTGAACAAAAGTCTATTGAATGCATATTTGTTGGGTATTCAACTAACTCAAGCGCATATAGATGTTATAATCCTGCATCTAGAAAAATAATTGAATCCATACATGTGAAATTCAATAAAAATGCATGCTTTGAAGTTAGCGATAAACATCAACATAAACAAGAAACAAATGTTGAAAATATGTTTGATGATGATGTATTACTTGAGCCTGTACTTGATCATCTAGAACCAACTCCCCCTGAACAAGACATACATGAACCCTTAGATGAAATAAATCAAGAGACTCTGCAATTGGAAGATACAACTAATGATCCAATTACATCTGATAACGTTCACACTAATGAAACATTTGAACAAGATGAGGGTGAACTTAGTCAATCTAGGAATTGGTGGCATCCTAGAGAACTAATCATTGGGGATCCAAGTGTTGGGGTTAGAACACGTAGAAATATAAGTCAACTTGAATAGCTTAATCTCACAATTAGAACCTAAGAACGTAAAGGAATCCTTAGGAGACATATCATGGATAGATGCTATGCATGAGGAATTAAATCAATTCACAAGGAACAACGTGTGGGACTTAGTACCTAAACCTGAAGACAAGTCTATCATAGGAACTAAATGGGTCTTTAGGAATAAAATGGATGAACAAGGAAATATTACAAGGAATAAGGCTAGACTAGTCGCACAAGGTTATAATCAACAAGAAGGAATAGATTATGAAGAAACCTTTGCACCCGTTGCACGACTAGAAGCAATTAGATTGTTACTTGCGATTGCAAGTATAAGCAAAATTAAGCTCTTCCAAATGGATGTCAAGAGTGCATTCTTGAATGGATACATCCAAGAAGAAGTGTTTGTCAAACAACCTCCTGGATTCGAAGATCCAAAGAATCCGAACCATGTTTATAAGCTTAAGAAAGCTCTATATGGTTTAAAACAAGCTCCAAGAGCTTGGTATGATAGATTTGCAAACTTTCTTATTGCAAATAATTATCAAAGGGGGACCATCGACAACACATTATTCCTAAGAAGAAAAGGTAATGATTTATTAATAGTTCAAATATACGTAGATGATATAATCTTTGGTTCAACCAGCCCTACTTTGGTAAAAGACTTCGAAGAATGCATGAAGTCAGAGTTTGAAATGTCAATGGTAGGAGAGTTGAATTATTTCTTAGGACTTCAAATCAAACAAACCTCTCAAGGAATTCACATTAGCCAACTTAAGTATGTCAATGATATGATTAAGAAGTTTGGCTTTGAAGAGTTGAAACCTACAACTATCCCTATGAGTGTTAGTACCAAACTTGATAAGGATGAAAATGGTAAACATTTTGATGACACACTTTATAGGTCTATGATTGGCTCATTGTTATACTTAACTGCATCAAGACCTGATATTATGTTTAGTGTGTGTATGTGTGCTAGGTTTCAATCTTGTCCTAAGGTATCACATTACAATACAGTGAAAAAGATCTTTAGATATCTTAAGCATACACCTCACTTAAGACTGTGGTATGATAGAAACGCTAAGTTGGAATTACACGCATATAGTGATGCTGATTATGGTGGTTGCAGGCTAGATAGAAAATCCACTAGCGGTACATGTCAATTGATAGGAACCAATTTGATCTCTTGGTTTTCTAAAAAGCAAGCTAGTGCAGCTCTTTCTACCACTGAAGCCGAGTATATTGCTTTCAGTTTATGTACTACCCAAATACTTTGGCTTAAACAGCAACTTAGTGATTTTGGCATTAAAATGAATAAGATTCCAATTTTCTGCGATAGCACAAGTGCAATCAATCTTTCACGGAATTTGGTGCTTCATTCTAAGGCCAAACACATTGAGGTGCGATACCACTTTCTTCGCGATCATGTTCAAAATGAGGACATAGTGATAAACCATATAAGAACTGATCACCAAATCGCTGACATCTTCACCAAACCCCTTAATCAAGCCACTTTTGAAAACTTACGAGCCAAATTAGGAATGATGACTTACGATACCATTGTATAGTTCTATCTTTTGCATGATTTGCAAAATAAAGGGGGAGATAGAATAAGAACATGATTTTTAGTTGGTAAGTCATGATGAATCATATGCTAAGTTTTTATTGGTATAAATTTTGGAGCATAGGTTAAGGGGGAGAGTATGAGTTGAGGGGGAGCGGCATACTATTTAAAAATTGAAAACATAGTTCAAAACATTTGGTTAATTTTGGTTAAAGATTTGGTTAAACTTTTGGTTATAAGTCGTGACATTAAAATCATGTTAGGTTATTTTGAAAATCATCCAAAAGGGGGAGAATGTTGAGAAATATGTTTGGATAATTTTTAAAATCATGATTTTAAGTGATGAATACTTAAAAATGTCACACATGGTGTTATATGTGATTAAAAGTTGAATAAGTTGAACAAGTTGACATCGATCTCTCAGGTTGTTGCACATCGATCGATCTATGTGCATAGATCTCTCACATCGATCGATCTATGTAAGGCAGAAAAGTTTAAGACCTTTCTGTAAGACATCGATCTCTAAACCTGAGACACATCGATCGATCAATGTACATCAAAACTCTCACTTCGATCGATCGATGTAGGTCAGAGACAAAACCTGAACCTTTATGTGAGACATCGATCTATGAAGCTGAGGCACTTCGATCGATCGATGTCTAGAGTTTTTAGAAATAATTTTCTAAAATGTGATAAAATGGTTGTTTTAATTTGTACATGATTTATACATGCTCATTATGTGCTTATTATGTGTTTTTGGTGATTATTATTGTCTTGTGACTAACGTGCCTTGGAAGTTTCTACAACTTACCAAAAAGGACAAAATTGGTATTTTAAGTTTTGTAGGAACATCATATGGTGAAAAATATTTCAAGTGCATATTATTATATTGGTTATCATGACAAAGGTGGTATTGTGATTATTTCTGACCATCGGGGGCATTTCAGAAGTTTTCTCACATCAGGGGTATTTTGGTCATTTTACCCCCAAGGGTATTTTTGGTATTTTCACTCAAGGAATCTCTTGAGCATATTATTATCTTCATTCTGGATCTGTGTTACTATTATTTTGAAGATTATATGGTGATCTTATATCTTATTCTCTCAACCAATGATATTATTGACTATAGCAGGATATGTGACGATTTGAGATGTCACATTCTATTTTTTCTTGAAGACCCTCTTATATATGTTATAAGAGGATATTAATCATCATCTTTTAGAGATTACAAGGTGTCCTTGGTGCAAGATTCATCACAATATGTAAAGGAGAAGAAAGTAGGAATTTTGGTGTTATATGTTGACATAATCTTGTCAACACTTATTCATTATTTTTTATTCACAAAATTTTGAGTTGGTATACATACATACGACATCAAAAACGTCCATAAACAGGTGGAGAAGGTGGTGTACTCATTTTATGACTTTTGGACAAGTGAAAAATTCAAAAACAAGCTAGTTGGCAAAAGTTGCCAACTTGAAATTTCAAATTTGAATGTAATGGAGACAAGGTTGTTGGAGATGATTATGGAGGTGCTTTAATTCAAAATTCTCAGCCATCACATGGTCTAAAAGTTGGAGAGAATATGTCATCTATTCACACTATAAATAGGAGGCAAGGTGAAGAAGAGAAGAAACACACTTGAAAGCAAAAATTGAAGATTGTTGTCTTGCTATTCTCTTCTCATATTTTTGTTCATACTTTGTGTAGCTAAGGTGCTCCATTTTTTCTGTTGTCCAGCTACACTATACACACATTATTTGGTTGGATTTGTATGATTGATTAGCCGAATTTATAAGGCTACATCAATAGGTGGTAGAGGTGTTGTAATCAAGAGTTGCATAGAGGTGATTATCCAAGTCATGAATAGCGTTGGTGTATAACCCAATTATCTAGCTTGTCTCTTGTTGTAAGGTGTTCAATTGATAGTGAAATCCAAGGAAGGGTGTTCTTTGGGACTGGAGTAGGTCACATTGACCGAACCAGGATAAATTCTCAATGTTTTTCTCTTGTTTCTTTATTTCTGTTTTATGTCTGTTTTTGACTGTAGTTTTCACACAACTTCTCACAATTTGAAAAAATAGCTAAACATTTTTACAATTCGTGATTTTTGGCGGAGTTATACTTCAGACTGTTAGCTTTCATTTGCAACAAGAATCACTTGATTTGAGCAAGGGAAAGTTAGTCTTTCAGTCTTTGCAAGATAACTGCTCCAATCTGGAAGAAATCTGACCAGTTTTGAGAAAACTTAAATTATGTATTTTTCAAGAATTGTTTAAGGTCAGGGCCTTTTGGAAACTTCATCTACACATCCTAAGGAGTGTTGTGATATAAAGATCAACCTTTTTGGAGTTGTGTACAATTATTTGTGAATTTTCGAAAAACGGGTTCTGAATCTGAGGTGGTTTCAGATTCTGTTTTCAAAGGGGATTTTAACAAAGAGTTGTAGTGTAATTTCCGCTAACCACTATTTACCCTCCCTCTAGTGGTGTTTATTGCAGGTACACGGTCCAGCAGAGCCATGCTAAACGAATTTGAGCTACATAAATACTTTTGGGCTGAAGTGGTCAATATCGCTTGCCATGTGATAAATAGAGTTTACTTGAGACCATCTCTCAAAAGACTCCTTATGAGCTTTGGAAAGGAAGAGTACCCAACATTGGATACTTCAAGGTATTTGGTTGTAAGTGCTTGCTACTTAACATAAATGATAACTTGGATAAACTCGATTTCAAAGATGATGAAGGAATCTCAATGGGATATGCTCAACAATAACAAGACATTTAGAGTGTACAGTAAAAGAAATATGAAAGTTGAAGAGTCAATTCATTTTAAGTTTAGTGAATTTCTTGATAGTGAACCTAGTCTAAATTATGATGAAGAAAGTGAGGGAGTTGAAGTAAGTCCTATAGGAAACCTTGAAAATCCAAAAGGAGACGTACTTGCGGATCTTACAATTGACCCACTTGAAAATGGACCTAAGATAGAAGAAAGAAAGAAGTGAAAGGTGATACTTCAAATTTATCAAAATCATATAAATATAAGAAAGACCACCCAAAAGAGTTGATATTAGGAGAAACAAGTCAAGGCATATAGACAAGGAGAAAATTTCTTGGAAATGCCTTTATTTCACAAGTTGAGCTTAAAAGTATAGAAAAGGCAATAATTGATGAAGATTGGATAATAGCTATGCAAGAAGAGCTAAATCAATTTGAAAGAAGTGATGTTTGAAAGTTAGTGGCTAAACTTAGTGATCATCCTATAATTTTACTAAATGGATATTTAGAAACAAAATGGATGAACAAGAAAATATAACTAGAAACAAAGCTAGGTTGGTAGCACAAGGATATAAACAAGAAGAAGGTATAGATTATGATGAAACTTTTGCTCCGGTAGCTAGATTAGAAGTCATTAGGATGCTACTAGCATATTCATGCTATAAGGATTTCAAGTTATATCAAATGGATGTGAAATCATCCTCCTTGAATGGAATAATTCAAGAAAAAGTATATGTAGCTCAGCCACCGGGTTTTGAAAATCATGATTACCCAAATTATGTATTCAAACTTAAAAAGGCTCTTTATGGACTTAAACAAGCTCCTAGAGCGTGGTATGAGAGATTAAGCAACTTCCTTCTTAAAAACGGTTTTTCAAGAGAAAAAAATGACACTACATTATTTATTAAAGAACAAGGAAATAATCAATTACTTGTTCAAATATATGTTGATGATATTATATTTGGTGCTACTAATGATTCTCATTGTAAGCATTTTGCCAAGTTAATGGAAGGTGAATTTGAGATGAGCATGATGGGTGAACTCAAAACTTTCTTGAACTTCAAATCAAGCAAACCATAGAGGGAGTATACATATCTCAAACAAAGTATACCAAGGATCTTCTCAACAAATACAAGTTTGAAGACGGAAGGAGCGTAAGCACACCAATGAGCACAAGTATAAAGCTTGGTAAAGATGAAAAAGAAAAGCCGGTTGAGGTAATTAAATATAGATGTATGATTGATAGTTTACTTTATTTAACGGCTAGTAGACCGGATATTTTACATGTTGTGTGCTTATGTGCTAGATTTCAAAGTATGCCTAAGGAATCACATCTAGTTGTCCTAAAACGTATTTTTAGGTATTTAAAAGGTACATTGAACTGTGGGCTATTTTTTTTCCCAAAAATGGATGTTTTGACTTAAGAGGGTTATAATGACTCCGACTATGCCGGAAATCTATTTGATAGGAAAAGCACCTTTGGAACATGTCAATTCCTTAGAGATTGCTTCGTTTCTTGGTTCTCCAAAAACCAAAATAATGTGTCATTTTCAACAGCAGAATCTGAATATGTGTTGGCCGCCTCATGTTGTGCCAACTACTTTGGATGATAAACACCTTGAATGATTATAATGTCAAGTTTGATAAAGTACCTATCTTATTTGACAATACCTCAGCTATAAGTATAGCTCAAAATCCTGTCCATTATAGTAGAACCAAGCATATTGAAGTGAGACATCACTTTTTATAAGGGATTGTGCTAAAAAAAGATTGGTGTGTGTTGAATTTGTTCCAACAAATGACAAACTAACTGACATTTTTACATCCTTTCCCACTGAGATATTTGAATCAATTGGAACAAGATTAGGAGTGATAAACAATGCTTGAAAGGTCAAAATTACAAAAAATCAAAAAATAGCATACATCATCGATCGAGGTAGCTGTTTGAGAGACTGAAGTATACATCAGTCTCTCACATCGATCGATCGATGTGGACATCAACATCTAACATCAATCGACCGATGTCAGCGGGTGCAGGACCTATAAAAGATGCAAAATAGAAAATTTCTTCATCCCAACTCTTCCTCACCCGGAACCCTACCTCCCAAAATCGCTCTCTACAAAAATTGAATACTCTCTTCCAAATTATTGCAAAACAATTCAATTTCTCTTCAACCCACTTAAATTCTACTTCACCTTCTTTTTCTTCCTCAAATTTCTTTAGTTTTTCTAGCACCCAAAAAAAACTATACTTCTTCGAAATGTCTCCAAGAAGCAAAAACACCTTCAAGAGGCCAAGATCCTATCATGAAGAAGAAGAAGGGTCACAAAAACCTCTTCAACAAGTACCTACTACTCAAGAACTAAGGGGCATAAGAAAAAGGGGGGAAGCTTCAAAGAAGAAAATGGACTTCTCCAAAGCAAATCTCTTAACTGAGGTTCGTGAGAGGCTAACTATCAAGAATTTTCCATGGCTCAAGTCCGGCGAGTATGAAAAAGACTTGGAAGAACCTAAGTCCCTAGGTAACTTTCACTACATCTTATCTAGGGCACAAGAATTATTTGGTAAGTGGGAAGCTACCAAAAAAGGTCTACAATTCCTTTAAAGTTGCTTAAAATCAAGATATTTTGAGTAATGATGAACTGAGTCCTATCATAAATTGGTTTGAATGACCAACAGTGGAGCCCAATTCGGGATGATTTGGAAATGGATTATATGCGTATCCATTACACTAGAATGTTTTATGCTGACCAAAGGGTAGAATACTTAAATGGACTTCCCTTCTCTTTGATTTGGTCATTGATGGTTAGATTATTGAGTTGAATGTGAAAAAGATTAATGAACTTCTCGGGGTCCCTGATGAAGGATTGGACGAATTTGATGTTTAGAAATGGGATACCTATCAGTATAAGGTGACTGAGGAAGAAGTTAAAACCTTTCTTGGATTTTATCCCACCAAGAACACCAACGATATACCCTTGGTATATTGTGTGTTACTTGCCATTGTCACTTTTTGTGTCAATGGTAAGTCAACTAAACTCCCTAGTAATCTAGATTTTTACATTGCCTATCGTATTGCCAATAGAGAGCCACTAAACTTTGGAGAAATATTCTTTGTCAATGTGTTGGAGGCTGTCACAAAGAAAAGCAAAGCTCTTCCTTATAGCAATCTCATTTATCGATGCTCAAGAAATCAAATTTGGTTTCGGATGCTGTGGAAGAAGACAAAATCACTAATAAGGATTACTACACCAAAGCCAACATTCAACAAATTTACAAATCTCGAAAGAAAGCCCAACGTGGCAAAATTCCTCAAACTGAGCTTGAAGAGGGTGATGAGATTGAAGTTCTTGTCCAAGAAACCACCCCTACACACCCTTCCGTACCCCAACCTCAACCAGTCCTACCTCACGCATTGATAAAGGAAAAGCACCGATGGAGGAGGATTCCAGTTCTGAATACCGATTTGATGCTGAGGTGGATATTAAAGAGCTGAATAGAACCATCAACCAATGGGGAGAAAACAGAGAGAGGAGAAAATTCACACAGATGCTCTTGAGGTTGAAGTAGCCAACCTAAAAAACCGGGGTAACCACACTAGCAACATAGCTCAACACCCAGAAATCCAAATATCAAAAGCTGAATTCCAAGATTAAGGCGGTTGCCTCTGGCTATGTTTCTCATCCGAAAAAGAGTAATTAAAATCCCTTCCCGATGCATTCCTATTAGCTATTTAGGCTATTCTTGTTTGTGTTTTTATGTATTGAACTTATTCTGATCATCGTTAATGATTATTTTGATATTTTCAAAAAGGGAGAGAAATTGGTGTTTATATTGCTTATGTTGAGTTTTGTGGCATGCTCTTGTTTTGTTTAAGTATACTTGCTTTCTTGCTTGTTTGTTTATTTGGCATGCTTGACTTTGTATTTATGCTTGGTGCTTATGTTACTTATGTTGTGTTTTGCGGCATGCTCATATTGTGTTTGGGTATAATTGCTTACTTGCTTGTTGATTTGGCATGCTTGACTTGGTATGTATGGTTGCTTGATATGCAACGCTTGGTAGGTTTTATATGGAAATGAAAATTTGGCATGCTTGGCATATATGTTGGATACTTAGCATAAATGTTGGAAGGATATGCCATGATACTTAAAAATTTGATGCATGCTTGTGTTAAGGGAGAGTTTAATGCGTGTAATGTCTATTGGGTTTAGGATGCTTATATATTGAGGGGGAGTTGTTGGAGTCTTTGAACTAATCTAGAGTATGGTTTTCATGTTCATATATTAAGGGAAAGTTGTTGTTTAAGAAATCTTGAGTATGTTTCATACATTGAGGGGGAGAGACAAATTTCCAAGTTTTGAGACCTTTAGCTAGTTTAAATATAGTCTTTTCAAACAAAAAACATCATTTAAAAAGCTTTGGTTTTAAAATCATCAAAAAGACAAAGATTGTTGGAATATGAATTGTTTTGATGAAATTAAAAGATGTTGTAAAAGAGTTAGAAAGGTATTTCATACTTTGGAATTAAAACAAAATGAGAAAAAACACACTGTGAGACGCAGATCTCTCATATGGATCGATCGATGTATACATCAGTCTCTCAAGAAGAGACATCGATCGATCTATGTTGGAAATGAACAAAGTTGGAACCTTACTGTCCAACATCGATCTCTCAATTTGGGACAATCGATCGATCAATGTGACATCTGTTTCTAAAGTTAGAGACATCGATCGATCGATGTTGTTAAGGTTCAAAGTTAAAACCTTTATGGAAGACCGATCTCTCAATGTTTGAGACATCGATCGATGTATACATCAGTCTCTCAGAAGAGACATCATTCGATTGATGTATGTAAGGAATAAAACTGAAACCTTACTGGAAACATCGATCTCTCAGCAATGAGACATCGATCGATCATGTGCACATCAGTCTCTCAAAGAAGAGACATTGATCAATCGATGTATGAAAGATGTAAAACTGGAACCTTACCGGAACAAATTGACCTCTCAACACAGCGACATCGATCGATCGATGTCATCCAGGTTTCAAAATTTTATGACCGTTGGAACAAAATGCAAGAGAGATTTAAAGTGTTTTCTCTCTCCAATCTTGCTCAAATTTCTTGTGGACGTTTCCCTGACATTATCATGCTTCCTTGACTATTGTATCCATGTCTAAGATTTTATAGGGTGACTGTGGAGGATCAAATCAAACCATAGGATGGCTAAAGACTATTTGGACATTATCAAGACTTATGATTGAGTTGAAGACTTAAGGGAGTCTCTAAAAACGTGGCTCACACCCTCTATAAATTGAAGAAGCTCAGATGAGGGTCTCATACACTTTCATCCTCTTCAAACTTCATTCTTTATTGTTGTAAAAAAAATTCTCATTTGTGGAAAAGTGCTTAAATCATGTTAAGCTCTTGTTGCTTGTTCTTCATTGTTGTAAATTATGAGAGTGTAAGTCTAACACAAGAGAAATCATACATATTTGATCTCTTACTTGTGTTTAGACTAGCTAGAAAGTGTAAACCCTCACCACTTCCCAAAACTTATTGTGTGACAGTTCTTTGATAGCACTTTGTTGAAGTTATAAGGAAGCAAGGACTTGTTCTTTCTTATAGCTGGTGTTGTTGTTGCACAAAGTTGTTTAGTGCAAGAAGTTGTTGTTGTTATTTACACGAAGTTGTTAGTGTAAGTATTGTTGATATTGTTCTTATTAAGAGTAATAAGAAGAGTTGCTGTTGAAAATCCACTTTGGAAACAAAGAAGTAGTGGAGTAGAATCATTCAAGATTCAAACCACTCTATATCGTGTGTATTCATTCATTATCTCTCAACTCGTTCTTTATTTATTTGATAAGCATTTGAGTTGGAGTGAGTCAAAAACGAAAAAATTCCACAAAACCGTCCAACACTCTATTCACCCCCCTTTAGAGTGATTGTCACGAACCTTACACTTAGGTATGACTGCAGGGAGTAAACCCGCATGCCGCGTCACCTTGTTCTTCATCTAACCCTAATTTGTTTCTCAAAAGCCTCATATCTGTTCACTATCCAAATCTAAAGTTATTCTCTGTCAAATTGGAAATATGTATCAACTTCTTTAGTACGATTTTATCGAGGTGGCATTGGTAGTGGTGGCAAGTTTGAGGGAGGTGATGGCGGTGGTGGCGGAGATTTAAGGACAATTGGAGGTTAAGGGGTGCAGGTAGGTAATTAAGTTGGAGTGATTATGCAGGTGGAAGTTAATTTGTGATGTTCTGGCTAAGACAGTAGATTTGGTGGTGGAGGGTAGAGCAGGATGAAAATGGAGAGAGAAAGTAATGATGATGGAGATGTAGTAAAGAATGAGGAATTAGAACTAAAGGAGGAGTTGACAGTGGTTTGGTGGCTTCATAAGAGTAGAAGGTGGAACATGATAGTGATGGAAGAAAAGAGAAGGTGATGTGGAGGAGGAAGATTGTTGAAAGTTGTGAATATGACGTGTAATTATGGATATGAATTGCAAATACAGTAGTTATGGATACTAATAGCAATGGCTCTCAAAATTATGGATTATAGCATGTAATTAATTCTTGTTTTAACGACAGCTTCTAATCAATCTTGGCGATCACTTGATAAGAGGACCCGATCACCGGTTCAACCAGTGGTCATTGATTGGGAGTGGTGATATATATGTATGTAGAAATGAACAAAGAATGTTTAAAGCCATAACTAAACTTGGAAAACCAAAACCAAAACCTTTTTCAAAGCAAAACTGTGTCAAATCGTAACATAAACTTTAGCATCTAGGTTTAGGTATGATTTATGATTCTCAAACATAAAACAAAATCCTGACTTTGGTTTGTCTAAAACCAAAAACCGACTGATGAAACCATGATTTTAAACTGCCAAAAAACCATGGTATAAACCTTGGTTTTTCTTAATATAATTTTATTTTTATATGTTGAATAGTTTTTCATTAATTGTTTTTGGTGATTATGGACCGCGGAATAAACCGTAGGTTTCTTAACTCTAATAAACTAAATTTTTAAACTATTAAGTCATCGAAGTTAAGCTTAAGTCTTTTTCTTTTCTTTTCCTTTGTAATCGAATTTAATAATTCTTATTTTTACGAAATTAAAGAAGACAACTTGTTTTATAAATCCTGAGCTTGAATTTATAGCTTAAATAAATACAAATGAACAAGGGTATAGATTTATTTAGTCTTTAAAATAACATATAATTTTTCTTTACAAACATAAACCTAAATCTAAAATAGAAAAAGGATTTGAAAAACCGACTAGAACCAAAAACCAAAATCAAAATGGACGAGACAAAACAAAAATGAAAACTGGCCGAAACCAAAACCGCAGAAACCGGAGTATATAAGGTTTAGGTTAAGATTTATGATTCCTTCAAACCAAAGCTCATGGTTTGTAAAACGTGGTCAGGTCTATTAAATTAAATTATTTAATAAATTATTATTTTTTCAGTGCAATGAAATTAGTTGAACAAATAGTTTAATTGATTAATTAGATTGATAGGTTACAAATAATTTTTCTTCCTCTGAAATTCTCTAGAGGATCTCTCTCTTTTCACAAGAATTTCTCTATCCTTCATATGTCATACTATAGAGACCGAGGATATTTTTTATTCTCCTTAAATTCGTCCTGAAGTACATGCTAATTTCAATATGACTGATTCTGATCTGATTGTTGGTATTGAAGAAAACAAGTGTATTCTCCTCGGCCAGATTATTCAATTTCGGGACTTCCAACTTCGAACTGTAAAATTATCTTCTTCTGAAGTGTGGATGTGGCGTCTCGTTCCTGAACCCTAACATCGAGAAACAGTGTATCCGCCGTAGTCTATTAAGAGAACTACAAGGTGTCGATACAAATTTCTTGCACGTCAGCATGTGACGTAGAAATCAGTCGCGGAAACGTCATAATTAGAACTTTTAAATAAATACCCTTTCCAAGTAAGATACACCCCAAAATAGTAACAAATAACCCCAAAAGTCTCGGTCAACGTCATTAAGCAAAGTCTTCTAAGTCTATCGACATCCTCACACGACCTCGCTCCCTGTGTAAGCATGTCCTAACTTACCATACCTGCAAAACTGGTGAATGGTGGTGTGAGCCAAAATCAACGGGCTCAGTATGCAACCTATCTATACCCATTACGGAAACCATACATGCAGAGACAATTACAGATAACATTTACAAATCAACATACATGTCTCTAGTACTCAATTAAATTCACTTGAATATCTTTAACAGTTGACACATCGAGAATAGTCAAAAAGATAGGTAAATCCATCACTTCTATCTAGATTACCGTTGATGCATGCGCTTCTCAAATATGACATACACAACAAACAAATATCACATAAAAAGACAAGAACAATACATGCCAATGGAGTAAATAAACTGTGGAAAGTAAGTCCACTCCATATAATAATGCGCAACTTCATGATGCATGTCTTTCTCTACGTATCATACGCAACAAAAAACATGTCACACACGATGCATACATCTCTACCATGCAATGCATGATCCCGGGACCTAACTGAGTGCCTGAGGCCTTTATCCCCAGTACACCATCTGGATGCCTACGGTCTATATCCGCAAGTACATCATCTGGATGGCCCATGGCTTATACCACGGGTACATCATCTGGATGCCTGTGGCCTGTATCCACAGTACATCATACTCCGACATTCATGTCCATCTAAACATTGACCTGCCATGCAATGCACTTGCCATGAATGCAAATGCATAATCTCTCATAATCTGGTGGCATCCATACTCATACATATGCTCGCGCCCATACACGTGCATATATACGAGCATGTATACCCCCACCACATCCATATACATATGCAATATGCATTGAAATCATACAAATATACATACACCCAGTTCATATGTACATTACATATCTCACGTATACACACGCCTCGCATATACAGAAAATTCAATCACAGATATGCAACAAACAACACATTGATACATGGTAAATATAATAAGCACCAAATTAGACCACTTACCCTGACTCATGACAACATAACGAGCACAAATTAGACCACTTACCTGATCACAAGCCCTGTATATTGCTTATAACCGCCACGGCTCAGCCACCTCTTGCCGCAATAGCAATCAGTCTCTGCCATGTTTGTTCACGCTGCTGCTCAGTTCTTGGACCTAGCTTGTTTCTCTGCCAAACTGCTTTTGGCACTCCTCAAACAAGTTGGCGTCATCTCCAGAAATATTTTTCTAACATTTTACAATAAGCCCATGGACTATTTGTTTCCAATGCAAACATATGTTCTTTTCCAATGCCTCAAAATTATGGTAAGATCACATTCCAGTTCTGGCAATTAAGCCCACTTTTCCTCCAAAATCAATTACAACTCGGCCTTATACACTTATTATAGAAGGTTTCTAAACTCACACATTAATTAGTTCTATATTGCATAACACAATTACATGTTCATACCCTCAATTACTAACTTTACGATGTTGACATCCTCATATATATCTCAAATATAAAGGCAGCCTCACAAACCATTCAGCACACATAATCTTATATATATAGATATATAGTAAAAATATTATATATATATATATATATTATATTATATATATATGTATATGAATGTCCATATCATGTCCATATTAAGCGAAACATCCGGCTGCTCCTTCTGGCGGATCGCTGACATCACTTTAAGGCGATTAGCCGCCGCCGCCGGCGTTTTTTCCACTCGATCTCTGTCGCCCATCATCCGGCTGCTCCTTCTGGCATTTTCTGTTCCTTCGTCACCTGCCCCTTCATCGAAAGCCACCTTTTTTCCATCACTTAATTCAATGATGACTGCACCGCCGCCATCTTTCGCGGCGCTAGGTTTCCGGTGAATCATCATCATGCAACACCTCAATTTCGCCTTAAAACAATTTCGAGATACAACGGCATCCCTATGATATCATTTCTGGATTCCGAGATTGATTGCCCTTTGCTGCGCCATTCAGAGTATTAATTGGTAGGTACATTCTGGTATGGTCACCCTCCTTTGAAAGTTATACGTGAAGTTTTGAGAAGATAGGCTTTTCATCATGATCTGCGGATCACTCTTATCGATCAAACACATATCCTTTTTGAATTTTCATAATGAAGCTGACTACTTGCGCTTGTTTTTATCGACGATCATGGCATATTTTTGGCTGTCATATGCGTATAACAAAATGGACTGTTGATTTTGATCCCACCGCTGATGTCCCGATTGTCCCGGTATGGATTACGTTCCTAGGGCTTCTAATTCACCTTTCATCGTCGTGAAGCATTGTTTGAGATTGTACATCCAATCGGTTTCTCCCATAAAGCTGGATGTAGCTACAACCGTATGGACTGCGGCCGTCTGTCGCTAGAGTGTGTGTGTTGAGGTAGATGTTTGCCAAGAGTTGCCTCAGAAAATTTATTTGCCAGGCTAATAATAGATTTATCCTTGCAATCAGTGGTTTATGAAGATCTTCCACTATTTTGTACTTCATGTCGCCGACTAGGACATGCAACGGTCTATGTCCCACAAAAGCTTCGCCATCTTGTGCCACCTCCGCCGCCGCCGCCGCCGCCTCCACCACCTCGCCCGACAGCACAGCGGTGGACTCCAGTAAAGAAAACGCCGGTGGCAGATCCCCAACTGATATTCCTCTACCTTGTGGTTCCAACCCAGGATTCCAACTGGAACCCCCAGCTGCTAATCCTCCAACTTCTGATCATACCATGCCGCCTACAGGATTAATTTAGATCAATTGCGACTTGGGACATTCTTCAGATACTGACTTGCCATGCAAGATGATCAGACCATAGACTGCCAAATGTTTCCAGATGAAAGTAGTCTGGCGAATGCAGTTAAGTTAATCCCTCCAATCACCAATTGGGATTGTCCTTTGATATCTCGAGTTATATGAACCTGCTGAGGATGCCGAAGTTTTATACCTGTAGTTCTCGTTGGAAAATGGGGGAAACGCTGTGCCAGAAAAGATTTACCGCCTTTACCACCATCTACCATATTGACGCGTAGTGCTTCGCACGTCTCTCAGGGAAGTGACACTACTCTTTCTCAATGAATGCATTAATATGGAATAAAGAGGCATGCGTGCCTCTCTACCTAGGTTGCATCATTTGATACGCAAACATCATTTACATTTAGTTGCACTTATTGAACCAAAACATCATCCCTCACGTATTCATGGGTTTGGTCTGGACCTTGGTTTTTCACATTATTATTCTTCTCAGGCGGAACGTATTTGGTTTTTCTGGCGTGATTCAGAGTTTCATTTGCTTGCCACGCAAAATCAAGATCAAGTGGTTCATTTCACTTTGCTATTTCGTCCGCTTCAATTAACCTTTGTTTTATCAGTGGTATATGCCAAGCACACATCATCTTTACGTCGTTCTCTATGGCAATCATTATGTGACTTCTCTGGGGCTTCCACGTTACCGTGGATGGTAGGAGGGGATTTCAATACTTTTCGAACTCTTGATGATCATAATGGACGTTCACATCCCTCCCTTGTAGTATTACAAGATTTTAATGACTGTATTGAATCTTGCTCTCTTATGGCTCCGCAATTTCATGGGCCCAGATTTACTTGGATCGATGGTAGGGGTTTAGGACGTGTTCGTCGGAGGTTGGATTGGTTATTTATCAACTCTTCTTTTCAAGATGCGTTTGAGGACATGCAACTAACACATTTGCCGAGAGTTTCTTCGGATCACACGCCCTTTATTGTTCGTATGTCGATTACACACGGCTGGGGGCCGTCGCTCTTTTTGTTTTCTAGACTCATGGTTACTTCATCCGGATTTCCACACCTATATGCAGAATGCTTGGTCGTCTTATCCCACTACTGGAGGTATGTATGGCTTTTATTCAAAATTATTTTGTCTAAAGAAGGACATTCAGCGGTGGAATAAAGAAATCTTTGGCAATATCTTTACAAACCTTATGCAAGCCGAAGCTAATCTCACTAGTGCTGAGGGCATCTGGTATGCCGACCCCAATGAAGCGACTCGAGAGGCATATCACCGAGCCAAGGCTGAATATCTTCGTGCTTCCACATATGAGCTGTATTTCTGGAAACAAAAAGCGCGTGTTAGATGGCTAAAGGAAGGTGATGCCACACACGCTATTGTCACTCCATTGTCAAAGGGTGACGGTCACAATTACGCATACATCAAATCCGTACTTTCACTGGTGAACAATGCACCTCTCCCACGGACATCATGGCAGAAGCAGTTTCTTTCTGCACCTCTTTATTTGCTTGGGAGGCAACATACAATCATGATGCTATTCTTTTTCACATCCCTCGCCTGATCTCGGAGGAAGACAATGCCATGCTCACGCAGCTGCCAATGGAGGAAGAGGTAAAGGAGGCGGTGTGGCATCTAGACCCCCAGAGTGCAGCAGGACCAGATGGTTTCATTGGTAAGTTTTATCGCTCGTGTTGGGCAATTATTCATGCCAATGTGGTTAAGTTAGTGCATGAATCTTACCTTGGCGTTCCACAGCCTTCAGTGATGGCTAGTGCGTTAATCACTTTGATTCCAAAGACATCATCCCCACAAACATTTAGTGATTTTCGGCCTATCTGTCTCACAAATTTTCTGAGTAAAGTCTGTACGAGAATCATTGCCACCCGCTTGAATATATTGCTTCACAAATTAATATCTCTAGAACAGACAGGATTTATGCCCGGACAAGATATCTCCATGCAAGTTTTATTGGCATAGGAGATGGTTCACATGCTTGATAAGGGTGGTTCTCAATTATGTTTGAAACTGGACATGATGAAGGCTTTTGACAGAGTAAGATGGGAGTATCTGGAATTGCTGCTAAGGCATTTTGGCTTCTCAAATTTTTTTCATTCGGATCATACTTAATCATTTACGCGCCACTACCTTAGCAGTTTTGATAATGGCCAACCCTCTGTGTCATTTCGGCCTTACAGAGGTGTCAAACAAGGTGACCCGTTATCCCCTTTGCTCTTTATTCTTTCTTCTGAGGGTTTCAGCATAGGCTTGAAATCATTGGTTGCCTCTGGCGAATTGCAACCTTTTCGTTTAGGCAGGGTTCCTTTTGCTATCACACATTTGGCTTATGCAGACGACCTCCTTGTGTTTTTGCGTGACACAACGAAATTTACGACGGTTTCATTCATTCTTAACTTTGCATGAAACTGCCTGTGGTCAGAAGGTAAACTTTTAGAAGAGCAGTTTTATTCCATCTGCCAGCACATCGAATCATCAGCGGCGAATATTTGAGACCATATTAAGCATGCGGTGTACTGGTTTACCATTTCGATACCTTGGTTCCTCTTTGCATAAGGGCATCAATCGTTCTAGATATTGTACCTCCCTACTACAGCATATTGATGACCGACTACATGGATGACATTCTCGGTTACTTTCTTCAGCAGGTCGACTTGTTTTACTTCGTTCTGTGATTTTGGCTCTTCCATTACATGTTCTTGCAGCTGGAGGTTTGCCAAAGTCAGTGATCAAAATCATAGAAAGGAAAATGGCAGCGTTTATTGGGGACATCGACATCATTGGGTTGCATGGTCTACTATTACTAAGCCTACTGAGGAAGGTGGTTTGGGGCTTCGTGATCTCAGTATGTTACAACAGGCTTATCATTGTCGCATTTGGTGGTCATATCAGCAGCATGATACACTTTGGAGTAAATATATGCATATAAAATACGAAAACCACAGGGATTATCTGCCTTGGCTACCGGATTCACCAGTTTGGAGGCTTATTTGTCGAATTCATGCTACCTGCCTTGCTCAGACTGAAGGCCAAGACTCACATCTCAGCTGGATACCCTCGGATTTGAGGGAATTTTCTATACGTTCTGCCTATGATATTTGCCGGACACCCCAATTAACACTGCTTTCTGCAAAATTCATTTGGTTCAAGCATCATTCGCCTGCCACTCAGCTATTATTATGGCGAATTTTTCATTCCGCTATGCCATTTGAGGACTACATTGGTAAGTACTCTACCTCTCGTCCAACACAATGTCCATTTTGTAAGCAAGCTTCAGTCACGGTGGACGACATATTTTCATCCTGTGCTGGCATTTGTCCCATATGGGATTTCTTTGCATCTGAGTTACATTTTCTGTCCCCCACATCACTGCATCTTCGTCAATATCTGTTTTCTTGGTGGTATCGTTCTACATTTTTGTCTCTCTTTGGGGTTTTAAAAATCGTTGTTTCGGCTATTATTGTGTTCAATATATGGCGCACCTATGCATCCCTAGTGTATGGTGAGACGAACTCATTTGCTACAACCTCCCTTCGTGCTTCCATCCATTATTGTTCTGGCTATTATTGTGTTCAATATATGGCGCACCTATGCATCCCTAGTGTATGGTGAGACGAACTCATTTGCTACGACCTCCCTTCGAGCTTGCATCCATTATGACATTGCGATGTGGAGTAAGACAATTCATGGCTCTAAGCTTGCGGCATGATCAACACCACAGCTTTCATGGATTCCCAATCTTCGGCCTCCATGACCGCAAGTGGTTCGTTGGCGATCTTCTCCTTCCGGTAGATTAAAGTTAAATATAGATGCGGCGGTTGGCAGACATTATGCAACAGGGGAGGCAATTTTGCGTGATCATGCTGGTTCCTGTGTGAGAGCGATTTCTTTTCGCTTACCTCCAAGTAAACCACTTATTGCAGAGATACATGCAGCGCTGTTTGGTTTGTTATATTTCCTCCCACTTTATCATTCTATTATTCTTGAATTGGATTGTGCTCAGATGCTATCACGCTTGACGCGACCACAGTCGGTTTTTGGGAACTATCATCTGCGGTTATTGCAGACATTAATTCATCTTCACCAGCTGGACTTCAATTATGTTATAGAGAGGCAAACATGGCTGCTCGCTACCTTGCTCAGCATGCAATGTTGGATCCTCAGACACAATACTACTCTCGCCACAATCTTCCGCCATTAGTTCGTGGCTCCATAACATTGGATCTCTCATCCGCAAACTTGCGCATCCCTTGAGCTTTCCCGGTCTTCCATATGGATTGGCATTCACTTCTTTCTTCTGCCTGTACCCTGGGGGGTGCAGGCAGACTCGGTATGATTTGCACTCAATTGGTAGTCATGTTTTCGTTATGCCTCGTATACCTGTTTAACTTAGCATTTTATTTCACATGTGCATGGACTGGAAAACCTATCATGGTGAACTATATATTCGATGCGTACGACGCAACCTTTGCTGCGAGGACCGCGCATCAACCCTCAGCGCTGGATATTTCATTGGGAGAACCTCCACGACTTTTTTTTGTCCATTAGACTTGTATTTTCTTCCAAAATGTACTGTAACGCATATTACCACTCTAATTATATAAATATGTACGCTTTTTCCTTCGCCAAGGTTTTATCCACAAGGGTGGTTTTACTTGGCAATGTTTTAATGCGGAATATCATATGATTTGGAGGCTGATAATCATCAACTTTTTGCTTTTGCTATACTCTAATGCAGACTCCTCTATGTAATAAGGTTTTCCTCCGCCATAAGTGAGGTCTTAAATATATATATATATATATGAGTTAGGAACCTTTTGCTCACACGCCTTTGACTGCCATATTAGGTAAAGATTACGCTCGTCTGCAACAACTACTGACTGCGATGGATATTACATTATTGTATGCACCTCACAAATGCAATTATACGGCCCATTATCTGGCACAGCATGGCCTTATGCGACAAACCACATGCGTCTTTACGCTGCCTTTGGAGCTCCCCCCAGTTGTCTGAGCCAGTTTGCGTCATGATGTCCATAATGCTTATGTCCATCTCCGACAACCTATTGCCACTTGTCTGCCTACATCTTCGTGATGTAGGCGGTTGGGTATGTTTCTGTGCGCTCACTGTTCTATCTTCTTGCTGCTTACATTTTTCCTTCATGACTTTCTTCTTTGCCTTGCTGAGATGCTGTTTCCTATATGGTTTTCGACAATTCCTTGATGATGACTTAGTCTACCGCTTATGCTTCAACTTGGTGGTGGAACATTTAGCTGGTCCCCTTAGTTCCTCCTGCATGCACATGCAGGCGGCTGGGTACGTTCTCTTTGCCCTGGCAACATACATTCTTCTTCTCTCAGTTATCTCACTAACATATGCATTTTATTCATGAGGATCACTGCGGAAACAAGGACTCAAGGCGTCACAACTGTCTCACTGATTCGACGAAGGCCCCATCGACTTTTATTTTGGTGGCAGCAGCTTCCTGTTCTACGACTCGATAATTTGCGATGTTTTATTTTGTGTCTTTTCTCCAAGAATATAAATATGTACGCTTTTTCCTTCGCCAAGGTTTTATCCACAAGGGTGGTTTTACTTGGCAAGGTTTTAATGCAGCTATCATATATGATTAAATAAAGATGCTCCTCAATGCATTATATTTCCATTTTTCGTTTGATATACAATTTTGTAATATGGTTTCCCTCCACCATAAGTGAGGCTTTTTCTTAATAATAAAATGCCTTTCATCAAAATATATATAAATGTATTTACATAGCTGCAGGTTTCTAGGACTTTTCTTATAACCGGTTTGCGCATATAAAATTATGGAGGCCTTCATCAATTTAAGGCTGCATCCGAGGCAGCCACCAACATGCACGCACCAACAAATTCAAATTGCATATATCCTTTCTTACAATCAGCACATGCACGGATGAAAATCAAATCCTCCTTGTTCTTTAAAGACTATTCGGTCACAGCAATAAGAAAACCCATTTCCGCAAATATTCATGGACAGCACATGCATCAACGAGGACAACTAAACTTTACTTATAATTTATCCCACATTGATACTTCATCAACACATGCACCAACGACGACAATTACTATTCATTTATGTTTAAATTAATATGCCATCAAATTTTCTTTTAGCACCTGAGATTCGGCTGCACCAAATTTATATATAGTCTTGCTCCCAACGGCCTATATGCATAATCGTCATCACGATTATTTCATCCTTGTACATACACACAAAATGGATACATAAATACAACGATTACATATGTATAATCAAACATCTATGCAAATCACAACTATGTATGTATGATCCAATTTGATACGAAAATAGCATAATAAAGTTGGAAGAACATAGCAAATAGAGCAAGGATAGTTGCCTCTCACTTCAATTAAACGTACTACGCAAAGAACGGATGAAGATCGGATTGACAATTACTTGATTCCTCTCCTAAGGGCTGACCACAAAAGCTTGAATTTTGAAGAAAAAAGGGATGGCTGGAAGCTGAGGGTTTGGGGAAAACTTTCTGCCGAGATTTGTAAAAGGAGAGTGTAATTGGATTTGTGTTATGTGTGTATAGATATAGGTAGTTTATTAGGTAAAAATCCTAGGATATTTAGGTTATCTTCTCCTAATTAAATTTGAATTTGTAATTTAAATTAAACTTTATCTACTATATACTTTCTAGTCATATTAGGATCCTAAGTTTATATTTATCTATTTTATATCTTTTCCTTTTTATTTTTGCCGTGTGCGTAATGTATTTATGATATATATATATATATATATTTATTATTTATTTATTTATTTGTGTTACTGTGCATGTGTCATGCATGACGAATTTCACGTACAATAGTTTGCGGGTCATAACAATCCTTCCCCTTACAATAAGTTTTATCCTTGAAACTTGCGTACTACGTGATCAATAACTTAGTGTAGTTCTACTTGATCCATTTACCTAGATATATCACGGTTATCCTTATATCAACCTCGCTTTTAGGTTGATAAGCCTTCAATTCCACTTTTGCCACTTAATGTATATCATTCACTTATATAATTGTAATCTACAACTCTGAATTCTTAAAACTAATCATATATGATCCGTTACTTAGGTAGAGAACTAATCTCAAATGTCCTTTAAGTCCTCCAACAGGCCAACCATTACTCTTCCTTAACACCGAATCAGGTCCTCGAAATCAATTCTTATATACTTACGAACTAACCCTATGATCATACCCTTACTTCTTCGGATATATCATCAACCTAGCATATGAAATATGTGTATGAACCTATTTTTCGTTAAGTTGCAAACAGAAGAAAAAGAAGTTCAGGTAGTTTTAATTATTTAAAAGTATATCCTTTTTTCCCATTTTTGTAAGCATGAGAACCAAAGGATTATACATTTGTTTTCATAAAGCGGTGTCTCACGTGACTTCTTATAAAACAATGACATAACTTTTGAAATTATATTAAAATAGTTGAAACTTAACAATATTACATTTTATAAACGAGTTGAATACGATATCTCTCTTGTTCTAAAAGAAGTATGTATATTTCGAAACTAATTATAAAAATAATGATATATTTGTTTGTATGAGTATTTCGAGTAAACCACTTTGAAACAATTGAGACACAACAATCGTAAAAATTTCTTTTTATAAAAAGATTCAACACGATGTATTTTTCTTTCCAAAAGAACTATGTATTTTGAAAGTGACATTTTGTTTCGCAAAAATTAAGTAAATTTATAGCAAGCGGTTAATAACTTCAGAAACATTTAATGGATAAATGCTTGCAACATCGATAGTCGACAAATAGAATTTATTTTGACAAAACTGTTGTAACCAAAAACGAAAGTTTGAAATATTGTATAAGAAATATAAAACATCTCGCTCTTTGAAAACATCAACATAAAAAAATGTATCTATTTTTCAGAGTTGTCGGAGTAGTTGAAATTCTGTTATGTTGATATACAAATTCGGAAAGAAAATGTAGCCTTGGGAAGTTAGTAGACTATAGAAAAGCGAATTAGTTGAAATACTTAGAAGCAAATTTTTTGAAAAACTTTATATAGGTGTACCGTGGGGTACGTGCTTATAGAAAATATTTAACTACTTAAAAAATTTTGTCCCATACTTCGTATAATTTTCGAAGTCACCATTCGCTGTCAAATGAAAAATTCAAATATGTATCGTTTCTTGTAAGTCTAGTGTTGTTCATCATGATAAAATCTTGAACTTAAATTGTTCAATCCTAGCATGACACTCTAAATTAATCGACTTATGTATTCTACTTCACCATGCTTTCGCGCGCACACTGATCCACCGTACATCTTACTTGGCTATTTTAAACGCTAATTCTAATTCAGTTAAATCCTTCATGAATAGCATCCACTACTTGTTCATGCTTACTCTATCAGAGTTTATGTCTACTAGATTCAAGCCAAGTAACTCAATGTTTTAGAATCAGCACTTAACTAAAGATTCTGTGACAATTATATTCCAATGCACATGCTATAGTCTATTCTCACATGTTCTATCGATAATAACCCTAATAAGACTAATATCGTCGACCTATTTTAATAACACATTATTCATCATCTTAACTATAGACTATAAATTCCTTCTTGCGATATCTTTCACTAACTACTGATCATAATACTTAAATCGTTACTTAGCTTTTATCATTCTACTATAAATCGTTCCTTAGTAGCTATGATCTTAACTTAGGACTAGTCAATTTCGACACTAATATAGAGGTATGAACCACTTCAGTTACCCTAATGGCACTGGGTCTCATGCTAATGTTATGGGGAGCAGACCTAGTAACTGCCAGGGCCGTCTAAATTTATGCATCAACTAGTGCCTGTGGTAACGGATTCTGGTTAACATTACAATTTATGTAATTAATATACACAATTCACTTCATCATCATGATCATCATATCATACCCAATGTATCTCAACGACAACAAAAGCTATCGTTAGGGTCTGGGGAGGGTGAGCAGCAGGCAAAATCTATGATAGGGATAGAGAGTTTTCTTCCAGTGAGACCCCCGGCTCTGGCTGTACCTGCATAAATGACACAATACTAGGAATAGGAATAGGAATATAATGTGTTAGTGTGTTAGTGAACATATTTCGTAAATACAAATATGAAGCTCCCAATATTAAAATGGTCATAACATGTATGTGCCATATAATGCAAGACAAAGATAAAAAACAAAAACAAATAATAGAGATGCAAAATCAACCTAAAGCGTAGATAATATCTAAGCCCCTAAGAATATTCCAAGGTGCTCTTATAGCATGTCTAAACCTCGTTAACCTTAATCTTTTGCCTCCATGAACTCCTATCCTGGACCACGTCCTCGAAGAATTGCAAATCTAGTAGGTCATGCCTAATTAGGGTCACTAAAATCACTGCTAAGGGGATGGCAAAGGGTTATGATCAAAACTTAAGTGGGGCAAGTAAGTAAAATCGTTTGGATACCCTAAGCATACGTGTCCCTTAACTGATCGTCCCGTTAAGTCTAGGGTCATAACTTATTCCTAGGATCGTTCGTATCATCATTCTTAAGTCTAAGATCACGTCTTATTTCTAAAATCATGCTTGGTATATATTCATCACTTACTACTAAAATCAGTACTTATGTCCAAGACCAGCTCTTAATCAGAATCGTCATTATGTCTAAGATCGTGACTTAGGGGCAAAATCGTAACTTAATTATTAAGATCATGGCCTAAATCTACGTTGCTACCAAGGATTTAGAGCCATGCTCTGATAAACCTGTAGTGCCATTCTCTCGAGCCCCTAACATCGAGAACAGTGTGTAGGATCGGCAAGGCACCGCTAGAAGGGGGGGGGGTTGAATAGTTGGTGCGGAAAATGTGGTTTTTAAAATTTTTAAAACCAAGACTCAACTTCTGAAAACAGATTCTGTTTTCAGGATCAGTTTTTAAAATGTTTTTAAAACTAGGTTGTAAGTCTTCAAAAATTCTGAAATTTTGAGCGACTTAGCCTCAGATGTTATGAGTGTCTCCAAAAAATTTCAGATTTAAATTCAACCTTTAACCCCTCCAAAATCGTTGGTGGTCAGATTGAGCGAATCTGCCAGAAACGGTAGACTGTTTTGAAAAATTTATTTCTATTTGTACTTAACTCGAATTGCTCTGAAATTTTAACCAATAACCCCTTATTGTTGTATTTAAATGGGTCAAAACAGTTTTGAAAAATTCTTCAGGAAGTTAGTCAAATACACTCAAAGTCTCAACCTTTGCAAGCCTAAAAATCAGACTGCACTAGTCTCAGAACTTTGGATTTTTGATTGACTTATACTTATCCAAAGGGTTGAAACTTGTGCCAAATTAGCCCTAAGACATGTGGCTATGATTCTGAAAATTTTCGCAATTTTGAAAAATTTACTATTTTTACGAACGTAATCAAAAAGAGTAAACAGTGCTGAAACAGAATATAAGTGCTGAAAGTAATGACACCGAGAATTTTATACTGGTTTGGTTATAAACAACCTACTCCAGTCTTCGAGGAACACCTTCCTGGGTTCACTAATCACACAACAAAAAAAACACCTTACCAAGGGTTGATGGAGTTACACACCAACTCCAACCCTTTACAAACCTTGTATGATGAATACAATACGCACGAACACCACCACCTTGCAAGATTGAAGATTGATCACATCTTGATCAATCTTTTACAAATATATAGAATGTGGTGGTCTAGATAAGCCTATTCAAGAATATGAATGTAAGTACAATAGGCTTTTAGAAGAAGAAAGAAAGATGTAGAAGAAGAAGGGAATGGAAGACTCTTTTTGCACTTTTGAACTTGTGAGACTTGTCTTGCTTTTGCTTGGCTTTCTTCTCCTCTTTTTAACAATGTTGGCCGCCCCCTCTTGGGTCCTTCTCCTCTTGAAATTATCTTCTAAGTCCTTGGGAGAATATGTGGCATCATTGTGACATGATCTTGCTTACTTGGCACCTCCTTATTGGATGATCATTTAACTTTTGCTTACTTGGCACTCATTGATTGGTTGAATGTTGTCATCACTTGATGACTAGGAAAATTGAGAATAACACTTAAAACATGTGCCAAAATCATCATAAAATAGTTGCCATAAATCAAGATTATCACCCAAGATTAGCTAGGCAAAAACTCCAAAAGGGCATGAAAAATTCGGCCATGATGACACTTACATGCTGAAATTTCAGCATGTGAAACATTTGTATTCTATTCAAAATGTTGCCAAGTTTGCTTTGATTTATTCTTGAAATCAAAAGATAATTCAATCACCATTAGTATACAATATTCTCATCATGTATGGAATAAAAACTAGACCCCAATGTGACCTAAAAATCGGCCACTATGCATTACACATGCTGAAATTTTCAGCATGTGTGATATTAAAAATATCACCATTTTAATTTCATAATCAATTCAAAACATTACCATAACATCCTCAATTAATCCTCGTGATTCAAGATGGTAAAGTATGGTTCATCAAGAGTTAAAATTTGGCCATTGTAAAACACACATGCTGAAATTTTCAGCATGTGCTACAAATGTGACATTGTTTGAAATGTTACATTTTGTAGCTCATTCCTTTATGTCACCAACTTTGTATGCCTCATTCTTGACCAATCAATATGCCAACAAGACTCCACATATGCTCCAACTCAGCTTGAATAGGCGTTGGAATGAAGATAAGACATGTGAATTTTATTTTTGCAAACTTTGTAAAATAGTGCACATCTAATAATACACACATGGTATATTCCAAAGCCCTTAATTTAATTTTCTAGAACACTTTAAGATGTATGACATATGTAAAAAGTGTCTAGATACATGTTGTATGATGTGCCAAAAGCGTTCCATGTGTTGTGTACGT
Organism: Eustoma russellianum; assembly: GCA_036186865.1. Classification (NCBI taxonomy): domain Eukaryota; kingdom Viridiplantae; phylum Streptophyta; class Magnoliopsida; order Gentianales; family Gentianaceae; genus Eustoma; species Eustoma russellianum. Next base: position 8,647,044 of record AP025068.1, read on the forward strand.
AGAAAACCAAATTTTCGATGTTTATCGATTACCCGATTTTTCTCTAATTAAATTTCAACTTTTTGCACATTATATATATTATGTTACACATAATATACATAATATAAACTTTAATTTTCAGCACTTGGCTGGTCTAAAGTGGCGCCATTTACATGTGACAAAATTGAAATTGGAATCTCCACAATTTGGCCTTAATGTGGGGTGATTTGTGTGTGCCAACATGGAATGATTTTATGGCTGCAAACATCATACCCACAGCATGTTTGAGTATTTTGAACTGTAGGGGATGGCCATCTATTTATGGCAAGTACGTGACACGTTGGTGAAGTTTCGGTATTTGCCCGATACGGTAATTTTTGGTTTAGAACCTTAACGTGTCATTTAATTTGTCATCACCATGACTTATATCATATGATATAAGACCTAATAAACTCATAAATATGAGTTAAGTATAGTGGTGTGACGTTAACGTACGTACATAAAATATAACGTGTCGATAGTACGTTGGAACATAAGTGTATGTGCCTTTTCAAAAAAATCTGAGAATATATATTTATATATATGTAGGCGTGTATATATGTGGTGAAAGGAGGAGAGACTTTCCTTTCTTAGTCTTGTTGCCTTTATGCCTTGTCCAAATGTTGCTTCCTTTAATGAACTATTTAGTTTAATTAACTAAGCACTTCACTTAATGAACTAGTTTAGTTCATTAATGATGGCACCTGAAAATAGTACAAACACAACAAATGTTTGCCATTTGACGTAAGCTTTAAAGCTTCATGGCTCGTTAGTACGGCAACATTATATATGAACTATTTAAGGCAAGTTTCATGCAACAACGTGTCATGTCATAAAATATGTCATGCATTTCTTTGTACACGTTATTTAAATCATGTATTTTGAAATCACCCAAACCCCTTTTTCTCAACAATCTCCCCCTTTTGATGATTTTCAAAATAAACTTCATGATTTAAATCCTATCGCTCCCCTTCAATCATGCATAAATTCAAAATTTGAATTTTAAATTTCAAATCCGCTCTCCCTTGATTTATGCAATCAGTATATTTCTCCCCCTTAAATCATGCTTTCTCTCCCCTTTTATTTTGAAAGAAAATCAAAAGCGCATGTAAAGATGAAAAAAATCATGCATTTTAATAGTATCAAATGTCGTAAGGGTCATTTATTCAACCTTTGAAAATGTTCCTTTTGGTACCCAAATTTGGGTGACCTTTCTAGGTCTTTCAAAAGGTGAGAAAGGTGATGAAAGCACAACATAATATACTTTAGGGACAAATGCGTTTGGCCTTTGGCCGAGAATCCCATCATGCGTATAATGTGGTTTTCGTTTTTGATATGTATTTCGGTTTACATGCACGGGGCGTGATCTAGACGCATTTGTATGATATGAATGTCGCGTATGCATCACTGTTTCTTCTCATATCTATATGGCACATAATTATATTTTGCATGATGTGAAGAAGAAGCACGATGAGATGTCATAGGAAAAGGTCTATGCGTCTTCTTAGATGCCACATATGTCTTGATGCATCTATTTTCTTAGATGGAATGGATTTGGTTGGTTTATTTAGTGACTTACTTTTCTCAACGTATCCTAGTCCGGTTTTGTCACTATCATTCTTTTGTGAAGAAATGATGTGATCTAGCGTGTTGTTCCCGTGTCAAATTGTTTCACCTTTTTCTCTACATCCGCATTCCTTGATTTCAAGTTTGAAATCACGGATTTCAATTTAGTGTTCTCGGATGTCAATAATGAAATTTCTGTCTTTTATGCATTGATGATGCATGATGACTCTTCTTTAGAATCGTTTAATTGAGACACAAGATCTTTGTTAGAAGATTCTAACAATTTTGTCTTCAATTAATCGCTTCTTTTTTTTGCAAGAGTCTTTGAAAACTTATGCAATTCTAAATATTGACTAAAAATCATCATAAGAACATTCATAATCGGAATCAGAGTCGGAAGATACCTCATTTGATGCTTTAGATGTAAAGCATACTTGTGCCTTGTGTTCTTCCGTATCATCAGTCTCAGAGTCGGATGTGTCACTCCAAGGAGGGCTTTGAAGGCTCTTCTCCTTTGCTTAGGTTTTGAGACGAGTCTATTCTTGTTCCGATCCTTGTCAGGGTATTTGTTTGTTTGCTTTTCTTTATTAGGGCAGTCATATGATAGATGTCCAAGTTTGCCGCATTCATAGCACTTTATTTTCTTATTTTATTTTTATGATCCTTAGATGAGGTAGACTTATGTTTAATCGATTTCTCAATATTTTCTTAATCTTTTAGCCATCGTGATTAAGTCCTCATCATCGGAATCTATGTCACATCATCTACGACGTATTCATTTGATTTAAATGCTATAGCCCTATCATTATTAGAAATAGACTTAGAATGTCTTAAAGCGAGTTTGTTTTCATATACCTTAAGTGATCCAATTAGTTCTTCCATCTTAATCGATTAGTCTCTTTGCTTTCTTCTATGGCCGTTACTTTAGAGTCCCACTTGGATGGAAGGCTGCGCAAGACTTTCTGTACCTTTTCCTGCCATAGTAAAGGCTTTGCCAAGAGACTCAAGAGAATTGTAGATGTTAGTCAAGAGAAGATCCATATCAACAATAGATTCATTTGGAAATAATTTAAATGACTCGAGTGTGGACATTAGCATGTTGATCTTGGACTCTTTTACTGACTAGTGCCTTCGTGTTTCATTTCAAGTATTCTCCACATTTCTTGTGCACTAGAACAATTTGAAACATAGCTTGATTCACTTTTACTTAGTCCATTTAAAAGTAACTGCATAGCCCTAGCGTTCATGCTTAGTCTCTTTTATCATCACTAGTGTACTCTTGCCTAGGTTTAACGACCTCTAATGTGACTCCATATAATGGATAACTTTGATGGAACAAATGGACCATCTTCTATAATTGACCAAAGATCAATATAAATTTCCAAAGAAAAAAAGTTTCATTCTTACCTTCCATTGAACGAAAGACTCACCGTCAAAGAGAGGAGGCCTTAAGGTTGACAATCCTTCTTGCACGGTGTTATAGCTAGTGGATGCCATCTCACGTAGATCGTTGAATCCTTTGTTGTGAGTGTTCCTGCACTCTAATACCAGTTGTAGGATCTGCAAGACACCACTAGAAGGGGGGGTTGAATAGTTGGTGCGGAAAATATGGTTTTTAAAATTGTTTAAAACCAAAGACTCAACTTTTGAAAACAGATTCTGTTTTCAGGACCAGTTTTAAAACATTTTTAAAACTAGGTTGTAGGTCTTCAAAAATTCTGAAACTTTGAGAGAACTTAGCCTCAGATGTTATGAGTGTCTCCTAAAAATTTCAGATTTAAATTCAACCTTTAACCCCTTCAAAAATCGTTGGTGGTCAGATTGCGCGAATCTGCCAGAAACGGTAGACTGTTTTGAAAACTTTATTCCTATTTGTACTTAACTCCAATTGCTCTGAAATTTTAACCACTAACCACTTATATGTTTTATTTAAATGGGTTGAAACAGTTTTAAAAATTCTTTCGGGAAGTTAGTCAAATACACTTAAAGTCTCAACCTTTGAAAGCCTGAAAATCAGACTGCACTAGTTCAGAACTTTGGATGTTTGATTGATTTACTTATCCAAAAGGGTTGCAACTTGTGCCAAATTAACCCTAAGACATGTGGCTATTATTCTGGAAATTTTCGAATTTTTGAAAAACGTTTACTATTTTACGAACGTAATCAAAAAGATGTAAACAGTGCTGAAACAGAATATAAGTGCTAAAAGTAAATGACACCGAGATTTTATACTGGTTCGGTTATAAACAACCTACTCCAGCTTCGAGGAACACCTTATTCGGTTCACACTAATCACACAACACAAAAATACCTTACCACAGGGTTGATAAATACATACCAACTCCAACCCTTTACAAACCTTGTATGATGAATACAATACGCCACGAACACACACCTTGCAAGATTGAAGATTGATCACATCTTGATCAATCTTTACAAATATATAGAATGTGTGGTGGTCTAAGATAAGCCTATTCAAGAATATGAATGTAAGTAAATAGGCTTTTTAGAAGAGAAAGAAAGATGTAGAAGAAGAAGGGAATGGAAGACTCTTTTTGCACTTTTGAACTTGTGAGACTTGTCTGCTTTTGTTTGGCTTTCTTCTCCTTTTTTAACAATGTTGGCCGCCCCCTCTTGGGTCCTTCTCCTCGAAAATTATTTCTAAGTCCTTGGGAGAATATGTGGCATCATTGTGACATGATCTTGCTTACTTGGCACTCCTTATTGGATGATCATTTAACTTTTGCTTACTTGGCACTCATTGATTGGGTTGAATGTTGTCATCACTTGATGACTAGGAAAATCTGAGAATAACACTAAAACATGTGCCAAATCATCATAAAATAGTTGCCATAACTCACAAGATTATCACCCAAGATTAGCTAGGCAAATAACTCCAAAAGGGCATGAAAAAATTCGGCCATGATGACATTTACATGCTGAAATTTCAGCATGTGAAACATTTGTATTCTATTCAAAATGTTGCCAAGTTTGCTTTGATTTATTTCTTTAAATCAAAAGATAATTCAATCATCATTTAGTATACAATATTCTCATCATGTATGGAATAAAAACTAGACCCCAATGTGACCTAAAAATCGGCCACTATGCATTACACACATGAAATTTTCAGCATGTGTGATATTAAAAATATCACCATTTTTTCATAATCAATTCAAAACATTACCATAACATCCTCAATTAATCCTCGTGATTCAAGATGGTAAAGTATGGTTCATCAAGAGTAAAATTTGGCCATTATAAAACACACATGCTGAAATTTTCAGCATGTGTTACAAATGTGACATTGTTGAAATGTTACATTTTTTAGCTCCTTCCTTTATGTCACCAACTTTGTATGCCTCATTCTTGACCAATCAATATGCCAACAAGACTCCACATATGCTCCAACTCAGCTTGAATAGGCGTTGGAATGAAGATAAGACATGTGCTGAATTTTATTTTTGCAAACTTTGTAAATAGTAGTGCACATCTAATAATACACACATGGCATATTTCCAATAAGCCCTTAATTTAATTTTCTAGAACACTTTAAGATGTATGACATATGTAAAAAGTGTCTAGATACATGTCGTATGAGTGCCAAAAGCGTTCCATGTGTTGTGTACGAAAACCAAATTTTCGATGTTTATCGATTACCCGATTTTTCTCTAATTAAATTTCAACTTTTTGCACATGTTATAATATTATGTACACATAATATACTCATATAAACTTTAATTTTCAGCACTTGGCTGGTCTAAAGTGGCGCCATTACATGTGATGAAATTGAAATTGGAATCTCCACAATTTGGCCTTAATGTGGGGTGATTTGTGTGTGCCAACATGGAATGATTTTATGGCTGCACATAACATCATAACCACGACATTTTTGAGTATTTTTTGAAGTGTAGGGGCTGGCCATCTATTTATGGCAAGTACGTGACACGTTGGCGAAGTTCGGTATTCGTCCGATACGACTTTTTGGTTTAGAACCTTTTAACATGTCGTTTAATTTGTCATCACCATGACTTATATCATATGATATAAGACCTGAATATACTCATAAATATGAGTTAAGTATAGTGTGTGTGACGTTAACGTACGTACAAAATATATAACGTGTCGGTAGTACGTTGGAACATATGTGTATGTGTCTTTTTCAAAAAAATCTGAAAATATATATTTATATATGTAGGCGTGTATATATGTGGTGAAAGGAGGAAGAGACTTTCCTTTCTTAGTCTTGTTGCCTTATGCCTTGTCCAAATGTTGCTCCTTTAATGAACTACTTAGTTTAATTAACTAAGTACTTCACTTAATGAACTAGTTTAGTTCATTAATGGTGGCACCTGAAAATAGTACAAACACAACAAATGTTTGCCATTTGACGTAAGCTTTAAAGCTTCATGGCTCGTTAGTACGGCAACATTATATATGAACTATTTAAGGCAAGTTTCATGCAACAATGTGTCATGTCATAAAATATGTCATGCATTTTTGTAACACGTTATTTAAATCATACATTTTGAAATCACTCAAACCCCTTTTCTCAACATAGTGCACCTACCGTAGTCTATCAAGAGAACTACAAGGCGTCGATACAATTTTTACACGTCAGCATGTGACGTAGAAATCAGTCGCGGAAACGTCATAATCAGAACTTTTAAATAAATACCTTCCAAGTAAGATACACCCCAAAATAGTGACAAATAACCCCAAAAGTCTCGGTCAACGTCATTAAGCAAAAGTCTTCTAAGTCTATCGACATCCTCACACGACCTTGCTTTGTGTAAGCATGTCCTAACTTCCCATACCTGCAAAACTGGTGAGTGGTGGTGTGAGCCAAAATCAACAGGTTCAGTATGCAACCTATCTATAACTATTATGGAAACCATACATGCAGAGACAATTACAGATAACTTTACAAATCAACATACATGTCTCTAGTACTCAATTAAATTTACTTGAATATCTTTGACAGTTGACACATCGAGAATAGTCAAAAAGATAGGTAAATCCATCACTTCTATCTACATTACCGTGATGCATGCTCTTCTCAAATATGACATACACAACAAACAAATAACACATAAAAAAACACAAGAACAATACATGCCAATTGAGTAAATAAAACTATGGAAAGTAAGTCACTTCACATAATAATGCACAATTTCATGATGATGCCTTCTCTATGGTCATCCGCAACAAAAAATGTCACGCACGATGCATATATCTCTACGTGCAATGCATGATCCTGGGACCTAACTGAGTGCTTAAGGCCTTTATCCCCAGTACACCATCTGGATGCCTACGGCCTATATCCGCAGTACATCATCTGGATGCCCGTGGCTTATATCCACGGTACATCATCTGGATGCCTGTGGCCTGTATCTATAGTACATCATACTCCGACATTCATGTCCATCTAGACATGACTTGCCATGCAATGCACGTGCCATGAATGCAAATGCATAATCTCTCGTAATCTGGTGCATCCATACTCATACATATGCTCGCGCCTATACACGTGCATATATACGAGCATGTATACCCTCACAATCCATATACATACGCAATATGCATGAAATCGTACAAATATACATACACCCCAATTCATATGTACATACATATCTCACATATACACACCTCGCATATACAGGAAATTCAATCACGATATGCAAACTTCTTTTGGCACTCCTCAAACAAGTTGGCGTCCATCTCCAGAAACATTTTTCTAACATTTACAGTAAGCCCATGGATTTGTTTCCGGTGCGAACATATGTTCTTTTCCAATGCCTCAAAATCATTGTAAGATCATATTCCGGTTTGGGCAATTCAGTCCACTTTTCCTCCAAAATCATTACAACTAGGCCCTATACACTTATCACAGAAGGTTCCTAACTCTGCATAATTATTTTTACATCGCATAACACAGTTACATGTTCATACCCTGAATTACTAATTTTACCATGTTTGACATCTTCATATATATCTCAAATATAAAGGCAGCCTCACAAACCATTTCAGCACACATAATCTTATATTATATATATATATATATATATATATATATATATTTACATAGCATTTGTGCAACTTATATATAGATGGCTGAAATGAGGATGATTCTCCGTGCAGCGATTCCAGCCGTCGCCGTCAGTTGCTGTTACCGCCGGTTATGACCTTCATGTTCACATTCCAATCTTTTTTGCTACGCCTTCTCTCGCATCTTCCATTTTCGTTTTTCTATCTTATCAGCAATCGCAATTATGACCGAGAAATGATCATGCCATCGCTGTCGGCCAAAAAGCCACCGTCTTTTGCATCTTTATTCAAGTCTTCGTCAAGTTCTTCTATTGCTAATAAATCAATCCAAATATATAAGGGTATCCTATGATCACATTCTCGGATGAAGAAGTTGCGACATTGGCTGAACCATACAGGTTTTACTGGTGGGATTGTTTTGGTATGCCAGGCCTCCATTGGCTACAATTCGCACGACTTTTGACCATATTGGATTCAGCGGCACGGTGCGTATTGGCCTCTTAGACTCAAACTATGTTTTGATGCACTTTGATCAGGAGCAGGACTATTGAGATGCTTTGCACGTCAAAGTTAGATGATCGAATGAAAATATATGAGAGTCACTAAGTGGACTCCTTATTATGATCCTAAGGTTGACATGCCGATTGTTCCAGTTTGGATATCTCTTTCGGGTCTTCCAGTCCATTTTCATCAGAAAGAGGCATTATTTCAGATTGGCAGGATGATTGGTACACCGATGAAACTGGATAATGCCACATCCGCGATTACAGCCTTCTGTGGCAAGAATATGTGTTGAACTTGATGTTTCTAAAGATTGACTGCGCGTGTTTATATTTAGGTTTCTAATCGATGCATCACAAACGCCGATTTATGAAGACTTGCCTATGTATTGTACTAGTTATTCTCGACTGGGCATAAGTCGGATACTTGTGGCGTGGATGGACAAGTGGCGGCTCAACCTACAGTTGAGACGTAGGCAGCAAAGCCACCCATTAAGAAGAAAACAATTCCTTCACGCTGGACTCCTAAGAAATTACAGACGACAGATAGCACTGAGACAATGGCTGCAGAGGCTCAGAACACACATCATGCTGCTGAGTTACCAGCCTCGTTGATCGCTCCACGATTTATCTCTTGATTTGCTTGTGAATGATCCAGTTTTGGATACACAGGTATAGATCTCTAGATTAAAAGGAATAGAAGATATTATCTTAAGAAATTGCCTGCTAATCCCCGTTATTTATCTTTTCGGATGATGATAGTGATGTCCCCAATGCTTGTTGCCCGATGTTTCCACTGAGGATAGGTTTACGAAATATGTTTCTGATCTTGTGCTATCAGTAGTCATTGATGAGAAGCATAAGGAAATGCAGATGCATTCACCGGCACAGCCCTCATCCCCAATAATGTCACGCCAGGAAGATCATTTTCAAGTGCCTCCTAGGCTGTTACGCCGTATATTAGAGATATGGATCCTTTATTGCAACCCCTTACACAATTGCATACAACACTCTCCAAGTCTTTTGATATACTGTCTAATCAATGAAGATGCTAATTTGGAATATTCGAGGTATACGTACTTCGTTACCCAGATTCCTCCTTTAAATCGTCGTTATCATTTCCATATTTAGTTGTTATTGAGCCTAAGGTGCAACCAACGGAGTTAGTTTAATCGCCTTCATCTTGTTTTTCTAATGCAATGTCAGTTAATGGTGATAGTATTTGGATTTTTTTGGAGACATTCTTTTTTGCAGTTAAACGATTAACGTACCGGGGGTACAAAATCGCTCTTTGAGATTTGTTGGTTGGCCACTGGGGATTCTTTTTGGTGCATATTGGTTTATGCTTTACATTTGGTTTCAGCCTGCCGACCATTATATATTGATCTTATTTCTTTCTACACTGATTTAGACCTGTCGTGGATCTTGGGCGGGATTTTAGTACATTTTTGTCGCTTGATGAGCACAAAGTGCTATCCACTCTAGCTTTGCGAACCCTGTAGGATTTTAATGATTTTGTTTTTGTTTGCTCTTTACAATCCATTAATTTTCAAGGTTTGCCATTTACTTGGTGCGATCGAAGGGGCTAGGATGAGTCAACCGTAGGCTGGTTCGCTATCTCTGTTCGTCTGACTTGTTTGATTTATTTGAGACTGTTCAATATCAGCATTTGAATCGAGCTATGTTGGATCATTCTCCCATATTTTGACTGCTCGGCAACAACATTGGCTGTGTCAGCATTTCGTTACCTGGATTCTGGACAACGCATCCGGACTTTGACAACTATGTGATTCATCATTGGCAGTCTTTTCCACTGTTAGTGGATGAGGGGTTTCTACTCTAAGTTACAGCAGTTAAAGTGATGCCTCACCCGTTGGAACAAAGATGTTTTTGGGAATATCTTTGATGCAGTCACACGATGTGAAAGGCTATATGACTTCTCCATCGGATGATACAAGGTCGGCAATCATTTATCTATGGCTAATCTACGTTTAGCACAGTCGCGTGCTTTAATGTTTTGGAAACAAAAAGCTAACATAAAATGGATACGTGAAGCAGATGCAAATACATGGTTTTTTTCATCAAACAGTAAAAGAGAGGAGGCACCGTTAGTGTATTCGAAGGATTACGTGTGAGGATAGGGTTGAGTTGGAAAGTCAGCAGGATATTGAGTTTGAGGCCATTCGTTATTTTCAGAATTTATTTACTGGAGAACACACAGATAATCATGAAGATATTTACAGTGTATTCCACATTTGGTTTCCGATGAAGAAAATAATCAGCTCTTAATTCTGCCATCTTTGGAGGAGGTTAAAAAGGCAGTATGAGATTTAAGTCCAACAAGCGCCGTGGGTCCAGATGGCTTTTCAGGCTCCTTCTACAGACATTTCTAGAAGGTAGTATTTGCTGATGTTCATAAAGAGGTACATGAGTTTTTTATCGGGGTTCGACCCCCACCTCAAATGGCTGCAGCACTCATTACATTGATTCCTAAAGTGGTTAGTCCAGTATCTTTTTCTGAGTTTCCTCCTATTTGTCTGACAAATTTTCTTGCCAAGATAATCACACGGATATTGGCTACACGATTTTCATCATTGCTGCCAAAATTGATCTCTCATGAGCAGGTTGGATTTATGAAAGGGCGAGATATTACAGAGCATATTCTCTTGGCACAGGAAATGGTACACATTTTGGATGGCTATCCCAGGGAGGACATGTCATTATTAAGTTGGATATGACAAAGGCGTTTGATAGGGTGAGTTGGACTTACTTAAGTAATCTTTTGTCTAAAATGGGACTACATCCGCGGTTGGTCCGAATTCTTATTAATAATTTGTTAGCCGCTCGTTGCTCAATCTAATCAATGGAAAGCCGGCTGGATTTTTTCTGATATCTCGTGGTGTTAAGTAGGGCGATCCTCTTTCCCCACTTTTATTTATACTGACATCAGAAGGCTTTTCTAGAGGACTTAATGCCCTTATGGGGGATGGTACAATTTGCGGATTTCAAACAGGGAGGGTTCCAAGAGTTTTCATTTGGGTTTTGCGGATGATCTAGTCATTTTTTGAATGGGAGTAATCGTAATCTGCATCATTTTTGCCGATTACTAGAATCATACCAGCGAGCTTCGGGCCAATTAGTGAATCTTCACAAGAGTTAGGTTGTGGTTGGGTGAAGGAGTCTCTGGTAGCAGAGTTTCGCACACTCTAGGTATGCGTCTTACTACTCTTCCCATAAAATATTTGGGTTCTTACTTGTATAAAAGGATAAATCGTTTAGCCTATTGTACGTTATTGATTGTTCATTTTGATGCTGGTTGAATTCTTGGTCTTTGAAACTACATTCAATGGCCGGTCGTGTTGTTTTATTGAAGCATGTGTTGTGTTCTATGCCACTACATATTATTGCAAGCTCCAGGTTACCAAAAAGCGTCCTAAGCACTCTCAGCAGAAAAATGTCTAATTTCTTATGGAATGGTCGACATCATTGGTAATCTTGGGATGCTGTATGTCAACCAAAAGAGTTTGGGGTTTTGGATATTCGTCACTTATCCATATTACAGCAAGCTTATGATTGTCGATTGTGGTGGAATTATCATCATTCCTTGTCCTTATGGGCTGAGTTTTGTCGGATTAAATATGGCCGCGGGTCATCATTATAAGCTCATATCTACGACTCTTCTACTTGGAAGTGTAGCTGCCGGATTGATTCCTTTATGGCACAGCACGTCCAGGTTACTCCGGATGGTTTATCTTGGACCGCAGATAATGCTGGACAGTTTTCACTCAAGTCGGTCTACATGGTTTCCTCGGCTACATCATCATATTCTTATTCGACATACATTTGGTGGCTGACTATGCCTCTGGGAGGAAGATTATTTCTTTGGAATTTGTGGAGGCAATCTCTTCCAATTGCTGATAATCTTCGTAGTTGGCAGACCATTTTTCCTACACAGTGTGTTTTTCGCAGTGATTCCGATCATCCTGATCATATCTTTCTTCACTGTAGGGCCATTAAGCCGCTTTGGCAGGAAATATCTATTTTTTTTGGGCCCAATGCCGTCCCCAGATACAATTAGGGTATATTTGATGCGCTGGTGGAGGGCTTCATCTTCACATACAATGTTAGGACAATTGCGAATTGTGGTGCCATCACTTCTGGTATGGGTTATTTGGAAAGAGTATACGCACATTCGGTTCGGTGACGACATTTTTTTCATTTAGAAGATTGTTTGAGCGTGTTTGTGATCATGTGTACACTTGGTGTGGTGCTACACAAGGCCAGAAATCTCCCAGCATATACCGTATTTAGTCACACACTCCTTTTCTCGGGCCATTCGAAGGTGCCTGCCCAGAATTGTATGTTGGGAGAATCCTCCCACAAGCAAGTTAAAGTCGAATGTCAACGCTGCAGTGAAAAACGCTTCAGCGGTAGGGGCAACCCTGTACAATCATCACAGAACATTCATTTCAGCTATTTGCTTCTGTTTGCCAGCAGTCATACCTTTGAGAGCGGAACTCATGGATCTTGAATTGCTCTCATATTCCACTCTAGGGATTATGATAGACTGATTATTGAAATGGATTGTAGTGTTCTTTTGCAACATATATCGGCTCCAGATAGATTTATGGGTTCATATGCTTCTGAATTGAAGCGTACACTTCGATTTTTGAGATTAAATGCCGCCACTCTTCAAAATTGCCCTCGTGAAGCAAACACTATAGTGCATGCATTAGCGCCACACGGGTTACATTCGGCAGCCGTGACATTCTATTCGACATTTGATGCATTTCCATGTGAAGTCCGAGGAGCACTCACTTTGGATACTTCGGTACCCAACTTAAGATTTTGATCATAAAGTCTCGCAATGAGTTGGCGTGCTATGGAAATGGTTGCCTATGTCTACTTATGCCATAGGCAACGTTGGTATGATTTCATTCCACTGATTTGCTTTCTCACTCTTTCTTTTACGCGCATTTTATGTATGTATCACGTCATTGTTTTCTATGTCCTTGCTGAGGAACATGCTGTTAGAATATGATTTAGTTTTGATGATTTGCACAAGGTTGGTACTTAAATTTGTTAGATTAGGCGCTTCAAGTTGATGGTTTGAAGTTGTACACTTTGAACTCTCACTTCAGGCGCTTAATGCATCTTGGTGAAGTCTAGTACACTTCGAACGCCTGCTTTAGGCGCTTTATGTGAGGTGTCTGGATGTACGTACACTTCGAACGCCTGTTCAGGCGCTTCATGTGAAGTGTATGAAAGTCAGGGCACTTCGAACGCTTACATCAAGCGCTTCATGTGCCTTGATGAAATGTACGAACACTTCGAACGCTACTTGAAGCGCTTCAAGTGTTCCACCAAGTCAAAAGTACTTTTCTCTGAATAAACACGCTTTCCCAGGTCTGTTCTGAGAAAATGTCAGTTTCAGTTCGAACTAGCATGAAGTGTTACATGAGGCGCTTCATGCCACTTCGAACGCCTTCTGTTGCCTACATGAGGCGCTTAATGTGACTTCGAACGCTTGTTCTTTCACATTAAGCGCTCATGACATGGAACGCTTGTTCTTTGACAGTTCAGGCGCTTCATGTTACCAACGGACAAATGTCTTTTTGCTTCATTTTCTAACCAGTTGACTCTTTGTTCCCTTCTTTTAGTGTTGTTTCAGCAGGTCTTCTCTCTCACTCAGAGATCCCAGGTTTCTATTCTTGGCCAAGTTTTTGAATCCTCTTCTAAATGGTTGCTACATGCCAAGAACTGTTTTTGAAGACTGCTGCAGTCCTTCACAAGCTGCCAAATCCCATTATTGGCTGGGCAGAAGTTTCAAACGGGAAGTTTCTTGAAGGTTGATAAAAGAAGGGTTTGGTTCATTCTTCTTCTCCAACTTTCTACTTCACAAGCTCTCAAGTGCTCTCAAGCTCAAGCTCTCAAAATAGTTGTAAATCTTTGTATACTTTTACTTTATTGTTGAGAGTGATTATTGTAAGAAGAAGAGTCTTCTTCTTGGTGAGATTTTCTGTGAGAGATTTGGTAGATTGTTGGTCAAGGAGCAAGGGTGCTCTTTGTTTAAGTTTTCTAAACTTTGAAGGGTTTGTTGATAGTGTGTGGTGCACTATTCTCCCTACAAGATTTCTTTGAGGGCAAAGAAGATCTTTGGAGGCAAAACTTCAAAGTGTTAGAACTCTTGGTTGTGGTCTAGGCAAGGTGCCTAGTTTGTATTCTTTTGATTTGTTTTGGTTGTTGTTTCCCCCAAAAGAAATAACAATCCCCATTTCAAAATCCTTCTTGTGAAACATCAAGAAGGTAGAGGAGTAGAGTCTCTTGACTTGAACCTCTATACAATCGTGTTCTTTCTTGTCTTTCAAGTTTTATCTTTCAAAAGAACACATCCAAGTATGGTTGCACTCTCTAAAACGAAAAATAGCCACAAAATATCCATACTTGGTGAACACACTATTCAACCCCCCCTTCTAGTGTGTTCTAAGGGACCTAACAATTGGTATCAGAGCCCATCTTGCTTATTTGAGTCCAAATACAAGATTTGATCATTTCTAGTATGGATCCCTTTGTTTTTGATGATTTGGGTTCTCCTACTGCTGAAACCTCCAGAAGAAGGAGGCAGGCCTCTGTTGATGAGGATGTGAGTTCTCCTACTGCTGATTTCCAGAAGAAGGAGGCAGGAAACCCTATTCCCTTCTATCTCAAATGTTCATGTTAAAGTTCCCATGTTTGACCCTTTAAACTACCCACTGTGGAAGTCAAACATGGAAACGTACTTGCGTTCTTGTTCTCACAGAATATGGGTTGAGGTCTCAAAAGGATCTATGATTCCCATTGATATTGATGATCCTTCCCCGGAGGAGGAGTTCCAGTTGGCCATAAATAGCAAGGCTCTTGCTATTTTAAATAGCTCTCTTTCCACAAATGAGAGAGCTCAGATTCAAGGTGTCCAATCCGCACATGAGGCTTGGACAAAGCTTGAGATGATCCACGAAGGAACTTCTCAAGTAAGAAAGGCCAAAAGGAGACAGTTGATAAAACAATTTTACAACTTCACTGTCCCCAAAGGTGAAAAGATTGAAGAGTCCATCCAAAGATTCACCAAACTTGTCAACCTTCTCAAAGCGGTTGGCAAGAAGATAGAACAAGAAGATTTAAACCATTGCTTCCTAAACAGTTTAGGAAGAGAATGGAATGCAAAAGTGACGGCCATGAGGAGTCCAAGGATCTTGAAACAATCACCTTGGACGAGTTATACGGGAATCTCATCACTTATGAGATTCATTTAGATGCACAAGAAAAGAATGATCCTATTCGCCAATCTTCAAAGGCGTTGGTCGTAGAGTCGGAGGACTCGGATGATGAAGTCGGACTTCTTGTCAAAAGATTCCGACGTATTGCAAGAAAAAATGGTGACGAAGCAAGGAGATTCGTCAAGGAAAGATACCCCAAGGACAAGGTGAAGGACCAAGAGAATAAATGCTACAAATGTGGGAAGCTTGGTCATTTCATGAAGGATTGTCGGGTGAAAGAGCCGCAACTCAAAGACAAGAAGGCCATCTACCAAAGGAAGAAGGCTTGCAAGCGGAGGTAGCCCATTGGGAGAGTTTCTTTCCGGATCCGAAGCGACAATGGCGATAGAGATGATCTTGCACTCACGGGGGTGGTGGAAGATGATCTCGACAAGGAGTTCTTTGCACTAATGGCCATCGACGATGACAAGGAGGTATGCAATATTTCACATAAAATTATTGATGAACGAGATGATTTAATACAAGAAAATGATCTCCTTGATTTAAAATATCAACGTGTCAAGAAAGAGTTTAGAGCATGCATAAATGAGTACAATGACACGTTAGAATCACATTGCATTGCAACTTGAGCATGACATATTTTTAACATGCATGTGATTGCACTTGAAGAGAAACATGATTTGATGAAATCATGTGCTCAAGCCCTTGAGGATAAGAAAAATGATTCAAGGGTAGGTGCTAAAGAGAGAGAATAAAGATGCATCTAGGCCAAGCATGAAAGTCAAACCTAGTGTCATGTATGCATCTAAGAAGGGAAATAAAAAGGAACAAGCACAAGTGATCAAGGAGTCTAAAACCTCCTTGAAGAAGCAAAGGCACATGCCTAAACAAAAGGCTAATGCACCAAAGGTATCACAACCTTTGGTCCATGTTGTGAAACAAAAACCTTCTACTATTCCAAAGAAGGTGGTTCCTAAGAAGGAAACACGACATGTGCCAATGCACAAACATTCGCACAAGCATGCACCAACACACAAGCATACTCCTACATGTTTTTATTGTAATAGGAAAGGTCATGTAGAGAGTATGTAGAGCTAAAATAATAAGAATCTTGTGTGGGTGCCGAAAGGCGAGATGAAGGTAACTAACCTTCAAGGACCCAAAAAAAAGGGTACCAACTTCATATGGTTCTTTTGTAGGCCCTAGCACTCAATGGAGAAAGCGAAGACAAGAAGGTCAAATGGGTCGTGGACAGTGGGTGTTCCAACCATATGACGGGAGACAAACGTCTCTTCCATAGACTCACTATGCAACGGAGGAGTTGTCCACTTTGGCGGTAGCAAAGGCCAAATCAAAGGACATGGTATTGTGGGTAACGATTCCTTCTCTTAGTGATGTCTTATATGTTGTAGGTCTTAAGTTTAACTTGATAAGTGTCAGTCAACTTTGTGATGCTAATTATGAGGTAACGTTTTTGAAAACAAAGTGTGTTGTGAAAAAGGAAGAAAAGATTTTATTTGAGGCTTTGCGTTTCAAAAATATTTACAAAGTTAGCATCAATGATTTGGTTTCTCAAAATGTATCGTGTCTAGTTGCTAAGAATGATTTGACGCAACTATGGCATAGACGTCTCGGACATGTATGTTTCAAAACATTTAAATTTATTTGCGAAAATGATAAAGTCCGAGGCCTTCCAAAAATGAGTTTTGAAAACAATGACTTATGTGACACTTGTCAAAAGGCGAAACTTGTGAAAACAAGTTTCAAACCCAAGACAAATATTTCCACCTCCAAGCCCCTACAATTGCTTCATATGGATTTGTATGGGGATGTTGGAACAAGAAGCTTGGGTGGCAAACATTACACCTTCGTGGTTGTAGATGACTATACTCGTTATACGTGGGTGATGTTTCTTGCTAAGAAAAGTGATGCATGTAGTGAGTTTATAAGTCTAAGTAAACGATTGGAAAATCATGTGGGTGACACCATCAAAACCATCCGTAGTGATCGTGGTGGTGAGTTCGATGGTGATTTCGAAAGGTTTTGTGTATCCAAAGGATACTCTCATGACCTTTCGGCACCTAGAACTCCTCAACAAAATGGTGTGGCCGAACGGAAAAATAGAACTCTACAAGAAATGTGTAGAGCAATGTTAAACGAGTTCGGTTTGCCCAAGTATTTTTGGGCCGAAGCGGTTAATGCCGCTTGCCATGTGATCAATCGTGTCTATTTGAGACCATACCTAAATGTGACACCTTATGAGCTTTGGAATGGAAAAGTTCCCAACATTGGGTATTTCAAAGTCTTTGGTTGCAAGTGTTTTATACTTAATACCAAAGATACTTTGGACAAACTTGACCTCAAAGCGGATGAAGGTATCTTTTTAGGTTATGCCTCAAATAGTAAAGCATTTCGTGTTTTCAACAAAAGGAGTCAAAAGGTGGAAGAATCAATCCATGTTAAGTTTAATGAGTCACTTAGTGATGAACCTAAACTTAATGAGGATTGTGTAGAGGATGAAGATGTGACTCCTCAAGAAGAAATTTTGAGGATGTTCCTATGGTTGTTCCTCAACGAGAAATCGTTGATGATCCTCCAAATGGAAACATCTTCGTTGACTTGAGAGTTGAACCTCTCGAAGGCACTCCTCCACCTTGTGTAAATGAACTTAGTGAGCCACGTAGAAGTGTCTCCTCTACTCATGTTGATTCACAAAATGTAGAAAATGCATCAAAATTCCGGAACATGAGGTTCATGATGATAATGAAGGTTCATCTCTTCCGGAACATGATCAAGAGGAAGTTGGAGGTGATGTATCCAATCTTCCTAGATCATTTAAGCACAAAAGTTCTCACCCTCAAGAGTTAGTCATAGGTGATCCAAATAGAGGTATCACCACACGAAGGCAATATAGAGAGAATGCATTTGTCTCTCTTATAGAGCCTAAAAATATTAAAGACGCACTTCTTGATGAAAATTGGATCTTGGCTATGCAAGAAGAATTAAACCAATTTGAAAGAAGTGATGTTTGGGAGTTAGTTCCCAAACCACACGATCATCCTATTATTGGTACGAAATGGGTTTTTCGTAACAAGATGGATGATCAAGGTAATGTCACTAGAAACAAGGCTAGGTTAGTTGCTCAAGGATACCGTCAAGAAGAAGGTATTGATTTTGATGAGACATTTGCACCCGTAGCACGCTTGAAGCTATTAGAATGTTATTAGCATATGCTTGTTATAGAGATTTTACACTTTACCAAATGGATGTTAAATCCGCGTTCTTGAATGGTGTTATTCAAGAGGAAGTGTATGTTGCACAACCTCCCGGGTTTGAATGTCATGATTCACCACATCATGTCTTCAAACTTAAAAAGGCTCTTTACGGCCTCAAACAAGCTCCAAGAGCTTGGTACGAGAGGTTAAGTACTTTTCTTCTTAATAATGGTTTTTCAAGAGGTAAAGTTGACACTACTTTGTTCATAAAAGAACAAGGTAGGAATCATTTAATTGTTCAAGTATATGTTGATGATATTATTTTTGGTGCTACTAACAATTGTCTTTGTGAGCAATTTGCTAGTCTTATGCAAGGTGAGTTCGAGATGAGCATGATGGGCGAGCTAAACTATTTCCTTGGATTACAAATCAAGCAAACCAAAGATGGTGTGTACATTTCCCAAGCCAAATACACAAGAGACTTGCTCAAAAAGTACAATTTTGGTGAAGGAAGAGAGGTGAACACTCCAATGAGCACAAGTGCAAAGCTTGACAAGGATGAAAAGGGAAAACATGTCGAGGTAACCTTGTATCGTGGCATTATAGGTAGTCTACTTTACTTAACGGCTAGTAGACCCGATATTTTACATGCGGTATGCTTATGTGCTAGATTTCAAAGTGATCCTAGGGAGATGCATTTTATTGCGGTAAAACGCATCCTTAGATACCTTAGAAGTACTTTGAAATTTGGTTTATTTTATCCTAAGAATGCATGTTTTGATTTAAGAGGTTATTGTGACTCCGATTATGCGGGGAGTCTAGTTGATAGAAAGAGCACCTCCGGAACTTGTCAGTTTCTTGGAGATTGTCTCGTTTCTTGGTACTCCAAGAAACAAAACAGTGTGTCTCTCTCTACGGCGGAATCCGAATATGTGTCGGCCGCCTCGTGTGCACAATTGTTATGGATGACTAACACGTTAAATGATTATAACATTCACTTCTCAAAGGTGCCAATTTTGTGTGATAACACGTCCGCCATAAATATTGCACAAAATCCCGTCCAACATAGTCGGACCAAGCACATTGAAGTGAGGTATCATTTCATCCGTGATTGTGTACAAAAGAACTTGGTAAGTGTAGTTTGTTCCTACACATGACCAACTTGCGGACATTTTCACGAAACCCTTGCCTAGTGATGTATTCTTATCTATAAGAAGTAGGTTGGGGTTGCTCAATATGGGTTGACAAAACCATCTTGAGTTTTGAGCATGAAAATTTCAAAATTTTCAATATCAGTAGACATGAAGCGCTTCATCTTAGATTGTTTAGGCGTTTGATATCACATCAAGCGCTTGATGTTAAGATGTCACTTGTTCAAAGTGACATCAAGCGCTTTATCCAAATACGTTCACTCGTTCGATGTGACATTAAGCGCTTCATCTGAATTTCCTCACTCGTTCAAAGTAACTTCAAGCGCTTCATCCGTCTGCATGAAGTCGTTCGAAGTTACTTAAGGCGCTTCATCCATCTTTTCAACTGCCGATGTCTCTTCAGCTTCGCGCCATTCTAGGATCATTATTTTCCATCAATTCTCTACAGTTTCCCTCCCTCTTTTCTCTCTCCCATTTTCCCATTTTCACCATTACCCACGTTCTGAAACCCT
This sequence comes from Eustoma russellianum, assembly GCA_036186865.1. Taxonomy (NCBI): domain Eukaryota; kingdom Viridiplantae; phylum Streptophyta; class Magnoliopsida; order Gentianales; family Gentianaceae; genus Eustoma; species Eustoma russellianum. Next base: position 8,667,310 of record AP025068.1, read on the forward strand.
TCATCTTCCCACATCTTTTCAACTTCCCTCCATCTCCCTTAAATTCCCTCTTCCTCATCAATCTTCCTCATCTCCTTAATCATCTTTCTCCATATTCCTTCAACCTTCTTGCACTCTATAATGGCTTCCGCTGGTTCATCTCAAAATGTCCCCACTGGTCATCGGAGGAAGAGACCTGCCGGCATCAGAGAACCCCTGAACTCAAAGAAATCCGTAAATCTCTCACTAAAGACAATTTTCCATGGATGAAACGCAAACTTGATTCTGATGTTACAAAATCACCTCATCACACGGCCATGGGAGTTCATCTCTCTCTCTACTCTCATTTGCTGTACGAAGAATGGAAGAGCAAAAATAGACCAATTGCTCCGTTGAAACTGGTTCAGATCGATGATTTTACCCCTGCTCACAATGCAAACCAGGTTATGCTCTTCTTGAAAAACAAGGATGGACTCATTTGTGGCTTAGGTCAGACATGCAATCCTACTCTAAAACTCTTACCCGAAAATTTTATGCTAACATGTGGATTACCCCTGATTCTGAAAACTCCTCTTTCTCCTTAAACACTGTCATAAATGGTACCCCTCTCAGTTTTTCCATTCAGGAAATCTGTGCCCTTTTAGGAGTTAGAAATGATGGGTTAAGTGAGTTTTCTGTGTTTGATTGGAGCGACCGCTACGGCATCAGCGAGCAAGATGTCAAATTCCACCTTCAATACTTTCCTACCAAAAAGACCCAAAACATGCCTTTAGTCAATCGAATTTTACTTGCTGTCGTTACCTACTGTGTGAACGGGAAAGCGACTAGAAATCCGAGTAATATGGATTTTTATGTTACCTACCGTATTCTGCAAGAGACACAGTTAAATTTTGGTTGGATTCTTGTTGAGGTTATGATGGCCGCGCTAAGGAAAGGTTCTAAAGCCTTGCCTTTCGCTAACATCGTAACCATGCTAATCAAGTCTAAAGGCATTGAAATTTCTGCCGACTCCCTCACAAATGTGGCCCACACTGACTACTACGATAACTCTAATATCGCTCAGGCTATTGATTCTCAGCGTCGAAAAAGTACTCTTCATCCCGACCTTGCTGATGAAGTTGACGAAGGTCCTCAAGACGGCGATGGGAGTAGTACAAATGCTGAGTTGATTGCACGCATCCAGTCTCTGGAACAGTCTGTTCAGCACCTTCAGCTCAGGGAAGCGCGTCATGAATATCGTTTTGGAATCCTTAAAGCAGCCGTTCTCCAAGAAATGCCATGGGCATCATTTCCCCCTGATTTTGATGATTTAGGGGGAGACACTGCTGTGCTGCTACTGCTGGAGGTTCAGGAATGGGTGTTGGTGGAGTCGAACAAGCTGGTGGAAGTGGTCGACCAATGGGTGGTTTTGCTGAATATGCTGCAAGCCGGTTCAGTTTTGGTGATCTGCAGCATCCTGGCGGAAGTGGTGCTGGCTCGGGTGGTGGAGTGTAGCTTTTTTTTTTTTTTTCTTCTTCTGCTGTTTGAAATTTGTTGGTCATGCGATGACAAAAACTTTTCTCTTCCTGATGATGTTTGAAATCCCTCCCTTTATGGTTAAGTTTTTTATTAATGGTTTTCTTGTGAAAATTTATCCTGAATCATTTGATACTTTCTTAAAGTATTATGCACTATGTGAGGGGGAGCATATGTTAAGGGGGAGTAATTTAAATTGATGCATGTTGTGAAATCATCAAAAAGAGGGAGAATGTTAGAATATGATTTAGTTTTGATGATTTGCACAAGGTTGGTACTTGAATTTGTTAGATTAGGCGCTTCAAGTTGATGGTTTGAAGTTGTACACTTTGAACTCTCACTTCAGGCGCTTAATGCATCTTGGTGAAGTCTAGTACACTTCGAACGCCTGCTTTAGGCGCTTTATGTGAGGTGTCTGGATGTACGTACACTTCGAACGCCTGTTCAGGCGCTTCATGTGAAGTGTATGAAAGTCAGGGCACTTCGAACGCTTACATCAAGCGCTTCATGTGCCTTGATGAAATGTACGAACACTTCGAACGCTTCTTGAAGCGCTTCAAGTGTTCCACCAAGTCAAAAGTACTTTTCTCTGAATAAACACGCTTTCCCAGGTCTGTTTCTGAGAAAATGTCAGTTTCAGTTCGAACTAGCATGAAGTGTTACATGAGCGCTTCATGCCACTTCGAACGCCTTCTGTTGCCTACATGAGGCGCTTAATGTGACTTCGAACGCTTGTTCTGTTTCACATTAAGCGCTCCATGTGACATGGAACGCTTGTTCTTTTGACAGTTCAGGCGCTTCATGTTACCAACGGGACAAATGTCTTTTTGCTTCATTTGCTAACCAGTTGACTCTTTGTTCCCTCTTCTTTTAGTGTTGTTTCAGCAGGTCTTTCTCTCACTCAGAGATCCCAGGTTTCTATTCTTGGCCAAAGTTTTTGAATCCCTTCTAAATGGTTGCTACATGCCAAGAACTGTTTTGAAGACTGCTGCAGTCCTTCACAAGCTGCCAAATCCCATTATTGGCTGGGCAGAAGATTTCAAACGGGAAGTTTTCCTTGAAGGTTGATAAAAGAAGGGTTTGGTTCATTTCTTCTCCAACTTTCTACTTCACAAGCTCTCAAGTGCTCTCAAGCTCAAGCTCTCAAAATAGTTGTAAATCTTTGTATACTTTTACTTTATTGTTGAGAGTGATTATTGTAAGAAGAAGAGTCTTTTCTTGGTGAGATTTTCTGTGAGAGATTTTGGTAGATTGTTGGTCAAGGAGCAAGGGTGCTCTTTGTTTAAGTTTTCTAAACTTTGAAGGGTTTGTTGATAGTGTGTGGTGCACTATTCTCCCTACAAGATTTCTTTGAGGGCAAAGAAGATCTTTGGAGGCAAAACTTCAAAGTGTTAGAACTCTTGGTTGTGGTCTAGGCAAGGTGCCTAGTTTGTATTCTTTTGATTTCGTTTTGGTTGTTGTTTCCCCCAAAAGAAATAACAATCCCCATTTCAAAATCCTTCTTGTGAAACATCAAGAAGGTAGAGGAGTAGAGTCTCTTGACTTGAACCTCTATACATAATCGTGTTCTTTCTTGTCTTTCAAGTTTTTATCTTTCAAAAGAACACATCCAAGTATCGGTTGCACTCTAAAACGAAAAATAGCCACAAAATATCCATACTTGGTGAACACACTATTCAACCCCCCCTTCTAGTGTGTTCTAAGGGACCTAT
>AP025068.1:8680154-8985154 GCA_036186865.1 Eustoma russellianum
CCAGGTGGATCAGAGATGATCCAAAGATAATGCTGCTAGCGTCTCGTTAGGGTCTTTTTCTGCAACCTGAAAGGGGAAAACAATGTTAGAGGCCCAGGGCTAATGTCTCGAGGAAAATCCTCCGACGCTCAAGTCAGTTATGGAAATTTTTGCACGTAATTATGCTAGAAGTAGATGTTGAAGCAGCCTAATAAGGGCCCTCTTACGAGGGGGGGCTGTTTTTAGTGCAGGATGAGTATAACTGAGCTTTTAGTGAGCCTGGAATCAACCTAGACTGGCTTTAGCTGAGGAAGCACTTCTTTATAGGTGTTGGAGCTGAAGGTGGCATGGGGCAACGTGGAGATGACGGGTGGCTGCTGCGCTTGCATGGCTCCCACGTGGTGCTAGACAGTTGCGTTGTTTGGCAATTTCCGTACATGAGTGCCACGTGGAGACAGATGTCAGGCTGCATTGCCCATATTGCTGGCTGGCAGGAGCTTTCCTAAGCATCCTGTGGCCGAGCTCAAATGCTACCTGAGCAGTTCAGCTAGGAAATTGAGATGGGGGTAGCCTGTCTGAGGTTAGTCCAGGATGTTCTGCCGAGCTGACCTGGATAGGCTGATCTACCCGGGTTGAGCGGTTGAATGATCTCTGAGTTGATCTGTACATTGGTCATGTCGACATGAGAAGTGTGGTCCCTGCGCTTCGGCTGAGATGATTCTGAATTGTGCGGCCCTATGTGGTCGTAGCTGTTGCTGAGCTAGTCTCCTTGGTAAATTTGCCCCTGAGACTTAGGCCTATGGCTTTACGGGTGGAACTAGTTTGGCTAAGCTTGACTGGTCAAGGTCTGCCGAGGAAGTTCACCTTCCAAGCTGAGTTGGCAGAGCAGAGCTGGACTGGCCGAGCTGGACTTTCTACGTTGGGGTCCACCAATGTTGACTGTTGCTGACTGACGAGAAAATGCTTTATCGTATTCAACAGTTAGTTTCTGGGTTTATCATCTATTGCTAAAAAAATTGTCAACATATTGGATAGTGATGAGAACAAAACCAAGACTCTAAAAAAACAAGTGTAACCGATCAAATTTGTTAAAGTCAACGTCATCTGACCTTTATAGGAACACATGTCACCTATAGTTCAGATCAACCACTGAGGTCCAAATACAGTCATGTCGATGTGACATGGGAGTCGCATGACGCTGCCTCGATGTCGTCCAAGATCTCAGGTTAGCATCGCTAGTCCCATTCAGAAGCGTCGAAGGCTGGAAACCTCAGTCACAACTATCACCTCAGTCACAGGCATCACCTCAGCCTTAGCTATCACCTTGGAAACCTCGTGCACCTTAGCCACACTTAGTAGGTCGGCCACAGGCCCAGTGCCCAAAGCTTTTCAGGTTGGCTCAGCACAGGCAGGTCAAGTAGACTTCTGCCACACGAACAGCTTTGCCATGCAACTCAACACGTAGCGCCACGTGGCAGTAATACATAAGCAGGTCAGAGCACGTGACACCACCCCACATCTACTTGACATGCCTTAGCTCCCTACAACAAAGAAAAGGAAAAAGACGGTTCAGGAGGAGACACACGTTTAGTTGAATTTAAAACATTCTTCTCGAACCACCACAAGGGACATGTTTCTCTAAATATTTCAGTATAAACAATTACAAACATAAAAACACCTGCAAGTGACTTGATTGTCAAATGGTATTTTTCAGAGTCAAATACTAGAGCTTCTAAGGTTGTTGAATCTTGTAAGATATCTATATCAACGGTTGTTGCATCATCTGTTGACATTTGGTGAAGATGTGATGTGTGATGAACGTCAAGTATGTGAAGTGGTTAAACATAGTGTGAAAATTTTTCGCTTTAAAGCACAATTAGATGTCACTCAACCCCTCCATCGAATGCTGAGTTAGCACAATCCACATTTGGGATAAGAACTCATCGGTTTAATACAATATGAACGACTATCACCCTTTTTTTTTAATTGCGGACTCATTTCCCATACTCCGTGCTATTGTCCTGATTTATCCTCAGATGTTTCTGAACAAGTACGAAAACAATTTCAGTTTGGGATTTGGCTAAAATGTATCTCGTCGTAGATCGCTTTTGATTGAAATTTGTCGTCTTGATTATATGGAGATTCATGATGATCTTACACAAATTCTGGCTACTGATATGTTGCCGATGGTGACCTGCCAACAACAATCAGTTGATGACGTAATGCGTGATACTGCCATCGCACTATCCCAATCATCTACTGCAAAGGAAAATTTGCCGCCTCCGTAGGGGACTGATGCACCTCCACTGGCAGTTATGTTGCCCTCAGTTTCACCTGTCAACGACAATCCTACGGTTACCTTTCCGACAAATACCAAACTGCTCCACAATTCATAAAAAGAAAAAAATTCAATGAAATAGAGACATCGACGGAAGCTGCCATGCAACCCCACGGGACGATATCTACACCTTCCTAATCAGATAACTTACCACTGCACTTTACCATGGCTCAATGTTTTTCGCAATTCTACTGTGCTCTCTTTTTTTTTCTCGCTGAAAGGGTCCTTTTTATTTCTTGAAAAACCATACGTTTACAACAACATAATAGAAATCATCTACCTCTATTTTGACCTTCTACAGCTACAATATATCGACTAATATTTACATAATTTAACTGTTTAACTTGCCAAAGAACATTATCACAGACACGGTTTGGCGGAGGATGTTGTTGCACGGCGCCATACAGTATTTTGTTGTGCCAATACTAAATATTATGTACTACTTCTCTAAAAACATATCTCCGCTCTAAATCCTCATCAATAAATCACCAAGATTAACATCAAGCCATTCAAGCACCATGCATGTCCGAAAAAACTTTGCTCTTTCTTCACGAAACAGCAAAATTCTCCAAGAAGATATCACCCATGCACAATCACGTAGGGCATGTAAGACATCCTCCTTTTCTCTACCACATGTTGGACAAGAGTCATTGTCCCTCATATGACGACGAAACAGGAAGTCTCATGTCGGCAAGCAATTTCTGTGCATTCACCATAAAAACAAATTTAGTCGTCCCGGTCCTTTCAATGTCAAAATAAGGGTCCATGTATTATCAATAGGTGGGAGCGTAGATGATATTTGTAACTCATAAGCACTTGACACCGAGAAATTGCCAGCCGAACCCACCTGCCATCGGAACTGCCCAGTCACATCGTCATGTAGGGTATTGACGATTCCAGTCCTGTCTTAAGGAGTGTCACCGTGCTTTGAATATGACACACACCAGAGAAGAATTCTGCTGAACACGATTATGTAACATATAACTATATTTAGATTTAAGGACCTGCATCCAAAGCAAGTCAGGTTGAGTTAGAATTTGCCACCCCAACTTAGATAACATAGCCAAATTCATGTCTCGCAAGCGTTTGATGCCCAATCCATCTCTATCCTTTGGTTGGCAAAGTGTTTTCTATGAACACCAGTGAAGTCTCCTCTCATCACCAACTTCCCCCCAAAAAAACTTATGCGACACTTTCTCAATTTCATCAAGTAATTTAGATGTAATCCCGCCGTCTGCATAGCATACACGGGCATCAATGAGATAACGCTCTGGATTAAAACCTACATCGCAGTCTGGGATAACATCTTTGCTTGCCAACCACCTAATCTTGCCCGAACTTTATCAAGAATGAACCCATAGGTTTGCCGATTAACACGGCCATGTAGTAGGGGCATACCATGGTAATTACCAAAATCTGTTGTGCATCGGATTCCCATTCTAGCAAACACGTCAGGATCAAAAGTATGTACGAAATTTCTAGAGATAAGTACCTGGGACTTTTTCACACTAATACATTGATCAGAAACTAGGCAGAAATCACGTAGCACTTCCTCAATCACTGCAGCTTGGGAATTGGTGCCTGAACTAAATAGTAAGAGATCAACGACGAAAAATAGATGACATATTGAGGGTCCTCGGCGCGAAGATGGAATGGGAGTCCACCGCTTTTCAAAAACTGCTTTGTCAATTTTTCTGCTCAAGAATTAATTCCATGCACAAAAGAAATAAATATGGCGCAAGTGGATCCACTTGCCTGATACCACGTTGTGGAATAAACGGTTCCAAGCAAACTCCATTCCATAAAATACATAAGGATGCTGAGCTAATGGTGAACATTATAATCTCTACCATATCTTGACTGAATCCGACGTGGACAAGAATTCGACGTAAGAAAGACCAGTGAACCTTATCATATGTCTTCTTTAAATCTATTTTAACGGCCATATATCCTTTACGTCCCTATTTTGTTCTTATAGTATTCATTATTTTTTGAGCAATAATAATATTATCGGCAACATGACGTCCAGGAATAAAAACACATTGTGTCTGAGATATTAACTTACCAATAACACCTTTGAGACGATTGGCGATGATTTTGTGATCAATTTAACCACGACATTAGCAAGGGCAATAGGACGAAACTGGGACGCATTCCAGGTGAGGATGTTTTAGGTATAAGTGTAATCAAGGTTCGGTTCATCTCAACAGGAAAGCTACCTCTTTGAAACGCTTGTAGTACAAACTCTGTGACTGCTGGACCCAGAATCGACCAATTTTTCTGATAGAAAACTGGTGGAAAACCATATGGGCCGGAGGCTTTATACGGTACCATCTGAAAAAGGGCCTGCTCAACTTCATAAGCCAACACTAGTCTATTAAGCCATCTTCTATCTGAGTGTGATAAAGAAGGCAACAAGATATCCTCTAACAAGTCATCGCGTGAGTTGCTGTTAATATATTAACATAGTGATTTCTTAACAAGTCTTGTAATGCTTCTACTGTGTCCACCCACTGTCCCTCATCATCCTTAAGTCTCCCTACGATGTTTCTTGAACGACGCATTTTTATAGAAATACGGAAGTACTGACTATTTCGCTCTCCATCTGCTAGCCATTGTATTTTATTTTTCTGCTGCCAGAAGATTTCTTCTTGCCGAATGATATCATTATATTCTTCCTGTAGCTCCAACTCTAGCCAAGATAAGAAAACAGATGGGCCTGCCTCCAATGCATGATGTACCCCTTCAAGCAGAGATAAACAACGTTTTCAACGTTGAAAAAGATTCACAAACATTGTTTTCCTCCAATGCTGCATGCATTCAACAAAAGTAGACAAAGTATTTTGGAGGTTACCCTCAGTTGGTTTCCATGCAGCTTGTACAAAAGGGCCAAAATCCTTATGCTCAAGTCAACATGCTTGGAAACGAAAGGACTTACATGTGGGTGGATGAGAAAATTAATCTTCACACAATAATAGTAAGGGATGATGGTCAGAGTGAGCTCGAAGAAGATGATGTACCTTTGCTTACCAAATTTAGTCCGCCAACCTTCATTACACCATGCCTGATCCAGTCTTTGTTCGATACGGAGTCTACCAAACTGTCCATTAGACCAGGTGTAATGTGGTCCAGAAAAACTCACTTCAAGCAAATTACATACATCAAGCATCTTAATCATAGAATCAACCTCAGCACCGCGGATCGCCCTACCTCCACGCTTGTCTTCTTGGCAAACCACTGTAGGACCTGCAAGGAACCACTAGAAGGGAGAGGGGTTGAATAGTGGGTGCGGAAAATTTGGTTTTTAAAATGTTTTGATCCAAAAACCCAACTTCTGAAAACAGTTTATGTTTTTAGGCCCTGTTTTGCAACGTTTGAAACACTATGTTACAGGCCTTCAAAAATTCTGAAAGTTTGAAAGATTGTAGTCTCATATGTTCTGAGTATCTCCTAAAAATTTCAGATCAAAATTTAACCTTTAACCCTTTGAAAATTTGTTTGTGGTCAGATTGCGCAAATCTGCTAAAAACGGTAGTCTGATTTAAAAATTTTATTCCGATTAAACCGTGGCTCCAAATGGTTTGAAAATTTAATGACAAACGGAAAATTTAATGACAAACCCCTTACTATATGTATTTAATTGGGTTGAAACAGTTTTGAAAAATTACTTTGGAAAGTATGTCAAATACGTTCAAGTTCTCAACCTTTGCAAGTCTGAAAATTAGATTGCACTAGTCTCAGAACTATTAACGTTTGAATGACTTATACTTGTCCAAAATGGTTGAAACTTGCGCCAAATGAAACATAAAATGTGTGGCTGTGTTTCTAAAAAGTTTTCTAATTTTTGAATTTTTTTTGATATTTTTACTGTTGTACCCAATGGGAAATCATATTGTACTTGAACATCGTACAAGGGAATTAATGAAAGTTGCATCCTTCAAGTACATTTTACTAATTTCTATTATTGCTTCTTTTATTAAATTTTGTCAAGCAAATATTATATACTCATTCAAGCATGAGTTATGTGAAATGGCCAATTCACCCAAGGGCTTAAGAGATTTCGGCCCTAAGGCTTTAAAGGGGCATTGGAATGTCCTTTTAATTAAAAGCTAGACTAATCTTAAGGGCTTTCTTAAAACAAGCCCAAAAGCAATTAGGGATTTCAAAAAGTGGGGAAAATTATACCAACATGAATTATGAAAATAGAAAAATAACACAAGTAACCCCTCTCCAACCCTCAAACATTTCGGCCAAGATGAAGGGTTCTAGAACCCTCTCTAAATTCCAAGACTCCACTTAGATTAAGGATTAAAATATAGAAAGCATTCTTGAATGGGGGACAATGTCTAGTCAAATTACAAGACCCCAAGAACTTTCCTCACCTTTCATGCAACCCTTGTCCCCTCCCCCCTGACTTGACCGTCGGCCATCCCCTCCCCTCTCCCCTACAAGAAGTCTTCTTCTTCTTCTTCTTCTACTTAGATTAGTAGCTCCATCTCAATCTTGTACTCCTTCAAGAATTTCTCAAGCAAGATAGTAAAGGTCCTTGGATACTTAAGCTCTTCCATCACCATCACTATCCTTCCATACGGTTTTAGGGGTTAGGAGACTCAAGGATATCTTCATGTTCAAGCTTCAAGAATCCTTTAGGTAAGTTGCATGTCAAGCTTCTTAGTTAAATTAAATAATTCATAGAGTGAAGCTCACCTTGCTACTCTTTCTTGCTCAAAACCGTGACCCCCATGGTCACTAGGTTCAAGCTTTTCAAGCTCTTAAGTGGTACTAGCTTCTTGGTGGTTTGAACACCATTCAAGCCTCATCTTGGTAAGCTAATCTAGCCTCAATTTAGCTCTATTTTTCACTTAAGATAATAACTAACATTTGTTCTTTTTCCTCCTCCAAAACCGAGGGGTATATGTTGAAGTGGAGGGAGACTTCACTTCATTTCATCCAAAATCCAAGCTAAAGAAAGGTTCTAGCTTGAAGAGGCAAGTGCACTATAAATGCTCTTGACTTATGTGTGAAAGTATATACTTGAATGTCTAGCTATCATTAAGATTTAATCTTAGATGGTAAATGTTAAGCTTGAAGCATGAAAGTTTAGTGTTCCTTAAGAAAAGTGACATGCATGTGAGAAATTCCCCCAAAGATGGATTCTTTGCCCCTTTGAATATGAATATGATGCATGTCTAAGATGAATATGGTAAAATTTCTCTTTCTTGACATGTAAGGGAGATGGTTGAAGGATGTGGTTGGGATGAATAATATTTCTTGTGAAAGAATGTGACTTGTAGGGTAAAGGATGCATATAAGTTGTATGTTTGGATGTTTTATGACTTAGGTGTAATATGTTCATTATGAAAATGAAATATACGCCCTTGCATGTGTAAGAAACGGGCTGTTTTGGGGGTATGGGGAATACAAATTAGACATGCCAAGGATAGACTTTATTATGTACACAATGTGCAAAATCAAAGTGTGCTATGTGTAATCTTCAAAACTGTTTTTGAAGTGATTTGTATGTGGACTTTAGAATATATTAGAACCTGCAATGTTTATGTTGAATAGTGTATTTGATGGTTAGTAAGTCATATTAGAAGAATAAGTTAAGTTGGTAAACTTTTAGTAAGAAAAGTGACAAAAGGGAATAATTACGGGAATAGGACAGATTCATGTGATGTTTTGTATGACCTGAAAAGGGATCTTAGAAGTATTAAATTAAGCTAAGTTTTGGCATGACATTATCCCTATGTATGTAGTAAATATGAGAGTTGGAATTTTGATAAAAGAAGTTTTGGTTTATCCTTAATAAAATATTTGGTAAAACTGCTCAAGCTGAAATTACTGGAACTGGGCAGAACTATGTAACGTTTTATATGGCCTGAAAATGAATTTTAGAAGTGGTCAAATAAGCTTATTTTTGTCATGATGTTAGCCTTATGTCTGTAGTAAATATAAAAGTTGGAATTTTGGTAAAAAAAAGTTGTGGATTATCCTTAATAAAATTTTTGGTGGAACTGGTCAAGCTGAAATCACTGGAGCTGGACAGAATTAAGTGACGTGTTGTTTGACCCAAAACTGGACCTTAGAAACATGAAAATGGGCTGATTTTTTGGTACTATTCTAGCCTTGTGTGTTTACTAGGTGTGCGAGTTAGATTTTTGGAAAAAGAACTTACGGTTTAGTCACAATAATATTTTTAGTAAAACTGGTCACTCCAGAATCAGCATGTAACCAGTTTTGGGAAAGTGAATAGGTGACCCCTTTAAAGTTATTGTATTGCTCCGGAATTTTTATGGTAATTACTTAGGACATAGATGAGAATGTCCATATAAATTAATCAGGTTGGAATTATTGTTTTAAGGGGTAACTACTGAAATTAAGTTGGCACTACTAAGCTGGAAAACTGGTCAGAATTACGAAATTAGTTGGGAGGCTTCGTTCTTGTGGATCTAGACTTGTTTAAACGGTTTGGACTTATGAAAATTAATTCTTGGTATGTTTGCAGTGTTTTCCAGGTATTGGCCCAAATTAAATAAGACTTTAAGGGCTTAAAAGAAAGGTAAAAGATGGGTACTGCACTGCTGAATTCAGCAGTACCCTGTTTGGTAATTTAATAACTTAAGGGTTTTACATGTCTCGAAACATCACAAAATTTTTATGGCAAGTGGAAAAGACACCCTTATACATATGTATGTCAAGAGATAATGAAAATTGGCCCAAATTGTGAGGTTTTGAGGCCGCGCAAAACAGAACATTAATTCTGGAAATTTTCCAGCCTAAAGAATAAAACCATACTTGTATGTATGTGATGCATCTTGTCACGAATTGCATAGTGCACGTCATACATTGCATCATCGTCATTACATGATTTATGAAACTGATTTTATGTCAAAGAATGATGAAAAAGTATTTTTAAAGAAAAGATTTCAGTTTTGAAAAATGCTTTCCATTGGTACCATTTATTTCTGACCAGCTTAACCCGCTCCAGATCCAGGATTAATTGATCTGATGATTGTGACCGTTCTGTTGGACCGTGCACCTGCAATAAACACCACTAGAGGGGGGGGTGAATAGTGGTTAGCGGAAATTACACTACAACCCTTTGTTAAAATCCCCTTTGAAAACAGAATCTGAGACCACCTCAGATTCAGAACCCGTTTTTCAAAAATTCACAAATAATTGTACACAACTCCAAAAATTATGAAACTTTCCAGAATTGAACTTCAATGAGTTAACAAGACTCTGTCCAGAAATCAGACAAAAAGAAGATCGTTTGACCCTTCAAACAAATAAAAAAGATTCAGATGGTCAATCTGGACAGAATTGGACAGAATGTTGCTGATTTTGAAAATAGTGTTTCTCTTTGAATACACAACCAAACAGATTGATATTTATATCAAAACACTCCTTAGGATGTTTAGATGAAGTTTCCAAAAGGCCCTGACCTTAAACAATTCTTGAAAAATACAGAATTTAAGTTTTCTCAAAACTGGTCAGATTGCAGCCAGATTGGAGCAGTTATCTTGCAAAGACTGAAAGACTAACTTTCCCTTGCTCAAATCAAGTGATTCTTGTTGCAAATGAAAGCTAACAGTCTGAAGTATAACTCCACCAAAAATCACGAATTTTGAAAATGTTTAGCTATTTTTTCAAATTGCGTGAAGTTGAGTGAAAACTGCAGTCAAAAACGGGCAGAAAACAGAAATAAAGAAACAAGAGAAGAACACCGAGGATTTATCCTGGTTCGGTCAATGTGACCTACTCCAGTCCCAAGGAACACCTTTCCTTGGATTTCACTATGAAATGAGCACCTTAAAATAAAAGCCAAGCTTGATCCTTGGGTTATACACCAACCCTACTCAAGACTTGGATAATCACCTTCTAAGCAACACTTAGTTACAACTCCTCTAACACCTATTGATGTAGCCTTATAAAGATGGCTAATCAATCTTACAAATGAAGCTCAAGAGGCTTGTAGCACAACAAAAATATCAAGAACACCTTTGCTACAACAAAATACAACAACAAGAACAAGAAGATGAATATGAAAGCTATAGAATGCTTGTGAGCTTCAAGTGTGTTTCATCTTCTTCACCAATGCCTCTATTTATAGTGTGATTTGAGCTTTGAAGATAAGAATGTCAATGTGTCATCATCTTCATCATCAACTCCAAATGTCTTCTCATCATTGGTTGGCTTTGTACACTTGGCAACATAATACACAATGATTGGTCCACCTTGGATGTCACCTTGACCGATTTTAACACCTTGAAAAATGACTTGGAATTATCTTGAAAATGTGAAGATAATAAGGCCATAACCACTCCACCATCTTCTCAACTTTTTGGCACAAGAATAGGCATGTGACCAATTACCATTTCAAAGTCAAAATTCAGCTCCATTTACAAGTAGTAGCCGTTGGCTACTTTGTATTTTCAAAAAAAACTTTGATTTTTTTCTTAATAAAATAAGAAAGGATAATACCACCAAATTATCCCCAACTTCAAGCATCATAATAGGACATGTGAGAGCTCCATTTGACTTCAAAAATCTGCTAAAAATACCCAAGAAAAGCAATATATTCGTTGGCTATTTTTAGTAAATTCCAAGTTGGCAATTTTGCCAACTAGCTCTTTTTTGGTTGGTCCACTTGTCTCCAACTCATAAAATGAACTCCACATCATATCCACCAGCATATTCACATTTTTCCACATATATATAAGTGTAGCAACTCAGATTTTTGAAGAAGAAATAAATAGATAACACTTGACAAGATTATGTCAACGTGTAACACCGAAATTCCACAATATTTCTTCTTATATGTTGAGATCATTTCCACACCTTTGACACCTTTAATATCTCTGAATAATGATGATAAATGTTCTCTTATAACATATATAAGAGGGTCTTCGAGAAAAATTAGAATGTGACATCTCAAATCGTCACATATCCAGCTATAGTCAATAATATCATCGGTTGAGAGAAAAAGATATAAGATCACCATATTATCTTCAAAATAATAATAACATAGCTCCAGAATGAAGATAATAATATGCTCAAGAGATTCCTTGAGTGAAAATACCAAAAATACCTTTGGGGGTAAAATGACCAAAATACCCCTGGTGTGAGAAAACTCCAGAAATGTCCCGGATGGTCATAAATAATCATGATATCAACTTTGTCATGATAAATAGTATAAGAATATGCTCTTGAAATATTTCCACCATATCATGTTCCTACAAAACTCAAAATACCAATTTTGCCCTTTTTGGTAAGTTGTAGAAACTTCCAAGGCATGTTTGTCACAAGACAATAATAATCACCAAAAACACATAATAAGCACATAATGAACATGTATAAATCATGTATAAATGAAAACAATCATTTTAACACATTTTAGAAAATTATTTCTAAAAACCCTAGACATCGATCGATCGAAGTGAGGGTTCGATGTACATCGATCGATCGATGTGTTTCAAGTTTAGAGATCGATGTCAACTTTTTCAACTTTTTCAACTTTTAATCACATTTAACACCATGTGTGACATTTTTAAGTATTCAACACTTAAAATCATGACTTTGAAAATTATCCAAACATATTTCTCAACATTCTCCCCCTTTTGGATGATTTTCAAAATAACCTAACATGATTTTAATGTCACAACTTATAATTAAAAATTTCACCAAATGTTTTCAACTTTTAAATAGTATGTTGCTCCCCCTCAACTCATACTCTCCCCCTTAACCTATACTCAACTCATAACCAATTGAAACCTATCATTTCATACCAAATGATGACTTACCAACTAAAATCTAAAATCATGTGCTTATTCTATCTCCCCCTTTATTTTGCAAATCATGCAAAAGATAGAACTATACAATGGTATCGTAAGTCATCATCCCTAATTTGGCACGCAATTTTTCAAACGTGGCTTGATTAAGGGGTTTGGTAAAGATATCAGCGATTTGGTGATCAGTTCTTATATGGTTTATCACTATGTCCTCATTTTGAACATGATCGCGAAGAAAGTGGTATCGCACCTCAATGTGTTTGGCCTTAGAATGAAGCACCGGATTCCGGGAAAGATTGATTGCACTGGTGCTATCGCAGAAAATTGGAATCTTTTTCATTTTAATGCCAAAATCACTAAGTTGCTGTTTAAGCCAAAGTATTTGGGTTGTACATAAACTCAAAGCGATATACTCGGCTTCAGTGGTAGAAAGAGCTACACTAGCTTGCTTTTTAGAAAACCAAGAAATCAAATTGGTTCCTATGAATTGACAAGTACCGCTAGTGGATTTTCTATCTAACTTGCAACCACCATAATCAGCATCACTATATGCGTGTAATTCCAACTTAGCATTTCTATCATACCATAGTCCTAAGTGAGGTGTATGCTTAAGATATCTAAAGATCTTTTTCACTGCATTGTAATGTGATACCTTAGGACAAGATTGAAACCTAGCACACATACATACACTAAACATGATGTCAGGTCTTGATGCAGTTAAGTATAACAGTGATCCAATCATAGACCTATAGAGTGTGTCATCAAAAGGTTTACCATTTTCATCCTTATCAAGTTTGGTACTAACACTCATGGGGGTAGTTGTAGGTTTCAACTCTTCAAAACCAAACTTCTTAATCATATCATTGACATACTTAAGTTGGCTAACATGAATTCCTTGAGGGGTTTGTTTAATTTGAAGTCCTAAGAAATAATTCAACTCTCCTACCATTGACATTTCAAACTCTGACTTCATACATTCTTCGAAGTCTTTTACTAAGGTAGGGTTAGTTGAACCAAAGATAATATCGTCTACATATATTTGAACTATTAACAAATCATTGCCTTTTCTTTTTAGGAATAATGTGTTGTCTATAGTTCCCCTTTGATAATTATTTGCAATAAGAAAGTTTGCAAATCTATCATACCAAGCTCTTGGAGCTTGTTTCAAACCATATAAAGCTTTCTTAAGCTTGTACACATGGTTAGGATTCTTTGGATCTTCGAATCCAGGGGGTTGTTTGACAAACACCTCTTCTTGGATGTATCCATTCAAGAATGCACTCTTGACATCCATTTGGAAGAGCTTAATATTGCTTAGACTTGCAATTGCAAGTAACAATCTAATTGCTTCTAGTCGTGCAACGGGTGCAAAGGTTTCTTCATAATCTATACCTTCTTGTTGATTATATCCTTGTGCGACTAGTCTAGCTTTATTTCTTGTAATGTTTCCTTGTTCGTCCATCTTATTCCTAAACACCCATTTCGTTCCTATTATTGACTTGTTTTCGGGTTTAGGTACTAAGTCCCACACGTTGTTCCTTGTGAATTGGTTCAATTCCTCATGCATAGCTTCTAACCATGTTATGTCACCTAAGGCTTCCTTTACATTCTTAGGTTCTAATTGTGAGATTAAGCTATGTCCTTCAAGTTGACTTATATTTCTACGTGTTCTAACCCCAACGCTTGGATCCCCAATGATTAATTCTCTAGGGTGCCACCAATTCCTAGATCGACTAGGTTCACCCTCATCTTGTTCAAATGTTTCATTAGTGTGAACATTATCATATGTAACTGGATCATTAGTTACATTATCTTCCAATTGCAAAGTTTCTTCATTTATATCACCTAAGGGTTCATGCATGTCTTGTTCAGGGGGAGTTGGTTCTAGATGATCAAGTACAGGCTCAAGTATTACATCATCATCAAACATATTTTCAACATTTGTTTCTTGTTTATGTTGATGTTTATCACTAACTTCGAAGCATGCATTTTCATTGAATTTTACATGTATAGATTCAATTATTTTTCTACATGCAGGATTATAACACCTATATGCTCTTGAGTTAGTTGAATACCCAACAAATATGCATTTAATAGACTTTTGTTCAAATTTATCTAGATTATCCTTAGTGTTTAGCACAAAACATTTACATCCAAATACTTTAAGGTAATCTATTTTAGGTTGTCTATTGTTTAGCAATTCATAAGGCGTTTTATTTAATTTCTTTCTAATAGTTAGCCTATTTATAATATAGCATGCACAACTAATAGCTTCAGCCCATAAATATTTAGGTAGTTTATTTTCACAAAGCATTGTCCTAGCAACTTCTTGAATCGTTCTATTTTTACGTTCAACAACTCCATTGAGTTGTGGTGTTCTAGGTGGTGAGAATTCATGTTTAATTCCATATAATTCACAAAATTTGATTACATTTTTGTTTTTAAATTCTCCACCTCTATCACTTCTAATTCTTTTGACATTTTCTTCATAAATGTTTTCAAGTTGCTTGATAAGGGTTTCGATTGCTAATGGAGCATCGTCTTTGTGTGTTAAGAACAATGTCCATGTGTAGCGTGAGTAATCATCTACTATGACACACACATAGTAGTGTCCACCTAGACTTCTTGTCCTACTTGGACCAAATAAGTCTAAGTGAAGCAATTCTAGTACATGACTAGTACTCACTTCATGTTTCGGTTTTAAGGTTTCTTTAATGTGTTTTCCCTTAATACATGTTTCGCACATTTGAAAATTATCTAAGTCTAACTTAGGCATACCTCTAATTAAATTCTTTTTAGATAATTTCCTAATGGTTGAAATTCCTATATGGCCTAATCTTCTATGCCATAAATTCACATCTAAGTCATGTGATATTAGACACTTAACCTTAGCATCTAACATGTTATCTAAGGTAAGAGTATAAATATTACTATCTCTATTTCCTTTTAATACTATTTCTCCCTTTTTATTTATTATATCACAAGAATTGGGAAGAAAGGAGACATTATAACCACAATCTATAAGTTGAGAAATACTAAGTAAATTATAGGATAGATTGCTTACTAATAACACATTTCGTATTTGAAATGTGTTAGGGTCCCCGATTGTTCCTCTTCCAACAACTTTTCCTTTGTTGTTGTCACCGAATGTCACCTTTCCACCATCAATATGTTCAAGTTCCGTGAATAGTTTGGGGTTGCCCGTCATATGCCTCGAACATCCACTATCTAAAAACCATTTGGTTTTCAGATTCTTTGACTTTGCCTCCTTCTTGCATTCTTTGCGTTTATCCTACAATGGAGACAAAGTTTTAGGTACCCTTTATTTGGGTCCTTGAATGTTAGGGGCATTATTCTTGTTTAGATAACCCTTAGGTATCCAAACTTGAACATACCTTTTAGGCACATTTTTAGCATGGTTAAAATAAGAAGGATAAGCATATAGATGATTATTCCTCATAAGTGAAGATGCATTGTTATACATGTTGCGTCGTGGTTGATAATCGTTATAGAATGGCCGAGATTTATGATGTATATAAGGCATGTGAATTTGTTTCTTATATGGCGCAGTATAAGTGTGTTCATAGGCATTTCTATAAGACTTATAAGAGTGTTGCCTATACTTAGGTTCATAATAAGTTGTATGCATTTTATTCGGTCTAGATGCATTTGTATACATGTAGGCATAGTTTCTAGGTTGTCTAGATGCAAAGTTTGGCCTAGATGTATAGTTATGCGTGTGTGCTTTTATGGGTGTATGTTGCATCTTTATCTTTGAATAAGTAGAAGAAGGAGTAGAAGAAGATTTAGCAGAAAAATTTGTTTTTATAACTTTATAAGGTTGTTTCGTAGTTGATGATACAAACTTAGTCTTTTTATCTGATTTGCCATCTTCTTCTTTATATCCCAATCCAGTTTTATCATTTCCATACTTTTGTGATGATATAAGTGTATCTAACATATTTGCACCAGATTTAAATTGTTCTATCATTTTTTCTAAGGTAAATTTAGAAGACTTAAGTTGCACTATTTCATTTTCACAACTTTCTAACTTAGATTTTAACATTTTATTTTCCATTTGTAACTTTTGTTCATCTTTCCTATATGATTCAATTTTATTCTCTAAAGAATCAAGAATATTAGTAGACTCTTGTTTAAGAGATTCTAGTTGATCGGAAAATTCCAAGTTGGACGTCTTCAACTTGTCATTTTCTTCAACTAGTTTCTTCTTTTCTTTAGAGAGCCTCTTACAGTGAGCATGCATTCTTAGGAATTCTTCATACATTTCATCAAATGTCATGTCACTATCAGAATCACTATCAGAAGAAGAACATACCTCGTTGGATACGAAGCAGACTTGAGCTTCCTCAGTTTCGGATTCTGAGTCGGATGAGTCGCTCCATGTGCTCACCTTCATTGCTCGTTTCCCTTTTCTTGCCTTAGACTCCTTTGTCTTTGTCGTTTGAGCCTCCTTGTCCTTGGCTTGTTTATTATTGTTGTGGTTATTATTATTTTTCTTCGTGGGACAGTCGTATGAAATATGTCCTTTTTGACCGCATTCATAACACTTTAATTCTTTATTATACCATTTGTTTGTGTTATTCTTCCTAGGTTGAGAAGAAGAAGAAGAATTACGTTGTCTATTCCTGTTTGGACGTTTGAAAAACTTTCTAAGTTTTCTAGCGATCAATATCAAGTCATCATCTAATTCAGTATCACTATTGCTATCATCGTTACTAGCATGTGTTTCGGTTGTTTTGAAAGCTATAGACTTACCGGATGACTTAGACGATTCGGACTTTCGTTGGTTTAATTTTACCTCGTAGACTTTAAGAGACCCGATCAATTCATCCATCTTAGTGATTGACTTTGTCTCCTCGATTGCAGTCACCTTTGGATCCCATTCAGCAGGGAGGCTTCTTAGCACCTTTTGAACCTTTTCACTGTTCGAAAATGACTTCCCTAAAGCTTCAAGGGCATTGAAAATATTAGTAATCCTCAAATCCATAGATGTTATGGATTCGTTTGGCAACATTTTGAAAGTCTCTAATTCAGTCATAAGCATGTTAATTTTGGATTCTTTAACACCACTAGTACCTTCATGCTTTAATACTAGTGATTTCCACATGTCGTGTGCGCTTGTGCAATTAGACACATAACCTGCTTCAGAAGTTGTAAGTCCATTTAAAAGTAATTGCATAGCTTTAGCATTCATGGACATTTTCTTTTTATCATCCGATGACCATTCACTTTTATATTTTTCAACCTCTTGAGCTACTCCACTAACTTGTATAACTTTCGTTGGAATGTACGGCCCATCTTCAACTATAGACCATAAATCGATGTCTATAGCGATTAAGAATAGCCTCATTCTTAGTTTCCAATGAACAAAATTATTGCCATCAAAAAAAGGAGGGCGTTGTGTAGACATACCTTCCAACTCACCTTTGTGAGAAACAATAGCCATAGTATGTACCTTGGATTTGAGACAAGCAGTATATAAAGAATTGTTGTTTCTTGGCCTTGTATTGTTCGTACGGTGTTGAATCTTGCTTCTTTTGAGTGGTGTTGGTCTGGCTCTGATACCAAATGTTGGATCGTGCACCTGCAATAAACACCACTAGAAGGGGGGGTGAATAGTGGTTAGCAGAAATTACACTACAACCCTTTGTTAAAATCCCCTTTGAAAACAGAATCTGAGACCACCTCAGATTCAGAACCCGTTTTTCAAAAATTCACAAATAATTGTACACAACTCCAAAAATTATGAAACTTTCCAGAATTGAACTTCAATGAGTTAACAAGACTCTGTCCAAAAAGCAGACAAAAAGAAGATCGTTTGACCCTTCAAACAAATAAAAAGATTCAGATGGTCAATCTGGACAGAATTGGACAGAATGTTGCTAATTTTGCAAATGGTGTTTCTCTTTGAATACACAACCAAACAGATTGATCTTTATTTCAAAACACTCCTTAGGATGTTTAGATGAAGTTTCCAAAAGGCCCTGACCTTAAACAATTCTTGAAAAATACAGAATTTAAGTTTTCTCAAAACTGGTCAGATTGCAGCCAGATTGGAGCAGTTATCTTGCAAAGACTGAAAGACTAACTTTCCCTTGCTCAAATCAAGTGATTCTTGTTGCAAATGAAAGCTAACAGTCTGAAGTATAACTCCACCAAAAATCACGAATTTTGAAAATGTTTAGCTATTTTTTCAAATTGCGTGAAGTTGAGTGAAAACTGCAGTCAAAAACGGGCAGAAAACAGAAATAAAGAAACAAGAGAAGAACACCGAGGATTTATCCTGGTTCGGTCAATGTGACCTACTCCAGTCCCAAGGAACACCTTTCCTTGGATTTCACTATGAAATGAGCACCTTAAAACAAAAGCCAAGCTTGATCCTTGGGTTATACACCAACCACACTCAAGACTTGGATAATCACCTTCTAAGCAACACTTAGTTGCAACTCCTCTAACACCTATTGATGTAGCCTTATAAAGATGGCTAATCAATCTTACAAATGAAGCTCAAGAGGCTTGTAGCACAACAAAAATATCAAGAACACCTTTGCTACAACAAAATACAACAACAAGAACAAGAAGAAGAATATGAAAGCTATAGAATGCTTGTGAGCTTCAAGTGTGTTTCATCTTCTTCACCAATGCCTCTATTTATAGTGTGATTTGAGCTTTGAAGATAAGAATGTCAATGTGTCATCATCTTCATCATCAACTCCAAATGTCTTCTCATCATTGTTTGGCTTTGTACACTTGGCAACATAATACACAATGATTGGTCCACCTTGGATGTCACCTTGACCGATTTTAACACCTTGAAAAATGACTTGGAATTATCTTGAAAATGTGAAGATAATAAGGCCATAACCACTCCACCATCTTCTCAACTTTTTGGCACAAGAATAGGCATGTGACCAATTACCATTTCAAAGTCAAAATTCAGCTCCATTTACAAGTAGTAGCCGTTGGCTACTTTGTATTTTCAAAAAAAACTTTGATTTTTTTCTTAATAAAATAAGAAAGGATAATACCACCAAATTATCCCCAACTTCAAGCATCATAATAGGACATGTGAGAGCTCCATTTGACTTCAAAAATCTGCTGAAAATACCCAAGTAAAACAATATATCCGTTGGCTATTTTTAGTAAATTCCAAGTTGGCAATTTTGCCAACTAGCTCTTTTTTGGTTGGTCCACTTGTCTCCAACTCATAAAATGAACTCCACATCATGTCCACCAGTATATTCACGTTTTTCCACATATATATAAGTGTAGCAACTCAGATTTTTGAAGAAGAAATAAATACATAACACTTGACAAGATTATGTCAACGTGTAACACCGAAATTCCACAATATTTCTTCTTATATGTTGAGATCATTTCCACACCTTTGACACCTTTAATATCTCTGAATAATGATGATAAATGTTCTCTTATAACATATATAAGAGGGTCTTCGAGAAAAATTAGAATGTGACATCTCAAATCGTCACATATCCAGCTATAGTCAATAATATCATCGGTTGAGAGAAAAAGATATAAGATCACCATATTATCTTCAAAATAATAATAACATAGCTCCAGAATGAAGATAATAATATGCTCAAGAGATTCCTTGAATGAAAATACCAAAAATACCCTTGGGGGTAAAATGACCAAAATACCCCTGGTGTGAGAAAACTCCAGAAATGTCCCGGATGGTCATAAATAATCATGATATCAACTTTGTCATGATAAATAGTATAAGAATATGCTCTTGAAATATTTCCACCATATCATGTTCCTACAAAACTCAAAATACCAATTTTGCCCTTTTTGGTAAGTTGTAGAAACTTCCAAGGCATGTTAGTCACAAGACAATAATAATCACCAAAAACACATAATAAGCACATAATGAACATGTATAAATCATGCACAAATGAAAACAATCATTTTAACACATTTTAGAAAATTATTTCTAAAAACCCTAGACATCGATCGATCGAAGTGAGGGTTCGATGTACATCGATCGATCGATGTGTTTCAAGTTTAGAGATCGATGTCAACTTTTTCAACTTTTAATCACATTTAACACCATGTGTGACATTTTTAAGTATTCAACACTTAAAATCATGACTTTGAAAATTATCCAAACATATTTCTCAACACGTTCAGGCCCGGAGAGAATGGACCTGATTATGACCGTTTAGGCCTGGAGAGAATAGACCTGATTATGATGATTATGACGGTACGGGCCCGGAGAGAATAGACCTGATGACTATGATTGATGATATGACCGTTTTTGGATCCGGAAATGATAGATTCGAAGAGATGAACATGACCGCCTCAGATCCGGATATAATAGATCTGAACGCTCTCTTGTTTTTATTGACGATGATGTTTTGAAAGAAAGAATGACAAATTTGTCCTTATTTTATCATATTGCATCACACGTGCATATTCATACATGTTGCATTTATTGGCTATTCGTATGTTTGGTACACTGTTACTTAGGCTAGGATGTTATGACTTGATATCTCCTAAGTTATGATTTTAATGTTATTTCGTATAAGTTATGATCGGGTTACTTAAGGATACTGGATGAAAGGTCAGGTATGTTACTAAACCAAATTTTTGGTTGGTTCTTGTGTGTACTTTCCATCTAATTCATGATCATTTATGGTATACTTGCTGGTGATGTTGTCACTCACCCCTTATTTTTCCTCCGAGAACCTGCAGGAAATAGGGTCAAGTGGATCGAGGATGAACCTAGGGTTCCTTATCCGTAGAAGAGCGAGCGGAGGACGACTTGAGGATTTTGTTTATGACGGTCATGTTTGATGGACTTTTTATGATCATATGTTGGGGACATTGACTTTCGGATTTCCTTATTTTGCGAACATGTTTGTAAGACTTATTTCGGATGTTTAGACTGTTTCATTTTAAAGTTTTTTTATTCTGCCTCGGTTTTTGCATACCTGTTGATGTGTAAGCCAGAAAGCCCACACATTTTGTTATGGACTACGACATGTTATGGATTGACGCCTGGTACTCTCCGCAGTGAAGTACGGCGGGCGCACAGTATCTGGCTAGGCTAGGGTGTGGGGCATTACAGGTGGTATCAGAGCCAAGGCTCTAGATCCTGGCAGAATATAGAAGTAAGTTATGGTTTTAGAAACCTAAGTTTGACCTTAGATCTAAGTCACGATCTTAGATGAGAGTTGACCTTAGACTAGGATGACTTAGAATGGAAATTATGGTCATGACTTAATAACGAAATCTTAGTCTATGAAATTTTATACCTTCTTAAGTTATCCATTTAAATTCCTATTGGTTATGAATTAAATTTCGTCACTTATTTCGATATTCTAACCTTGAATAAAACTTCGACACTTCATAGTGCAGATGGCACGACCACGAGACAGACCTGCTAGGGCCAGACCAGAGGTGCAGGAGCCTATTCCTCCTCCACCTGCTCAGGTTCCTCCACCACCACCACCACAGGATCAAAATCCGTCTCCAGCTCAGAATATTCCTCCACCCCAAGGGCCTTTGCCATAGATGATTCCGGATATAAATTCTTTTCAGAATTTCTGCCAAACCGTGACTCAGATCGTTCAAGTGATGTTACAACAGAATGCTCCTCAGCCTCATGAGCCTATCAGGGATGCCCATTACTACTTCGAGAAATTGAAAAGAGATAATGTTCCGCCGTTTGAAGGAAAATCAGACTCAGATGCTGCTGAGAAATGGTTGGACGAGGTGGAAAATTTTTTTGAGTTGATTCGTGCACCGAAGGAGGTGAAGACACAAGCTGTCAGGCCATTTCTACTTGGGGAAGCGAACCAATGGTGGAAGGCCAATTTGCAATCCTTGCCGCAGCCAATTTCATGGGAAAGATTTCTTCAGGAATTCAACAAATTTTATATACCACCTTCAGTAAAGTTGCAAAAGAGACATGAGTTCGAATCACTAATACAAGAGCAAGGGATGGCAGTTGCAGAGTATGCCAATAAGTTCATAGCTTTAGGCAGATTTCAGCCATCTGCCATGAATGACGAGGAGACCAAAATGCTGAAATTTGAGAGGGGTTTAAATCCAAGAATCCGCACATGGTTAGTTAATGCGAACCCAGTTAATTTTGGTGCACTGTTGGACGCTTGCTACAGAATTGAGAGAGATATTATTCGCCGAGATGAGATGGGACAGAAAAGAGGAAGGGAAGTGTCAAGAAATGGAGGGTCCCGCAAAGCAGCTAGGCAGAATTCCAGAGGCCCAGGACGACATGGAAAGAACCGTTCTCAGACAAAGAATCAGACAAAGAATCAGGGCCATCAGTCAGCTATTCCGACCTGTTCTCACTGTAAGAAGCGTCATGTTGGAGAGCATTTCATCCAGGCAGGTAAGTGCTTTGGGTGTGGCAAGGCGGGCCATATCCTCAAGGATTGTCCAGAAAAGGGGACCACGTGCTTCGGGTGTGGAAAGGTTGGACACATGATTAAAGATTGCCCGGAGAAAAGGACCCAGCAGCAGCAACAACCAAGGAATCAGCGCCAGCACGCAAATGCAAGGGTTCACGCTATGACCGATGCTGCTGCAGAGGAAGCTACTGATGTTGTGACTGATATGCTTTAAGATTTATGCAATGCCTTAAATTTTGCAAAATATTGTTGCTTTGTTGTTACTTAGTTAATCTTGCATGATTCAGGAGCTATCTCAGTATGTGATGTGCCTGCAAATGTGTTGTTTGATAGTGGGGCTAGCCACTCATTTATCTCGAAGAAGTTTGTAAAGAATATTGTCCATAGTCCAGTCCCTCTTGAGACACCCTATAGAGTTCAAGCAGCTGGGGATCAGGTGCTTGTTTCCTATCAATTGTACCGCGGATGTGAAATTGAATTCGATGAACAACGATTTATAGCAGATTTGATTCCCATACACATGAGCGACTTCGACATAATTCTTGGAATGGATTGGCTTTCCAACAACTTTGCGCACATCGATTGCAGTAAAAGACGGGTTATTATTAAGGACCCAACACGAAAGGAGGTGACTTTTCAGGGAGGTTCGAAGCTAAAGAAATCTCCTAAAAACATCTATATGAATGCGATTCGTGCCCAAAAGGCATTAAGAAAGGGACATGAAGGATTCCTAGTTTATGCGCTATGTGTCGACCAATCACCATCTGATATTTCTCAAGTTCCGGTAGTTCAAGAGTATTCTGATGTCTTCCCAGAGGAATTACTGGGTCTTCCTCCAGATCGAGAAATCGTATTTGAAATCAATCTAATTCCGGGAGCTGAGCCGATATCAAAGGCTCCTTATCGAATGGCACCTGCTGAATTGAAAGAATTAAAGGAACATCTGCGTGAGCTTCTAGAAAAGAAGCTTATCAGACCAAGTGTCTTGCCTTGGGGTGCTCCCATGCTATTTATAAAGAAAAAGGATGGAAGTATGCAATTATGTATGGACTATCGAGAACTCAACAAGATCACGATAAAGAACAAGTACCCATGGCCTAGGATCGACGATCTGTTCGATCAGCTTTGGGTAAGCGATTTAAAAGTTTTTATTTCAATGATTAATCCTATTTTGAACACTGCTTAAAGATATCTTAATACAGGGAGCACGGATTTTCAGTAAGATTGATCTTCGTTCTGGATACTTCCAATTAAAGATCAAAGCCGAGGATGTTCCGAAAACCGTATTTTGGACACGTTATGGACACTATGAATTTCTTGTAATGCCATTCGGATTGACTAATGCCCCGCAGCATTTATGGATCTGATGAATCGAGTATTTTAAGAGCAATTGGACAAGTTTGTTGTGGTTTTCATCGATGATATCTTGATCTACTCACCTGATGAGGAATTCCATATATCCCATTTAAGGATCGTCCTGGACATTTTACGAAGGAAGCAACTGTATGCCAAGTTTAGTAAATGCGAATTTTGGCTGCACAGTGTAGCATTTCTGGGACACATTATATTTGAGGATGGAATATCTGTAGATCCCAAGAAGATTGAGGCAATCACAGAGTGGCCAAGGTCGACAAACGTTACGGAAGTACGGAGTTTTCTTGGTCTTGCCGGCTATTATCGCAAGTTTATTGAGGGGTTCTCTCGAATTGCTATGCCTCTCACCCGTTTGACACAGAAAAAGACCAAGTTCGAATAGACCTCAGATTGTGAAAAGAGTTTTACTGAATTGAAGGAGAAGTTGACTTCTGCTCCAGTTTTGGCACAACCTATTTCGGGTGAAAGTTTTATGGTTTATAGTGATGCCTCTAAGAATGGACTTGGATGTGTGTTAATGCAAAAAGATCGAGTGATTGCGTATGCATCTAGACAGTTGAAGCCGTTTGAACAAAATTACCCGGTACATGATCTTGAGCTTGTAGCTATAGTCTTTGCCCTAAAAATATGGAGACATTATTTTTACGGTGAAAGGTGCGAAATCTTCACAGATCACAAGAGTCTTATGTACCTCTTCACCCAAAAAGAATTAAATATGCATCAACGCAGATGGCTAGAGTTGATGAAGGACTACGACCTCTCTATTCAGTATCATCCGGGAAAGGCCAATAAAGTTGCTGACGTCTTGAGTCGAAAGACAAGCCATCCACATCAACCACCTTTGCAGCGTGATATGGAAGAATTTGATCTTGAGGTGGTTGATTCCATTGATAGCATGCTCGCTAAGTTGGTATTGATTCCTTTGCTGATTGACAAGATTAAGGAGGGGCAAGAAAGAGATGAAACTTTGAAGAAAACTAAGGACAAGTTGAAAACAAAACCATCTGAGGATTTTGAGGTCAGAAATGATGATAGATTGTGGTTTAGAGGACGATTGTGCGTACCCAATGGTGATGATATAAGGAGTGAAGTTCTTAGTGAAGCTCATAATTCTCGTTTGTCTATCCATCCTAGAGCCAACAAAATGTACGAAGACCTAAAGCAAAGATTCTGGTGACATGGCATGAAGAGGCAAATTGCTGAGTTTGTAGAGAAATGCCTTGTTTGTCAGAAAGGGAAAGCAGAACATCAAAGACCCGCTGGATTACTACAACCTCTTGAAGTCCCCGAGTAGAAGTGGGATCACATTACTATGGACTTCGTGACTGACTTGCCAAAGACAAAGAATGGACATGATGCTATTTGGATTATAGTCGATCGTTTGACAAAATCTGCCAATTTCATGGCTATGACGATCAAAGCCCCTATGGAGAAGTTAGCTACTATGTATGTTGATCAGATTGTGTGCCTGCATGGGGTGCCCATGAGTATTGTTTGTGATCGCGACCCTCGATTCACATCTCGATTTTGGACAGCTTTCCAAAAAGCAATGGACACTGAAATACGCATGAGCTCGGCATTCCACCCTCAGACGGATGGTCAATCGGAGAGAACCATCCAAATGCTAGAAGACATGTTGCGAGCTTGTATACTTGACTTCGGAGGAAGTTGGGACAAGAGTCTCAAACTAGTGTAGTTCTCTTATAATAATAGTTATCATCGATCTATTGGGATGGCTCCTTATGAAGCACTTTATGGAAGAAAGTACCGCTCTCCATTGTATTGGGATGAAATTGGAGATAAAGTTTTCACGGGACCTAACCTAGTAGAACAAATGCGAGAAAAAGTAATGATCATCAATCAAAGGTTGCAAGCAGCCCAAGATAGAAGCAAGATTTGGGCGGTGGCCATTGGAATTTCAAGCTGGGGAAAAGGTGTTCTTGAAGGTGCCGCCATCAAAAGGAGTTAAGAGATTTGGTATCAAGGGGAAATTAAGCCCAAGGTTTTTTGGGCCATATGAGATTCTTGAGAGGATTGAAGAAGTTGCTTATCGGCTAGCACTACCGCCATCGCTATCTCAATTGCATGATGTGTTTCATGTATCTCAGCTTCGTTGGTACGTGCATGAGCCTAGCCATATCATCGAGGAACAGCCCTTGAAAATTGAAGCCGACGCAACATTTGAGAAGAACCGGAAAGGATTGTTGATTGCAAAGAAAAGGCTCTGAGGAAACGATCTATTCCTATGGTTAAGGTGCAATGGAAGCACCACACTATTGATGAGGCCACTTGGGAGATGGAAGAAAACATGAAGAACCTGTACCCTCACCTTTTTGATTAGCGCTCTTAAGTTTCGAGGACTAAACTTGTAATAAGGGGGAGGATGTTGTACGCAATGGAAAATCATATTGTACTTGAACATCGTACAAGGGAATTAATGAAAGTTGCATCCTTCAAGTACATTTTACTAATTTCTATTATTGCTTCTTTTATTAAATTTTGTCAAGCAAATATTATATACTCATTCAAGCATGAGTTATGTGAAATGGCCAATTCACCTAAGGGCTTAAGGGATTTCGACCCTAAGGCCTTAAAGGGCCTTGGAATGTCCTTTTAAGTAAAAGCTAGAATAATCTTAAGGGCTTTCTTAAAACAAGCCCAAAAGCGATTTGGGATTTGAAGAAGTGGGGAAAATTATACCAACATGAATTATGAAAATAGGAAAATAACACAAATAACCCCTCCCCAACCCTCAAACATTTCGGCCAAGATGAAGGGTTCTAGAACCCTCTCTAAATTCCAAGACTCCACTTAGATTAAGGATTAAAATATAGAAAGCATGCTTGCATGGGGGACAATGTCGAGTCAAATTACAAGACCCCAAAAACTTTCCTCTGCAACCCTTGTCCCCTCCCCCCCTTGACTTGACCGTCGGCCATCCCCTCCCCTCTCCCTTACAAGAAGTCTTCTTCTTCTTCTACTTAGATTAGTAGCTCCATCTCAATCTTGTACTCCTTCAAGAATTTCTCAAGCAAGATAGTAAAGGTCCTTGGATACTTAAGCTCTTCCATCACCATCACTATCCTTCCATACGGTTTTAGGGGTAGGAGACTCAAGGATATCTTCATGTTCGAGCTTCAAGAATCCTCTAGGTAAGTTGCATGTCAAGCTTCTTAGTTAAATTACATAATTCATAGAGTGAAGCTCACCTTGCTACTCTTTCTTTCTCAAAACCGTGACCCCCATGGTCACAAGGTTCAAGCTTTTCAAGCTCCTAAGTGGTACTAGCTTCTTGGTGTTTTGAACACCATTCAAGCCTCATCTTGGTAGGCTAATCTAGCCTCAATTTAGCTTTATTTTTCACTTAAGATAATAACTAACTTTTGTTCTTTTTCCTCCTCCAAACCCGAGGGGTATATGTTGAAGTGGAGGGAGACTTCACTTCATTTCATCAAAAATCCAAGCTAAGGAAAGGTTCTAGCTTGAAGAGGCAAGTGCACTATAAATGCTCTTGACTTATGTGTGAAAGTATATACTTGAATGTCTAGCTATCATTAAGATTTAATCTTAGATGGCGAATGTTAAGCTTGAAGCATGAAAGTTTAGTGTTCCTTAAGAAAAGTGACATGCATGTGAGAAATTCCCCAAAGATGGATTCTTTGCCCCTTTGAATATGAATATGATGCATGTCTAAGATGAATATGGTAAAATTTCTCTTTCTTGCCATGTAAGGGGGATGGTTGAAGGAGGAGGTTGGGATGAATAATATTTCTTGTGAAAGAATGTGACTTGTAGGGTAAAGGATGCATATAAGTTGTATGTTTGGATGTTTTATGACTTAGGTGTAATATGTTCATTATGAAAATGAAATATACACCCTTGCATGTGTAAGAAACGGGCTGTTTTGGGGGTATGGGGCATACAAATTAGACATGCCAAGGATAGACTTTATTATGTAAACAATGTGCAAAATCAAAGTGTGCTATGTGTAATCTTCAAAACTGTTTTTGAAGTGATTTGTATGTGGACTTTAGAATGTATTAGAACCTGTAATGTTTATGTTGAATGGTGTATTTGATGGTTAGTAAGTCATATTAGAAGAATAAGTTAAGTTGGTACACTTTTAGTAAGCAAAGTGACAAAAGGGAAAAATTACTGGAACAGGACAGATTCATGTGACGTTTTGTATGACCTGAAAAGGGATCTTAGAAACATTCAATTAAGCTAATTTTTGGCATGACATTATCCCTATGTATATAGTAAATATGAGAGTTGGAAGTTTGATAAAAGAAGTTATGGTTTATCCTTAATAAAAGTTTTGGTAAAACTGCTCAAGCTGAAATTACTGGAACTGGGCAGAACTATGCTCAAGCTGAAATTACTGGAACTGGGCAGAACTATGTAACGTTTTTTATGGCCTGAAAATGAATCTTAGAAGTGTTGAAATAAGCTGATTTCTGTCATGTTGTTAGCCTTATGTGTGTAGTAAATATGGGAGTTATAATTTTAGTAAAAGAAGTTGTGGATTATCCTTAATAAAATTTTTGGTGGAACTGGCCAAGCTGAAATTGCAGGAGCTGGACATAATTAAGTGACGTGTTGTTTTACCTAAAAATGGACCTTAGAGATATGCAAATGGGCTGATTTTTGGTAGGACGCTATCCTTGTGTGTTTACTAGGTCTGTAAGTTAGAATGTTGGAAAAGGGACTTACGATTTAGTCACAATAAAATTTTTAGTAAAACTGGTCACTCCATAATCAGCATGTAACTAGTTTTGGGAAAGTGAATAGATGACCCCTTTAAAGTTATTGTATTGCTCCGGAATTTTTATGGTAATTACATAGGACATAGTTGAGCATATCCATGTAAATTAATCAGGTTGGAATTATTGTTTTAAGGGGTAACTACTGAAATTAAGTTGGCACTACTAAGCTGGAAAACTGGGCAGAATTACGAAATTAGTTGGGAGGCTTCGTTCTTGTGGATCTAGACTTGTTTAAACGGTTTGGACTTATGAAAATTAATTCTTGGTATGTTTGCAGTGTTTTCCAGGTATTGGCCCAAATTAAATAAGACTTTAAGGGCTTAAAAGAAAGGTAAAAGATGGGTACTGCACTGCTGAATTCAGCAGTACCCTGTTTGGTAATTTAATAACTTAAGGGTTTTACATGTCTCGAAACGTCACAAAATTTTTATGGAAAGTGGAAAAGACACCCTTATACATATGTATGTCAAGAGATAATTAAAATTGGCCCAAATTGTGAGGTTTTGAGGCCGCACAAAACAGAACATTAATTCTGGAAATTTTCCAGCCTAAAGAATAAAACCATACTTGTATGTATGTGATGCATATTGTCACGAATTGCATAGTGCACATCATACATTGCATCATAGTCATTACTTGATTTATGAAACTGCTTTTATGTTAAATAATGATGAAAAAGCGTTTTTAAAGAAAAGATTTCAGTTTTGAAAAACGCTTTCCATTGGTACCATTTATTTCTGGCCAGCTTAACCTGCTCCAGATCTGGGGTTAATTGATATGATGATTATGACCGTTGAGTCCGGAGAGAAGAGACCTGATTATGACCGTTCAGGCCCGGAGAGAATAGACCTGATTATGATCGTTTAGGTCCGGAGAGAATAGACCTGATTATGACGATTATGACCGTACAGGCCCGGAGAGAATAGACCTGATGACTATGATTGATGATATGACCGTTTTTGGATCCGGAAATAATAGATTCGAAGAGATGGACATGACCGCCTTAGATCCTGATATAATAGATCTGAACACTCTCTTGTTTTTATTGACGATGATGTTTTGAAAGAAAGAATGACGAATTTGTCCTTATTTTATCATATTGCATCACACATGCATATTCATACATGTTGCATTTATTGGCTATTCGTATGTTTGGTACACTGTTACTTATGCTAGGATGTTATGACTTGATATCTCCTAAGTTATGATTTTAATTTTATTTGGTATAAGTTATGATTGGGTTACTTAAGGATACTGGATGGAAGGTCAGGTATGTTACTAAACCAAATTTTGGGTTGGTTCTTGTGTGTACTTTCCATTTAATTCATGATCATTTATGGTATACTTGCTGGTGACGCTGTCACTCACCCCTTATTTTTCCTCCCAGAACCTGCAGGAAATAGGATCGAGCGAATCGAGGATAAACCAAGGGTTTATCCGTAGAAGAGCGAGCGGAGCACGACTTGAGGATTTTGTTTATGACGGTCATGTTTGATGGACTTTTTATGATCTTATGTTGGGGACATTGACTTTGGATTTCCTTATTTTGCGAACATGTTTGTAAGACTATGTCGGATGTTTAGACTATTTCATTTTAAAGTTTTTTTATTCTACCTCGGTTTTCGCTTACTTATTGATGTGTAAGCAAGAAAGCCCACATATTTTGTTATGGACTACGACATGTTATGGATTGATGCCTGTTACTCTCCGTAGTGAAGTACGACGAGCGCACCGTATCCGGAT
Source organism: Eustoma russellianum (assembly GCA_036186865.1). Classification (NCBI taxonomy): domain Eukaryota; kingdom Viridiplantae; phylum Streptophyta; class Magnoliopsida; order Gentianales; family Gentianaceae; genus Eustoma; species Eustoma russellianum. The sequence goes on from AP025068.1 coordinate 8,710,567, forward strand.
AGGCCGGGGTGCGGGGCGCTACACTTACTACTACAATGAAAATGATGAACAGTGCTGGAAACTGAAAGTAAAATGCTGAAAGTAATAATACCGAGAATTTTATACTGGTTCGGTTAACACAACCTACTCCAGTCTTCGAGGACATCTTCTTCGGTTATCACTAATCATAAAAAAACACCTTACCATAAAGGGTTGCTGGAGTTACACACCAAATCCAACCCTTTACAAACGATACAAGCAATCACACCTTTCACGAACACCACCACCGAACGAATGAAGGATTGATCACACCTTGATCAACCTTTTACAACAATGAGCGTGTATGGTGGTCTATACAAAGCCTATTCAACATATTTGAATATAAGAACAATAGGCTTGTAAAAGAAGAAGAAGAAGAAGAAAGAAATATGGAAGAAGAAAGTGGAAGACTTCTTTTGCACTTTGAAATTATGAGACTTGTCTTGTCTTGGTCTGCTCTCTTCTCTTCTTTTTAATTCAAGAGTGGCGCCCTCTTAGGGTATCTCTTCAACTTGGAAATTCTCTTTTAAGTCCTTGGAAGAATGCCTTGTGTAGATATGACACCATCTTGCTCACTTGGCACGACATGATTGGATGGATGACTTGACTTTGCTTACTTGGCACTACATGATTGGTCCAACCTTGTCACCATTTAGTGTGCTGTAAAAATCTGAGATTAACTTGAAAAACATGTGCAAAAAGAATTCAAAACACTACCAAATAATCGCCATTCAATCCCTTCAATTTTGGGATGCAAATTATGGACAAAGGAATAGTAAATTCGGCCACTATTCACATGTGCTGAAAATTTTCAACATGTGTTGCATTTTTGAAATATTTCCATGTGTGTTGCCCTCTTCAAAGTCACCCATCATGTGTGGCTTATTTTCCACCAATTAAAGTTCGAAATAAGCTCCATCTAGGCTCCAACACAGCTGAAAATGGTGTGTGAAATTCCTGCTTATGTGCTGAATTTTCTTTTGGTAAACTTTGTCAAATAATGTACGATATTTACACATATATAGTAAATTCCAATCAGCCCTAATTTGAATATTCTAGAACACTTTAATATGTCTTGAACATGTAAAAAGTGTCTAGATACATGTTACATGTCATGCCAAAAACGTTCCATGTGTTATGTTCGTGGAAAACCGAATTTTTGACTTTTGTCGATTACACGATTTTTCTCCGATTAAATTCAAACTTTTTGCACATGTTATATATATATATATTATTTCACACATAATATACATAAAATGACTTGAATATTCAGCTCTAATGGCTGATTAAAAGTGGCGCTCTATGTGACAAAAATATTGAATTTGAAATCTCCACAATTTGGCCTTAAATGGGGGTGATTTGTGTGTGCAACATGGAATGATTTTATGTCTGAATATACCATGCAAACCACGAAATTTGTGGCCATTTTTGAAGTGTAGGGGCTGACCATCTATACATGGCAAGTAAGTGACACGTTAGCGAAATTTCGGTAGTCACCCAATACGACAATTTTTTGTTTAGAACCTTGTAACGTGTCGTAATAATTTTGTCATCACCATGACTTATATCATATGATATAAGACCTGAATATACTTATAAATATGAGGTAAGTATTGTGGTGTGACGTTGACATACGTTCGTAAAATATATAACGTGTCGGTAGTACGTTAGAATATATGTGTATAGTGCCTTTTAAAAAACTCTCTCTCTCTATATATATATATATATTTAAAATAAGTGATTAAGGGTAGAAGGAGACTTTCCATTTTCATGTTTGTTGCCTTTATGCCTTCTCCAAATATTTCTCCATTTAATGAACTACATAGTTCATTTAACTAAGTACTTCCCTTAATGAACTAGTTTAGTTCATTAATGGTGGAACCTGAAAATAGTTCAAACACAACAAATGTTTGCCATTTGATGTAAGCTTTAAAGCTTCATGGCTTGTTAGTACGGCAACATTATATATAAAGTATATAAGGCAAGTTTGTTGCAAAAACGTGTCAAGTCATGAAATATGTCATGCATTTCTTTAGCATGCGTTATTTAAATCATCCATTTTGTGAATTGCTCAAACCCCTTTTTCTCAACAATCTCCCCCTTTTGATGATTTACAAAATAACCTAAGTTCATGATTTAAATTTAGTTGCTCCCCCTCCAATCGTGCATAAATTCAAATTTTTAATTTTTAATTTTGAATTCTATCCCCCTTGATTTGTGCAATCAATCTCTCTCTCCCCTTAAATCATGTATTATCCCCCCCTTTATTTTGGAAATAAAATCAAAAGTGCATACAAGAAAGAAAAAAAACTAATGCATTTCAATTTCGTTCTTAAGGGTTATTCATTTAACCCTTTCCAAACGTCTCTTTTGGTACCCAAATTTGGGTGACCTTTCTAGGTCTTCCAAAAGGTGAGAAAGGAGATGAAGATGCAATATGATAGACATTTGGTGCAAATCTGTTTGGCCTTTGGCCTAGAATGCCATCATGCTCATGATAAGATTTTTGTTTTTGAAAATTTCTTGTGTTGGTATGCATGGTTCGTGATCTAGATGCATTTTTATGATATGAATGTCGCATATGCATCAATGGCTTTCTTTCATATCTATATGGTACATGATTGTGTTTTGTATGATAGGAAACTGAAGCATGTTGAAATGACATAAGGGGGATCTAGGCGTCTTCTTAGGCGCCACATAGGTCTTAGATACATCTATTTTCTTAGATGGAATGAATATTGTTGCCTTATTTAACTTCTCATTCTATTCTAATCCGGTTTTATCACTATCATGCTTTTGTGACAAAATGATGCGATCTAGGATGTTAGTTCCCGTGTCAAATTGTTTCATCATTTTCTCTAAATCCGTGTTTCTTGATTTCAAATTTGAAATCTCAGATTTCATTTCATTGTTTTGTTTTGTTAATGATGTGACCTCTGATCTTAATGCATTAATTATGCAAGACGACTCTTCTTTTGAATCGTTTAATTGAGAAACAAGGTTCGTGTTAGAAGATTTTAACAACTTTTTGTCTTCAATTAATCGTTTCTTTTCTTTTGCAAGAGTCTTTGAGAACTTATGCAGCTCTAAGTATCGGCTAAATAAATCATCATAATAACATTTAGAATCAGAATATGAGTAAGAGGATACCTCATTCGATGCCTTAGATGTAAAGCATACTTGTGCCGTTTGTTCTTTTGTATCAGTCTCAGAGTCGGATGTGTCACTCCAAGTGGAGGCTTTGAAGGCTCTCCTCCTTTGTTTAGGTTCTGAGACAAGTCTAGTTTTGATCTGATCCTTGTCAAGGTGTTTGTTCGTTTGTTTGTCCTTGTTCGGACAGTCATATGACAAGTGTCCAAGTTTGCCGCATTCATAGCAATTTACTTCTTCATTATTTTTATTTCTATTATCCTTAGATGAAGTAGGCTTATGTTTGTTTTTAATCGATTTTCTCAAGATCTTTCTTAATCTTTTAGCCATTGTGATTAAATCTTCGTCATCGGAATCTATGTCACTATCCTCTACGCGATCATAAGAAGTAGAGACATATTCATTTGATTTAAACGCAATAGCCTTATCATGTTTAGAACTAAATTCAGAATTTCTTAAAGTGAGTTTGTTTTCATATACCTTTAATGATCCGATCAATTCCTCCATTTTTATCAATTTAGTATCCTTACTTTCCTCGATTACAGTGACTTTTGAATCCTATTCGAATGGGAGACTTCTTAACACTTTTTGGACCTTTTCCTGCGTAGAGAAAGCTTTTCCAAGAGACTCAAGAGAATTATAAATGTTAGTCAATCGTAAATCCATATCAACAATAGACTCACTTGGCAATAATTTGAAAGTCTCAAGTGTGGACATAAGCATATTAATCTTAGACTCCTTTACTTGGCTAGTCCCTTCATGTTTTATCTGAAGACTTTTCCACATCTCTTGAGCACTAGAGCAATTAGATACGTAACTCGATTCACTTTTGCTTAGCCCATTTAAAAGTAGTTGCATGACTTTAGCATTCATACTCAACTTCTTTTTATCATCACTAGTATATTCTTGTTTCGTTTTTATAACCGCTAGTGTGACACCATCAACAATAGACAACATAAAAGGGACAAAAGGACCATCTCCTATAATGGACCATAGGTCTATATCAATGGTCATAAAGAAAAGTTTCATTCTAAGTTTCCATTGAATAAAAGACTCACCATCAAAAAGAGGAGGCCTTACGGTAGACATTCCTTCTTGCTCGGTTTTGTAGCTAGTGGTTGCCATCTCACTTAGATTGTTGGATCTTCTTGTTGTGAGTATGCCTGCACTCTGATACCACTTGTAGGACCTGCAAGGAAACACTAGAAGGGGGGTTGAATAGTGGGTGCGGAAAATTTGTTTTTTAAAATGTTTTGATCCAAAAACCCAACTTCTGAACACAGTTTCTATTTTCAAACCCTGTTTTGCAACGTTTGAAAAACTAGGTTACATGCCTTCAAAAATTCTGAAATTTGCAGAGATTGTAGTCTCAGATGTTCTGAGTATCTCCTAAAATTTTTAGATCAAAAATCAACCTTTAACCCTTTGAAAAATCATTTGTGGTCAGATTGCGCAAACATGCTAGAAACGGTAGTCTGATTTGAAAATTTTATTCCGATTAAACCATGGCTCCAAATGGTCTGAACATTTAATGACAAACCCCTTACTATATGTATTTAATTGGACTGAAGCAGTTTTGAAAAATTCCTTTGGGAAGTATGTCAAATACGTTCAAGTTCTCAACCTTTGCAAGTCTGAAAATCAGATTTCACTAGTCTCAGAACTATTAACGTTTGAATGATTTATACTTGTCCAAAAGGGTTGAAACTTACGCCAAATGAAACTTAAAATGTGTGGCTATGTTTCTGGAAAGTTTTGTGATTTTTGAAATTCTTTTGATATTTTTACTACTGCAATGAAAATGATGAACAATGCTAGAAACTGAAAGTAAAATGTTGAAAGTAATAACACCGAGAATTTTATACTGGTTCGGTTAACACAACCTACTTCAGTCTTCGAGGACACCTTCCTCGGTTATCACTAATTACAAAAAAAACACCTTACCACAAAGGGTTGCTGGAGTTACACACCAACTCAAACCCTTTACGAAAGATACAAGCAATCACACCTTTCACGAACACCACCACCGAATGAATGAAGGATTGATCACACCTTGATCAAGCTTTTACAACAATGAGCGTGTATGGTGGTCTATAAAAAGCCTATTCAATATATTTGAATATAAGAACAATAGGCTTGAAAGATAAGAAGAAGAAAGAAATGTGGAAGAAGAAAGTGGAAGACTTCTTTTGCACTTTGAAATTATGAGACTTGTCTTCTCTTGGTTTGCTCTCTTCTCTTCTTTTTAATTCAAGAGTGGCGCCCCCTTAGGCATCTCTTCACCTTGGAAATTCTCTTTTAAGTCCTTGGAAGAATGTCTTGTGTAGATATGACACCATCTTGCTCACTTGGCATAACATGATTGGATGGATGACTTGGATTTGCTTACTTCGCACCTCATGATTGGTCCAACCTTGTCACCATTTAGTGTGCTGTAAAAATCTGAGATTAACTTAAAAAACATGTGCCAAAAAGAATTTAAAACACTACCAAATAATCACCTTTCAATCCCTTCAATTTTGGGATGCAAATTAAGGACAAAGGAATAGTAAATTCGGCCACTATTCACATGTGCTGAAAATTTTCAGCATGTGTTGCATTTTTGAAATCTTTCCTTGTGTGTTGCCCTCTTCAAAGTCATCCATCATGTATGGCTTATTTTCCACCAATTAAAGTGCCAAATAAGCTCCATCTAGGCTCCAACAGAGCTGAAAATGGTGTGTGAAATTCCTGCACATTTGCTGAATTTTCTTTTGGTAAACTGTCAAATAATGCACAATATTTATACATATATGGTAAATTCCAGTCAGCCCTAATTTGAATATTCTAGAACACTTTAATATATCTTGAATATGTAAAAAGTGTCTAGATACATGTTACATGTCATGCCAAAAGCGTTCCATGTGTTATGTTCGTAGAAAACCGAATTTTCGACTTTTGTCGATTACGCGATTTTTCTCCGATTAAATTCAAAATTTTTGCACATATATATATATTATGTCACACATAATATACATAAAATAACTTGAATATTCAGCTCTAATGTCTGATAAAAAGTGGCACCCCATGTGACAAAAATATTGAATTTGAAATCTCTACAATTTGGCCTTAATTGGGGGTGATTTGTGTGTGCAACATAGAATGATTATATGGCTGAATATACCATGTAAGCCACGAAATTTGTGGCCATTTTTGAAGTGTAGGGGCTGGCCATCTATACATGGCAAGTACGTGACACGTTAGCGAAGTTTCTGTAGTCACCCGATACGACAATTTTTGGTTTAGAACCTTGTAACGTGTCGTAATAATTTTGTCATCACCATGACTTATATCATATGATATAAGACCTGAATATACTCATAAATATGAGGTAAGTATGGTGGTGTGACGTTGACGTGCGTTCGTAAAATATATAACGTGTACGTAGTACGTTGGAATATATGTGCATAGTGCCTTTTAAAAAAATCTGAATATATATATACATATATATATATATATATATATATATATATATATATATATATATATTAAAAACGTCTGATTATGGGTAGAAGGAGACTTTCCATTTCCATGTTTGTTGCCTTTATGCCTTCTCCAAATATTTCTCTATTTAATGAAGTACTTAGTTCATTTAACTAAGTACTTCACTTAATGAACTAGTTTAGTTCATTAATGGTGGCACCTGAAAATAGTTCAAACACAACAAATGTTTGCCATTTGATGTAAGTTTTAAAGTTTCCTGGCTTGTTAGTATGGCAACATTATATATAAAGTATATAAGGCAACTTTGTTGCAAAAACAAGTCATGAAATATGTCATGCATTTCTTTAGCACGCGTTATTTAAATCATGCATTTTGTGAATTACTCAAACCCCTTTTTCTCAACAACCACTTGGTTAAAGTCTCCCAAAAGAAGCCATGGAATCTGTATAAAAGATGACATAGCTTCTGTGTATTCATGAAATTTTTGTCTAAGGGAAAAAGTAGGCGATGCATACAATAGAGATAACATCCAATCCACATGACCATCACTCATAATACCAACATTCATCACCTGCGCTGTGTAGCTTAGGATTCGGATGTTGATAACCGATGCATCCCATAAAGCCCATAGTCTTGAAAAACCTCTTGCCTCAATCACAGCCAGATTTGTGAGATAAGTTTTACGTAGAATATGGTTTGCATGGGAACTCGACACCCTAGTTTCCATAAGGAATAAAACACCAGGTCTATGATCATATGCCATACAGACAATAGCTCTGAGAGTGTTTGGGGAGCTAGCCCCACGATAATTCCATGCTAGGACCTTCGTCATGGACAACAATACTTTTAAGAGGATGCAGATCGACCCCCACCCAGGCCGACCTGTGAACTATGTTGCATATCAACAATATAAGCATCAACCTTGTCCTTGTTAATACTCTATACCATCATGTGATTTGCCTCTGGATTGTCTGGCGGATGGTATTTAGTATGGTCTCCGATCTTCTCTGATAATCTTTGAATTTGGCACTTGCTCGTTTCTGATCTCCACATCTCCCCAGTTGCCTCAACAGCGGATGTAATCTTGTTTGTAATATCAGATAATAGTCTCTGAAGGACAATTTTGGTTGGCACATCACTGTTATTAGATTTAGAAACATGGTTGACTCCTGGAGAACGCACCTTAATCTTTCCACTAGCCCAGTTGGATGGCAAACCTGTGGGACAAATTTTGACTCTTGTTGTGTCCTTCACCAAGACTCCTTTGCTTTTGTGTGGGTGTGGCTTACTTATTTGCTCCCATGTTGCTGTTCGGAAGGTTACTGTAGGTCATGCATCATTGATACTTCATAACTGATCCTCCAATGGCTCCGCTGGGGAAACCTCCGCCCCATCCTCAGGATCCTCGTATATTGGTGCAAAAAGAGAACCATTTGAGGGTGCACTAATTGAATTCTGAACATTTTTACCCATCTGCACTTTGCTAGTTCCTGCATGATTAACTCCAAAATCCTCCCTAGGCATTGTTATTCCGTGCTATCATCCACGGTCCGAATGGATCAACAGGACTCTCCTTGGTGGCCAGTGCCATAGTGGGGGAGACGTGGCCATGTTCAAGCAACAAGCTGTTAGCACAATCCTCAGTTCGATGACCACACTTAACGCACTTAAAACAAATTTGATGTAAACTTTCGTACTTAACCTTCAAGTGGTGGCCATTTAAAATTATCACCGATGTTAATGGCTTCTTCTGATCAACCTCCACGCATACACGAGCATATTTCTCGTGGGAGAACTTCATGGTGTTGGTATCAATTTTAACTGCTTTATCCAACTTATTGCCTACTCGCACCAGAACCTCTTCATCAAACTATTCCAAAGGTAGGCGAGGGATGCGAATCCACATACGCACACACCGTCGCCGCCCACCCGTCTGGCTCGGCTTCCTATCTTTTTAGAGAAGAGCAAATTTCTTTGGGCTTTATGGATTAATTATTTTTTGTAAATAGTTAGAGGGTTCAGGCCTGGCTGTGCAGTGGCCCAACGTAACGTCTCCTGCAGTAGTCCGGTCCGTTCCCTTATGCGATAAGAGCAAACAATTTTGATCTAACGGTGTCAGAGATGTCAGCTTTGATCCAACAGCTGTAATTCAAACTGACCAAACTGCCCAACCAAATGTGGTTTTCATCCAACGCTCCAGGATTAATCTTGTAGTTCGGTTTTCATCTGACGACTGTGATTTAAACGGTCCAAAAACTGCCCAATAAACGTTGTTTCAGTTTTCATCCAATGGCTCTGGTTGATCTATAATTTTGATCCGACGATCACAAGTCTATCGGCGAAACCGATTCTCCAACAAACTCCCCTATATAAATAGAGGCATGGTGTGCGACCAGAACACACTCCTCTTCTGCTTTCTTCTTCTTCTTTCTGCATCACGTCCAAGAGAATTCGGGACACTCGAAGGTTCACTACAGTTCAAGTTAAGCAGCGCCGCTCAACTGATCAGGTACCCATTGTATCTTGAGAGACGATTGCTAACGCCACACAGTATACCGGAGCAATATGTCTTAAGAACAGAGTCCTTGACTTGTCCTGGGTTTACTCGACACCCTAGTTTCCATAAGGAATAAAACACCAGGTATATGATCACATACCATACAGACAATAGCTCTGAGAGTGTCTGTGGAGACAGCCCCACGACAATTCCATGCTAGGACCTTCGTCATGGACAACAATATTTTTAAGAGGATGCAGATCAACCCCCACCCAGGGCGACCTATGAACTATGTTGCATATCAACAATATAAGCATCAGTCATGTCCTTGTCAATACTATCTACCATCATGTGATTTGCCTCTGGATTGTCTAGAGGATGGTATTTAGTATGGTCTCCGAGATCTTCTCTGATAATCTCTGAATTTGTCACATGCTCGTTTCTGATCTCCACATCTCCCATAGTTGCCTCAACAGGGGATGTAATCTTCTTTGTAATATCAGATAATGGTCTCTAAAGGATAATTTTGGTTGGCACATCACAGTTATTAGATTTAGAAACATGGCCGACTCCTAGAGGATGTACCTCAATCTTTCCACTAGCCCAGTTGGATGGCATACCTGTGGGACAAATTTTGACTCTTGTAGTGTCCTTCACCAAGACTCCTTTGCTTTTGTGCGGGTACTTATATGCTCCCAGGTTGCTGTTTAGAAGGTTACTGTAGGTCCTACATCATTGATACTTCGTAACTGATCCTCCAACGGCTCCGCTGGGGCAGCCTCCGCCCCATCCTCAGGATCCTCATATATTGGTGCAAAACGAGAGTCATTTGAGGGTGCACTAATTGATTTATCAACATTTTTACCCATCTGCACTTTGCTAGTTCCTACATGATTAACTCTAAAATCCTCCCTAGCATTGTTATTCCATGCTATCATCCACGGTCCAAATGGATCAGCAGGACTCTCCTTGGTGGTCGGTGCCATAGTGGGGGAGACGTGGCCATGTTCAGGCAACAGGCTGTTAGCACAATCCTCCACTCGATGACCATACTTACAGCACTTAAAAAGCATTTAATGTAAACTTTCAGACTCAACCTTCAAGTGGTGGCCATTTAAAATTACCACCGATCTTAATGGCTTCCTCAGATCAACCTCCACGCATATGCAAATATATTTCTCGAGGGAGACCTTCATAGTGTTGGTATCAATCTTAACCGCTTTACCCAATTTATTGCCTACTCGCATTGGTATCTCTTCCTCAAATAACTCCAAAGGCAGGTGAGGGATGCGAATCCACATGCGCACACGCCGTCATTGCCCGCCTGTCTAGCTCAGCTCGTGTGCTGTGTCGGTTCCTATCTTTTTGGAGAAGAGAAAATTTCTTTGGGATTTATGGATTAATTATTTTTTGTAAATATTTAAAGGCTTCATTCCTAGCTGCGCAGCGGCCCAACATAACGTCTCCTACAGTAGTTCGGTTCGTTCCCATATGCGATAAGATCAAATGGTTTTGATGTAACGGTGTCGGAGATGTCATCTTTGATCCAATGGCTGTAATTCAAACTAACCAAACCGCTCAACCAAATGTGATTTTCATCCAATGCTCCAGGATTAATCATGTAGTTCGGTTTTCATCTGACGGCTGTGATTTAAACAGTCCAAAAACCACCCAACAAACGTTGTTTCTGTTTTCATCCGACGGCTCTGGTTGATCTACTATTTTGATCAAACGGTCAGAAGTCCATCTGCGAAACCGATTCTCCAACCAACTCCCCTATATAAACAGAGGCAGGGTGTGCGACCAGAACACACTCCTCTTCTGATTTCTTCTTCTTCTACTTTCTGCATCACGTTCAAGAGAAGTTGGGACACTCGAAGGTTCGCTGTAGTTCAAGTAAAGTAGTGCCGCTTAGCTGAATAGGTACCTATTGTATCCTGTGAGACGATTGCTAATGCCGGTTGGGTACAATATACCAGAGCAATACGTCGTAAGGACAGAGTCTTTGACTTGCCCCAGGTTTGATCTACTACTTACTGTTTTCATACGCACACACTGAACGATTACGTCTTGGTACATGATTGATTGTTTCCAACAATCTTAAGATATATTCTTATTCAATTAATTAATGTACTATTCTTTAATTTCCATACGCAAAGCAGTGATCATACACTAATTTGCAGTTTGTTTCTACCCATTTCTTATATCTGAAACTGTTCTGATCTATTCGTTTTGATCAACAGAACAGGAATGGAAAATGAAAGGTCTAATTCTGTTCACGGCTTTAATGATGCACAGCGCGTCTCTACACCTGAAGGGACCAATAATGTTAGTGGTGTACCCAGAACAATGTGCCTTTCAACACAGTTCCTCTGGCGCCTAACGGAGGGCCTCAAATGAATCCTGTTGCCAAAGTTGCACGTGTGGAGAAGCCTACAAATTTGCAGGCAATTTCTTTAAGAGTTGGCAGCAAAAGATGTTGTTCTATCTCACAGCACTAGGGTTGGCAAGAATTCTGAACAAGGATCCACCAGTGGTGGAACCTGTGGAGGATCAGAATCAGAACATGCAGAATAACTTGACTGCTGAAACATGGGTATATAATAATTTCTGTTGCTTGAATCTTATTCTAAGTTGCCTTAATACTATCTATGGCGTTTTTGTACTTTTAGGACTGCAAAAACATTATGGTTGGCTTTAGATAAGAAACATCGCACAAAAGATGCTGGAACAAAAAAATTAATAGTTGGTAGATTTCTGGACTATAAAATGCTTGATTCCAAAACTGTAATTTTGCAAGTTGAAGAAATACATATGTTGGTATCTGAAATGGAAGAGGAGGGCATGACACTCAGTAAATCTTTCCAAGTTACGACTGTGATTGAGAAGCTACCTCCTTCGTGGAGGGAATTTAAGAGCTATCTCAAGCACAAACGAAAGGAAATGAAAATAGAAGATTTGATTGTCCGACTTCGCATAGAGGAGGACAATCGTCGTGCTGATAGAATGCTAACCTCTTAGTCTGGTCAAGCCAAGTGGGGAATTCGTGTGAATGGTGGGTGGACACAGGGGTCACTCGACACGTGTGTGCCAATAGGGCAATGTTTAAAGACTATATACCCACAACAAATAATGAACAACTCTTTATGGGAAACTCTAACAGCTCGAAGATTGAAGGATCGGGCAAGGTGGTTCTAAAGCTGACCTCAGGAAAGGAGCTGATGTTAGGAAATCCAACGAGATCACTGCAAAACGCGCAGCAGAAAAACAAAACTTAATCTCTGATTTCCTACCAAGGATCCATGTTGTTTGTTTAATTCAATGAAAGAAACCAAAAACCATACCTTTATATATTCGAAATCTGTAGACGTAGAATGTGCGAACGTAGGAGGTGCGATTGTACGATCACCCTCTGTCGGTATCCACACGAATGCTTCTGCCCGGAGTGCTAGCTCTTGAAACGGCGCTGCTGAAGATCTCGGCTTTTCTCAAAAACGATTCTAGGGTTTCGTTTTTCTGTTCTCTGTTGTGTACGAGACACAGCAGGCTATATACATATATATAGATATCGAAATCCGATTCCAGATCGGATTGGTTAATGCCAATCATAATCCGTACCAAATACGGATTCTATTAGGATTAGATAAAACCAATCAAAATCCAAATCAGATATGGATCCTATTGTTATTATCTGATGATATAAATATATATATATATATATATATAACGAAAATAATAATAATAATAAAATAATAAATATCTAATATTAATATTATTAATATTATTAATATCAGCCCCTGCGCATTCTTGTGTGTGACCCGATAGGCCCATATTAATTGGCAGTCAGTTAAATCTCCATTAAACCAACAAGTCGTAATTGGTCTCTAGCAAGACATTACGACTACCCAATTAATACGAGTAGAGTCCAACTAGCCTAATAATAGTACATGCATTAATCCCTTTGTCACACGATATCTAGTTTGAACATAAGTCATGGTCAGCGTCATACTTATACTGTTCAAACATATGATTACTCGATCTCTAAGTAGACTGATAAAACAAATGATATTGATCACACTATCAATTCATTTGAGCACGGCCATGCATTTCACAGTCTCACTAATCGAGGGGCCCAAAGATATCTCTCTCAAAAGAGAGGGGCAAATCCTATCTTGATTGTTCAATATCATCTACATAATTTCTGTCACATTCAATCATGACCTTTATTATTATCCAGTTACAGATAACGTTTGATCATGTCAAAATATAATAGTCCTTATGTTGGAAACTATGACAATCTCAAGTCAAAGGATTAAAACACGACTATCATGAGATTTACTTATGATGCTAATCCATGTCGTAATCTCATGATGGGTCTATCCAATACACTGTTCTCTAACAAGTATCTATGAAATTGATTTGTATCACCATACACATAATCATCTCATGATTATCAAATCAATACTCATACTGATTATAATTTATTTTATCTCTATAATAATAATGAATCAGGGACATATATCAAAATTGTGTAACATACTAACCAACAATAATGATAATAAAACCTCTTTTATTAATAATAAATGTATAACATAAATATCAAAATCATGGCCTAGGACACATACACTAACAGCTAACCCTGCAGAATGTGTTGCATGTTCTTGACATCCGTAAGAACTTGGTAACTGTCGCTCTACTAGTCAGTCATGGTTTCAGACTAGTTTTGGAGGCAAACAAATTTACTCTTTCTAAGAATGGCTTGTATTTGGGGAGGGGGTACCTTACTGATAACATGCTTAAATTGAATGTTATGACTATTGTACCCAAGAAAGTTGCGCCTAATGAGGCTAATAAAACTGTTTCCTCTTCTGCTTACATGCTTGAGTCTCCTTGTTTATGGTATTTTCATTTGGGACATGTTAATTACAAGTCAATACAAAGAATGATTAACCTTGAATTATTACCCAAACTGAACTTTAATAATAAAGAGAAATGACAAATATGTGTTGAAGTAAAAATGGCAAAAGCGCCATTTCCTTCAATAGAACGAAATACTGAACCCTTGGATTTAATTTATACAGACTTGTTGATTTAAAGTTTGTGCAAACAAGAGGTGGTAAAAAGTATTTTGTAACTTTTATCGACGATTGCACTAAATACTGTCATGTTTATTTGCTAAGCAGCAAAGATGAGGCCGTTGATGCATTTAAAGATTATAAAAATGAAGTTGAGAAACAACTTAACAAACAAATTAAAACAATTCGAAGTGATAGAGGCATAGAATATGACGCACTGTTTAATGAATTCTTTTCAGAACACAGTATCATTCATCAAATAACTGCGCCATATTCACCTCAATCTAATGGTATTGCAGAATGTAAAAGCCGTACTTTAAAGGAAATGATGAATGCTATGTTGATAAGTTTGGGTTTACCTCAGAATTTGTGGGGGAAAGCAATTCTCTCCGCCAACATCATTTTAAACAGAATTCCTTCTAAAAAGATGGATAAAACTCCTTACGAACTGTGGAGACGCCATAGGCCTAGTTACACATACATAAAATGTGGGGTGTGTGGCGAAGGTTGCTGTACCCAAACCAAGACAAGTGAGAATCAGGAATAAAACAATTGATTGCATATTCATAGGTTATGCAATGAACAGTAGTTCATATCGTTTCTTGGTGCACAAATCGGACATTCCCGAGATACATGAAAATATTGTCATGGAGTCAAGGAATGCACTGTTTGTTGAAGATGTCTTTCCGAAGAAAGACAAAAACAATGAAGAAGCTAGTACTAGTAAACGAGTGCGTGAGACGACCCCTCAAGAAACTGAGGAACCTCGTCAAAGCAAACGAGCTAGAATACTGACATCTTTCGGACCAGATTTTTTAACATATATGGTAGAAAACGAGCCAAGATCTTTCTCTGAGGCAATGACAACTCCAGAAGCTCTATTCTGGAAAGAGGCGATAAACAGTGAAATAGATTCTATTCTTCAAAATAACACTTGGGAGTTGGTGTATCTTCCACCAGGAAGTAAACCACTAGGATACAAATGGATTTTTAAGAAAAAGTTGAAAGAAAATTATCTATTGACAAGTACAAGGCTAGGTTGGTAGCCAAGGGCTATCGACAAAAAGAAGGCTTTGACTTCTTTGACATCTACTCACCAGTAACTAGGATCACTTCTATTAGGGTACTAGTGGCTATTGCTATAGTCGACAACTTAGAAATCCATCAGATGGATGTGAAGACTACCTCTCTGAATGGAGAGAGTTAGAGGAAGACATTTATATGGAACAACCCGAAGGGTTCATCATCCTAGGACAAGAAAAGAAATTCTGTTGACTTGTTAATTCTTTGTACGGACTTAAACAAGCACCTAAACAGTGGCACCTGAAGTTTGATCAAGCAATGTTGTCTGACGGCTTCAAGATCAACGAGTGTGATAAGTGTGTCTACATCAAGAACACACCAAATGCCTATATGATAGTGTCTTCATGTAGATAACATGCTAATCATGGGCAGTACTCATGATATCGTCTTAAGTACAAAGAAGATGTTGACACAAAATTTTAACATGAAAGACATGGGGGTTGCGAACGTCATTTTAGGGATTAAAATTTCTAGAGTAACTGAAGGACTCGCTTTGTCACAAGCTCCTTATATTGAATATGTTTTAAAGCGATTCAATATGTTTGATATAAAACCAGTAAAAACTCCACTTGACTTAAGCTTACACTTAAGAAAGAACCGAGGTGAACCAGTAGCACAATTGAAATACTCGCAGGTGATCGAAAGTCTAATGTACATAACCAACTATACGAGACCAGACTTAGCATGCTCAGTAAACAAACTAAGCAGGCTTACTAGTAATCCAAGTAATGATCACTGGAAATCTCTAAATAGATGATGAGGTACCGAAAATATATAATGAACATTGGACTACATTTCACAGCAGTATTAGAAGGGTACTGCGATGCCAACTGGATATCTGATTGTAAAGACTCTAAATCCACCAGTGGATATGTATTCACAGTTGGTGGTGCTGCTGTGTCGTGGAAATCCACAAAGAAAACGTGCATAGATCGTTCCACCATGGAATCTGAGTTTATAGCACTAGATAAAGCTGGAGAAGAGGCTGAATAGCTTTGAAATTTCTTGGAGGATGTACCATGTTGGCCTAAGCCAATCACTCCTATAAGCATACATTGTGATAGTCAATCGGCTATAGGATGAGCTCAAAGCAGTATGTATAATGGTAAGTCTCGACACATACGTCGAAGACATAACTCCATTAAATAGTTGATCTCTAATGGCGTGATTTCTATTGATTATATAAAGTCAAAGGAGAATTTTACGGATCCGCTGACAAAACGTGTACCTAGAGATTAGATGTCAAATTCGACAAACGGAATAGGGCTAAAGCCTACAACGTAAGAACCTTTGTAATGGTAACCCAACCTTGTTGACTGGAGATCCCAGAATCTTGGTTCAGTGGGACAACTAAGTTATGAGGGCTCATTGAAGCACTTACCCATTCTATCGAATAAAAGTGTTGTCTGCAGAAAAGATCAGGATAAGCTAATGATTTTAATGATGTCATATATCTCGATACATCAAATGAGGTACGGTAGAATACTCTTTATAGGAATCACCTATGTAAGTGTGAGGTGGGGCCGCTTCAATGAGAATCCTATGAGGCAAGGATGCTCTAAAACACTTTTTGAAACCAGGGTGTTCATGTCCAAAACGAACACAACCATGAGAACCAAAGGTGATAAAAGAAAATGTTGTGTGAATGCTATTGTCTAGGTTCACATTAAAGACTGGTTGATTCAAGACTTCACGTCACTGATTGGTCGAGTGGATCCGATAGTATATCACTATGAAAGGTTCAAAGTCAGAAGCTACCTCTTTTGATGCACCATTTTCTTGTCTGACTCCTCTATAGAGTCTGCATCTGCATTTGCATTAATTTCCATTCATGTGGGGGATTGTTGAGAAATTGGAAAGTTTGGGCTTTGGCCCAATAAGACAAGTTGCAAACTTGGTTAAGTAACATACTTTGAGCTTAATTATAATTAGTTTCCATTAATAATAAATAGAAACTAATAGGCCCGTAATTATCTATGTAACGAGTAGTTAATTTTAGACTTTAAAATCACTCAATTACGATACCAAGTGAATGAGAAATTAATGCTCAAAGCAGATGAAAAACATGGTTTAATGGGTGATGTGTCCTATTCTTAGGAGGCCACATCACCCTTATGAAGGAATATCACATTAGACAAATGAGTTGATTTAGCCACCTTATAAATGGCTAGAATGGTCACTTTAGATGTGCCCTTAATGGCAACAGAATTTTTGACCAGAGGAAAGAGCTACAAAGTGCCACACACATGTGCGCCTCTGCCACCCAGCCGGCTCGGGCTCGTGGCCTCATGGGTCGGTTCCTATCTTTTTGAAGAAAATTTCTTTGGGCTTTTTGGATAATTATTTTTTGTAAATAGTTAAAGACTTCAGGCCTAGTTGCGCAATGGCCCAACATAACGTCTCCTACAGTAGTCCGGTCCCTTCCTTTATGCGATAATATCAAAGGATTTTGATCTAACAGTGTCGGAGATGTCAGCTTTGATCCAACAGCTGTAATTCAAAATGACCAAACTGCCCAACCAAATGTAGTTTTCATCCAACTCTCAAGGATTAATCCTGTAGTTTGGTTTTTATCTGACGGCTATTTAAACCGTCCAAAAACCGCCCAAAAAACGTTGTTTCGGTTTTCATCTGATGGCTCTGGTTCATCTACGGTTTTGATCTGACGGTCACAAGTCCATCTGTGAAACCGATTCTCCAACCAACTTCCCTATATAAACAGAGGGCGATCAGAACACACTCCTCTTCTGTTTTCTTCTTCTTCCTTCTACATCACGTCCAAGAGAAATCGGGACACTCGAAAGTTTGCTGGAGTTCAAGTTAAGCAGTGCCGCTGTTTGTATTTTCCCGAGTCTAGCGTTAAATAATTAAATGGATCAAAAATAAATTTTTGATAATTATGTATGTTTAAGGTGTTTAGTTAACTGAATTTTAGGTGGAAAATAAATTAACTAAACCTGAGATTAAGAAAATTAGTTCCAAAATACCAAAACTGCCCCTTCCTAGTTAAAATCTGAAGGAGCTATACATTACGTATAACTCCCCCAGAAAAGCAGGGTATAAAGTCCGTTATGGGGCCGTAGACCTTTCAGCATGGAGTATAAAGTTCTGTTTGCTGTGGATGGATCACCCACAGTGTATAAAATGTCTGCTACGTGAAGAATATGATAAGAAAAAATAACAAAAGTTTGTGAAACGACACGCATGACATGTTTGTAAAAGAAGATATGCATGGGTCTTCGTTGAGTTCAGTGTGTGATGACATCCATAGAAGACGACAGCGAGTGGGCCTATTAGGATGGTAGATATTGAAGTAACAAGGCTATGCCAATTCTTTAGTTGATAGTTTTTCTCTTGATACTTGTATTGGAGGATATAGTAGTCATTTTTCTAAACACGTTTCACTTCCGCTGTATTACATTATGTTACATGGATGTTTCAGTTTTTTAAGTTTTAAATTTTATGACGTTTCTGCTTATTTATCTTACATCATGAATGATGTGTGCTTGATTTGCTTTGACGCTTCGTAGTTCTCATAATAGACTACGACGGGCGCACTGGTACCGATGTCTGTATTGGGTCGGGGCGCTATAGCCACTCAATTGAACAGGTACCCATTGTATCGTGGGAGACGATTGCTAATGTCAGTTGGGCAAAGTATACTGGAGCAATACGTCTTAAGGACAGAGTGCTTGACTCGCCCCCGGTTTGATCTACTGTTTACTATTTTTATACGCACACACCGAATAATTACATCTTGGTACATGATTGATTGTTTCCAACAAAATTCACCCATTGGACGAGCATGAAGAAATTTATTGGGCTGAATGGCTTAAACATGGTGATCGTAATACAAACTACTTTCACCATAAAACAAAGTTCCCGGAGTCAAAGTAACAGAATCAAATCAGTGATAGATGCAAATGTTGCATCTGTTCATAATCTTGACGATGTTGCAGCAGATATTACTTGAAGCTCTTCAGTTTCGTCATAGCTTCTGAAAACGATGTTACATATTCAAACGAGTGTAAGTCTTATAGTGCTCAATGAATAAATACTAGACATCTGTTAACCAATAATATCAAAAGTAATTAATATGCAAGTGATTAATGTGTCAGGAGATTTGCAAATATTTTTTTTATTGGCCGTTGAGTAGTTATTATTGACCTCGCTAAAATTTGTGTGGGATGAGTTACAATTCAACAAGCTGTCAAGGAACTCCATTTTATTACTACAATCACAGTATACTTTTTTTCGATGAAAGGGATCATTTTTATTGCTTCAGATAATGTGTACAAAGGAGATATCCTATCTACGTCTACATATTTACAAGGTATGTGTAATACTAGTATAATTACATAAAAGCGCCAAGTTCTATTTTTGCACTCTCCAGAGAATGTCACAGGAGACGAAATGTTCAGGTGGTGGATGGTGATCCGCCTCGTCGTGCTAGACAAGATTGCGCCAATACCAAATGGTGCACAGTCCTTCCCAAAATACATACCGCCATTCTACTCCTCCCAGTAAGTATGGTCGCGAAGTGCTTATGTTATCTACTATCCACGCCCTGGCATCTCCGATCCGGAAAAAAGTTAGTACGTCGACGGGACTTTCCAAATGCCGCCATATTTTCTGAACCCAAAAGTGTTAGACTGTGTACCTGAAATAAACACCACTAGAGGGGGATTGAATAGTGGTTAGCAAAAATTACACTACTACCCTTGATTAAAAACCCATTTGAAAACACAAACTGAGACTACCTCAGATTCAGAACCCGTTTTTGAAAAATTCAAAAATCCTTGTACACAACTCCAAAAAGTATACAAATATTCAGAACTTAACTTGAATGTGTTGACAAGACTCTGTCCAAAACTCAAACAAAAATAAGATTGTTTGGACCTTCAAACAAATAAAAAGATTCAGATGGTCAATCTGGACAGAATCGGACAAAATATTGCTGAAATTGAAAAATGTGTTTCTCTTTGAATATTCAACCAAAAAGGTTGATCTTTATGTCAAAACACTCCTTAGAATGTCTAGTGGATGTTTCTAAAAGGCCCTAACCTTAAACAATTCTTGATTAAAACAGAATTCAAGATTTCTCAAAACTGGTCAGATTGCAGCCAGATTGGAGCAGTTATTTTGCAAAGACTGAATGACTAACTTTCCCTTGCTCAAATCAAGTGATTCTTGTTGCAAATGAAATATAACAGGCTGAAGTATAACTCCACCAAAAATCACGAATTTTGTAAGTGTTTAGCTATTTTTTCAAAACGTGAGAAATTGTGTGAAATCTACAATGAAAAACAGGCAGAAAACAGAAATGTAGAAACAAAATAAGAACAGTAAGAATTTATCCTTGTTCGGTCAATGTGATCTACTCCAGTCCCAAGAAACACCTTTCCTTGGATTTCACTATGGTATGAACCAAATTACAACAAGAACCAAGCTTGATCCTTGGGTTAAACACCAACCCTATTCAAGACTTGGATGAACACCTTCCATGCAACACTTAGTTGTAATACCTCTACCACCTATTGATGTAGCCTTATAAAATTGGATAATCAATCTTACAAATGAAGCTCAAGAGGCTTGTAGCTCTCCAAAAAATACAAGAAGAACACATTGGGTATAAAGAATGGAACAAAAATGACAAAAACAAGATAGCTAGACAAATCAACTAATGCTTTCAAGTGAGCTTCAAGTGTGTTCTTCTTCTTCACCATTGCCTCCTATTTATAGTGCAAGTTGAGCTTTGTAGATAAGACCTCCAATGTGTCACCATCTTCATCATCAATGCTTAAGTGTCTTCACATCATTGGTTGGCCTTATACACTTGGCAAAATAACACAACACAATTGTCCACCCTGTAATTTCACTTGGCCGAAATTTTGTCTTGCAAAATGACTTGGAAAATGTGAAGATAATACCCAAGGATAAGATGACATATTCCTCCATTATGCTCTCAACTCCTTGGCAAGATAATAGGGCATGTGAGGCTGAAACAATTCGGATAAAACAGCTCCAAACAGCCTTTGACTAGCTGTTGCATTCAAAATGAAATTCCAAGTTGGCAATTTTTGTCAACTAGCTTCTTTTTGGTTGGTCCACTTGTCATAACCTGATAAAATAGATAAACCACCTGTGGAACCTGTATATACACGTTCTTGGCACCATATATATATGTGTACAAACTCATAAATAATGAAAAGAAATCAACAAATAATAGTTGACAACATTATGTTAACATGCAACACCAAAATTTCTAATATTTCTTCTTGTATGTTGTGATCATTTCCACACCTTTAACACCATTAAATTCTCTGTAAAATGATGATAAATATACTCCAATAACATATAGAAGAGAGTCTTCAAGAAAGAAACAGAATGTGACATCACAACTTGTCACATATCCCGCTACCGTCGATAATATCATCGTTTGAGAAAAATGATATAAAACAACCATATAATCTTCAAGATAATCATAGCTCAACTCCAGAATGAAGATAAGAATATACTCAAGAGATTCCTTGAGTGAAAATACCAAAAATACCCTCAGGGGTAAAATGACCAAACTGCCCCTGGTGTGAGAAAACTCCAGAAATGACCCCGATGGTCAGAAATGAATATAATAACACCTTTTTCATGATAAATATGATAAGAATAATTCTTTGAAGTATTTCTACCATATCATGTTCCTACAAAACTCAAAATACCAATTTTGTCCTTTTTGGTAGTTGTAGAAACTTTTAAGACACGTTAGTCACAAGGCATTTATATTTATCAAAATCACATAATAATCACATAATGAACATATATAAAACATGTACAAATGAAAACAACCACTTTATCACATTTTAGAAAAATATTTTTAAAAACCGTAAACATCAATATCATTTTTCTTCACTTATTCAACTTTTTCATTTATAACACCATATGTGACATGTAACACTTCAAATCATAATTTTGAAAATTTTCCATATTCTCAACAAAGAGCAGTCGCACAATGCATGTAACAAATTATCTACCATTTCTCCATAAGCATTGCAGCTGTATCCGCATATGCCTTTGCGAAAGGAATAAACCTGTAGGCAGTATACCCCTGCATGCACGCCATAAGAAGAAGTTGTATCGCCCTGGCCCATTCATCGCCCATACGTTATCCCACATTGCATTGGTTGGTGGTGATTCTGCAACAACTTGATACTCATAAGCGCTAGATACTGTGAATTTACCCGAGGCATTGCATTTCCAGCGAAAGGCACAAGGATCACCGGCATGTTGCACGTTGGAAATCTCTAAGTTGGCGCAAAGAAAAGGTACAGTGGAGCGTATATGTCGCCAAACAGCCGATATGTTTCGTCGTGGGCCATCGTGGAGTAAATTGCCATACTTGTGATACAGTACTTTAACCCATATATGATCTGGCCTTGTCAGGATAGTCCACCCTAATTTTGCTATGAATGTACCTGAGCCGTTTAACACCCAAGCCTCCACTCTTCTTTAGCAAGCATAGAACATCCCAAGAACACCAGTGCAATTTTCGGGTGGTGTCATCTTCTCCCCAAAAGAACTGCCGTGATATTTTCTCAATGTCATCCATGAGTGACAGCAGCAATCGAACTGTTTGCATTGCATACATCGGCATCAATTAGAGTACACTTTTAGTCAGTACGTAGCGGCCGGCCTGGGAAAAAGCTTGGCCTGCCATGGTCCCAACCGTCGATGGACGTGGTCCAAAATAAATCCATATGTCTGCCTTCCAGTCCTTCCATGCGAAAGTGGCATACCCAAGTAAGTGCCGAAATCATTAATGCACTGGATCCCCATTCGGATAAAAGTCTGCGGGTGGAAGTGCGTCATCATATTCTTAGAGAGTATGGCTTGGCTCTTCCTTACACTTAACAGAATTCATCAAGAACCTCTTCCATAACATCGACCTAGGTATCTGTTGTTGCACCGAATAGCAAGAGATCATCAGCAAAGAAAACATGTGAGATACTTGGTCCCGATCATGATGTGCGCATGGGTTTTCATCTGCCCTCACTGACTGTATGTGAGATGTTAAGGCTTAGGACTTCCATACAAAGCAGAAACAAGTACGGGCAAGTGGGTCTCCCTGGCGAATACCCTGTTGTGATTGAAACGGAGGCAAACATTGTCCATTCCAAATAACCGAGAGGGATGAATAAGTGACAGTGAACATAATCAACTCAACCATACTTTGACTGAACCCAATGCCATGTATTATACGTCGTAAGAATGGCCATTGAACCTTGTCATAAGCTTTCTCCAGGTCAATCTTAACGGCCATGTACCCCTTTCGACCTTTTTTGTTTTCATGGTATGCATAAGCTCCTGAGCTATAATGATATTGTTCGCCGCCTGCCTTCTGGGGATAAAGGCGCATTGTGTAGGTGAAACTATTTTCCCAATAGCGCACTTCACTCGGTTGGCAATAATTTTTGTTATGATCTTCACAACAACATTTGTCAACGGAATAGGGCAAAACAGTGAGGCCTCCTCAGGGTTGGTTGTCTTAGGAATCAATGAAATAAGTGTTTTATTTAGCTCTTGTGGAAAGCTGTTTTTTGCGAATGCTGTGATAACAAATTCCGTGACGTCTGGTCCAACAATCGACCAATTCTTCTGGTAGAAAATTGGTGGAAGACCGTCGGGGCCATGGGCCTTATACACGCCCATATGAAAGATTGTTGTCTCCACTTCGTTGGGCGAGATCGGTCTATTCAGCCAGTGTCGGTCCGCATGACTAAGGGTGGGAATAGAGAAGTCAACTACCGGCAGGTGGTGCATATCGGCATTGGAGAAACGTGAGGTATAATATGTCTGAATTAGGCGCTGTATCTCCTATGGAGAGGATATCCAGGTACCTTCAGAATTTTTAAGTCTCCCCACTGTAGAAGAGCGTCGATGTATAGCTAATGCTGCATGAAAGAATTGAGAGTTTCGGTCGCCATAATTCAACCAGTGAAGGTTGGTCTTTTGTTGCCAATAAGTTTCCTTTTGTTGTAATATCAAATTTTACTCGGCCTGCAATTCTTGTTCAAGTTTAGATAGAAACCGAGATGGTCAGTGTGATAATACGGTTTGAATTCCCCCAAGGCGTGTCATGCATCATCTATGTTTATGCTACCAAATACCTCCCTGCTCCAAGTTTGTAATCGGCTAGTAAAGTCAGGAACTGTGTGAATGAAGTCCCCACTAACCACCCTCCAAGCGGACTGCATAAAGGCGGGGAAATCGTTGTGTTGCAACCATCAATTTTGAAATTTAAAGGGTCTATTATTGGTCCCCATCGGACGTGTCTTAGTCAAAGACAAAAGCAGCGGGTGATGATCGGAATGCGACTTCGGAAGGTGATGGAGCATGGCATCGGTGAAGGTTGTATGCAAACTAATATTAGCCCATGCATGATCAATATGTTGCTCTATATGCAACTGACCTAGTTGTTCATTGGACCACGTGAATCGTGGACCAGTGAACCCAACTTCTTCAAAGCTGCAAACATCTATCATCCTGATCATACGCTCAACACCATACCCTTGGACCGCCCGGCCACCCCGTTTGTCCGTTTGTCGTATCACTTTGTTAAAGTCACCTATTAATAGCCACAAAATATCTATATGAACGGCCATTTGTTCAATATACTCATGAAGTGTGTTTCGTATAGATAGTATTGAGGAAGCGTACACCAGAGACAGGATCCACGCCACGCTATCACCGTTTAATATACCAACATTGATCATCTGAGCTGTACAGCTAAGAATGCGGATATGTACCGCTGAATCGTCACAGAATCACCCTAGTTCGTCTGAGAAACCGCGCGCTTTCACTGCTGCGAAATGGATGAAATGAAGTCGTTTAAGGAGGTATTGTACTCTCAAACTCGGTACTCGGGTCTCCATTAAGAACATAATACTGGGATTATGATCGCAAACCAATATGATTATTGCTCTCATCATATCCGGGGAGCCAGCACCCCGGCAATTCCATGCTAGTATCTGCATATAGACCAGTATTGAGTTGTAGTAGCCTAGTTTAGGTCGTGTGCACTCTCAGCACCAGTCTCCATGTACATAGTAATAGAATTCATCACATTTGTATTATCTTCCTCCAAGCAGCTGCCTCAGTCCATTACACTGTCAGGTTGGCGTTGTTTAATTTGATTGCCAAGGTCCAGTTGTGTAGGTTGCTGTTGTGCTGCAGGTGCTGAGCGGGGCTGTGGAGGTATATTGCCGCCTTCCTCATGTGCAGCCAGAATATTAGTAATATCTTCCCGCGGCCTTTGCACCAGAGATCGACTTCCAGACAGACATGTTAAAGTGGGCCAATTCTTATCTTGCCAGTCGATCTCTCCATGCTTGGACGTAGCACTCGCTGATTGTTTCATTGCCTTTTGTCAACGTTCAACAGTACTTGGTGGCGGGAGATTTGGTTGGAACTTGAGCTTTCTAGACGGTTTCACTAGGACGCCTTTTGACTTATGTTCCTGCGCTTTAACAGTATGTTCCTTCGTGGTTGTGCTAAACTGAATAGGTGGTCCCGGGTCATGCAGATTCCGAAGCTTCGTAACAAGTGCATTTGGGGCTAAACAACTATCCTCGTTAATATCATATTGGGCAATAGGGTTGAATCTTGATCCCCCAGTACATGATTCCGGTACATCATGTAGTGTAGAATCAGGGATTACCTTCGCATTACCCGGCCGTTCGTAATCAGTTAGTGGTTGTTTAGCATTTTGGCTACGGGCAACGCGTTGTCACGAGTTGGGACGCACAAGCATCCAAGGTCCGAAGGGGTCAGTGGGCGTTGTCGCAACAGGAGGGATGTTTGGTTGAGACAGCGCTTGTGCTTCAGACGTTGTCTTTTCTATGCATCCATCAATACGATGACCATACCTATCGCAGGTGAACATATTTGATGAAGACTTTCATATTCAACCCTCAACTGATATCCGTTCGGTATCACCGTCGCGTAAGAGGCCTTCGAAGATCCACTTCAACACAAACACGTACATATTTTTCCCGCGATACTTGCACCGTATTGCTATCTATTTTGATGGCCTTGGCTAGCTGGTTGCCAATCCGCATAAGTACGGTCTCATTGAAGAACTCTAGGGGGAGACGTGGTATTCTTACCCAAATCATTGTTGAACCCAATTCTGCTGTCGACGGCAGGAAGCCAGGCCGGAGTTTAGTAAGGTAGTGACCTTGAATAACCCACGGTCCATTTTCAAATATGTATGTATAGTTTGCCTGAGAGTAGAATCGGACTACGAAGTATCCGTCTTCAAGATCAATGATATCAAGTCTCCGTCCAGAAACCCACATATCGGATAAACGTTGGGATAATAGTCTGTACGAGATGTACCGACCCAAAGGTTTCACAATTAGCGCATGACGGCATGGGCGCCAAAGTCCCTTCCATTCATTAGTAGGTACGTCGATCACTACTCTCCCAGGTGTGGTTGCATACTCGGCTTGGCCCAGTGTGAATGTCTCTGTGTTTGCGCCGTCAGTGAGGATATCATTCATATCGGCATCGCCTGTGTAAAGTTCCTCCAACAGTCCAGCATTTGTGGATGAGGATTTCAGCAAATCGACCCATGTATGGGGATGATGATGGAGCGAAGGGTGCTATGCGCTTAAATTTCTTTGCATTCCGTTCCGTTGATCAATCTCTTCCACACTGCGTTCCGGTGGGTCACCCTCCATTGGAGGCAGAAGAGGTTTGGTGACTGGCGGCGGATCACCGGTGTAACGGTTGATGCGAGATTAGCGGATCGCGAGCGACAATTGTCGTCCAGCGTTTTTTCCTTCACTTTGATCAACTGCTAATATTTTACACTTTTTCCAATCAGAGTATACTTTGGATGAAATTAATACCGCTCTGAAGGTCCTCCCTGGGTCTACAAAAATAACGCGGTGAAACAACTTTCTTATAAGGCAATATTGCTTCCTTTGTCGTGAGATATTTCTTTTTTTTTTTTGGATAAAACAAAGCCTCTTTTTATTCTTCTACATTTTTATTCTTCGACAGATGACTTCACAATTTGAGCATAATTTATAAACGGATTGGAACCATTTCGTAATAGACATGTCCTTTTTCATGAGTCACAACTTATGAGTAAAGCCAGAATTCGGTTTTTAGTTAAAACTGAAGTTCAAATTTTTTTAATAAACTGAAAACCAAAAAATAAACAAATAAGCCGAAGTCCAAGTCCAAGTTATAGATACATAATATATAATTATATTACTCTCCTTCTTGGACTTATTGGTCTTCCACTCTCATTCTATAAAGCCCACTTGCTTATTTATTTACTCCTTTCATCCGAAAAAGATTGTCACTTTTTTATTTTAGAACTTTTTAAAATGTTTGTCCACATTTCATAAATAGAAAAAATGGTTAAATAATTAAATTATCTTTTTTAGTTATAGTGCATTTTGTAAAAATAAAAGTTTCTTTGAATGATAAAGTGGAAAATATAAGCAATAAATAGATTTTTAGCTAACTTTTATTCAACATCAAGTTTAACCAGAACAAATAACTTGAGACAAAAAGAAGTATTTGAGAGTCAAAACACACTTAAATTACCAAAACTACAAACTAAACACAAGCACAATACTAAACATTTTCTGAAGTTTATTTCTAACGTTTTTGGAATCATCCCATTTGGAGTCTTACAATTCAAGTAATGGTGAAACAATCTTACATAGTTGAATGCATATGAATTTCATAACCTACACATTATTTACTAAATCATTTAACTTTCTTCGACATTTCTTATGATTTAGACATAAAAACACAAAATTGTACAGCTTAGGTTTTTTTTCTAACACATTTCGACTCGTCTCAATCCAAGTTTAAGCCTCAAGTTATGGCTAAATTAAGATTAGTTGGCTATGCTGAATTTATAGTGTTGCGAGGTTCTTAGTTACGGCGGAGGGTGGGATCTTGCCGCCGGTGGATCCGTCACAGCGACAGCTTCACTGGACCTAACATTCCTGCGATCAGAGATGACCTGCGTGATAACACTGTTGGCACCTTGTGAAGGCACAGTCGGTCGTTTGAGATAATATTTACAGAATTCTATGCAGGAGAAACGTGTTAGAGAACCTATAGCTACTGTCTTGAAAAAACCTTCCAATTCTCAAGTCACTTACTGAGTGTATACATGGTGGTGCATGGTAAAAGTAAAGAAACATGTTTTCTTTTAGTCTTTTTGTCTTTGTGTGGCTCTCCTCCTCCACGTAGTCTTTCTTTTCGTTTTTGTACATTTAGAGTAGCCAATGCATGTCAGAGGATGATAGTCACGCGTCATGTCCTACCCCCGTTGGCGAGGGGCTTTCGTATGCTGGCCAAGTGGCACCAAGTGTCGGGTTATCTGACCAGGTTGATTGCTGGCAGATGTCTGCTTAGGCAACTAGGCCAGATGTCTACTTAGGCAACTAGGCCGAGCCAAAAAAGGGTCCAACAGTGGAGGCGTGGTCGAGAAGAGAAGTCCTAGGCAAAGAGGTCCGGGCAGACCAGGAGCGAAACAACAGAGCAGGTATGTTTCATCGCCCCATGGCTGAGCCTAGCAGAATTGTCCAGTGCCTTTCTGGCCAAACATAGGTGGGAATAGCAATGTTGACCGAGACTCTGCTCTGCTAGGTGACCTTAACTGTTTAAGGTTTTACCCAAATACGCTTGTCTTTACCCCCGATGGGAATTTAGCCCCGTCAGAGATGCCTCCATATTATCCTTGCCGAGCAGAAGAGGAAGGTTAATCGTCCAATAAGGGGTGAAAACGTTCTATTCGGCTGATACACTACTTTGATGTGTCAGCTTTTGACTCTGCATAGCGTCGAGCAATTAATAAAAGTTCTCTTTGGCACAAATATTGATACAGTGGGTTATTAATGCCGCTGACGCTTGGAGTTTCTGAGAGCGAGTATTTCTATAAGTTGCGTTTTTTTGAAAGCCAGGTTTATAAAGGTGTCTGTCGTTGACTCGTTGTGTATTCGTTCATGTCTCCATTCTGGCATGTTCTCGATTTTTCTCTTTTCGCCTCTGGCTTATTTCTTCTTCTCTTCTTGTCTTCAAGTAAGTTTTCCATCCTTTTCACTCATGGCTATAGTTTCTTCTACTTCGTCCATAGATTCTCAAAACGTCTATGAAGCTTTATCCTACTCCAGCGACGGTGCAGGAGGAAGTGAATCCTCTTCCTCGTGGGAAAGGACGACTTCTGTCGATAGCTCCTGCCCTTTGAAAAGGTTCAGGAGGGCTATCGTTCCTTTCGCTGGGCCCAGCAAGGATGTTGGGTCCAGTGAGGCTGTCGTTGTGGCAGATCCGTCGGTGACACATGCGGTCATTATGGCCGCCCCCTTAGCAACGGTATCCTTTGTCCCTCGGGTGGTTAACTCTTTGTGTTTGAGGTTCAGGGTAGTTTCTAGGGGTTCTCCCTCTGCTAAAGTACAAGAATTTTCGCGTACTTTGAGCACGGACGACCTTGCACGTTTTTGTGAAGTGTATGGAGTAGACTGTAAAACTGTATCCATGAGGGAAAAGGATGGAAAACTTGAAGACAAGGAAAGAAGAAAAAATAACCGGATACGAAAAGAGAAAATCGAGAACAATTAGTCAGAATGGAGACAGGAATGGATACACAATGAGCGGCAGCAGACACCTTTATAAGCCTGGCTCTCAAAACGACGCAAATTTTAGAAATACCCGCTCTCAGAAACTCCAAGCGTCAGCGGCATTAATAACCCACTATACCAATATTCGTGCCAAAGAGAACTTTTATTAATTGATGAACACTATGTCCAGTCAAAAGCTGATACGTCAAAGTAGTGTGTCAGTCAAACAGAATGTTTTCGCCCCTTATTGGACGATTAGCCTTTCCTCCTCTGCTCAGCAAATCTGAGGGCATCTTTGACATGGCTAAATTCCCACCAGGGCCAAAGACAAGCATATTCGGTAAATCCTTAAACAGTCAATGTCACATAGCAGAGTAGAGTCTCGGTCAACGTAGCTGCTCCCACCTCTGCTCGGCCAGAAAGGCGCAGGACGATTCTGCTAGGCTCAACCGCAGGGCGACGAAACCTACATGCTCTGTCGTACCGCTCCAGGTCTGTCGGACCTCGTTGCTTATGTATCTCTGCTTGGTTGCGCCTCTATAGTTGGACCCTTTTTCGGCTCGACCTAGTTGCCTAAAAAGACATCTGCCTGCAATCAACCTGGCCAGATAAATCGACACTTGACGTCACTTGGCTAGCATGCGGACGCCCCCCGCCAGCGGGGGCAAAACGCTCGTTGCCTGCCTATCATCCCGTCACATGCATAGGCTAATTTGAATGTATAAAAACTGGAAGAAGGACTCCCTGAAGGTGGAGAGCCACACAAAGATAGAAAAGATTAAAAGGGAACATGTTTCTTTACTTTTACCACACACCATCATGTATACACCCGTGACTGACTTGAGCGTCAGAGAGTTTTTTCTGGGGCAATATCTCCAGGGCTTCTAACGTTGTTTCTCCCCCGCAGGATTCTGAAAATATTATCTTGGGCGACCAACTTCGCCTCCACGAGATGCCAACAACGTTATCACGCGAGTCATTTCTAATCTTTTGGTAAATATCCGACTTCGTCAGAACTCAAAACTTTATGTGCCATTTTCTCAACAGTTTTTGGATCATAAACCATCCACCGATCACTCAGTCGCATAAACTCTGAAAAGCGTTAAGTTAAATCACAAACACGTAATTTCTTCATCAAAGGCCTGAAAACATCATATCAATCATGAAGAACCATTTTTAAATGCAATTCAAAATCCATAGACCTGAAATTACCAAATCGATGGGGGGATCTCTTTATGTTAGTTAATGAATTAGCATATGCAACTGCAATCTCCTTCGAAATACAACCACCACTTGAACGATTCACTTCCCGCTCTGGTTCCACCAGTGCGATTCCATTTGAATTTTTCGTTTTTTCTCCGGATTCAGGTGATGGTAAGGAGGCTTCACTAATTTCGTCTATGTATAAGGCCCGGCATGAATCGTTTAGGGAGGGGTGGAGAAAGACTACCTTGCGTGACGATTAGTTATTTCTTTTTTCGTCTTCAGGACATAGTCCAACGGGTTTCGGATAGGAGTCCTTGAAAGGGAGGTCAGGGGTTCAATTCTTGTCAAAGGCAAGAAAGCCTCTTTCTAGCAAGTACATAGTGTGAGAGCTTTTTAGCTTGTAGGCTTGCTTGCAGTGCTGGGCGCTCCTTGTGCAGACTACTGTGTGCTGAGGCTCCTTGTGCAGACTACTGTGTATATGACCAAACTTCTGCTAACGGGCCGTTAGGTACCTGATTTATATCTCTACACTATCTTTGGAACTGAGTGTGATTGGACCTTATTGATTGGTGTTCAATCTTTAGTTATTTCTTTTTTTTTCTGATCTTAATAACTCGTCAAAGATGTTTTTGCACGTGTTTAAGATTTAAATTTCTAGACTGTCGGGAAGAATCTTCTTACCGCTAGTTGGCCAAGGGGGCTGTATTTAATGGAAGAGAAGGTATTACATATAAAGACAAAAAAAATCTCATACTGAAAACAAGAAAGATATAGACATAATTCAATGGACATTCAGTAGTGACGAGCCAAAACCTCAACTGCTTGAGAAGAAACGGTCAACTAACGGAGAGACCAGCACACCTCGGCCACTTGTTCCTCGGCCACGGGCACTTCGCCCACATGCGCCCTGGCCACGGGAACCTCGGCCATGGGCACCTCGGCCACGGGCACCTCGGTCACTTGCACCTCGCCCACAGACACTTCGGCCACGGGCACCTCAGTCACTTGCATCCCGGCTTATAGTCATGCAAAGTAAGCTCGGCTTTAAGGCCCAGACTTTACCCTAGGTAATTCTGCCAGGTAAAACCCGTCTCCAGGTGTCCATGGTAGCCAAGCCCAGCGAAGCATATCGCCACATGTCAAGCATGCAGAAGTAAGAGTCATCTTTGTGACCTCCTTGCCTGTCACGATCTCTGATCCATGCCCATGCATTGGCTCAAGCAGCCATATAAAAGGCAGAAAACAGGAGAGAGAAGGGCAAGTGAATACACACAAACGACAACATTAACTCATCTTCCCCACAGTGAAAATTACCAGGTTCACCAGAAAACCTCCTATATACTTACTGTTACCAGCATATAAATTTCTCCATAAATGGCCTCCACTGACTTGGGCGTCGGAGGGTATTACCTGAGGCCGTAGATCCCAGGTCCTCTGACCTTGTTCCTCGTGCAGATCAACCCAGGTGGCAATACGGACAATTGACGGAGAGCTGACGGTGTAACTTCCAAATCATATTTATTACTTGGTGAAAAATCTGACATCATCAAATTGGTGCTAGAAGGAGGGCCTAAACCTCCGGCCCTTAAAAGTTTCTTTTAATATTCTGTTAAGTGTGGAAAGCTAGTTGTCACCCCTTTGATATGGGGCGAGAACCACGTGAAGGTTTGGGGGAGTCCTCCAATCCTCGTCATCGGAAAGAAGCTCGTTCTGGTCCCCTAGGGCAGGGCTCCAGGGGACCTGAACCATGTGCGAAAACTGCTCCTGGAGTGACGGTGGAGGAGCGGGACAAGGCCATGAAATATGTGGCGGAGAACCTAGAAGTATTTGAGGCCGTAGTGGAGCGGCTCAAAGGGAAACGTCCAGAGGTTGAGGATATGGAGGAGGATTTTTTTCCCTCCTTACCCTCGAGAAAAGGCCCACCAACAATCCTCTCAAGCTCCACCAGGGCTCATGGCTGATGCCAGACGGGGTAGTGCAAGAGCCCCAACTGTTGAGTCAATGCCCTTGCCCAGACAGCGCCTAGGTGTGAGGCCCCGATCCTTCAAGAGTGTTCCTCAACAACTTGAAGTTTGCCCTAGGCTGAGGAGCCATCATGGAGATCCCAGGCCCGAGTATATGAGAGTGATTCAGGAGAGTCCCTTTTCTTGGGATATCGCTGAATACTTGGCACCGGATAATTTTAAGGTGCCCAAGATGGATACCTATGATGGAACTTCTGATCCCACTGACCATTTTTCAGTTCCAGACAGCTATGAGCTTAAAGAACGTTCCTGATCCGCTGCGCTGCAAGACTTTCCCAATGTATTTGCGTGGGAAAGCCCGAAGATGGTTTCAGGAGCTTCCCCCCAATTGGTAGAGTCTTTCAGACAATTGGCTCAAAAATTCAAATCTCAATTTGTTTCCAGTGCCCCTTTCGTCAAAAATTCTTCGCACTTGATGACCTTAAAGCAGGGCCCTGAGCAGTCAGTGCTAAAATATATGCAATGCTTTTCTGACGAGTCGCTGCAGGTCAGCGATAGGAACGAAGGGGTTAAAGCAGCATCTTTTATTGACAGTCTTAGAGCTAGCCGCCTCTTCTCTCAATTAGCCGAGGAGGGCCCTAGGTCATTAAGGGAATTCCTTGAGAAAGCGCATCAGTTTGCCTGAGGTGAAGAGGCGAACAGACTGAAGAGAAAAGCCGAGCAGGGGTCTCGACGTGAAGGCCGACCCAGCTCGAAAGGAGATCGGCGTGAAGGGAAAGATCCTGATCGACGTAGTGCGTTTGATCGCATGGGCGGCCGAGGCAAAGGTGGCAGGGAAGGTCTGCCCCTTTTGGCCTCTAAGGATAGAATTTTATCCGTCATGAAGAAGGATGGCCTGAGGACCGACCCCAAACCCCTGGCTGGGCCTAGGGATAAGAGGGATCCCAAGTTATACTGCCGCTATCATCGTGACATCGGCCATGATACGGAAGACTGCCGACATCTGGCTCAGGCGATCTGCAAATTGATTGAGCAGGGCCATTTGAAGAAATTTTATGATCCTCGCTCACGCCTCCATAATCGTCTAGATTTTCGCAAAAGCCCCCAGAAAGATAAATGCCGAGCTGATACTCCACCTCGGCGTCCCAGGTCGGATGACGATGAGGACTGAGGCCGGCGTGAGGCCGCAGGTCAGCCTCAAGTTAACTCCATCATATATACCATTGCTGGAGGGCCGCCTCAACAAGGCCAGGGTGAGCTCAGCTTAGCGGGGACTTCATCCGAACCACCTACTAAAAAGGCTAGGTTAACCAGGGAGTTAACCTATGGACCAGAAGATTTTATTCCAATGAACTCCAGCAACACGGGCCTAGTGATAGATCTATGTATACACCTGGCCTCAGACAATATAGTGGAAGTGCGAAGGGTATACATAGACACCAGAAGCGCGGTAAATGTGATGTATTACAATGTATATGAACAGTTGGACTTGTTAGATTCTTCAATGAGACCAGTAACTTCGTCACTATATGGCTTTACTGGCACTGCAGTCCGACCAGCAGGGCTGGTTAACCTCAATGTCAGCTTTGGGAGGCCCCCGGGGTATCGCTGTCTGTGGACGGATTTTGTGGTCATTAAAGAAAGGTCAGCATATAATATTCTACTAGGCCGACCTGCTTTAGTGGCCTTAGAAGCTATAGTATCTCCCTTACATGTCAGCATGAAGTTCCCCACGTCATCCAGGGTGGTCACACTTCAGGAAGATATTCCAATGGCGCAGAGTTGTTATACTGTGGCAACCTAGGGTAACAAGGTTGTCCAACAGGTCAGCTTAGATGACTTGATTCCATCGGCCGAGGAGCGTTTGCAGTCGGATGACGTAGTCCAAGAATTCGTCCTTGATCCTCTTCGTCCTAATAATACCATTAAGATTGGGACCTGGATGCCTGCTGAGCTGCTGGTCCAGCTTCATGACTTGCTAAGGGAATTCGATGTGATCTTTACATAGACAGCGGAAGACATGCCAGGAATTCTGCCTACATTGGCTGAGCACAGACTCAATGTCGACCCCTATATAAAACCAATTAAACAAAAGAAGAGAAACTTTGCTCCTGAGAGAAACAAAGTAATTGCGGAGGAGGTTAACAAGCTCCTCGCAGCAAAGTTTATCGCAGAGGTCCTGTATTCGATACGGCTGGCCAACCCTGTCGTGGTTCCTAAACCAGACCAAACATGGCGGATGTGCGTTGACTACACTGATCTCAACAAGGCATGCCCGAAAGATTGTTATCCTTTGCCTAAAATTGATATGTTGGTTGATTCTACCCTTGGATATGAGGTTTTTGACTTCCTGGATGCGTTTAAAGGGTACCATCAAAACTTAATGGCAAAGGAAGATCAGGAGAAGACGTCCTTCATCACGGAGTCGGGTACCTACTGTTATATTAGCATGCCGTTCGGTCTAAAAAACGCTGGGGCCACTTACCAACGCTTGGTTAACTCATTGTTCCAGGAGCAAATTGGTCGAAGCATGGACGTATATATAGACGACATGCTCGTCAAAAGCAGGACCCTTGACCAATATAGTCAAAATTTACGAGAAGTTTTCGTTATATTACGTTGTTCATGTATGAGATTGAACCTAAAAAAGTGTACGTTTGGGGTGCGTACTGGGAAATTTTTAGGATACATGGTTTCCAAGGATGGGGTGCAGGCAAACCCCGCTAAGATTGAAGCTCTGAAAAGTATGCACCCACCTCGGAACATTAAGGAAGTCCAAAGGTTGACGGGCCGGATAGCCGCCCTGAGTAGGTTCCTTTCTAAATCTGCGGAGAGGGCACTCCCTTTCTTTCAGGTTCTGAAAAAGAAAATTGCCTTCGAATGGGATGACCAGTGTCAGAAGGCATTCGATGACCTAAAGGCACATCTTGCTGAGGTGCCCATGCTGACCTCCCCTTTGCCTGGAGAGGTCCAATACATATATTTGGCAGCCTGTCACGAGGCTGTGAGTGCCGTTTTGCTCAGGGAGCAGGAAAATGTGCAGAGGCCAATCTATTTTACCAGCAAGATTTTGCATGGGCCTGATGTGCGTTATCCTAACGCAGAGAAAGTAATCTTGGCTTTAATAGTGGCTGCAAGAAAATTCAGACCGTACCTTCAAGCCCATCCTATTGTGGTGGTGACCGACCAACCCTTGAAGAAAATTTTGACCCGACCAGACACCTCAGGCCGAGTTGCCAAGTGGGCCATGGAACTTGCAGAATACGATATCCAATATAAGTCACGCACTTCCATCAAGGCCCAATCCTTGGCGGATTTCCTAGCTGAAGGCATATCTCTTGGAGAAGACCACACTCCAGCACATGGCTGGACTCTGTATGTGGACGGCTCCTCGTTAAAGAAGGAAGTGGACAGATCTTTTGATAATCAGCCCGAATGAAATAGAATTGGAATACGCTTTACGCTTTGACTTTGAGGCAACCAATAACGAGGCAGAATATGAGGCCCTAATTGTGGGACTAAGCCTCACTCAAAAGCTAGGGGCGCAGCAAATTGCTGCCCGAAGTGACTCGCAGTTAGTTGTTTCCCAAATTAATGGAGAGTACGAGGCCAAGGAAGATAACATGAGACAATACTTGTCTAAGGTGCAGTACCTAAAAGGAACGTTTGAACATTTCAAGGTGAAACATATCCCCAGGTCAGCCAATAAACGAGCAGACGTGCTGTCCCGCCTGGCCTCGTCCACTTCGGCCATGGTAGGGAAAAAGATCGTGGTAGATCTGGTTAAGCATCGTGCCTTTGATGCTAACGAAGTGTTGCAGCATGACTATCACAACACCTGGATGGACGAAATAGTCAATTACTTACAGCAGCTGATTCAACCTGAAGACAAATATGCAGCTTGGTGCTTGCGCTTGAAGGCAACGAGGTACGTTCTCTTTAACGATCAATTATACAAAAAATCTTTCTCACAGCCATGGTTACGCTGCGTACTTGAGGAGGAAGGAGACTATATTCTCCGCAAGTTACACATGGGGATATGCGGGAGTCATTCTGGTGCACGTTCTTTGGCTCCTAAATGCTACTTAGCCGGCTATTATTGGCCTACTATACGAAAGGACGCCGAAGAGCTGGTTAGGAAATGTCAATCTTGTCAGGCCCATGCTCCGACTTCTCACCTACCAAGTCAAGAGATGGCTGTCATCACTAGTCCTTGGTCATTTGTGCAATGGGGAATAGACTTGGTGGGACCTCTGCACCGAGCACCCGGCTCGGTCAGATTTTTGTTGGTAGATATCGACTACTTCACAAAGTGGGTTGAAGCTGAACCCCTGGTTACTATCACCGGGGCAAAGGTGAAAAAGTTCTTATTGAAGACCATTATTTGCCGCTTCAGCCTACCCCAGATTTTGATTTCAGATAATGGTAGACAGTTTGCAGAAGATCCCGTAAAAAGTTGGTGCGTTGATTTGCATATTAAACAGTGCTTCACCTCGGAGGCCCATCCTCAGGCGAACGGCCAAGTAGAGCTTGCCAGCAGAATCATTAAAGACGGCCTAAAAAAGCAGTTGGATAAAGCGGGGACCAATTGGGTAGAGGAGCTCCCTAGCGTTCTATGGGCTTATTGCACTACACCATCCAGTTCGACGAAGGAGACTCCTTTTCTTTAGTCTACGGGACCGAAGCTCTCATTCCTACAGAAATTAGGTCCACCTCTACCCAGGTAGACCACTACACTGCCCGGACTAATGATCAAGAACTACGTATAAACTTGGATGAGCTAGAGGAAAAAAGGGAACGAGCTCACATCCATATGGCCCAGTATAAGAACTTGATTTCTCAATATTACAACTCGTGGGTATGACCACGATCTTATCGAGTGGGAGATCTAGTCCTACGCAACAATGAAGTGAGTCATGCGCTGCCAATAGGAGCTCTGCACCCTAAATGGGAAGGTCTTTATCGTATAGCTGAGGCATACTCTGCAGGGGCATACAAGTTGCAGACTTTAGAAGGTCGGACCTTACCACGAACTTGGCACTCTTCTCACCTACGACTTTTACATCAGTAATGTACTTGTAATTATGTTGTGTATAAAAGCGTTGTTAATCCTCCCATAAACGAGCATTTATACAACCAAGTCACTTCGATGAGGACAAAATGCCTGAGCAGAGCTCAACGGGGCAGGTTCCCCTACAAGACCTCGGCAAGTCCGGGGCACAAGCCCGTTAAAGGGTAAATCTACATGAACAGGTTTCATTAACCCTCCGACATAGGGGGCTGGAGGTAAAGAATGGAAATGTACATGCACCTCCCTAAACCTAGCAGGACTAGGAAAACTTGCATCAAGGTGCATGACTCTTCATAATCCCAGGCAGAGCCAAGGGAATAACGGGGCCACCTCAGCAAATCTGAGGTGAGGACCTTGTAAATATTTTATCAAGTAAGATCTTGAAAGTATAAAAAACACTTAGTAAAGGAATTACCCAATTGAGTTGAAATAAAGCTCTGCTCAGTGAGCAGAGCTGAGGTGAAAAAGTTAATAACATACAGAGATTGAAGCAAACTATGATGAAGAAACAAAAATGCCCGAGGAGCACAAAGTTGCACTTAAAATCCTCAAGAAATTCTACAACTAAAGTACAAAAGCTTCTTCAACCTACAACTCCCTCAAGTCAGCCCCGTTCTGAAAAAGCGCTAATCTAGTCTGAAACTCTTGGTCAGCATCAGGCTCACAGAGGTCAGCTACTTGAGGATGGCTCTTGTCCAGACCAGGAAAGACTTCGGCACAAAAATTAACTGCGTAGGTCTGGCTGGCAGCCATAACAGAACTCTGAAGAATCAGAAGATTGTCATTGAAATAATCAGATCGTCTAAACTCTGCAATAGCTTCCTTCTTGATTTCTTCAACCCGAAGTTCCACTTGCTGAGTCAGCTCTGATTTGCTCTTCACCTCCTCTTCCCACTTCTTCTTAAACACGTCCAGCTTAGCCTGACAAGCTTGCAACTCAGCTTGTGATTTAGCAGACCTTTGTTCGGCCTCAGCCGAGGTCCTCTGCAACTCCTCCACTTGGGAAAGGGCAGTGGCCAGCCGTGTATCTGACTCCTCCTTCCCCTCCCTCAGAGTTGAGTTCTCAGAGGTCAAGGTTGTTGGACCGTGCACCTGCAATAAACACCACTAGAGGGAGGGTGAATAGTGATTAGCAGAATTACACTACAACCCTTTGTTAAAATTCCCTTTGAAAACAGAATCTGAGACCACCTCAGATTCAGAACCCGTTTTTAAAAAATTCACAAATAATTGTACACAACTCCAACAATTATGAAACTTTCCAGAATTGAACTTCAAAGAGTTAACAAGACTCTGTCCAAAAATCAGACAAAAATAAGATTTTTTGACCCTTCAAACAAATAAAAAGATTCAGATGGTCAATCTGGACAGAATTAGATAGAATATTGCTGATTTTGTAAATAGTGTTTCTCTTTGAATACTCAACCAAAAAGGTTGATCTTTATATCAAAACACTCCTTAGGATGTGTAGATAAAGTTTCCAAAAGGCTCTGACCTTAAACAATTCTTGAAAAATACAGAATTTAAGTTTTCTCAAAACTGGTCAGATTGCAGCCAGATTGGAGCAGTTATCTTGCAAAGACTGAGTGCTCCTCTCACATGCTATAACTGTTTGCTTGCGCATCTCTTCTGTGCACCAAAGAAAATTTAATTGTTGGGCATGCATCTGCAATACTTATGCTCAGTTAAGGTGCTAAATCCCAAAATAAACTGAAGTACTTAAAAGTATCCCCCTAGAAAACTTACCAAAGCCATGTTCGTCTGGAACGTGTTCACAGCTGTGGTCCAGTCCATCTTATCATAGCTCTCCCAATCACGAGGCAGGATGGAAAACTTAGAAACTCTTCTGGACACCAGCGGATCTTTAACAGTGTCATCCGTCCAGAATGTCATGGTCTTGCGACCCCGCCGGTGCCCATAAGAAGACTCTCCCTGATCAGGGTGGAGAGCCTTCCCCCTTTTGTCTTGCCCAGCTGGCTCCCCAGTGGACTCCCTTTCAGAAAAGGTCTCAGCTGGGAGAGGGGCCTCATGCAAGGAAGGAGCCCCAATAGGGAGAGGAGCTTCGGGCTCCTCACCCCTACTAGGGTCAGGCCTTACTTCTGAGGCCACCCTTGCCTCAGTCACAATAGGAAAGGGGGCATTTAAGGGGGCAGCTACTACCATTTCTAAATTTTGACCATGGGACTCCATAGGTGCAGGAGCCGAAGCAGGTTCTTTGGAAGCCCCCACTACAATTAAGGGAAAGCTCATAAATCTACAAGTACACCCACATCATACAAAAGAAAGATCCAAGCAAGAAATACCTGAGTCTATATCAATGGGATGAATTGGCTGACTAACCGCAGAGGGGCCATCCACGGCTTGTGGGACCAGAGCTGGGGAAGCACAGGCGCGGGCCGGAGCTTAATCTGAAGAGGATTGACCCTCCTCTGTACGGGGCCTCTTCCTTAAGGCCCTCATTCTGGACATAGCATCCGCAACCATTGTTCCTGCACAAGGTACGCTGGTAAGCTAATTGTCAACTACAACCCAAAGGAAATATAAGAGTTTCATATATACACTGAACAATCTCTAAGTTCCTCTGGCTAAGAAGTTGGAAGTGCTGGCCAGAGCACAAATGGTCCAGGTCGGCAACTTCCACAACCGACCTGTCCACCTTTCGCCAATCAACTGCTAATGGCAGATGCAGAAGCTTATAAGCCTCATCGCAGAATTTACTGCTCGGCCTCAAATTGTCTGCTCTGCCCGCCTTCCAATGCTCAGTATCAGGCAAACCTATCTTTTTTACAAAAAAGAACCGGCCCTTCCAGTTCTTGTTGGAGCTAGGGATGCCTAGGGTGTGATTGATCTACTTATCGGGGTACGTTCTACTAAAATAGAACCAGCTTTCTACAGATTTACAAACAAACATCCCCCTAAAGATCCTCATATCAAATTCTAGCCCATAATCCCTCAGATAAAAGAAAAAACAAAGAGCTACCTTCAACCCATTGGGCATGACCTGGGGTAATCGGAGACGATAAAATTCCAAAATCCGAAATAAAGGTTCTGGAATGGGGAGACGAAAACCAGACTTAAAAAATTCATCGTATACAGCCTCATAACCCACAGGGGGATTGTAGGCAGACTGGTTGGGAAGAGGAAGCAAAGGCTAAAACAAATTTTTGTCAATATTATACTGAGAACATAAGCGGAAGAGGTCAGCTACCTTCAATGTACACACTGAACTCTCAACCGCCGGTGACGGAGGTCCCCTGTCTACTCTGACAGGGGCCACTTCCGCCACAGGAGCAATTAGAGGAGGGGCCCCATCACGACGGAGTCGCGGCTGAGGAACCCCCCACGGCGAAGCCGTTGCAAGGGACGATGATCATCACTAGAGACTGTCCCATCAGAACGGGGAGAAGCCTCATTTGCAACTCCCCCAAAACCGTCTGAATAAGACCCTATTGACCTATTTTGCGAATCAGAAGAGGAAGAAAGGGAAGCCATGAGTAAAAGAGAAAAGCTTACTAGGAATAAGAGCAAGAAGGAAGATCTTGGCGGAGGAGGAAGAGAGCAGGTTCGCCGGATGGAAGAAACACAATGTTGTAGAGGAAGCCGGAGAGTCCCATATTTTGCTAAGGAAGTGAAAGGGCCTTTCAAGGGGAAGTAAATGCTTTAAAATTCCCCCCGTTTCGAAAAGCACACCCGCCGAAAAAGTAATAATTACCGTATGAACATCAGTGCCATCACTAAATACAAGTTACTGCTAGCAGTAAATGCAGACTGCTGCCCCAATATAAATACACCATCAACATACTTGAACAGATTCCCTTGCCCTTGCCATTCAGCGCGGTCAAGACAAATCTGGGGGCATAAGTGGCGAGCCTAAACCTCAGCTGCTTGAGAAGAAACGGTCAACTAACGGAGAGACCAGTGCACCTCGGTCACTGGCACTTCGCCCACATGCGCCCCGGCCATGGGCACCTCGGCTACGGGCACCTCGGCCACGGGCACCTCTGTCATTTGCACCTCGCCCACGGGCACCTCGGTCACTTGCACCTCAGCCACGGGTACCCCGGCTTATAGTCATGCAAAGTAAGTTCGGCTTCAAGGCCCAGACTTTACCCCAGGTAATTCTACCAGGTAAAACCCGTCTCCAGGTGTTATGTCCCGTGAAACTTGTGCATGAAAATATATATGTACTGTGCATGCAACACTATGCACACACGTTAGCAACCATAATATATAAAATACACATGTATACACTACACGTACACACACGGAAAACAAAAAAAACAACAGCAAAATATATTAACATATTAAATACTTACACAACAACAAGATAACTATATATACATTACACACACAGCACAACATCAAAAGAAAAAGGAAACAACAATAAAATATATATACATATTACCTTACACACATACGGCAGAAAAGAATAAGGAAAAAAAAGAAAATAAAAGAAGATAAAAATCCTAAGTCTCCTAATTATAGTAGGAAAAGAGTAGAAAAGATAAAATTTTAACTCAAATCAAAATCCTAAAAAAAAAACACTAGAATTATACCTAACCCTACACTATATATCTACACCTTCACAATACTAATTAAACTCTCAAATTTCTTCAGCCAACAGCCGCCAGTCCTAGAAAATCCAGCCTGCTGCCGCTGCATTTAGGTGACAAGAAACCATAATTTTTCATCCGATTTTCATCTATTCTTGGTATAGCACGTATAATGGAAATTGAGGCAAGTATCCTTGCTATATTTGCTATTTTTTTATAAAGTTATTATGCTATTTTCGTATTTAATCGGACCATGCATGTTTATTTTGTGATTGCATAGACTATTAAATATATATACGTATTCGATGTAATTACGTACCGATCATATATATGTATATGTTTATGTATGTGCTCGGAAATATATCAGTAGGTATATGGCAAATTAAATTTTTTTTTCCCCGCTGATGTCCTTGCTTTGATATCTCAGGCATGTGAGATTTCATATGTGAAAGTGACATGTATGTGAATTATGTGTGCATGTGCCTACATGGTCTCTTTTGTGCCGCGGCTATGCAGGGGAAATATATGTATGTGTGTTATTTGTGTATTGAGTCAAAAGCAGCAATTTATTTCTTTTACAATTTCGAAAAGGTTACGGAGCACATTATAAGTTGTTCCTTGTTATAATAACCTATATCAATGCATATGTATCAGTATTATCAATGTTTATAATCATAGTTTTTTTATTGTGCTATCTTTATGTAAACATTAATTTGTACTTATTGTAATTTGTCTTGCTTTATGTTTGTTTGTATTTTTCATAAACGACCTATTTCGTATTTGTTGTTCTATTTTTGTTTATACAGCAATACAATATTATTGATTTTCACAGTACTTGTTACTTACTTTTTTTTATCTACATACTACTATTGTTGATACATATGAATGTATAGTAGTGATTTATTACTTGTAAGAATTTCTCAGTAATGCATAATACTTATATATTATTACAAACACTATTTTACATACATAAATGGTACACTTTAACGGTATATTGCTTTTTTACTTATTTTTATTTTAAATGATCCACATGTTTTTTTATCGTATTATTATTACATATATTGTATGCATCCAGATTATATTAATAACAAAAAAGGAAATATATTGTATAGTTGGGTTTGGTTCCAAACAAACATGGCAGAGACTGGTTGCTATTGCGGCACGAGGTGGCTGAGCCATAGCGGTTATAAGAAATATACAGGGCTTGTGGTCAAGTAAGTGGTCTATCTGTGCTTGTTACACTGTCATGCATCAGAAGTAAG
This sequence comes from Eustoma russellianum, assembly GCA_036186865.1. Classification (NCBI taxonomy): domain Eukaryota; kingdom Viridiplantae; phylum Streptophyta; class Magnoliopsida; order Gentianales; family Gentianaceae; genus Eustoma; species Eustoma russellianum. The sequence goes on from AP025068.1 coordinate 8,754,571, forward strand.
TGGTCTATTTGTGCTTGTTATGTTTATCATGCATCAGTGTGTTGTTTGCTGCATATCTGTAATTGGATTTTCTCTATACGCAAGTTGTGTGTATATGTGAGCTATGTGTGTACACATGAACCGGATATAGGTATGAATATGAATACACCGTAATAAAATGGGGGTATACATGTAAGTATATATGCACGTGTATGGGCGCGAGTATATATAGGAGCATGGATACGCCGGATCATATATTATGTGTGTGGAGCATTCATGGCACGTGCATTGCATTGCATCCCTTCGGGGCGCTGACTCCACGTTACGGAGCATTGTCCGCTGACTCCACGTTACGGAGCGTTGTCCGCTGACTCCACGTTACGGAGCGATGTCCGCTGACTCCACCTTACGGAGCGAAGAGTAGGACCCAGGTCATGCATAGCATATCATGAAAAAGAAAGGAACATCTTGTGTGTGATAATGACGTGGTTGCGTGTGACACGATAGTGAGAAGGAACATGCATCATGAAGTTGCGCATTATTATGTAGAGTGACTTACCTTCTGCAGTTTATATATTTCATTGGTATGTATTGTTCTCTTCTTTGTTATGTGATTATTTGTTTGTTGCGTATGTCATATTTGAGAAGAGCATGCATCACGGTAATTGAGATGGAGCTGATGAATTATTTATTTTGTGTTTTTGAAGTGTTAACTGTTAAGATAATTAAGTGAAATAATTTATGGACTAAGAACATGTATGTTAACTATAAGGTTATTTGTATTTGCTTCTGCATGTATGATTTTTATAACAAGTATGTGTAGGTTGCTTACTGAGCCCGTTGATTTTGGCTCACACCACCACTCACCAGTTTTGCAGGCATGAGAAGTTAGGGTATGCTTACACAGAAGTTGGTATACCGTAGAAGATCGAGACGGGATATTTCGAGACTAAGGATATTTATAAAAGACTTTTGAGGGTTAGTTGAGACAGGTATTTCGATATTCGAGTTTTATGTATTTTGGAGATTAGTGGTTATCTACATGTAACCAGTGTATCGATTTAGATTTCCTAGACATTTGTATTAACGATAATGATTATTTAATCGAGGGTTTTAGTTCATGACTTCCGCTGATATCGATTTACGTTATTATGATGACGCGTAATTGATTTGTATCGACGCCTTGTATTCTCCTTAGTGAGATACGGCGGGTGAGTCGTTTCGAGTACTAGGGCTCAGAACGGGTCGCTACAGTTGGTATCAGAGCATGGCTTTAGATCTACGGCGGAAGCATAAAATTTAGGCTATGATATTAGAGATTAAGTTACGATTTTGTCCCTAAGTCACGATCTTAGACTTAAGTGCCGATTTTTATTCGTAAGCAATGATTATATATTGAGCATGTTATTGGGAATAAAACGTGACCTTAGAAATTAAGCGATGATCCTACTCGTAAGTCACGATTTTAGACATAAGCGACGATCTTGATTAAGAGCTGATCTTCAACTTAAGCATTAATTTTAGACATAGATGCCGATTATATAGTAAGTATGATTTGGAAATAAGACGTGATTTTGATAGTTAAGTGATGACCTTGCCCGTAGGTTTCGATTTGAGACTTAAGGAATGACGATTCGAAATATCGGATTTAGAAATTAAGTGGTGATATGGACATCAGGTGATGATTTGAACATAACCACTGATCTTATTCATAAGCCGTGATTATATTCTAAGCATTGAACTTAGAAGTATGTAATGATTTTAGACGTAGGAAATGATAATACCGGGTATCGATTCTAAAAAAAATAAGCGATGACATTAGACCTAAGTGATGATATGAAAAAGGATGCGCCCACGTATACCTAGGGCACTCCATATGACTCCGGATTATTTGCCTTACCTAAGTGCTGACTATAATCATTTGTATAATTTCTTAGATCTGACCCCTACAAACCCGGTACCATTATGATAAATGAAGCAGGTTCATGCCCCTACTTTAACAGTAGTGTCCAAACGTGACTAGGTCTAAGTTGGGATCGTAGTTCCTAAGCAATGATTTATAGCAGAATGATAGAGACTAAGAAAGGATTTATTAGCGTTATGATCCGTAGAGTGTAGCAAAGACTGTCGTATAAAGGGGTTTATAGTTACGATTAATATGTTGAATTTTAGGGTATCAAATAGGCCGAATATATTAGTCATATAGGGATACTGATTGATAGTGATAAGTGAGAACTACTAAAATAAGTACAGTGGAATGACGAATCATTACACATTTAAGTTAAGTGTTGACTCATAGGAATGCATAAGTACTCATGTATCGAGTAGGTTTGAATTAAAATAGGGTAAGTACGAACAAGTAGTAGTTGTTTTTTTGGTGAGATCTAATTAAGGTTAAATCAGCTGTTGAAACAGCCAAGTAAAGAAGTACGGGGAATCGGAGTGGCGCGGAAGCATGGTGAACTAGAACACCTTGAGTCGATTAATATTTAGTGTGCCATACTAGGATTGAACAACTTAAGGTAAAGATTTATAAGAAACGGTACATAGGTGGATTTTCCATTTGACCCTAAGGGGTGACCTAGAAAAATTATACAAAGTATTGGACTATTATTATTTTTCTAGTAGCTAAACGTTTTCGTATAAGTACGTACACCAAGAAATATTATTTTGTACTCCAAATGTATTTCAAAGATTTTTCCTCCTAAATGTTGCAACTTGTCTCAATTTTTAGTATATTACTCTCCGAACTTGTATATCAACATAATGAAATTTCAACTACTCTGACAACTCGTAAAAGTAGATATATTTTAAACGTTGATGTTTTCGAAGAACGATATATTTATATCTCTTGTATTTCTCAAACTTTGATTTAGCTATATTTATTTTGCTAAAATAATTCTATTTGCCAACTATCGATATTGTAAGCATTTTACACTTAAATGCTTTTGAACATATTTATCTGCTATCAATGAACTTATTTAAATTTTGTGAAGCAGAAAAAATTTCAAATATATGTACTTATTTTTGAAAAAGAACGGTACCTTATTCAAATTGTTTGATGAAACTTTCACACTTGCTGGGTGTTCAATTGTTGTATTTTGCGAAACAACACATAGGTTTCAAAATATATATTTCGTTGTAAAGAAAAAGACACCGTGTTCAAATCGTTTCGTAAAAAGAAATTTTACGATTGTTGTGTCTCAATTGTTTCAAAGTAGTTTTAACTATAATACTTTTGCGACCAAGTTATACGATAGTTTTATAAATAATCATTTGAGACACCACATTGCGAAAACAAACACATGATACTTTAGATTTTGTGTTTACAAAAATCAGAAGGTATATTATTTAGAAAAGTTGAAGCCATATTCCAAATTATAACTACATAAGCTACTTGTCTTTTAAAGAAAAAAAACATGTCCATACACGTACTTCGTATATTAGGTTGTTGATGATATTTCCGAGAAAAGTAAGGACCTGATCATAGAACTAGTTTGTAAGTATATAAAAATTGTTTTCGAGGACTTGATTCTATATTCATGAAGTGTAACGATTAATACATCAGAGGACTTGATGGATATTTTGGAATGGTCATGTAACTAGGAGATGAATCTGAGATAATGAATTAAGAGTACGAAATTGTAGATCGCAAAAAGATGAGTAATACACGTCAAGTAGTGTAAATAAAAGTTTATAAGTTCTAATTATAGAGAATTAAGTTAAAGATTATAGTACACCTAATAACTGATTTTAAAAGGCTGCTGATAGCCGCATATATAAGTACGTCATAAACCGATGGCTGGGATATGGAACCTCTGGTATGATGACAATACCCCTAAGTTGATCTTAGAATTTTAAGAATATAGGTTATGATCTTAAATAAGCTGAGAATAATGGATTTAGAAATTACCTTGTAAGTATACAAGGAACGGTTTTGAGAATTTAGTCCTATGTCGAGAAACTATAATGTCAACATATCAACATATGCAATGAGTATTTAGTTTGATCATTATCTAAGTGAATGAATTTAGTAGAACCAAACTAAGTCATTGATTACGCCATACGCAAGTTTCGAGGACGAAACTTATTGTAAGGGGAGAAGAATGTTATGTCCCGTGAAACTTGTGCATGAAAATATATATGTACTGTGCATGCAACACTATGCACACACGTTAGCAACCATAATATATAAAATACACATGTATACACTACACGTACACACACGGAAAACAAAAAAAACAACAGCAAAATATATTAACATATTAAATACTTACACAACAACAAGATAACTATATATACATTACACACACAGCACAACATCAAAAGAAAAAGGAAACAACAATAAAATATATATACATATTACCTTACACACATACGGCAGAAAAGAATAAGGAAAAAAAAAGAAAATAAAAGAAGATAAAAATCCTAAGTCTCCTAATTATAGTAGGAAAAGAGTAGAAAAGATAAAATTTTAACTCAAATCAAAATCCTAAAAAAAAACAGTAGAATTATACCTAACCCTACCCTATATATCTACACCTTCACAATACTAATTAAACTCTCAAATTTCTTCAGCCAACAGCCGCCAGTCCTAGAAAATCCAGCCTGATGCCGCTGCATTTAGGTGACAAGAAACCATAATTTTTCATCCGATTTTCATCTATTCTTGGTATAGCACGTATAATGGAAATTGAGGCAAGTATCCTTGCTATATTTGCTATTTTTTTTATAAAGTTATTATGCTATTTTCGTATTAAATCGGACCATGCATGTTTATTTTGTGATTGCATAGACTATTAAATATATATACGTATTCGATGTAATTACGTACCGATCATATATATGTATATGTTTATGTATGTGCTCGGAAATATATCAGCAGGTATATGGCAAATTAAATTTTTTTTCCCCGCTGATGTCCTTGCTTTGATATCTCAGGCATGTGAGATTTCATATGTGAAAGTGACATGTATGTGAATTATGTGTGCATGTGCCTACATGGTCTCTTTTGTGCCGCGGCTATGCAGGGGAAATATATGTATGTGTGTTATTTGTGTATTGAGTCAAAAGCAGCAATTTATTTCTTTTACAATTTCGAAAAGGTTACGGAGCACATTATAAGTTGTTCCTTGTTATAATAACCTATATCAATGCATATGTATCAGTATTATCAATGTTTATAATCATAGTTTTTTTATTGTGCTATCTTTATGTAAACATTAATTTGTACTTATTGTAATTTGTCTTGCTTTATGTTTGTTTGTATTTTTCATAAATGACCTATTTCATATTTGTTGTTCTATTTTTGTTTATACAGCAATACAATATTATTGATTTTCACAGTACTCGTTACTTACTTTTTTTTATCTACATACTACTATTGTTGATACATATGAATGTATAGTAGTGATTTATTACTTGTAAGAATTTCTCAGTAATGCATAATACTTATATATTATTACAAACACTATTTTACATACATAAATGGTACACTTTAACGGTATATTGCTTTTTTACTTATTTTTATTTTAAATGATCCACATGTTTTTTTTATCGTATTATTATTACATATATTGTATGCATCCAGATTATATTAATAACAAAAAAAAGGAAATATATTGTATAGTTGGGTTTGGTTCCAAACAAACATGGCAGAGACTGGTTGCTATTGCGGCACGAGGTGGCTGAGCCATAGCGGTTATAAGAAATATACAGGGCTTGTGGTCAAGTAAGTGGTCTATCTGTGCTTGTTACACTGTCATGCATCAGAAGTAAGTGGTCTATTTGTGCTTGTTATGTTTATCATGCATCAGTGTGTTGTTTGCTGCATATCTGTAATTGGATTTTCTCTATACGCAAGTTGTGTGTATATGTGAGCTATGTGTGTACACATGAACCGGATATAGGTATGAATATGAATACACCGTAATAAAATGGGGGTATACATGTAAGTATATATGCACGTGTATGGGCGCGAGTATATATAGGAGCATGGATACGCCGGATCATAGATTATGTGTGTGGAGCATCCATGGCACGTGCATTGCATTGCATCCCTTCGGAGCGCTGACTCCACGTTACGGAGTGTTGTCCGCTGACTCCACGTTACGGAGCGTTGTCCGCTAACTCCACGTTACGGAGCGTTGTCCGCTGACTCCACGTTACGGAGCGATGTCCGCTGACTCCACGTTACGGAGCGATGTCCGCTGACTCCACGTTACGGAGCGAAGAGTAGGACCCAGGTCATGCATAGCATATCATGAAAAAGAAAGGAGCATCTTGTGTGTGATAATGACGTGGTTGCATGTGACACGATAGTGAGAAGGAACATGCATCATGAAGTTGCGCATTATTATGTGGAGTGACTTACCTTCTGCAGTTTATATATTTCATTGGTATGTATTGTTCTCTTCTTTGTTATGTGATTATTTGTTTGTTGCGTATGTCATATTTGAGAAGAGCATGCATCACGGTAATTGAGATGGAGCTGATGAATTATTTATTTTGTGTTTTTGAAGTGTTAACTGTTAAGATAATTAAGTGAAATAATTTATGGACTAAGAACATGTATGTTAACTATAAGGTTATTTGTATTTGCTTCTGCATGTATGATTTTTATAACAAGTATGTGTAGGTTGCTTACTGAGCCCGTTGATTTTGGCTCACACCACCACTCACCAGTTTTGCAGGCATGAGAAGTTAGGGTATGCTTACACAGAAGTTGGTATACCGTAGAAGATCGAGACGGGATATTTCGAGACTAAGGATATTTATAAAAGACTTTTGAGGGTTAGTTGAGACAGGTATTTCGATATTCGAGTTTTATGTATTTTGGAGATTAGTGGTTATCTACATGTAACCAGTGTATCGATTTAGATTTCCTAGACATTTGTATTAACGATAATGATTATTTAATCGAGGGTTTTAGTTCATGACTTCCGCTGATATCGATTTACGTTATTATGATGACGCGTAATTGATTTGTATCGACGCCTTGTATTCTCCTTAGTGAGATACGGCGGGTGAGTCGTTTCGAGTACTAGGGCTCAGAACGGGTCGCTACACCAGGTGTCCATGATAGCCAAGCCCAGCGAAGCATATCGCCACATGTCAAGCATGCATAAGTAAGAGTCATCTTTGTGACCTCCTTGAGTGTCACGATCTCTGATCCCTGCCCATGCATTGGCTCATGCAGCTATATAAAAGGCAGAAAACAGGAGAGAGAAGGGCAAGTGAATACACACAAATGACAACATTAACTCATCTTCCTTACAGTGAAAATTATCAGGTTCACCAGAAAACCTCCTATATACTTACTATTACCAGTATACAAATTTCTCTATAAATGGTCTCCACTGACTTGAGCGTCGGAGGGTATTACCTGGGGCCATAGATCCCGGGTCCTTTGACCTTGTTCCTTGTGCAGATTAGCCCACGTGACAATACGGACAATTGACGGAGAGTTGACGGCGTAACTTCCAAATCACATTTATTACTTGGTGAAAAATCTGACATCATCAAGTAGTGTTTGCCTATAATGACGATGTCAGTCTTTGAATCACTTGGACAAAATTTGAATACTTACAATTATAGTGTGAGAGCCGACTAGGGCCACCAAGATAAAAAGCCGAATCCTATATGTTAGGTTATTCTGGTCCCCTAGTAAAGGTCCAACATGGTTATGCAAATATTTCAAAAATCCTACATTAGGAAGAAAGATGTTGGCCTCATATATATAGATCAAGTGACACATGTCAATAAAGATTAATCATTTTCAAACTTACAAGAACAAAAGCCCGGTTCACTTTACGTTTAGTAGCTTACCTGTAGTAACGACGTCAAATTTAAATGTCAAACCTAAAATCTGTTAGGCGAACCCAAGTGTCCTTAAATTACGTGTAAAGTTGCAAGAGAATTGTGAAATTAAGCAACACATGTTCTGAAGTAGAGGCGAAAGTTGATATATGGGGGAGATGCAATCATGCTGATGATGTTACACAGATAGAGTTTTTTTTTTTTTTCTTTTCCTGTTGTGGTTGAAATAACGTACAGTCTTTGAGAAATTAATACAAAGTCGATCGATATCCCAAAAAAAAAATTTGTTAGAAATGTATGAAAAGTTATACCTAAATTTAGTATTGATACAAAATAATTTTTAATGAGAAAAGATCAACAACTTTCTTTTATTATTCTTTATGATTAATAACATAGTGTCTTATATTTTATAATCTAGATGATTTGGTATTTAGAGTATGACTTATACACAGAACAAATCATCGATTTTTAAAGATATGAGTTTAGTGTTTACAGCTTTAAATAGAAATGCACACGCGCTTGATAGAGTGGTAGGTCTGCCTTAATTATAGGGTAAGGTGGAATTCCAACTCTTTATATTAGCATATTTGTGTGTGTTAAAGAGGATCGAGTTGAGATAATTAATTTATAGTGACTATTTAAAACAAATAAGAGCTCTTCTGTACTCTAAATTCAAATAATTACTAAATAGATATATACGCCAAATATTTGTTTTAATAAGCTTATTAAGGTGGAACTCAATAATATTTGTATGATGTTTGTTAACAATTATTTAAAATTCACATCCCAGATTCAATTTTAATAATAACCGCTTAAGAAGCTTATAAGTTTCGATTGTGTTAAACCTAGTCGGTAGATTTTATAATCCGACACGTCAAATAAATTAAGAGAAGGCTTAAAGAAACAATATGTTTATGAAATAAATTCACAATTAATTTTACTTAAAAAAACAAGTATTTGTAATTTTAACGTGGAAAGATAATTAGACATCTGTAAAGAAACCGTAATCAGGTATGAATAAGGTAAGGAGAGTCAAATCCTTGTCTTCTAGTGGAATAGATTAAGATTTGTATATATTCCAGTTATATCTTGGTTGAGGAGATAAGAATATAGAATCTGAATCTGCATATTAAAACTCTTACCATATGTTCTATAAGGTCTATACGTCACCTATATGTTGCTCATCTAGTTTTCGTCAGAATAGAGAAATAAATTTAAAAACGAAAATCTCATACTTTTTAAATGATTTTTTTTCTTACTAATTAATTCAGAACTCACCTTCTCAAGTCGAGTAAAGTTCTGAAGATCGATGATACAGGAAATCGCGAGAAAACACATGCTAGTTTATTGAAAATCAATGAACAAATATAAATTTCCCCTTACTCAGTGTACCAATTTATCTTTTACAGTATTGTATATAAAATCATTGGCATTTCTGCATACGATCCATCAAGTTTCCACCTGATCAAGTACATTTCTACGCAAGAGAAAAGGAGTGATTATCCAAAAAAAAATATATCAAATTCAAAAGTAAGGTGATATAGTAAAGCTCGGAAGAGATTTACTGTTACTGCACCCCAACCCCCCTACGTGTGTAGAACTGTTTATATCGTTACACAGTATTTGGTATAATATATGTATATGTGTGCCCTAAATTAAACTAAGAATTACTTAAATGACCCAATAGGGGCATGAATAATTAAATAGGAATATAAAAGAATGATACAACCCTTATTAGGAATTACAGCAAAGGAAATTCATATAGGATATAAAAATGAACTAGACAAAATTTTGTCCTATTTTACCCCCAAAAGGACCCCTAGGCCGTGCCCTAGCATACATGAGTGGGGGAGTATTTTTGTTATTCTTCCATTTATATTTTTCTGTACAAATTGAAAAAATTACAAGTAGTCGAATTATATCCACTTTCTTCTCACTAACTCACAATTTCTTTCAAAATACCCCACTTACTCCCCCTACCTACCTTGACCGCCACCCCTATACCCATGTAAGACAAGTTGTCTCACAAACATTATTTTCCTCCCATCACATTTCCTAACACACGTTTAGAAAAAAAAACCCCAACCGAATGCCATGCATGGCATAATTCCCTTACACACTCCACTCCCCAGCAAGAAGAAATCATTTGGCCTCCACTTCCCCAATTTCGGACAAGACACCTCAACAAGGAATAAATCTTCCCTTCCAACATCTTGCATTTCATTCCTTATTTTCAACTAAGTTGCTTCACTCTCTCTCTAAAATATCCTCTCCACTCCACTCTCTCTCTCACTTCAAGCATCCTTACCTTCATCTTCTACAACAATCCGAGAGTTACCCAACAAGAGGAAGCAAATCCCTTCCAATTTCAACTGAAGACTCAAGCCTCCAAACCTAAGATTCATCAAGGTAAATACCATATTCTTCTTTCTAAAACATCTTCCTTTCATCCATTCTCTAAAAGATTCACACTTTCCCTCTCATAGGCCTCAAAACCGTGGGCTATACTAAGGGGGAAGAAGGAACTTTCTAAGTTCAACAAGAATCTTAAAATGTTCCAAGGGTAAGACCTCTTAAGATTGAATTTTAAACCTTCCTTATGTCTTCTTCCTAAAAACTAACCTTTTTTCCTTCCGTTTTTTCCATAGGGCCGTGAGATACCAAGACTGGGGAAAAGAAGACATTGTTTCCTACTTAAGAGTAAGAATCAAAGAAAATGCAAGTATTCTTCTTAGTTTCATCATGAATGTTCAAAAATATATCATATATATTCATCTACACGATTGGATCATGCATGCATATATTCAAATGATGTTTTCACTACATAGGTAGAAAAAGTGTGCTTGCATGCCAATTTGATGAAGTCTTGTGTGTAGTATTGGTATGTGTTTGTGTTGGTGGTCATAAGAGCATAAATGAGTGTCATGCATGTTGAATTCGTGGCTTTTTAAGCCTCATATGTTAAGCGTGTCCTAAGAAAATAAGAATAGGTCATGCATGTGTTCATTTCCATGATCAGTGCTGGCATCTTAATACATTTTCTTGAAAATGTGTACTAAGATCCTCACTTTGATCCATTTTCATATATGATATTTTGATGATCATCACCTTCATAAATTCCTATGATTTTTAATGTATTTTCATGATAATGGACATGATTTAACATGACTATGATGCATCATAAATTATGTTAAATGCATGGCCATAAAAGTTGATTTTTTTTTTGGTGATCATCATCTCATTTTCATGAAGATCCTTCCAAAGATGGGTTGTTTTGGCCTCCATCATTAGGCATGATTTCATCACCATCATCATGATGTGTATCTTGATGATCATGGTCTAAGGAGGTGTATTTTCATGGGTTGCATCTTAATACATGTTTGCATGTGATTTCTATCATGATCATGAACCTTATGATCATGGTTGTGATGGAGTGGCTCAAGCATGATCCTTTTTATGTTAAAATCACAAGAATGATACATCCTCATGCATCACTATGGTAGGGAGTCATGGTAGCTTCAAGAACACAATGAGTATGAGCATTTTAGCATGTATGCCACAATGAATAAATTGGAAATCTTGGGGTTGTGCTTGGTAAAGCATTCGGCCAAGAGGCCATTTTGGTGCCATGATGATATTCAATAATTATTTGAGGATTTATATGTGAAGGTATGTATAATGTATATTTTATGTGTGGTAAATCAAAGGATGAACAACGAAGTAAAGCTAAAGAGGTGACAAATTAAAAACAAGGGCATTTTGGAAAAACATTAGGCCAGCATGGCCAAATGAACATACCAAAATTGCTCTTGAGTGTATATTTGAATTATATATAAGAAATTATATGTACATGGTATATTTTATATGAACTCAAATAAAGAAAATGGTAAATAAGAGAATTAATGAGGAAATGGAACAAGTGAGAAAAGGGGGTTGTTTGGTCCATGTTGGCCGAGGCACCTAAGAAAGGACAAAATGGTAATTTTAAATTTCGAAAGGCATGGGAAATGGGCTGCTTTGGAAAGGCTGCAAAATAAAATAAATAATGGATCATTTAGGACAAAGAACTTAGCAGTTAAAGCTCAAGAGTGGACTGTTTTGAAGGCTTAACAGAGAACCCAATTCATAAGGATAAAATTAGAATTTCACATAAAAGTAGGATATGAAATGTGAGATAAATATTAGACATAAGTGCTGAGATTGTTAGAGGCTTGAAACCATCCTAGACTACGCATACATCTATGCATATGACAAAAAAATAAGTTTTACACCAGAGGCTTTATCATACGACACTTAGCAAAATGTTTTACTGCACAAGATGTTTTAAAAAGGACTTTTACGAACAAAGAACTGTACCACGAGACGAATAATTCCATACGATTTATGTATGTTTGTGTTTGGCTGAGTGTAACACCTTGTCCGAGACAAGAGATCTCTACCTTTATGATACATCTACGATGTTATGTTTATAGAGAGCTGCTTGACATCGGGTCTTGGGGGAGGATGTCAGGGGCAAAGTATACGTTATGGTTGAGTATAACACTGCATCCAAGATCCGAGATCTCTGCCATAACGCGTCACCATTGGTTCTATGTACGTATGATGTAACACCGTGGTTGGACCGTCGGGATTCATATTTGGTACATGAGACTACCCATGGGATCATTTGGTATCTCTTGGGCACCGTTCTTGCGATTCGAAAAGTGTTATAGCCAATACATGATTTGTCATGGCATGTTTCTAAATGTTTTATGATGCATGCATCACATAAATCTCTGCATGAGCATTTGACACCCTTACGAGTCATCACCACCTATAGTTAGAGGGGTACAGATTACGCACATAAGTCTGGACTTAGTAAGGAATATGACTTAGGGCAACCAGGAACAACCAAGTAATGATTAAGTTGTCAAACACTATTAAATGCAAGCTTAAGATTATTTTGTTACATGTTTTATCTGCTTATGCTATTTGTCTTACTTGCCATTTCCTTATCATTTTCGGAGACGAGTTACGTGATTTACTTACTGTACTTGTTCCCCTACCTCGTCTCCTATGCATGATCCACATGACGAACCTAGCAGAAATACTTGCTGAGCGATTTCTTATAGCTCACCCCTTATTTTACATCTTGTAGAGCCACAAGATCCGGAGCTGGACTAAATAGACGACGAGCCGAGAGAGTAGGTTCCCATGAGCAGTCTAGTGGGCCTAGTAGTTCCAACTTTTGTTTTTTGTTATTTCCAACATGTATTTATGTACTGATGTACTGATGATATTGTACCTTGAGACAATTATGATGTATGCATGTCGTTTATGTTTTTTATTCTGTCTATTTTATGATGCTTCCGCTATTTGATACATGTTTATGACGATGTGTATATAGATATTATCGACGCCTTGTACTTCTCGCAGCAGAGTATGGTGGGTGCACCGTACTGAGAACCTAGTCCCGCGTGGGGCGCTACAGGTGGTATTAGAGCATAGGCTCTAGATCCACAGTGGGCAACATAAGATAAACAACGACATGTACTTAGGCTATGATCTTAGAGTCTAAGTCCTGATTTTAGACTGAGTGCGCTAGCCTTAGTACATATCCCTTAGAATGGTTAGTAGGGATGATTAGAGTAGTCTTACCTGACTTAGTACCCAACATAATACATAGACTGTTCTTTTCGGAACATGAACAGAACATTTAATTTGAACTTTACAAATGTTTTGAGTGCACTGATTTGTGAAAATGATTGTGTCAATAGATGGCATCGCGATCATGAAGTAGAGCGCGAGCTGATGGACAGGCGTAGTTACCTCCGCCACCATCGGCACCACTAGTTAAGGATCTGGTACCGACACCACCGGATCATATCCCACCTCAGCAGGCATAGGGCCCTAGGGTATACCACAGGCTTTTTCGACGCCTTGATTCAGCTAGTTCAGGCAGTCAGGAATGCCCAAGTTGCATTTGCACCACCACTCCCACAGCCTCAGCGGCAGCAAATGGGCTCCCGATTCTTCTTGAGGGAGCCAAGAGATCTTGTGTGCCTAACTTCGATGGAGGACCAGATCTAGACAAGGCAGAGAAGTTGCTGGACTAGGTCAATAATTGTTTCGATTTGTTACCGGTACCAGACGAGATCAAGGTGCAGATTATCTGTCCGTTTCTGATTGGCAAAGCCAATGAGTGATGGAATCTGAATATTTAGTCACTGACCAGGCCTGTAGCATGGGGCATATTTGTGGATGAGTTTAGAAAGTCCTACATTCTCTATCCATCATAATCAGAAAGATTGGAGAGTTTGAGTCGCTGAGACAGGAGGCAGGTATGACGTTTTCAGAGTATGCTATCATATTCACAACGCTGGGCCGCTATGTTCCGTCGGTGATGGTAGAGAGAGACTTAAGATGATTAAGTTTGAGTGGGGCTTGACTTCAAGGATCAGGAACTGGATCGTCAATGCGAATCCAGGAAATTTCGGTGAGCTGCTGGACGTTTGCTTCAGAGTAGAGTAGGATATCGCCGGAGAGATGAGGAGGCCAGAGGAAAAAGGTCTCTGGAGGTTAAAGATGGTTGGTCCGAGCATCAGGCCAAATTTCAGCAGAGGCCAGGTAGACAACCTCAGTTTCAGTGCCAGCCGCAGTCCCCACGCCAGCAGCATGGTTAGAGATAACCCCCAGCCCAGCGCCAGCCCCAGCGACCACAACATCTTCCGCCACCATCTTTCCCTAGATGCTAGATATGCCAGCGGAAGAATCCCAGTGAGTGTCGCATGGGGAGCTAAGCATGTTTTGGATGCGGTAGGACCAGACACATGGTCAGGGACTGCCCGGAGAGGAAGAGTATGCAGCAGGGAGGTGCGCAGCAGAAGGGAGGTGTGCCACAGCAGGAACGACGTCCCCAGGCTAACACCCGAGTAATCATCATGACGGACGCCGAGGTAGAGGAGGCACCCGATTTCGTGATAGGTATTTTTGATTACGTAGTTTAATGCGATCGATATTACCTGTTTTGAATGTTAAGTTGTGCTGCTTACCTATTTTGAAATCCTGAATGGTGACTTTTATGTGCTTAAACTAGAAACCATAAACTTGAATTTGAATGTATTCATGTGCGATTATAGTAAACAACATTCCAACGAATGTGTAGTTCGACAATGGCGCAAGCCACTCATTCGTGTCTGTGAGGTTCGCCAGGAACCTGAGCAGCTGCCCATCCTGGTTGGAGACTCCCTATAGAGTTTAGGCAGCTGGAGATCAGATTATGATCTCGCATCATCTATATAAGAATTACAGAATCGAGATAGAGGGTCAGCAGTTCAAGGCAACATTGATTCTGATACAGTTGGGAGATTTCGATGTGATTCTGGGTATGGATTAGTTGTTTCATAATCATGCCCAAATCAATTTCCAGAAGAAGCGAGTGGTGATCCAGAGTCCGGGACAGGAGGAGGTTACCTATCAGAGTAACAGTAAGCTGAAGAAGACTCCGAAGAATATCTATTTGACTACATCACATGCCTTCCGAGAATTTAGAAAAGGAGATGCAGTCTTCCTAGTTTATGATCTCGATGCTGAGTCCCAGGCGCTGACACTCAACAATATTCCAATGGTTTGAGAGTTTCCTGATGCATTCCAATATGATTTTCCATGTTGCCGCTGGATCGGTAGATTGAGTTTGAAATTAATGTGGTGCCCAGAACAGATTCGATTTCTAAGGCTCCATATCGGATGGCTCCAGCTGAATTGAAGGAGCTAAAGGTGCAGTTGTAGGAGCTTATAGATAAGAAGTTCATCCGTCCCAGCGTGTCACTGTGGGGAGCACCGTTATTGTTTGTAAAAAAAAGGACGGTAGCATGCAATTGTGTATCGACTAAAGGGAGCCGAACAAGATCACCATCAAGAATAAATACCCCTTGTCGCGGATCGACGATCTTTTTTATCCGTTGAGAGTAAGCAACGCGTTATGTTAACGATTTGTTAGATACTACGTTTTCGATAAATATAACTGTACACCGGAATTCATAGAGCTAAGGTATTCAGTAAGATTGATCTTTGCTCTGGATATCACCAGTTGAAGATCAAGACAGACGATGTTCTGAAGACTACCTTCTAGACCCGCTATGGCCATTACGAGTTTCTGGTGATGTCGTTCGGGTTGACTAATGCCCCAGCCGCATTTATAGACTGTGTGAGCAGTTGGATAAGTTCGTTGTGGTCTTCATCGACGACATTCTTGTGTATTTACCAGACGAGGACACCCACGTTGAGCATTTGCGGACTGTTCTGAGCATATTACGAGAGAAGCAGTTGTACGCCAAATTTAGCAAGTGCGAGTTCTTGTTGCAGATTGTTGCATTCTTGGGACACTTTGTTTAAGAGGCAAGTATATCAGTTGATTCCAAGAAATTCGAGGCGATACAGAGTGTTCGCGACCAACGAATGTCACAGAGGTCTGGAGTTTTCTGGGGTTAGCAGGCTATTATGGAAAGTTTGTCAAGGGATTCTCCAAGATAGCAGTGCCACTAACCAGGCTGACCCAGAAGAAGACAAAGTTTGAGTAGACTGCTGACTGCTAGAGGAGCTTTACAGAGCTTAAGCAGATGTTGACATCAGCCCCAGTCTTGACACAACCTATTTCTAGTGAGAGTTACTTCGCCTACAGCGACGCGTCCAGAAATGGTCTAGATAAACGAATAAACGACTTTCCCTGTGTGAATACCCTATTCGATAAATGCATTAACCCTTTTCTTGTAGGTTGCGTTCTGATACAGAAGGATAGGGTTATCGCCTACGCATCTAGACAGCTTAAGTCGTACGAGTATAATTAACCGGTGTATGATCTGGGGTTGGTAGCCGTAGTATTTGCGCTAAAGATTTGGAGGAATTATCTGTACAGGGAATGATGCGAGCTATATATTGATCATAAGAGTCTTAGGTGTCTGTTCATCCAGAAGGAGTTCAATATGAGGCAGCGCAGATAGCTTGAGCTGATTAAGGACTACGACCTGCCGATTCCTATCATCCGGCAAAGCTAATGAAGTGGCAGACGCATTGAGTAGAAAATCTAGCCATGCGAGGCAGACACCTCTTGAGAGAGAGATGGCTGAGTTCAGATTGGATATGGTCGAGTCTACAAATAATGTTCTAGAAACATTGGTGATTTTTCCGTCATTGATTGACCGAATTAAGGATGCCCAGCGAGGTGATGCAGAGTTGTCGAGGATTGCCGACAGAGTTAAGCAGACATAGAGTGATGATTTTCAGATACGTAGTGACGACAGTCTATGGTTCATATACAGATTATGTGTACCCAATGACGATGAGCTCAGAAGAGAGATTCTGAAAGAGGCTCACAGTTCACAATTGTCAATTCACCCTGGAGCCACTAAGATGTATCAGGATCTGAGACAACGTTACTGGTGGAATAGGATGAAGCGCCAGATTGCCGAGTACGTAGAGTGGTTTTTGGTATATCAGAAGGTGAAGGCGAAACATCGGAGACCCACCGACTTCTACAGCCCTTAGAGATTCCCGTGTGGAAGTGGGAGCACATTACTTTAGATTTCGTCACCAGAATTTTGAGGACTCGGAGTGGCAGCGACACAATACGGGTGATTATGGACAGACTCACTAAATCGGCTTATTTCCTGCCCATGTCGATTCAGACATCGATGGAGAGACTGGTGCACATATACATGGATGACATAGTGAGCCTGCATGAAGTTCCGGCGAGTATAGTCTACGATAGAGATCCGCGTTTCACCTCGAGATTCTGGACCGCATTTCAGCATGCTATGGGTACAGATATTCGGATGAGTACCACATTCCATCCACAGACTGATGGGCAGACTGAGAGGAATATACAGATGCTTGAGGATATGCTACGTGCCTGCGTGTTGGATTTCCGTAGTAGCTGGGATCGATCAGTGAAGTTGATGGAGTTCTCATATAATAATTGTTACCACATCAGGATCGAGGGCACCATTTGAGGCATTGTATGGGTGAAAGTACCAGTCACCACTGTACTGGGACAAGGTCGAAGAAAAGGCTATTGACAGGCCAAAGTTAGTAGAGCATACCAGGGATAAGGTCTGGTTGATACGCGAAAGGCTGAAGGCAGCCCAGGATTGCAGTAAAAGCTAGGCGGACTCGAGACGTCAACCTATCGAGTTCGAGAACGGCGAGAAGGTATATCTGAGTGTCTCGCCGACAAAAGGGGTGATGTGCTTTGCAGTCAGAGAGAAGTTGAGTCCTCGCGTCATCGGGTCGTACGAGATATTAGAGAGGATTGGATCCGTAGCATATCGACTAGCACTGCCGCCATCACATATGCACGACGTGTTTCACGTGTCACAGCTGGAGAGATACGTGCATGACCCAAGTCATGTGTTGGAGCATCAGCAGCTAGATATCTGGGATGATGCTTCCTATGATGAGGTTTCGGTATGTATTCCAGACTGGAAAGGGCAGGTATTGCGGAGTAAGTCGATCCCATTCGTGAAGGTTTAGTGGAGCAATCATTCCGAGCGAGAAGCTACTTGGGAGTGGGAGCGGCAGATGAGGGAGCATCACCCTTAGTTTTTCGACTATGGTACGTAAGTTTCAAGGCTGAAACTTTTTATAAGTCGGGAGAAATGTTACACACCGACCCCCGCTACGTGCGTGGAACTGTTTATATCATCATACCGTATTTGGTATAATATATGTATATGTATGCCCTAAATAAAACTTAAGAATTACTTAAATGACCTAATAGGGGTAGGAATAATTAAATAGGAATATAAAAGAATGATACAACCCTTATTAAAGCAAAGGAAATTCATGTAGGACATAAAAATGAAGTGGACAAAATTTTGTCCAATTTTACCCCCAAAAGGACCCCTAGGCCGTGCCCTAGCATACATGAGTGGGAGAGAATTTTTGTTATTCTTCCATTTATATTTTTCTATTCAAATTGGAAAAATTACAAGTAGACAAATTACACCCACTTTATTCCCACTAACTCATAATTTCTTCCAAAATACCCCACTTACTCCCCCTACACACCTTGACTGCCAACCCTATACCCATGTAAGACAAGTTGTCTTACAAACATCATTTCCCTCTCATCACATTTCCCTACACACTTTTAGAAATCCCCGCAAACAAATGCCATGCATGGCATAATTCCCTTACACACTCCACTATCCAACAAGAAGAAATCATTTAGCCTCCACTTCCCCAATTTCGGCCAAGACACCCGAACAAGGAATAAATCTTCCCTTTCCAACCCATATTGCTTTTCATTCCTCTTTTTCAACCAAGTTGATTCACTCTCATTCTATCTCTCTCTCTCTCTCTCTCTCTCTCTCTCTCTCTCTCTCTCTCTCTCTCTCTCTCTCTCTCTCTCTCTACCCAAAATATCCTCTCTCCACCCTCTCACACTTCAAGCATCCTTACCTTCATCTTATACACCCATCCGATAGTTACCCAACAAGAGCAAGCAAATCCCTTCCATTTTCAAGTGGAGACTGAAGCCTCCAAACCTAAGAACCATCAAGGTAAACACCCTATTCTTTTTCCTAAAACATCTTCATTTCATCCATTCCCCAAGAGATTCACCCTTCCCCTCTCGTAGGCCTCAAAATCGTGGGCTATACTAAGGAGGGAGAAGGAACTTTCTAAGTTCAACAAGTAAGAATCTTCAATTGTTCCAAGGGTAAGACATCTTAAGATTGAATTTTAAACCTTTCTTATGTCTTCTTCCTAAAAACTAACCTTTTTTCCTTCCGTTTTTTCCATAGGGCCGTGAGATACCAAGACTAGGGAAAAGAAGACATTGTTTCCTACTTAAGAGTAAGAATCAAAGAAAATGCAAGTATTCTTCCTAGTTTCATCATGAATGTTCAAAAATATATCATCTATATTCATCTACACTATTGGATCATGCATGCATATATTCAAATAATGTTTTCACTACATAGGTAGAAAAAGTGTGCTTGCATGCCAATTTGATGAAGTCTTGTGTGTAGTATTGGCATGTGTTTGTGTTGGTGATCATAAGAGCATAAATGAGTGTCATGCATGTTGAATTCGTGGCTTGTTACTCCTCATATGTTGAGCGTGTCCTAAGAAAAGAAGAATAGGTCATGCATGTGTTCATTTCCACGATCAGTGTTGGCATCTCAATAAACTTTCTTGGAAAAGTGTACTAATATCCTCACTTTGATCCATTTTCATATATGATATTATGATGATCATCACCTTCATGAATTCCTATGATTTTTAATGAATTTGCATGATAATGGACATGATTTAACATGACTATGATGCATCATAAATTATGTTAAATGCATGGCCATAAAAGTTGATTTCTTTGGTGATCATCATCTCATTTTCATGAAGATCCTTCCAAAGATGGGGCTGTTTTGGCCTCCATCATTAGGCATGATTTCATCATCATCATCATGATGTGTGTCTTGATGATCATGGCCTAACGATGTTTATTTTCATGGGTTGCATCTTAATACTTGTTTGCATGTGATTTCTATCATGATCATCACCATGATCATGAACCTTATGATCATGGTTGTGATGGAGTGGCTTAGGCATGATTCTTTTCATGTTAAAATCACAAGAATGATACATCCTCATGCATCACTATGGTAGGGAGTCATGGTAGCTTCAAGAACATAATGAGTATGAGCATTTTAGCATGTATACCACAATGAATAAATTGGAAATCCACAAGGGTGGTTTTTCTTGGCAAGGTTTTAATGCGACATATCATATGCGACGGGAGATATCTCATCATTGGCTTTTTGATCCATTTATTTGCGTATTCTGACATTTGTACGATGGTTTTCCTCCGCCAAAAGTGAGGCTTTGTCGTAATAAAAGATCTTTCCTCTAAAAAAAATTGGAAATCTTGTGTTTGTGCTTGGTAAAGCATTCGACTAAGAGGCCATTTTGGTGCCATGATGATATTTAATATTCATTTGAGGATTTATATATGAAGATATGTATAATGTATATTGTATGTGTGGTAAACCAAAGGATGAACAACTAATTTAAACTAAAGAGGTGACAAATTAAAAAAAGGGCTCTTTTGGAAAAACATTTGGCCAACATGGCCAAATGTACATACCAAAATTGCTCTTGAGTGTATACTTGAATTATATATAAGACATTATATGACAAGGTATATTTTATATGAACTCAAATAATGAAAAGGGTAAAGGGGGGCTGTTTGGGCCATGCTGGCCGAGGCACCCAAGAAAGGACAAAATGGTAATTTTTAGTTTCAAAAGGCATGGGAAATGGGCTGATTTGGAAAGACTGCAAATAAAATAAATAATGGATCCTTTAGGACAAAGAACTTAGCAATTAAAGCACAAGAGTGGGCTGTTTTGAAGTCTTAACCGAGAACCCCTTTCATAAGGTAAAATTGAAATTTCACATAAAAATAGGATATGAAATGTGAGATAAATATTGGACATAGGTGCTAAGATTGTTAGAAGCTTGAAACCAGCCTAGACCACGCGTACATCCATGCATATGACAAGAAAATAATTTTTAAACAAGAGGCTTGATCATACGACACTTTGCGAAATGTTTTACCGCACAAGATGTTTTAAAAAGAACTTTTACGAACAAAGAACCATACCACGAGACGAATGATTCCATACAACTTATGTATGTTTATGTTTGGTTGAATGTAACACCTTGTCCAGGATAAGGGATCTCTGCCTTTATGATACATCTACAATGTCGTGTTTATGGAGAGTTTCCTGACATCGGGTCCTGGGAGAGGATGTCAGGGGCAAAGTATACGTTATGGCTGAGTGTAACACCACGTCCAGGACTCGGAAACTCTGTCATAACGTGTCACCATTAGTTTTATGTACGTATGATGTAACACCGTGGTTGGACCATCGGGATTCATATTTGGTACATGATACTACTCGAGGATCATATGGTATGTCGTGGGTACCGTTCTTGTGATACGAAAAGTGCTATAGCCAATACATGATTTGCCATGACATGTTTCTAAATGTTTTATGATGCATGCATCGCATACATCTCTGTATGAGCATTTGACACCCTTACGAGTCATCACCAACTACAGTTAGAGGGGTACATATTACGCACACAGGTCTGGACTTAGTAAGGGATATGACTTAGGGCAACCAGGAATAACCAAGTAATGATTAAGTTCTCAAACACTATTAAATGCTAGCTTAAGATTATTCCGTTACATGTTTTAGCTGCTTATGCTATTTGTCTTACTTGCCATTCCCTTATCATTTTTGGAGACGAGTTATGTGATTTATTTAATGTACTTGTTCCCTTACCCCATGACGATAAAAGGAAAATTCAAACAAGAACCTCATGCTAAAAAAGTTGATGGCTGAGTTAAGGATATATTTGAATTCCCTCACTAACACACTAGCACAACATATCTCTATTATATGTTATTTATGCAGGTACATATAGAGCCAGGGGTCTCACTGGAAGCAGACACTCTATCCCTTGGGATAGAGGTATTGTCTGCCTACCACTTACATTCCCCAGACCCTAACGATAGCTTTTGCTGTCGTTGGGATATACTGGGTGTGGAGATGATGATGATGTTCCCCAACCCCGTCTCCCATGCATGATCCACATGACGAACGTATCCGGAAATACTTGCTGAGCGATTTCTTATCGCTCACCCCTTATTTTACATCTTGCAGAGCCATAGGATCCAGAGCTAGACTAAATAGACGACGAGCCAAGATAGTAGGTTTCTATGAGCAGTCTAGTGGGCCCAGTAGTTCCATATTTTGTATTTTGTTATTTCCGACATGTATTTATGTACTGATGTACTGATGATATTGTACCTTGAGACAGTTATGATGTATGCATGTCGTTTATGTTTTTATTTCGTCTATTTTATGATGTTTTCGCTATTCGATACATGTTTATGACGATGTGTATATAGAAGTTATCGACGTCTTGTATTTCTCGTAACAGAGTATGGCGGGTGCACTGTGCAGAGACTCTAATCCCAAGCATGGCGCTACATTTACTGTGGAGATGAAGTTGACACGCCGCTAAACTTAGTGTAATGAAGATGACATTGATGTGAAGAATAATGAAATGCTACGTTCTATTTTCGGAAACAATTGACAATGCCCTATCATTTACCATGTTTATAAATTATTTTTGTTGTTGTACTATGATGAAGCCGGATCTTCACCAAGGGTCAAAGATGACCTCAAATAAACGTCGTCACATGCTGGTTGATATTTTGCTGGAATAACTTCCTGGAAGTCCTGCACAAGAAAGCAAAATTCAGAGGTCCCAGGGGGATGACCTCGGGTAAAACCCTCCGACGCTCAAGTCAGTTTAGACCATTTCTCACTGAGAATATAGTTTAGTGTGTGGAGTTAGAAAATTCTCACAGGTCTATGCTGAGGAGAAAATTCGATGTATTAGCTCCAGGAGATGGGAAAATGTTTCGATCCCTTTTCTGGTCTGCGTTAGCTTGCTTTTATTAGTTTTTCCCGCTCTTGGCCTCTGATAGCGGATGAGACCTTTGCTTGGGGCAGAAAACCTATGACGTCGTAGGTCTGCTGATATGACCGGTAGGTCGGCTGATGTGACTTTGGCGTGTACAGGCTGAATAATCAGACGTGTACTCTTCCTTTGAACTGCACTTCTGCCTGATGGTTCCATAGTATAATGTTGTGCTTGACTCCTTCGCCGAAGTGCAAAACCAGGCTTTGCCGAAGTGCAGTGTTGAATCTGGCCGAAGTGATCTGGAGTGTAGCACTTAGGCTGCAGCTGAGGTTGAAGTTAGGCACCGAGATGCAGTCCTTTAATATTCTCTGATAATAAGGATGTCATGGGGCACAACCGAAGTGCAGTCAAGGCTGAACAGCAATGCCTGGGTGCTGAACTGCAGGAGTTATATACTTGCACAATATCTGTCGTTGACTGTCGTTGACTAACAGACGATTAATTCTGGTTTATCATACTATGTTTAAGAGATTTGACAAGGTCTAGTATTAAAAAGTCGAGCAACTGGTAAAGTTGTTATTTTGTGACTCTATGATCATAGGTTCGAGCCGCGGAAACAGCCTATTACACAAAGCTTAGGGGAAGACTGCGTACATCAGATCGTAAAGCGATTCGGCCACACTCCGGATCCTGCACAAACGTAGAAGCCGAATGCACCGGAAATGTTATTTTAATATTAAAAAAGTCATTGTATATATTATTGAAATTATTGTCATTATTACTATATATTCGTCGTCTTCCATTTATGCGCCTTAAGGGGAATAAAGGAAAAAGGAAAAGTAATTACAAGTAAAGAATGCAATTATTAAATAGTATCACTGCCAGTCTATCCTCATCTTGGTGGGGTGGTGGGAAGAGATTTCTGGTTGTAGGCAGTCTTTTCTATTAAATGGAGTGGTCCAGTTCTTTTTCAAGTTAAAATTTTTGTCCGCATCACTATTCAAGTCAAGCTAAAAGCAGTCGCGCTATTTCTTTTCTTTTATTTTATTAAATTGCTTTTGACTTAACATCCCAAAAGTGAGCGGAAAATAAGGCTCAGAAGGGTAATACCACCTGTGTATGGGTCAAAGTAAAAATAAAAGACTATCCAACACGGGAACTGACAGATGTGTTTTCTTTTTAAGTCTCGGTCCAACTTGGAATGCGAATACAAGAGTGATAAGGAAGACCGAGTAAACAATCCAGCTACCAGACGCTATGTAGCAATAGTTTTTTAAAAATTTTATGGGTTCTTTTATCGAAAGCTATAGATAATAAAAGAACTTATAGATTGGCGAAGTGAAAAATTGATATGTTCGGTTCTTAAAGAATCAGCAACAATTAATTCCATAAGAATGCAGGTCCTGTGAGTTTAAGTTCAGCCACACTGCACACACATACAATCAGGTCAGCGTTACCTTAGAATCGACAAAGTAAAATCAGGACGGTAACTACAGAGCCTGAATAGACCGTCATCTAAAATTAGTCCTAACCATCAAGTATATTCAAGTTGATGTTGGCATTACCTGAGATCAGCCTCAACTAGAAGGTCAGTCGCAACCGTCATGCCGGCTGCACCGGCAAACACACAAAATCCAGGCCAAGTTAAATTAGGCCGCAACAACTACTGCCCCGCAGCTAGCTTTGCCTAACATCACGACACGTGACAGCAACCCACTGATACTTAGCCAACATGTACAAGCGGGCTAAGACACTTGGCAGCGTCTAGCAGCCCCAAGCATGCATTGGCCCAATCACGATTTCAAAGATCATTTTGCCCATAGACGGAAGGCGGGATGGAGGAATATTCCGACAACTGAGAGACAAACTTCTAAAGATAACACAATTCCCATCAATATACAGGTTTCTCTACGTTTCAACATTAACAAAATGCCAAAAGTGGAATAACATGTAGCTGACTTGAGCCTCAGAGGGTTTTTCCTAGAGTAACAATTAGCGAGCCTATAACGTTGCTTATTCCTACAGGCTTCAGTGGAAAATTCATCATCTTTCTATACAGGTCATCTTTTCGATCTAAAGTCCAGACCCAGCTTTTCCATTTTGGCGCTAAAAACAGGGACAATCAAGCTTTTGTCCCCATATCTTTCTTACCAAGCTTTAGTCGAACACATCAGAGAAAAGGCTCATGAGACAACACAGGCCATTGAATACCTTCTGCATGGTCATCAGGAAGGCCAAAAATCTCAAGAATATTTATCAAGAATGGCGGATGACTTCATAACAGACACACAAGCAAAAAGCCTCAGACTGATGCCCTATTATCCAAGAGAAGTCTATTGGAGTTAGGACGGATTACTCAAAGTACACGCATTGGACTTTATAGCCTCACTATTATCACGTGGGTTCTAGAGATGAGTCACTTCAGGCAACTTAGATTATACTTAGGGTATACAAGAAAGTCTATTTTGCGAAGATATTCTTGAGTTTACCGCTGCCAACTATTTTAAATTGACTAATATTAACAATTATGATGGCACCCTTGACCTGACTGATTATCTCTTGCAGTTTCAAACGACGATGAATCTGAAAAATGTATCGGATCCTTTGAGATGCACGATTTTTCCCATATATTTGAGGGGGAAGGTATATAGATGGTTCTAAGAATTGCGAGCTCAATCTATTATTCTTTTAGGCAGCTTGCTAAAGGTTTAAGACATAGTTTGTGTCCTATAAAAATTTCGTTATAAATTCTTCACATCTGATTTGAGGCGCGGACCAGAGGAGTCTGTCCTCCAATACATACATTGCTTCACAGACTAGTCTCTGGAGGTCAAAGACAGTTTTGATATAGTCATGGTTGCAGCATTGTAAATAGGCTGAGACTAGATTGTCTTTTTTGCCACCTAGCCAAAGAGAATCCTACATTTCTAAGGGCATATTAGGAAAAAAACCCATCAGTTTTCCTGTGATGTGTGCTCCATGCAAAAGAACAGATCTTTCTTTGGTTCTAATGCGTCTTCCACAAGAAACCTTATACGGTGACAAGAATGGTTCACAAACACACCTTTGGCTGTGTGCCTCTCTCTTAGACTGAGCAATATCCACCTTTTTGAAGCTTGTTCTTGATCCAAGAACGCCGATTCACCCTTGCTAAATGTATTCAAGAAGATAGGTTCAATTCCCCTACAAAGTTTGTTTAAGACGTTGATATAGAACCTAGTTTTGATCAATGATAGAAGAAAACACAAGAAAAAACCTTGCTAGACAGCCTTTGGCCAAAATTTTTCGATTTTCATTCAATATTCTGAGTTTTCAGGCAGCTGAACATTTATACATATAACCCTACAAGTGATAAACCTAGTTTACAAGAGATAGGATAGGTCTTCTATTGGATTTTCGTCACCTCAGCATCTAATCAACATTGCACGCGATATCTTGGTTATATAGAGGCTGAATCTGTCGATGCAATCCTCTAGAAAGTTGTAGCCCTTGATGTCTAGTTACCATGACATCTTGAATCACCTTAAAACAACGTCTTGTGAGAGAGTTATGGCCAAAATATCGAGATAAGGTCATCTTGTAAAAACCCTACTTTTTAGGCGTTTTCACAAATTTGGAAAGCCTATTTTCCTATCTTTTAACTAAAGCTTTTAATGTTTAAAAAAATTCTAAAACCCTATAAAATGACTCTAAAATATATTACAAAAGAGTACAAGCCGTGACGGCCGAAAATTATGTCATGCAAAACACAACAGACATGCTTCCTCCCTCTCTATCTCGCTGCACATTATCGTTATGCCATTTAGCTCCTTTGATCTCATCTTTCCCTATTCGCTCGAAAGGATTCATCCTCGAATCTAACCATGTACTAAAGGGAGAAGAGAATTTAGCCTCATACATGCTTGTAACATAAAAACAAAACATACAACTAATATGGACACATATGAATAGTTTATTCTCAATCCCACCTGGATCAAATATCAACATGATAGAAAATATATAAGGTAAGGTTGAAAGAAACTTAGACTCAAAGAAGTTACTTCCCTTTACTTCCAATCTTTTCATGAACTTGTATCACCTCTTTCTAACTTGTTTTGGAAGAGGCAATAGAAACTGTATCAATTCCTTACGATACACAAAAGGTGGCAATACATCTCATGAATTTAAGCACATCATGGTTATGAATTCAAGATTTCTAACAGTAGCATTAAATAAAATATGTTTAAGACTAGGTAACTCAAATGACTCTTGGTTATTATGTAAAGACTTAGTGTCAATTTTAGCTTCATTAGTAACATCATTTTCATGTATAGCCGGATCATCAGCATGCAATTCAACATCAACTTTCTCGCGCAATTCAAACTCACTCTTGTGCAATTCGGTTTTACTTTCATGCAACTCACTTTAGGCACCATGATATTCATGATTACAAATAGATAAATCACTATAAACTGTAGAGATAAAGGGGTTTGAGTGATTACAAAATGCATGATTTAAATAACGTGTATTAAAGAAATGCATGACATGTTTTATGGCACGACATGTTTTTGCATGAAACTTGCCTTATATAGTTCATATATAATGTTGTCATACTAACGAGCCATGAAGCTTTAAAGCTTACATCAAATGGCAAGCATTTGTTGTGTTTGAACTATTTTCAGGTGCCATCATTAATGAACTAAACTAGTTCATTAAGTGAAGTACTTAGTTAAATGAACTAAGTAGTTCATTAAAGGAAGCTATATTTGAAAAAGACACAAAGGCAACAAAATTGAAGAATGGAAAGTCTCTCCTCTCCTTTATACACGCCATTTACCATATTTTTTTATATATATTCAGACTTTTTTTAAAAGGCACATACACATATATTCCAACGTACTACCAATACGTTATATATTTTACGAACGTACGTTAACGTCACACCACTATATTTAACTCATATTTAAGAGTATATTCAAATCTTATATCATATGATATAAGTCATGGTGATGATAAATTTATTACGACATGTTAAAAGGTTTTAAACCAAAAATTATCGTATCGGGTGAATACCAAAACTTCGCCAACATGTCACGTACTTGCCATATATAGATGGCCAGCCCCTCCACTTCAAAAATGGCTACAAATTTCGTGGCTTACATGGTATACACAGCCATAAAATCACTCCATGTTGACACACACAAATCACCCTAAATTAAGGCCAAATTATGGAGATTCCAAATTCAATTTTTGTCACATGTTAGGCGCCACTTTAAATCAGCCATGAGTGCTGAATATTAAAGTTTAATTTATGTATATTATGTATATCATAATATATATGACATGTGTAAAAAGTTGGAATTTAATCGGAGAAAAATCGGGTAATCGACAAACGTCGAAAATTCGGTTTTCTACGAACACGACACATGGAACATTTTTGCCATGACATATAACATGTATCTAGACACTTTTTACATACTCTATACATTCTAAAGTGTTCCAAAAAAATCAATTAAGGGCTGATTGGAATATACCATATGTGTATAATTATTTGTGCACTATTTTACAAAGTTTGGAAAAATATAATTCAGCACATGTATAAGCTATTGCACATGCCTAGATCATCTTTTTGGAGCATATGTGGAGCTTTGTTGGTATCTTGATTGGCCAAGAATGAAGCATACAATATTGGTGACATAAAGAAAGGAGCTACACAAGGTAACATTTCAAACTTTGTCACATTTGTGACACATGTTGAAAATTCAGCACGTGTAGTTTATGGATGGCCGAAATTTTCAAGTAAAATGAGCCATATTTACTACTTTGAATTATATGGATTGATTGAAAGATAATATGGCAATGTTTTAAATATATTATGGAAATAATGTGATGGTATCTTGGAATATCACACATGCTGAAATTTTCAGCATGTGTTGGAATGTATGTAGGCGAGTTTATGGTCTCTATAGTGACTAATTTTATTCCAAAATTAGTAGAAATGTTATGTACTAATTGATGATTGATTTCTTCTTTATTTTAGAGGAATTAATCAAATGCAAACTTGGCAACAATTTGAATAAGTCTTGATAAAGCACATGCTGAAAATTTCAGCATGTGGAGAAGCATGTGGCCAAAATTTATGAAGGAAAATGGAGTTATTGTGTCTTGCTCATTATGTGGAATTATTATGTGACTTATGACAACATTTTTATGGCTAATTGGCACATGTTCTTAAAGGTTATTTTCGGATTTATCTAGTCATCAAATGATAACATCTTTTATCCAATCAATGAGTGCCAAGTAGCAATGGCTTAATGATCATCCAATGAGGAGTTTCTAAGTAAGCAAGAAAATGTCACAATGGTGCAAGATATTCCTCCAAGGACTTAAAAGTTAATTTTTAAGGAGGAAGACATGCAATAAGGGGCGCCAATGCTGATAAAATGAAGAAGAAGTAGTGCAAAATTGAAGACAAGCCTCACAAGTTCAAAAGTGCAAAAAGAGTCTTCTATCTATTCTTCTACATTTTCTTTCTTTCTTCTCTCTTAAAGCCTATTGTATTCATATTTATACATTTGAATAGGCTTCATATATACCACCATATACTCTCTATATTTTTGTAAAAGATTGATGAAGGTGTGATTAATCTTGCATCCGCTAGGTGGTGGTGTTCGTGATCGTTGTAATCACTTACAAGGTTTGTAAAGGGTTGGAGTTGGTATGTAACTCCATCAACCCTGTGTGGTAAGGTGTTATTTGTGTTTTGCGATTAGTGATAACCGAGGAAGGTGTCCTCAAAGACTGGAGTAGGTTGATTTAACCGAACCAGTATAAAATTCCTTGTGTTCTTTACTTTCCAGCACTTACTTTCAGTTTCTAGCACATTGCATCCTTTTTATCACGTTCTTAAAAATAGTAAACGAACTTCAAAAATCACGAAACTTTCAGAAAACATAGCCACACGTCTTAAGGTTCTTTTGGCGTAAGTTTCAACTTTTTTGGACAAGTATAAGTCATTCAAACGTCAAAATTTCTGAGACTAGAGCAGTCTGATTTTCAGGCTTGCAAAGGTTGACACTTTGAACGTATTTGACTAACTTCCCAAAAGAATTTTTCAAAATTGTTTCAACCCAATTAAATAAACCTAATGTAGCACCCCGCTCCTAAACCCTAGCATCGGAAACAGTGCACCCGCCGTATCTCGCTAAGGAGAATATAAGGTGTCGAATCAATCTCTTACATGTTAGAAATGACGTAGAAATTTTACTCGTGTAACGTAAATCATAACTTAAATTAAACTCCAATAATCGTCTTTACATTACTCAATAAAACTCTGATAATAAAAATACTAAGAAGTCTGTGAAAAATCCCCAAAGGATAACTACGAAAAATCAGCTGCAGAGTTCCCCTTGTATCCTAGCTGCAGCTATCAACCAGCCCACTCAGCTATGTCCGTCCGGGCCTCAACAAAGATGTGCTCGTAGTGTTACGACCCGAGATTGGGGCTAGTGGAAATGAAATAAAATGATGGAAAATAGAACGTGAATGTGATGTCAATAAGATTTTCGATAGAATTTAAATTTTTATTTAGAATTAATAAAGACATCGATATTAAATATCGGGGTTAGAAACACTTGGAAAAATAACTGAAAGATACGTTAACGGATATAATGATACTGGATGGGACTAACTAATAAATATATCAGACATACAATGTAATTAAATAACTTAGTCGATAGAAACAAACTCTGTAGATATAAATCAAACCAAATTAAAATACCCGATACAGTAACTATAATACACACTAGTATCACATTTTCTTCCACTTTATCCCATATGGCAACAAAAGACAAAACCTCCCCCATCCCTCCACCCATGACCGCCCCTACCCCCTTACAAGTCACTATCCACTTTTTTTTTCTTACACACCTCACCTATCACTATCATCCTCTATTTTTATTCCACTTTATTCATTTCTCTTTCTTCCATCCCTCACCCACGTTATTCCCCTTCCTTTTTCCCCACTTTTTTTTTAGACAAAACCCATTCTTACACTATCTTCTTACACAATAATTCAAACTCCATCATTTTATCTACCTTTTCTTTTCCAACCCACTCCACCCACTTTTCAATTTCCTCTCTCCTCTCCATCATAATACAACCGTAAACCCCAAGAAGTAGAAACCATATTTTCTTCCTTACACTACACACTTTATTATTACACTCCAACTCAACTTCTTCAACCTTCTCTCCTCATTACCCAACAAAATAATTCTCCTCCTTTCTACATATTTCGACTGCTACTCACCAAGACAAGGAGAAGATTTTTTCTTCATCTCAACCCACATAACAACTCCTACACTAAATTTAAACAACTCTCCATCATTCAAGCAAGGATTCAAGGGATGTAACACTTAGAATAGAAGGAAAACCAAGGTAAGAAACTCCATGAACTTAGGCTAAGTTCTTCTATTCTTTTTATCATTTTCATAAGTTACACACTAACTTTACATTATACTTTTCAAAAACGTGAACAAGGATGGAGGAGGAATATATTATCTTCACAACCAAGTGAAGGAACCCTCATTTAAGTGTAAGAAAGTGAATCAAGACAAGTATTCTTCCTAGATCCTACATGGTTTTACAAATATTAAGTATTTATGTTCATATCAAAGTTGGATCATCATGTAGTATGTTCAAGATTTCTTCTTAGGAAATTATAGATCTATGTTTGAGTAATAGGTATTTACATATATACACTATATACATATACACATGCACGCTATATACATATATATACATCATATATAAACACATATATATATACATATTATAAAATAGATACGTTGATATATATATATATATATATGTTTAAGTGTGTAGATCTATATATGTATATACAGATTTACATATACATGTATACATAGATATGTATGTATAGATTGTAGATGCATATATACAAATACATGGTTTTGTATAAAAGTATATATATAGATACGGTTTTTGGATATATATATGTACGGATAGATGTATATATATATATATAAATATATCCGATTTTACATTAATATATATATATATATATATATATATATACACGGCAAATATATATGTGTATACAATATATATACAAATCGGCCTTAAGGCCATTTTTAAGGTTAAAATATGATTTTACATGTTTTATGTATATATATGTGTAATATATATGTTAAAGAGAGTAAATGAATAAGTATTGGTGTATTATGTTTTATGTATTATGTACATATGTATTGTATATATATATATATATATATATATATATATTGGTTTTGTGTTCTATTGTGATTATGAATAATTTTTATATGTATTATGTACATATAAGTATACTATATATATTAAATATGAATAATGGTATTTAAAATGACTTATATATATCTATACATGTAGAGTATATAAATTGTTACAAATATATATGTATGTTTCGGCCATTAGTTGGTTGTTGATAAAATGACTTAACTTTGATGTACATATGAACCATACTTATGTTATGACAAGGAAATGAATATGTAGTGAATTTTTAAAAATAAAATGACTTTATATATGTATGTATAGTATTATATATATATATATATATATATATATATATATATATATATATATATATATATTTCGGTTTTATGTTCTATTGTGATTATGAATAATTTTTATATGTATTATGTACATATAAGTATACTATATATATTAAATATGAATAAGGGTATTTAAAATGACTTATATATATCTATATATGTAGAGTATATAAATTGTTACAAATATATATGTATGTTTCGGCCATTAGTTGGTTGTTGATAAAAGGACTTAACTTTGATGTACATATGAACCATACTTATGTTATGACAAGGAAATGAATATGTAGTGAATTTTTAAAAATAAAATGACTTTATATATGTATGTATAGTATTCGGCCATGGTGCCTCTTTGTGTAAAAATGATTTTTAAAATGTTTGTATACAAATATATATGTTAGAATATAAAAATGAATAAGTTTTAGATATTACATAATATATCATAAAATGATTTATATATGTATATACTATGTATATATATATTCGGCCTTAAGGCCTTAGTGACGAAAAATGATTTCATCATATTTTTACACAAGTATATATGTATATATGATGAATATGTTAAATTATGAAAGTAGGCTAAGTATGTAATTTATGTATTATGTTATGAAAAGTATGAAACATAAATAGTCCATATTTATGTATGTGTAAGTATGAGACTGCTAACTTTTACAATGTATGTATATGATATGTTGCATGTTATGTATATTAATATAGGTAGGTTATGATAAGATGTAAGTTATGAAATCTAAGATGAAATTTTAAGGTAATTAGAAATTTCATGATGTAGGCATTTAAGTTATGAATTATGAAATGTATGTGTGGAATAGAAGTTACCAAATTATTGTGTGATGATAATGGAAAATGGGGGCTGTTTTAGTGTGATAGCCGAATGGTATTTATTTGGAGGTGAAAATGGTATTTTCTTTAAGTTGTGATATGTAGAAGGAAATTAAGTAAGTGATGATGTTACAAGATGTAGAATGGCCAAAGTACGTTCATATGACCGAGTCTCATGTTGCATGAAATCAAAGTTTGAAAAGTTATGTTTTTGAATCCCATGTTTTAAAGTTCATATGCATAGGAATAATAAACACGGGACGGATGATTCCAATGACCCATGTTATGTCCATGATCATGATTATGTTATGTTATGTTGAAACGCTGTCCTGACATCGGGACCGGAGTGGTAGGTGTCAGGGGCCCATGTTTACGTTATGGCTGAGTGTAACACCGGGTCTGGGACACGGGATCTCAGTCATAGTGCGTCACCATTAGCACATGTGCATATGCTTCATGATGTTATGTCGCACATGTGCTATATGGGGAATCATTCGGTATGTCGTGCGTTATTATTCTTATGAGAAGTGCTATAGCCAATGATGTAAATGTTATGTCTTCATGTTATGAAAATGTCATGTTATGCAAGTTATGAAAATCATGTTATGATTATGAAAAGTCATTTTATGAAAAGTCATTTTATGAAAAGTCATGTTTTATGCATCACGTCATGACCATGTTACCTTAGAGTTATGATTAAGAATTCTTTAAGTATATGACAGCACTACAATGGACAATGTAGTGTTAAGTATAAAAATGTAGTACATGTAAGGTAGGCAAAGATGGTATAAGTATGGATTAGGAGTTAAGTATGGATGTAGTATGATGTTATGGATTAAGTAGAATGAGATGTTGTTATGATATGTATGCTTTGAAATGTTCTTTATTTACCTGCTTCCAGTTTACAGCAGTTTATTGATATGATATGATACTTTACTTGTTAGAAAGGAGACGTGCTTATTATACTCAAAATGCATGATTTTTATGATTTGTTACCCCGTCTCCCCATGTATGATTCACATGTCGTATCTGGTAAGACTACTTGCTGAGCGATTAAAAGTCGGTGGCTATCGCTCATACTTGCCTCATTTATAAATTTTCAGATAACAGGTATCACTATACTGGCTTGTTGAAGATATGCTAGATAGACCATTGATAACGAAGAGCATACTGAGAGATTACTTCGAAGGCATTAAGTTTCGGATTATGATGTATGATAGAAGATTTCGGTATTCTGCATATGATGATTTGTACAGTTTATGATGTAGTACATTGCATGTCGATTATGATTTGTTTATATTATGATGCTTCCGCTGATCGATTCATTATTCATGTCGACATGTACATGTATAGTATCGACGCCTTGTACTCTATGGAGTAGAATACGGCGGGTGCACTGAGCCGGAACCCTGGTTTCGGGCGGGGCGCTACACGTAGTCCCCATTCGGCTCACCTGGGAAACAGGGGTGAGTGACAGAAATCACCCAGCAGGTGCTCGCCTCAAACCAATACAAAACGTGCATGCCGAAATGATACAACCACATAGCACATAAATATAAGATAACCACAAGCACATAAATATAAGATAAAACCACATAGCACATAAATATAAGATAAAACCACATTGCACATAAATATAAGATAACATGCATCAGATAAAGTAAATGCGCTAAGTAAAGCACTCCACATAAAATGCACAAGTACATGATGCATGCTCAATCCACGTGTCACACGCAACAAGAATCATGTCATGCAATATGCCCCTAGACCTATATGCAGTGCATGATCCCGGATTGACTGGATGCCTGTAGCCCGTACACTAAAATCCACCCTGACCGATGCTCGTGCCCTGTACACCACGATCCACCACAACCGATGCCCATGGCCCGTACACCGTGATCCACCATGACCGAGTACCCATGGCCTGTACACCATGATCCACTCCACTCGAGCGTCTGAGACCCGTACATCTCAACCCACTCCAAATGCAATGCACGTGCCATGAATGCAACAACAAAGTCGCCTGGGGCCCGTACGCCCATCCTCACCATCTTCGGCACTCAATATTTGGCTTCGTAAAACTTTCGAATATTGGAAAGTTGTTATTTATCACTACCCTTATTTTTTCGTAGCTTGTATTAATTTACTAGAATTTTCTACTAATTTCTCCTATGTTTCCCTTATTTAATTCTATTTACTATTATTAATTTTTAATTACTTAAATTTACCAAACTTCAAAATTAAGTGAAAATAATTTAATTTTAAACCTTTTATATTTTCTGGAACTTATTTGAATTTTATTGGTATTTAATTATATTTTTCTGGCCTGATCTGCCAGACCCGATACATTTTTTTTGAGAGGTTAATGAGCCACCTTCGGTCCGACCTGCTGGCCAGCCTACCCGGTCCGTTGGCCGGCCTGTTCTCTGCCTTAATTTAATTATTTTATTTATTTATTTAATGTATGTCCCACCAGTGGCAATGCTCGCTGTAATTTGTTTTTTCGATCCCAATCCCATTTTCTCCTATTTCCAGTCTATAGGAACCTATTATAAGGCCAAAACACAACTTTTTGTAAAGGCTCCTAGTGTAAAAGTTTCCCTTTTGTTTTTCCAATTCTGTAAGGATATTTTTCTTTTGATTCAATCATACCACCAAATTCACACACATACATGCACATAGCAGCCATAACAATATATCTCATGCTTTCCAACATATACAATATTAACAACTTAGACAAATAGAAACAACGAAACACATTAGTATACCATCAAAGTATGCATGAATCATACTTGTTTGAGGGGGAATAGGCACCTACCTTTTTGACGAATTAACTTCCTACGCGGAATCTTTTATTCCCAACCCCGCTGACCTCTATGCTTGGTGTTGAGCAAATCCTTCCTTTCTTCCTAAAGGCCTCGGATGGTTGCTTTGGAAAAGGACAAAAACTTTAACTTCCACACTCAAATCCAGGAAGTTGACAAATACAACTTTTAACACTTTTTCGTTTACTGCTATACTTATTTGTTCACCATTTTATTTCCGTTTTAATTCCATTTTATCAACCACATGTAAGTATGACTACGCATATGTCCGCGCCCATACACGTGCATATACGTGCTTATACTTGCGCGTTTCACATAGTTCCGATCACCTAAAATAACACATATTATTAATACTTTATATTACAAATATTATATATACATAAAAGTACCACTTTCGGCATGGACAGTGGCCTTCATATATAATTAGTTATACCAAATTTTGATTTCCAATACATAGACATAAATATACAACACATATAATTACCTTTCTAACAATTTCATAAATTCAAGAATTGTGGCCTATGAACTTCAACAATACTCAACCTTCACAAATCATTAACTTATTCATACAAAAATACATTTCTTTAATACCTCATACATTACATTTATATATATATATATATATATATATATATATATATATATATATGTTTCAGGTGGCCGCTGTCTAAGAAAAACAAACGACCACCACACATAAATATACCACATTCATATACACCCAGCACACAAATTTCACCCCTGGTACCTTTGTAGGCAGCGGCATACACTTCAACCCACGGCTAAAAATAGCCTTAATCATCAAAATTTTACAATCTTTATACATATACACATAGTTAGTACATACATACAACAATTACATATGTATATACAATGATTTATGCGAATCACAAGAAAATCATGCATGATCCGATTTGATACGAAAATAACATAATAAATTTAGAGAATCATAGCAAATATAGCAAGGATACTTGCCTCACATCTCGATTAAACGTACTACACGAAGAATTGGGGATTGAATGAACCAAGAATTGATTGAATTCCTCCCTTCAACTGGCGGCTAGAGGCTTGAATATTTGGAGAAGATAGACTGCTGTGTGATGATAGTGTGAAGATTGAATAAATTAACTTTGGAGGAATAAGGGTTGCGGCATATGGTTGCAATTTGGGAGAATTTTAGGTCGGCTGGAGGCTAGGTATTCTGGGAGAAAGGCCGCCGACCAATTGATGTTGACTATCGAGGAAATTGTAATGCTGAGGCTATGTATATAAGTTTAGGTAGTATAGTCTTAGTTTAATTAGGTTATTATAATTCTAAGATAATTAGAAATTTGTATACTTCAAACTCTATCTTATTCACTTTCTAATCATAATAGGATCCTAAGTTCTAAACTTATCTAATTTTATTTAGTTATTATTATTACTTTATTTTTCTCCTTACATGCCGATCGCGGGGCATAAAACCTAATAATGGTTTAATTGGAATTAATTTTTCAAATCGGACTACGGTTTCTGGCAGATTTGTGCAATCTTAACACCAACGATTTTTAAAGGGGTTAAAGGTTGAATTTTAATATGAAATTTTTAAGAGATACTCAAAACATCTGAGACTAAGATCTCTCCAAATTTCAGAATTTTTGAAGACCTGTAACCTAGTTTTCAAAACGTTTCAAAACAGGTCTTGAAAACAGAAACTGTTTTCAGAAATTGGGTTTTTGGTCTAAAAAAATTTTAAAAACCACATTTTCCGCACCCACTATTCAACTCCCCCCTTCTAGTGGTGCCTTGCAGATCCTACAAATGGTATCAGAGCGCAGGAACACTTACAACAAGAAAATCCAACGATCTAAGTGAGATGGCAACCACTAGCTATAACACCGTGCAAGAAGGAATGTCAACCATAAGGCCTCCTCTTTTCGATGGTGAGTCCTTTATTCAATGGAAATTAAGAATGAAACTTTTTATTATGGCTATTGATATTGATCTATGGTCCATCATAGAAGACGGTCCATTTGTTCCTTCTAAGTTGACAATTGTTGATGGTGTCACACTAAAGGTTGTTAAGCCTAAACAAGAGTATACTAGTGATGATAAAAAGAGACTGAGCATGAACGCTAGAGCCATGCAATTACTTCTAAATGGGCTAAGTAAAAGTGAATCTAGCTATGTTTCAAATTGCTCTAGTGCTCAAGAAATGTGGAGAATTATTGAGATGAAACACGAAGGGACTAGTCAAGTGAAAGAGTCCAAAATTAACATGCTTATGTCCACACTTGAGTCATTTAAATTATTGCCAAATGAGTCTATTGTTAATATGGATCTACGCTTGACTAACATTTACAATTATCTTGAGTCTCTTGGCAAAGCCTTCTCTGTGCAGAAAAAGGTCCAAAAAGTATTACGAAGTCTTCCATCCGAATGGGACCCTAAAGTGACGGCTATAGAGGAAAGCAAAGAAACAAAATCAATTAAAATGGAGGAACTAATTGGATCACTTAAGGTATATGAAAACAAAATCACTTTAAGAAATTCCGAGTCTATTTCTAAAAATGATAATGCTATAGCATTTAAATCAAATGAATACGCCGTAGATGATAGTAACACAAATTCCGATGATGAGGATTTAATCACGATGGCTAAAAGATTAAGAAAAATCTTGAGAAAATCGATTAAAAATAAACATAAGTCTACTTCATCTAAGGATCATAGAAATAAAAATAAGGAAACAAAGTGTTATGAATATGGACAACCTGGACACTTGTCATATGATTGTCCGAACAAGGACAAACAAGCGAACAAATACCTTGACAATGATCGGACCAAAACTAGACTCCTCTCAGAACCTAAACAAAGGAGAAGAGCCTTCAAAGCCTCCACTTGGAGTGACACATCTGACTCTGAGACTGACGATACGGAAGAACAAAAGGCACAACTATGCTTTACATCTAAGGCATCAAATGAGGTACCTTCCGACTCTGATTCTGATTTTGAATGTTCTTATGATGATTTATTTAGTCAATATTTAGAGTTTCATAAGTTCTCAAAGACTCTTGCAAAAGAAAAGAAGCGATTAATTGAAGACAAGAAATTGTTAGAATCTTCTAACAAAAATATTGTGTCTCAATTAAACGATTCAAAAGAAGAGTCGTCCTGCATCATAAATTCATTAAAGTCTGAAATTTCATCATTGTCATCCTAGAACACTGAACTGATTTCCGAGATTTCAAACTTGAAATCAAGGAATGCGGATTTAGAGAAAATGGTGAAACAATTTGACACGGGAACACACATGCTAGATCGCGTCATTTCTTCACAGAAGCATGATAGTGACAAAACCGGACTACAATACGTTGAGAAAAATGAGTCACTAAACAAACAAAGAAAATTCATTCCATCAAAGAAAATGGATGCATCTAAGATATATATGGTATCAAAGAAGACGTCTAGACCTTCCCCTATGACATCTCATCGTGTTTCCTATTCTTCATATCATACAAAGTGCAATTATGTGCCATATAGATATGAAAGAAAGCTATTGATGCATATGCGACACTCATATCATAAAAATACATATGGATCACGCCCCGTGCATGCAAATCGAAATGCATATCAAAAGCAAAAACCATACTATACGCATGATGGGATTCTCGGCCAAAGGCCAAACGCATTTTCTCCTAACGTGTATTATGTTGCGTCTTCATCACATTTCTCACCTTTTGAAAGACATAGAAAGGTCACCCAAATTTGGGTACCAAAAGGGACATTTTCAAAGGGTTGAATAAATAACCCTTACAAACGCACGTTTGATATTATTTGAAATGCATGATTTTTTAAAATTGCTATTTCCATCTTTACATGCTCTTTTGATTGCCTTTCCAAAATAAAGGGGGAGAGAATGCATGATTTAAGGGGGAGAGAGAAATTGATTGCACAAATCAAGGGGGAGCAAATTTGAAATTTGAAATTCAAAATTTGAATTGGTGCACGATCGGAGGGGGAGCAACAAAATTTAAATCATGAACGTAGGTTATTTTGTAAATCATCAAAAGGAGGAGATTGTAGAGATAAAGGGTTTGAGTGATTATAAAATGCATGATTTAAATAACATGTATTAAAGAAATGCATGACATGTTTTATGACATGACACGTTTTTGCATGAAACTTGCCTTATATAGTTCATATATAATGCTGTCGTACTAACGAACCATGAAGCTTTAAAGCTTACATCAAATGGCGAGCATTTGTTGTGTTTGAACTATTTTCAGGTGCCATCATTAATGAACTAAACTAGTTCATTAAGTGAAGTGCTTAGTTAAATGAACTAAGTAGTTCATTAAAGGAAGCTATATTTGGAAAAGACACAAAGGCAACAAAATTGAAGAATGGAAAGTCTCTCCTCTCCTTTATACACGCCATTCACCATATATTTTTTTATATATATATTCAGATTTTTTAGAAGGCACATACACATATATTCCAACGTACTACCGACACGTTATATATTTTACGAACGTACGTTAACGTCACACCACTATATTTAACTCATATTTATAAGTATATTCAAATCTTATATCATATGATATAAGTTACGGTGATGACAAATTTATTACGACAAGTTAAAAGGTTTTAAACCAAAAATTGTCGTATCGGGTGAATACCAAAACTTCGCCAACGTGTTACGTATTTGCCATATATAGATGGCCAGCCCCTCCACTTTAAAAATGGCCATAAATTTCGTGGCTTACATGGTATACACAGCCATAAAATCATTCCATGTTGGCACACACAAATCACCCCAAATTAAGGCCAAATTATGGAGATTCCAAATTCAATTTTTGTCACATGTTAGGCACCATTTTAAATCAGCTATGAGTGCTGAATATTAAAGTTTAATTTATGTATATTATGTATA
Organism: Eustoma russellianum; assembly: GCA_036186865.1. Classification (NCBI taxonomy): domain Eukaryota; kingdom Viridiplantae; phylum Streptophyta; class Magnoliopsida; order Gentianales; family Gentianaceae; genus Eustoma; species Eustoma russellianum. Next base: position 8,796,006 of record AP025068.1, read on the forward strand.
GCATACTATATATGACATGTGCAAAAAGTTGGAATTTAATCGGAGAAAAATCGGGTAATCGACAAACGTCGAAAATTTGATTTTCTACGAACAAGACACATGCAACATTTTTGGGATGACATATAACATGTATCTAGACACTTTTTTACATACTCTATACATTCTAAAGTGTTCTATAAAAATTAATTAAAGGCTTATTGTAATATACCATATGTGTATAATTATTTGTGCACTATTTTACAAAGTTTGCAAAAATATAATTCAGCACATGTATAAGCTATTGCACACGCCTAGATCATCTTGTTGGAGCATATGTGGAGCTTTGTTGGCATCTTGATTGTCCAGGAATGAAGCATACAATATTGGTGATATAAAGAAAGGAGCTACACAAGGTAACATTTCAAACTTTGTCACATTTGTGACACATGCTGAAAATTCAGCATGTGTAGTTTATGGATGGCCGAAATTTTCAAGTTAAATGAGCCATATTTACTACTTTGAATTATATGGATTGATTGAAAGATAATATGGCAATGTTTTAAATATATTACGGAAATAATGTGATGGTATCTTGGAATATCACACATGCTGAAATTTTCAGCATGTGTTGGAATGTATGTAGGCGAGTTTATGGTCTCTATAGTGACTAATTTTATTCCAAAATTAGTAGAAATATTATGTACTAATTGATGATTGATTTCTTCTTTATTTTAAAGGAATTAATCAAATGCAAACTTGGCAACAATTTGAATAAGTCCTAATAAAGCACATGCTGAAAATTTCAGCATGTGGAGAAGCATGTGGCCGAAATTTATGAAGGAAAATGGAGTTATTGTGTCTTGCTAATTATGCAGAATTATTATGTGACTTATGGCAACTCTTTTATGGCTAATTGGCACATGTTCTTAAAGGTTATTTTCAGATTTATCTAGTCATCAAATGATGACAACTTTCATCCAAACAATGAGTGCCAAGTAAGCAAGGGTTTAATGATCATCCAATGAGGAGTTGCCAAGTAAGCAAGGAAATGTCACAATGATGCAAGATATTCTTCCAAGGACTTAAAAGATAATTTTCAAGGAGGAAGACATTCAATAAGGGGCGGCCAATGTTGATAAAATGAAGAATAAATAGTGCAAAATAGAAGACAAGCCTCACAACTGCAAAAAGAGTCTTCTATCTCCTATTCTACGTTTTCTTTCTTTCTTCTCTCTTAAAGCCTATTGTATTCATATTCATGCATTTGAATAGGCTTCATATATACCACCACATACTCTCTATATTGTTGTAAAAGATTGATCAAGGTGTGATCAAGCTTGCATCCGCTAGGTAGTGGTGTTCGTGATCGTTATAATCACTTACAAGGTTTGTAAAGGGTTGAAGTTGGTGTCTAACTCCATCAACCCTGTGTGGTAAGGTGTTATTTGTGTTTTGTGATTAGTGATAACCGAGGAAGGTGTCTTCGAAGACTAGAGTAGGTTGATTTAACTGAACCAGTATAAAATTCCTTGTGTTCTTTATTTTTCAGCACTTACTTTCAGTTTCCAGCACAATGTATCATTTTTATCACGTTCTTAAAAATAGTAAAAGAACTTAAAAAATCACGAAACTTTTAGAAAACATAGCCACACGTCTTAAGGTTCTTTTTGTGCAAGTTTCAACCTTTTTGGACAAGTATAAGCTTTTCAAACGCCAAAAGTTCTGAGACTAGTGCAGTGTGATTTTCAGCTTGCAAAGGTTGAGACTTTGAACGTATTTGACTAACTTCCCAAAAGAATTTTTCAAAACTGTTTCAACCTAATTAAATAAACCTAATAAGGGGTTAGTCATTAAATTTTCAAAGCATTTGGAGTCACGGTTTAATTGGAATTAATTTTTCAAATCGGACTACCGTTTCTGGTAGATTTGCGCAATCTGACCACCAACGATTTTTAAAGGGGTTAAAAGTTGAATTTTAATTTGAAAATTTTAGGAGATACTCAGAACATCTGAGACTAAGATCTCTCCAAATTTCAGAATTTTTGAAGACCTGTAACCTAGTTTTCAAAACGTTTCAAAACATGTCCTGAAAATAGAAAATGTTTTCAGAAGTTGGGTTTTTGGTCTAAAACAATTTTAAAAACCACATTTTCCGCACCCACTATTCAACCCCCCTTCTAGTGGTGCCTTGCAGATTCTACATAAACTTCATGTATATTATGAGCTGCAATTTGCAAATCATTTTCAATAACATTTGGATTACTAGAAGATTCAAGCCTATCATAAAAATCTTCACTATTATGCACGTTAAATCCTACAGATGTAGCGTAATCCATAAATTCTTGACGTTCCAATTTACTCTCTATGTGTTTTGCAATATAATACATGTCATTAATAGTTTCAAATCTATCATACACCAGTTTATCAGCAATGTTTTTATTCAAGCCAGCAATGAACCTAAGCATAACTAATTCCTCTGGTTCTTTAATGTACGCTTTACACAAGTCATCTAATATCTCATTATAATATTTATGTACAGTTAGATTATCTTGAGAGCAAGATTGATACCTTGGAATCTTATTACGCCAATGACTTACTCATATGCCATTAGAAAGACCAAAATTTTACATACGTCTTTCAAGCTCATAAATGTCCTTTTCGAGGCAAATTATATCCCATATAGTTCTAATCGATATATATCCATCCATGACATCCGAAGTACTCCTGCTCAAACAAGACATAAAACAAAAGAAAAAGAAAACTAGCACAAAGACGAAAGAGACTCGATTACGTTAGTACACATAAGAAGTGATTTTTTTACCTTTCCACACTAGTGTATGAATTCACTCAAATAAGCTTTTACCTCCCCTCTTTTTTTCTCACAACACACAGCCTTTTACCACTCTTTCTTGTGTTTTTCTCTCAAGATATTAAACTAGATTCAATATTAATTCGAGCAAACATATTGTGGTCTTCAAAATCAGCTTGTGCAAATTTCTTCTCTTTAAATGGAGGTAAGTACAACACAACAATGTAATTCACGGAAATCATAAGGTAGTATAAAACCCAAAACAAGACTGGGACTACTAAGAATCAAATAATACAAGAAATCGAATAGGATATAGTATGGCTGAACCAAATAATCACTAAGGAGTTGCTTCGGGCAATCCTTAGCCAAAATTGGTCAAGAATACAATCAAACAATATAATCCTAATGGTATAATATGCAAAGACAAGGTACCAAAGCATATGGGGCCAGTTTAGGACAACCTTTGAACTTTGGACGATTTAGGGTTTTTGGGACAGTTTTAGATTTTGAGATAAAAATAGGATATTCCAGAGCTTTTTTTTTCAACTTCTCTATGACTCAATTCCGATATGTATCTGCAAAGTTAGTGAATTTTCTTTCTTTTCTTGATTTTGGCTTCTATTTTTTCACTATGTTCAAACTTTTTTTTTCTTGACTTCCATGCTTCAAGAACGGAGCGTAAATGATATTTCTTGAATAAAGTTTCCTTACAAACTTTCAAAACCCTTATGCCACCACGATTATAGTTTAGATGTAACACGATCATGGTTGGTAAATCATACCATATTCATGCCCTAAAAGCTGTTCACATGTGCCTGTAAATGACATTATTTTTCGTATTCCCAGGACATCACAGTTTCTGCTAGTAATTAAAATAACAAACACTTATGCACTTCAATTAGAGGAGCTGTGAAAATTTAAGATGATCCAAATCTAAGAATGTTTTTAAGACCACCTGATCATTCATCCCACCGACAAGCCGGATAGGATGTTCTCCGTATCTTCTCTCTACCTAATTTCTCCACAAGGATTGAACTAATCATTATTCAAAACCAATACACATGCTAAAAGTGTAGTGTATGGTTCACACACACTATGCTTTTCAATGTGTGTATACACAATATATCTTCCTATGTATATTTTGTTTTTTTAATGACACTACATAGTTTAACCTTGAAGAGGAGAATCCCATAAAAGCCAGCATGTAGCATGAAGGATTATGAGATGCATATTCCCTCCTCTTTCATGTGTTCCCCAAATATACTGCTGCTTCTCTTCTCTATCTTTTGGGTTTCACATTCTTGTAGCGCCCAGTTTCTGACTTCTGCAAATGAGGGAGACTTTCAAGCTTTGCTTTCAATCAAAGCTCAAATCTCTCAAGATCCTCATGGGATTCTTGCTTCTTGGAACAATTCTTCCCATTTTTGCAATTGGGATGGTATTTCTTGCAATATTACACAGCAGAGAGTGATGGGCTTAAACTTGGCAACTTTTGAACTTAGGGGTACTCTGTCTCCTTTCATTGGTAACCTCACTTTCCTCAAGGATCTCAACCTTGCTAACAACTCTTTCTTTGGCTCAATCCCACCTGAAATCAGTAAGCTTTATCATCTTCAGCATCTTCTGCTTTCTAGTAATTCCTTTTCCGGTGAAATTCCAAGGAATTTTACTTTTTTACATGAACTCAGTGTTATTGGTTTGGACAGAAACAATCTCAGAGGCACAATTCCTGCTGAGATTGGTTCATTGTCTAATGTTAGTGAACTGTATCTTTCGAGGAATAACTTGAATGGAACCATACCATCAACTCTTGGGAATCTGTCTGCTCTCAGGGTCTTGTCTTTATCTGAAAACAATCTTAAAGGGATCATTCCACAAGAATTTGGAAAGCTTTCCAGTTTGCAGGTTCTTGAGCTTTCAGACAACCAGTTGACTGGAATCTTACCTGTGCTGCTTCAAAATATCACCTCAATGCAAAGTATGTTGCTCGGTTCCAATATGTTAACTGGCCCTTTGCATTGGAATTTTGGTTTGCAACTCCCAAATCTTCAAATCTTTTCTATTGCACAAAACCAATTTGAGGGGCCTATTCCTCCTTCTATAACTAATGCTTCAGCTTTGGTATTTTTGGACTTTAGTTTTAATTCTTTTAATGGGTCTGTTCCTAAAGACTTGGGAAATCTTGTAGCTCTGCAACACTTGGACTTTTCTTACAATTCTCTTAGTACTATTGAAACCCTAGGCTTGAACTTCATGACTTCCTTGACTAACTGTACTAACCTTAATGTTTTGCACTTGCACTTTAACATGCTTGGCGGTGTTTTACCTAGTTCCATTGCAAATCTTTCCACCAATCTCACATCGCTGAGGCTCGATGGAAACCATATATATGGCGAGATCCCTGGTGGCTTGGAAAATCTTAAGAACCTAGCTAGACTGACATTGAGCCAGAACAACCTCACAGGATTGATCCCTGAATCTTTTGGTGTACTCACCAGTTTGCAAGTTCTCATTCTATCAAGCAACAACTTTTTTGGTGGGATCCCTTCTTGGATTGGTAACCTTACCCTATTAAGTAGGCTTGAAATGCAACATAACGAGCTTACAGGAGGCATACCTTCTTCTTTGAGTAACTGCAGAAGTTTGCAATTATTGGATCTTTCAAATAACCATCTAATAGATGTCATTCCTAAGCAGATTTTTAGCCTTTCCTCAATGACAGATCTCAGGTTAGCGCATAATCTCCTAAGTGGACATTTGCCATATGAAGTAGGCAGAATGATACATATTGAAAACTTTGATTTTTCCGATAATATTTTGATTGGAGAACTTCCATCCTCGATCGGTTCTTGTCTCTCTCTACAGCAGTTCAGTGCGCAGGGAAACCTCTTAACTGGTAGCATTCCAGCATCAGTTGGACATCTGCGTGGCACTCAATTTCTAGATCTTTCTAGAAATAATCTTGCTGGGAGAATTCCTGCAGTTCTCGCCTCGCTCAATTTTTTGGAGTTTCTGGATCTTTCTTTCAATATGTTAGAAGGAGAAGTACCAAAAAACGGTCTCTTTGCAAACATCACAGCATTTTCAATCAAAGGAAATGAGAAGCTATGTGGAGGCATTATGACATTACACTTACCTGAATGTCCGAAACAGACATCAAGAAAAGGAAAGGTCAAGTTCTCTATAGTGATACTGCTTCCATCTGTTGGTGTTATTATTGTTTGGCTAGCCTACTATTGTGCTATTTATTACTGGCCAAGACGGGCTAGAAGTCTTAGTATCAGGGTACCAATGGACTCTCCTTTGGGTGATCATTATCCTAAAATTTCTTACACGGAGCTTCTTCAAGCCACGGACGGCTTTTCTCAGAGCAACCTGATTGCTAAGGGAAGATATAGTTGGGTATACAGAGGCATTCTTAGAGACACTGACCAAAGAATTGCGGTGAAGGTAATGAAGCTTGATCAGAGTGGAGCAAGAAAAAGCTTTGTTGCTGAATGTGAAGCTTTGAGGAATATTCGTCATAGAAATCTGGTAAAGATTATCACATCTTGCTCAGGTACAGACTTCAACGGCAATGAGTTTAAAGCCCTGGTATATGGTTTTATGAGTAATGGGAATTTGGACAGCTGGTTACATCCCCCAGCAGCTGGTTCGCAGCATCTTAAGAGCTTAGATCTGATTCAAAGGCTTAACATCGCGATTGATATTGCCTCCGCGTTGGTTTATCTCCATCATAATTGTGAGATTCCAGTCATTCACCGTGACATAAAACCAAGCAACATGCTTCTTGATGATGAATTTTGTGCTCATGTGGGAGATTTTGGCTCTGCAAGGTCCCTTTTGCTTCCCATTGATAAAACCACACGTGGAGGAGTCCACTCCAGTGCAATAGGAATTGTGGGAACAGTTGGATACATTGCTTTAGGTGATCAATACATCCCTTTTCTTTCTTTTTGTAAGCACCACTACTAACAATTTCAATACCTCTCGATAGATAATAGTCAGAAAGTGGCTCTTTTTTATGGTTAGTTTAGATCTTCTTGCTTCTTGAATCGCTTGTGTTTTCATATTGCAGAATGCGCTATCGGTGGAGTGGTGTCAACACTTGTTGATGTATACAGCTATGGCATACTTTTGCTGGAGATGTTTACAGGTAAAAGGCCAACAGACAGCATGTTTAAGGACAACTTTTCTCTTCATTATCATGTGAAGATGGCCATTCCTGATCAAGTGATGAGCATTGCTGACCCTCGGCTATTAGCCGAATGGGATAATAACTCGTGTAACGTAGCAGGGACAGCTAGAAGGCTAAATATTTATGAAATTGAGAAGTGTTTGGCTTCAGTTTTTCGAGTTGGGGTCATATGCTCAGCTCATTTACCAAAAGAAAGAATGGAAATAGCAGATGCATTGGCGATTTTGCAAACAATAAGAGATGCATTATCCTGACTAGAAAATACATAACCTTTACCAAAGAGAATGGTGAATCAGATGCTTTATATGACTGCCAGAACTGAACAACTCAAATATTAGCAAAGAACATGACCAAGCAAGCGCTCTCTTAGAGCACAAAAACATGGAACATGAATTGCTTCAAGATTCAGAAGTGATTACTTTGACTGATCTGAACACACAATCGTAAACCATTTCATGATTTGGGCCAAAGCTTTTAACCTATTACAATGCAGACTTTCTTTTCTTGCTGCGAATGATCCTGGGTTTTTGTATGAAAGGAGAGGAATCCTCTTCTTGCATGTAAACAGAAGAAGTGGAAGTGATTTGTGTGCAAGCTTCGTCCTAGTGATAGGATATGGATATCCATTTAACTATGCTACTACTAAGCTAAGAATCTGAGCAGAGGATCAGACTCTAAAGAAAGTTCCTTAACCGAGAGGCTTGAGCCAGCGGAGTGGAAGGTCTTGCTATGGTCGCAAGGAATCATACCAAACAGCTGATACTAGCAAGACAGGCCTTCCCAACATGCACAATGGCAGCAGTAAAATTTTCATCACTAAGTACGTGTCAAGGCAAAGAAGGAACTTCAAATTTTTGGAATTTGTTTCAGGTACTATGTAGGCATGTCCTTGTTTTAATCCATGTTGGAAATGTGAGGTCTAATGCTGTAACGTAAATGGTACGAGATACAAGAACAACAATCATAGTCATCATATCCTAACGACAACAAAAGTTATCGCTAGGGTCTGGGAAAGGCGAGAGACAGATGAACAATACCTCCATTCCAAAGGATACAAAGTTTGCTTCCAATGAGAACTCCAATTCTATATGTAACTGCATAGATGACACAATAATAGGATATGATGTGCTAGTGTAGTAGTGTACTAATGAAGGAATATAGTAAACACAAATAGAAAGATTCTGAAATTAAGATTGACAAAACTGTACATATGCATTAATAGTGAAAGACAAAGACAAAAATAGAAAAATACAGTAGTGTACAGATATTGCACATTAACTTTCTTGAATTTTTCTTTCTTATGATCTTGCAAACAGCGCACGAGATAATCTGCAGGACCTTTCTTTTTTGGCTTTAATAAAAGGAATAGCAAGCACACAAAGGCGTTGGATGCATAGTGAGTCATATGACTAAGTCCCTACAACATACTCCGTTTTAAGAGATATTGATTCACGACTTAATTCATTGTTAAAGCATGTTGGAATATCTGAACATATTTAATTTATTTGATTTTCTGTATATCTTTTAAATATCTTATCATACTTTGGTATGTTTGAAATTTGTATTAGTTTGTTTAGGAAATATACAAAAAATTGTGGCGTGTACAACTTGTATTAATGTACGTACAGCGAAATGTAATATCTCATCTAAACTTTGACATCCATTGGAGCCTTGTTATTACTTTATTCTGCCGTTGACCATACCTGCTCGAAGCCCTTAATTGCTATACTTGATCGAATACCCAAGTTTCAATCGAAGGCCTTACTTCCTACACTTCATCGAATACCTAAGCCCTCGTTCATACTGTTCGAAGGCCTTGCTCTGATTACTTTTTCCCTCCCTCTACAATAAAATATCCATGGAGCAAAAAATTTGCTCACTTTTTTTATCCGATGGACTCGAGTTTGAATCTTTTTTTTTTCTAAAAAAAAAAGAAAAAGAAAATCATTGCTGAAACCATTCCCATTGTAACGGCTGGTTCTTCCTACTTTTCCACAGGTTATCCCGGTAAGACTATGTCAAATGTTTGGGTTATAGTCTCGGGGCCTTTTGCTGTTACATCATTCTTGTCTTGTAGCACCGTGTCGAGTGGGGTTGTCTAATGGAGATGGGATCTCTAGCCCCTCAATCTCCTCACCCCACTCATGACCATACGACACGTGGCAGGAGTGTGGGGTGGTGAGACTAGATGCGGGTGACCCTCATCTAGCCTCACCACCTCCCTTGCCGCCACGTATCGTACAGTGACACGTGGGTGAGGAAAAATGGGTGAAGGGATCCTATCCTTGTCTAATGGAACTGCTGGAGGAAATTGAAAAAAATTGAATACGGCCAAGTAGCAGAACGTGGTTAGCAACGTATTTTGAGTTTAATTATAATTAGATTTCATAAATAACAAGGGAAAACTAATGAATCCTTAATTATCTACGTAACGAGTAGATAATTTTAGGCTTTCGAATTACTCAATTACAATACCAGGTGAATTAATGCACAAAGTAGGAATAAAAGAAAGTGGAGATCAGCTCAGCTCGGCCTGTGCTTGGGCTTGGGACCGTGCTTGGGCTTGGGATCATGCTTGGGATCGGGTTGCAGGCTGGATCCTGTAGGCTGCATCCTATCTGTTGGAGAAGTTTGTTTAAATTTAAATTTCTTCCAGGTGGTTGCAAATGGCTAAGGTTGAGACTTGAAAAACTGTTAAGTTTAATCGTGCTGAGCTGACATGAGCAGTCATCTGATCTGAGTGCTCAGATTGAACAGTTATTTGATCCAACATCGGTGGGCGGACCTGATCCGGTTATCTGATCCAAGGGTTCAGGCCGAGCAGGTATCTGATCCTACGGCTATGGTTGAACTAACTGTAACAACCTAACCTCAGTTTTTCCCCATAAATACCAGGCCGAGCGGACCTCTGTGGTCATCATAAATCAATCCAAAAATCAATCGATTTCTTTCTTTTCTCTATGCAATCTCTCTCTCTGCAAATCGTCTACCACTGCATAAAACATTCTCTGCATTTCCAAATGCGAGAAGTCAGAAATACTTTATAGGTTTGTTGAGTTCGTATGTTGCAATACTGCTCGTCTGAACTGATTTCGTTGTATCCTGGGAGACGATTACTTTCTCTGGTTGAACATAGTATACCTGAGCAATACGTCTTAAGGATAGAGTTCTAGACTCATCTCGGATTGTCTGCTCGGCTGAACTGCTGAGCTGCTGTTAGCGCAGTACTACTGATCTGCCGTGCAGCCGTGCTGAGCTCAACTGGTCTGCCGAGTTGTTGCTGTGTTGAGCTCACTTGTTATGCTGAGCTCAGCTGTCTGGAAGTAAGAGCATCTGTTGTTCTGCAGCGCTGCTGTGCTGAGCTCTGCTGCTGTGCTAAACTTGGCTGAACGGTTGATAGCACATAATTGTTGTTCTACAGTGCTGTTGTGCTGAGGTCGACGGGTCGGCTAACGGTCTAGAATGCAAATCCAATTGCGCTGCTTGGATTGTTTTGACCTGATGGACCGACCCGACCTGCCCTGAGCTTGGTAGGTCGGTTGTTGCCTTATTTCACATGAACACTGTACAGAATCGTTTTGTCTAACCTAGTTTCCAACAAGCTCAAAACATATTTGCGTATTTTGTAGAATGAAAGTGGAAGCTCAGTTCATTGACAGAATAGTGCTGTTCCGGTGGCACCAAACATTGGGGTGCCTCAGAATGTTCCTGCACCAAGGCCTGATGTGGCCCAAGTAGAAAAACTGGAGAAGCTCTCTGGGAGCTTCTTCAAAAGATGGCAGCAGAAGATGTTGTTCTTTTTGACTGTGCTGGGGCTGGCCAAGTTATTGACCGATGATCCGTTTGTGGGGGATCTGGTGGATGAACATACTCAGAATATGCAAAACAATCTTTCTGTTGAAGCATGAAACTTCAACAATTATGTTTGTTTGAGCCATATTCTGAGTTGTTTATACAATTTTTTATATGGAATTTATTGTATTTATAAAACTGCAAAGTCTTTGTGGCAGGCTTTGGAAAAGAAATATTGCACGGAAGATGTCAGTACTAAGAAATTCATTGTCGGAAAATTCCTCGATTTCAAAATGTTAGATTCTCGAACTGTTGTTTCTCAGATTGAGGAACTATAGATGTTGGTAGCCGAAACAAAAGAGGAGAGCATGTTACTCAGTGAATCTTTGGTTGTGATTGCGGTGATTGTGAAGCTACCTCTTTCCTGGAGGAAATTTTAGAAGCTATATCAAACACAAGAGAAAGGAGGTGACATTAGAAGATTTGATTGTCTGACTCCACATCGAGGAGGATAGATCTGAGAAAAAGACACATATGAGTTCTGGTCATGCCAAAGCCCATCTAGTGGAGGCAAAGAAGAAAAAAGGCCATCTCGGAGTGAACAATAATGGCAAGCAGATAGCCAAGAAGTTCACAGAAAAATGCTACAAATGTGGCATTCAGGGGCATGTCAGTAGTGAGTGCCGCAAGCCCGAGAAGAAGCAAACCAAGGCAAAAGCGAACCTCGTTGATGTCATGGATAATCTGAACCTGTGTGCCCTGGTCTCAGAGTGCAATTCCATGGGGAAAATGCACAAATGGTGGCTGAAAACTGGAGCAACAAGGCATGTCTGCTCCAACAGGGCAATGTTTTCAGAGTACAAGCCCGGACACGACAAACAACTTTACATGGAAAACTCTGTCTCGTCGAAAATAGAAGGCGAAAGTAAAGTTGTTCTGAAGCTGACCTCAGGAAAGCACCTGACTATGCAGAATGTGCCGCTTTACTAGTCATGTATTTGTTTAGACTAGTGTTAGAGTCAAATAAAGTTATTCTTTGGAAGAATGGTATATATTTGGGGAAGGGGTACTTATCGGATATGATGTTTAAATTAAACTCATTACTATTGTACCCAAGTAAGAATTTCCCGATGTGGCCAATAATAATGCTTCCTCTTCTGCTTACATGCTTATTTGTGGAATTTTCGTTTGGGACATGTTAATTACAAGTCAATACAATGAATGGTTAATCTTGACTTATTATTCAAATTGAATTTTGATAAAAGAAAATGCCAAATTTGTGTTGAAGCAAAAATGGGAAAGGCGATATTTTCTTCAATAGAAAGGAACACTGAACCTTTCGATCTAATTCATACAGATGTGTGTGGTTTAAAGTTTGTGCAAACAAGAGGTGGTAAAAAGTACTTTGTAACTTTTATCGAAGATTGCACTAGATACTGTTATGTTTATTTGCTAAGTAGTAAAGATAAGGCCATTGATGCTTTTAACGATTATAAAAACGCATTTGAGAATCAACTTAGCAAACGATTAAAGCTATTCGTAGTGATAGAGGTGGCGAATATGATACACCATTTAATGAATTCTATTCAGAACATGGCATTATTCATCAAGCGACTGCACCATATTCACCTCAATCAAATGGTATTGCTAAACGCAAAATCCGTACTCTAAAAGAGATGATGAATGCTATGTTGATAAGTTTCGGTTTACCTCATAACTTGTGAGGGAAAGCAATTCTCTTAGCTAACGTCATTTTGAATAGAATTCTATCTAAAAAGGTGGATGAAACCCCATACGAACTTTGGAAGGGCCATAAGCTAGCTACAAATACTTGAAAGTCTGGGGGTGGCTGGCAAATGTTGCTGTACCTAAACCAAGACAAATAAGAATTGGGACTGAAACGATTGACTGCATATTCATAGGATATGCGACTAACAGTAGTGCATATCGATTCTTGGTGCACAAATCAGACATTCCTGACATACATGAAAACATTGTCATGGAGTCTAGGAATACAATGTTCTTTGAAGATGTCTTTCCAAAGAAAGACAAAAACAATGAAAGAACAAGTATTGGTAAGCAAATGCGTGAGACGACCCCTCAAGGACTTGAGGAACTTCGGCAAAGTAAGCGAGTTGGAATACCAACATCGTTTGGACTGGATTTTCCAACCTATATAGTAGAAAATGAGCCAAGTACTTTCTCTGAGGCAATGTCAACTCCAAAAGCTCCCTTCTGAAAAGAGGCAATATACAGCGAGAGATACTCTATTCTTCTGAATCACACTTGGGAGATGGTTGTGTTGAGAAAAAGTGTTTGAATGATTACAAATGCATGATTTAAATGGTACGAGTTTACGAAATGCATGACAAAATTATTACTTGACACGTTTATGTGATATACATGCTTCATATGTTTATATATATTGTTGTCGTACTAACAAGACATGAAGTGTTAAAGCTTACATCATATGGCAAACATTTGTTGTCGTTGTACTATTTTCAGGTGCCACAATTAATGAACTAAACTAGTTCATTAAATGAAGTACTTAAGTTAATGAACTAACTAGTTCATTAAATGGAGACATATTTGGACAAAGCTTTATGGCAACAAATTTAGAAATGAAAAGTCTCCTCCCTACTCATCTTACATGCCATATATATATTATATACATATATTCATATTTTTTTAAAAGGGCACAATACACATATATTCCGACGTACTACAGACACGTTGCATATATTACAAACGCACGTCAACGTCACACCAACTATATACACCTCATAATTATGAGTATATTCAGGTCTTATATCATATGATATAAATCATGGTGATGACAAAATTATGACGACACGTTACAAGGTCATAAACCGAAAATTGTCGTATCGGGTGACTACCGAAACTTCATCGACATGTCACGTACTTGCCATACAAAGATGGCCAGCCCATATACATCAAAAATATCCAAAAATTTTGTGGCTCACATGTTGAAATCATCCACTAAATCATTCCATGTTAGCACACACAAATCACCCACATTCATGCTAAATTTGTGGGGAATTCAAACTCAACTTTACTAGCACACATGTGGCATTTTCAAGTAAGCTATTGGAGCTGAATATACACTTCATTTTATGTATATTATATGTGACATAACATATATTACATGTGCAAGAAGTTTTAATTTAATTGGAGAAATATCGCGTAATCGACGAAAGTCAAAAATTCGGTTTTCTACGAACATAACGCATGGAACGTTCTTTTTGGCATGAGATGTAACATGTATCTAGAAAATTTTTACACATTCAAGACATGTTAAAGTGTTCTAGAAAATTCAAAATTGGGCTGATTATTATTTACCATATATGTGTAAATATTGTGCATTATTTGACAAAGCTTACTAAAATGAAATTTCAACACATGTGTAGCTCTATACACACGCTGACTACATTATTTTGGGGCCAAGGTGGAGCTTATTTGGAATCTATTAGTGGAGAATATACCACATAAGATTAGTGACATAAAAGGAGGACACCACACAAGGAAAGATTTCAAACTATAACACATGCTGAATATTTTCAGCACATGTGTTTAGTTGGCCGATTTTTGTGATGTTAATAGCCCTTAATTTGCATCCCAAAATTTAAGAGATTGAAGGTTGGTAGTATGAAAATATTTTGACTACTTTTGAGCACATGTTTTGTAAGCTTTTTTTTCCAGATTTTGTAGCTCATTAAAGGATGCCAAGTTGGACCAATCATCAAGCGACAAGTAAGCAAGGTCAAGTCATCCTTCTAATCATGTGGCGCCAAGTAAGCAAGATAGTATCATCTCTACACAAGGCAATATTCCAATGACATTAAAGAGAATTCTCAAGAAACGAAGAAGCCCTAGGGGGCGGCCACATGTGAATAAAAGGAGAAGAGCAGTGCAAACAAGGCCAAGCATCTCACACATTTCTCTCAAGCGCAAAAGATCTACTACTCTCTTCTTCTACCTTTCTTTCTTCTTCTTCCTCTCTCAAGCCTATTGTTCATATATTCTAAATATCGTATAGGCTTTGAATATACCATCCATACTCATTCATTTTTGTAAAAGTTTGATCAAGGTGCGATCAAACCTTCATTTAATCGGTGGTGGTGTCCGTGATTCGTTTGCTCGATTATTGTTTGTAAAAGGGTGGAGTTGATGTGTAACTCTAGTCACCGTTGTGGTAAGGTGTTTATTGTGTTTAGTAATAACCGAGGAAGGTGTCCTCGAAGATTAGAGTAGGTTGATTTAACCGAACCAGTATAAAATTCTTGGTATCTTTACTTTACTGCACTTTACTTTCAGTTTCCAGCATTCTGCATCAATTTTATTGGAAAGATAAAAATAGCAAACGAATTTTAAAAATCATAAAGTTTTGTAGAAACATAGCCACACCTCCTAGTTTTCATTTGGCATAAGTTTCAACTCATTTGGATAAGCATAAGTCAGCCAAACTGGAACAGTTCTGAGACTAGTGGAATCTGATTTCCAGAGTTGCAAAGGTTGAGAACATCAATTTGATTGACATAATTTCCAAAAGAATTTTTAAAAACTGTTTTAACCCACTAAATTACATATCTTGAGGGTCTTGTAATTAAATTTTCAGGCCATTTGGTGTCACCAATTAATCGGAATAAAATGTTCAAGTCAGAGTACTGTTTGTGGCAGATTTGCACAATCTGACCAAAAACGTATTTTCAAGGGGTTAGGAGTGAAGTTTTAATTTGAAATTTTTGTGAGACACTTATAACACCTGAGCGTCCATTCACACAAAATTTCATAATTTTCGTAGGTCTACAACTAGGTGGTTTAATTATTTCAAATCAGAGTTTGAAAATAGAAACTGTTTTCAGAAGTGAGGTTTTTGGTTTAAAAGTTTTTAAAAACCAAATTTTTCGCACCCACTATTCAACCTCCCCCTTCTAGTGGTGCTTTACAGGTCCTACAAGTGGGCAGAGCGCAGGCACACTCACGACAAGAGGATCCAACGATCTTTGTGAAATGGCAACCACTAGTCACAAGACCAAACAAGAAGGTATGTCGAGTCAAAGACCTCCTGTTTTTGATGGTGAGTATTTCATACAATGGAAACTTAGAATGAAACTTTTTCTTATGACCACTGATATAAACTTGTGGTCCATTATAGAAGATGGTCCTGTTATTCCTTCTAAGTTATCTACTGTTGATAGTGTCACACTAGAATTCATAAAAACGAAACAAGAATATACTAATGATGACAAAAAGAAATTGAGTATGAATGCTAGAGCCATGCAACTTCTTTTAAGCGGGCTGAGTAAAAGTGAATCGAGTTGCGTGCCTAATTGCTCTAGTGCCCATGAGATGTGGAGAATTCTTGAAATGAAACATGAAAGGACTAGTCAAGTTAAAGAGTCTAAAATAAATATGCTTATGTCCACTCTTGAGTCTTTCAAATTATTGCCAAACGAATCTATTGTTGATATGGACTTACGCTTGACTAACATCTACAATTCTCTTAAGTCTCTTGGAAAAGCTTTTTCTACATAGGAAAAGGTTCAAAAGGTGTTAAGGAGTCTCCCATCCGAATGGGACCCAAAGTCACAACAATTGAGGAAAATAAAGAAACGAGATCAATAAAAATGGAGAAACTAATCGGATCTTTAAAGTTGTATGAAAACAAACTTATACTAAGGAAATCAGAATCAACGTCAAAGCAAGATAAGAATATTGCTTTTAAATCAAATGGGTACGTCTCTACCTCTTCCAATCACGTAGATGATAGTGATATTGAATCGGACCACGAATATCTAATATTATTGGCTAAAGGTTTGAGAAAATTTATGAGAAAGTCACCAAATAATAAAACGAAGGCTGTTCAAACTAAAAGAAATAAAAATAAAAATAACAAAAAATATATGAAGTGCTACGAATGTGGGAAACTTGCACACTTGTCATATGAGTGCCCGAATAAGGACAAACAAACAAACAAAAACTGTGACAAGGACTGGAACAAAAATAGACCCGTCTCAGAACCTAAACAAAGGAATTCAAGAGGAGCTCTCAAGGCCTCCACTTGGAGTGACTCATCCGACTCTGAGACTGACGATACTGAAGAAGAGACGGCACAAGTATACTTTGCATCCAAAGCATCAAACAAGGTATCTTCTGACTCTGATTCTGATTCTGAACCCTCTTATGATGATCTATTTAGTCAATATCTTGAATTGCATAGATTCACAAAGACTATTGCAAAAGAAAAGAAACGGTTAATTGAAGACAAGAAGCTATTAGAATCATCCAACACGAACCTTGTTTCTCAATTAAACGATTCAAAAGAAGAGTCGTCATGCACAATTAATGCATTGAAATCAGAGATCTCATCATTAAGGTAGAAAATAATGAAATGAAATCAAAGATTTCAAATTTGAAATCAAGAAATGCGGATTTAGAAGGAATGGTAAAATAGTTTGATACAGGTACAAACATGCTAGATCGCATCATCTCCTCACAAAAGCATGAAAGCGACAAAACCGGATTAGGATACGTTGAGAAAAATGAAACACAAAATAAATTAACCAAATTCATTCTATCTTCATCTAGAAAACATATGCATTCAAGACAAATGTAGCGCCAAAGAGGACGCCCACCCCTTTCTTCATCTCACCGTGCTTCTTCTTCATATCATATAAGATATAATTATGTGTCGCATAAATATGAAAAGAAACCATTGATGCATACACGACATCCATTCAACATAAATGCACCTAGATCATGCACCATGCACACTAACTCTAAGGTATATCAAAAACGAAGATCACACCATATGCATGATGGGATACTCGGCCAAAGGCCAAACACATTCCCACCGAATGTCTATTATATTGCTTCTTCATCTCTATTTTCACCATTTGTAAGACCAAGAAAGTTCACCCAAGTTTGGGTACCAAAAGGTACTCTTACAAACGGGTGAACAACTAACTTGTAAGGATCCAAAATAAAAGGGTACCTAAATCGTTGTTACACATTGCAGGGAACACATACATCTAAAGGTACATCAATCAAAGGGTTCCTTGACAGTGGTTGCTCGAGGCACATGACGGGTGACTCGAGCTTGTTCTCAAAGTTGAAAAAGGTTACAAAAGGTGGATCGGTGACCTTTGGAGACAAGAAGGAAGGAAGAATCATCAGAAAAGGTACAATTGAAAGCCCAAGTACTCTTCAAATCTCCAACATCTTCTTGGTAAGTAATCTATCCTACAATTTGCTTAGCATCTCACAATTTCTTGACAATAGTTCTGATGTGTGTTTCATCCATCTGTATTGCAACATAGTAAATAAAAATGGAGAAACGATATTAAAAGGAAAAAGAGAAGGAAATATGTTTACACTTTCTATGGATGACATGTTAGACGCTAAAGTTAAATGCTTTATGTCAAATGAACCTAACGTGAATTTATGGCATAGGCGGTTAGGACATATTGTCATCTCAATTCTTGAAAAACTTCAATGAAAGAATCTAGCACGAGGATTGCCTAAACTTGATTTAGACAACTTTCAGTTGTGTGAATCTTGTATTAGAGGAAAACAAACACGCGAGTCACTTAAATCTAAAAATGAAATTAGCACGTCTAGAGTGTTAGAATTATTACACATTGACTTGTTTGGCCCTAGTCGTACTAGGAGTCTTGGTGGGCGACATTATGCATGTGTTATCGTTGATGATTTTTCTCGCTATATATGGACTTTATTTCTTGCAAATAAATATGATAGTGCCGTTGAGATTGCTAAATTAATAAAACAACTTGAAAATGAGTATAGTTTGAATGTGAAAAAGATTAGGAGCGATAGAGGCGGCGAATTTAAAAATAAGGACATGATTGCATTTTGCAAAGAAAAAGGCATTAAACACGAGTTTTCGCCACCTAGAATGCCACAATTAAAAGGAGTAGTAGAAAGAAAGAATAGGACACTACAAGAAATTGCAAGAACCATGCTATGTGAAAATAAGTTTCCTAGATTTTTGTGGGCAGAAGCCATAAATCGTGCATGTTATATAGGTAACCGCTTATCTATTAGAAAGAAAATAAACAAAACTCCTTATGAAATTGTGAATGATCGCATGCCTAAAATTGATTACTTTCATGTGTTTGGTTGTAAATGCTTTGTTTTGAATACAAAAGATAATCTAGATAAATTTGAGTCAAAATCCATTGAATGCATCTTTGTTGGATATTCCGTGAATTCTAAGGCATATAGATGTTATGATCCTATAACTAGGCAAATTTTAGAATCTATTCATGTGAAGTTTAATGAATTCCGTGATTTGGAAATAGATAAAGAATATGACGATGATTTTGAAGTAACGCGCGCGTTAGATGATATAGAAGAAAATATCGTACATGATGAACCCAACACACTAGAAATGCATGATCACTTAGAAATGCATGAAAACTTAGAGAATAATCAACCAAGATGGCATAGGGATCACCCACACGACCTTATCATAGGCGATATAACTCAAGGTGTCCGACCACGTAGAAGAATAAATCTGGATAAAATAAATCAATTCAGAAGAAATGATATACCGGATTTAGTGCCACGACCATAAGATAAAACGATAATAGGCACAAAGTGGGTCTTTAGAAATAAAATGAATGAAGAGGGTAAAGTCGTTAGAAACAAAGCAAGGCTTGTAGCACAAGGATATAATCAGGAAGACGGAATAGACAACGACGAAACATTTGCACCCGTAGCACGCTTAGAGGCCATACGATTATTACTTGCTATTGCTTGCATGAAGGATTTTAAACTTTATCAAATGGACGTAAAGAGTGCATTTTTCAACGGCTTTTTACAAGAAGAAGTATATGTAAAACAACCACTCGGTTTTGAGGATTTAAAATATCCTAACCATGTGTACAAATTAAAGAATACACTATATGGTTTAAAACAAGCACCTAGGGCTTGGTATGATCGTTTTGCTACTTTTTTTAGAAAATGGATTTAAAAGAGCCACTATAGATAGTACTCTATTCTTGAAACAAGAAAAATCGGATTTACTTATTATTCAAATTTATGTTGATGACATTGTCTTTAGATCTACATCTGATAAACTAGTTGAAGAATTTGAAATATGCATGAAATACGAATTCGAAATGTCTATGGTTGGTGAATTGAATTATTTTCTTGGCTTGCAAATTAAACAAACTAGTACAGGCCCATATAAGTCAAGTAAAATATGTGAATGACATGATTAAAAAGTTTAATTTTGAAAACTTGAAACCATCCCCCACCCCTATGAGTGTAACAACCAAACTTGATAAAGATGAGAATGGAAAAGACTTTGATAATGGTTTGTATAGGTCTATGATTGGCTCTTTGCTTTATCTTACCGCAAGTATGCCCGATATCATGTTTAGTGTTTGTACGTGTGCTCGTTTTCAAAGCAACCCTAAAGTGTCACACTATAACACTGTAACAAGGAATTTCGATACATTAAGCATACTCCTGCTTTAGGAATTTGGTATGATAAGAATTGTGAATTTGACTTGCATGCTTATACTGATGCAGATTATGGCGGGTGCAAAATAGATAAAAAAAGCACAAGTGGCACTTGTCAATTTATTGGAAATTCATTGATATCTTGGTTTTCAAAAAAGCAAGTAAATGTAGCATTATCTACTACTGAAGCTGATTACATGACACTTAATCTTTGTTGCACACAACTCTTATGGCTCAAACAGCAACTATCTGATTTTGGAATCACGGTAAATCGCATCCCTATTTATTGTGATAGTATGGGTGCTATCAATTTGTCTAAAAACCCTGTATTACACTCTAAGGCAAAGCACAAGAGGTATGATATCACTTTATTTGTGATCATGTAAACAGTAGTGATATTGTTATAGAAAATGTACATACTGAAGCACAAGTAGCCGACATATTTACTAAAGCACTTAATCAAGCCACGTACGAAAATCTACACTCAAAATTAGGCATGATTTCGGCTAATTTACTATAGATTGATATATCTTTCCATCTTTACATGTACTTTTGATATCACTTACAAAATAAAGGGGGAGAGAGAGAGAGCATGATTTAAGGGGGAGAGAGAGCATGATTGCATGATTTAAGAGGGGGCATAACGATATGAAATTCAAAATTCAAAATTCTAATTTGTGCATAATTGAAGGGGGAGCAATTATACTTGAATCATGAACCAATGTTATTTTGTAAATCATCAAAAGGGGAAGATTGTTGAGAAAAAGTGTTTGAATGATTTACAAATGCATCATTTAAATTGTACTAGTTTACGAAATGCATGACAAAATTATTACTTGACGCGTTTTTGTGATATACATGCTTCATATGTTTATATATATTGTTGCCATACTTACAAGCCATGAAGTGTTAAAGCTTATATCATATGACAAACATTTGTTGTCGTTGTACTATTTTCAGGTGCCACAATTAATGAACTAAACTAGTTCATTAAGTGAAGTGCTTATGTTAATGAACTAACTAGTTCATTAAATGGAGACATATTTAGACAAATCTTTATGGCAACAAATTTGGAAATGGAAAGTCTTCTCCCTACTCATTTTACATGCCATATATATATATATATATATATATATATATATATATATATATATATATATATATATATATATATATTGTTGGACGCCAAGGAGCAGCAGCTGGTGCTGTGCTCCATGATGCCACTGGCAGATTTATCTCGGCGATTTACTTTGCCCTGCCAGGTACTACGCCTATTAGAGTAGAGCTGATGGCCATGCTCTATTCCGTTATTTATTATGCCTTCAGATATGATGCTTTGCATGTTGAAACGGATTGCAGAATGCTTTTGATAATGCTTGGTAATCCCTCTCAATATACTGGCTCATGCTTCAGCGATGTTCAGCGACTGATTGTACTTCTCAGACTCAATTCGTCTACTCTCACTTATTGTCCCCGTGAAGCAAACACTGCTGCCCACTTATTAGCACGTTATGGTCTACGAGCATCCGGAATGCAAGCCTACATATCAGATGCTGCCTTGCCTAGCGAAGTACGTGGCGCTGTGATTTTGGATGCCACTCTTCCAACTTTTCGACTATGATATGCATGATGATAGAGGCATCACATTTGTGGGTTGCCTATGTCCAAATTTGGCATAGGCAGCCATGGTATGTTTCTTTTGTTCCATTTTTAATATCTTACTTGCTGCATCCGCATGGTATCAATGTCTTGGATAATGACTCTTGCTTATGTGTGTTACTAGGTGCCGGGACTTACCGAACTTGGGAGCAATTTTGGTTTGAAAGACAAGGCATGCATAGCTGGAGGTTGCCCGTGGTCATCAGGCTACGGGCAACGCGGGTATGGCTTTCTTCTCTTCATCATGCTACTGCTAAGGATTATTTACTGCACTGTTCTTACACCTTCTTTTTGCGTCTTGCACGAGGTGCTGTACGCAAATATAATTGGATCATATTTGGACTACTTGGCATGTACGACAACGACAAACATTATTTCAGCCACATCAAGATGTTACTCCTCTTGTTCATATCTCTACAATTGTACATTTTCTATTATCAACCATCCACTCATATAAATATGTACGCTTTTTCCTTCGTCAAGGTTTTATCCACAAGGGTGGTTTTACTTGACAAGGTTTTAATGCGGCATATCATATATGATTGGAGGTTGCGTTTACTTGCTATGCTTCATAAGTTCTTTTCTTATGATGACACTAGTTTTTTCAATTACTATGTAATATGGTTTCCCTCCGCCATAAGAGAGGATAATCAATAAATTTGCTTTATATAAAAGAATATATATATTATATTCATATTTATTTAAAAAGGACACAATACACATATATTCTGACGTACTACCTACACGTTGCATCTATTACAAACGTACGTCGACGTCACACCACTATATACACCTCATATTTATGAGTATATTCAGGTCTTATATCATAAGATATAAGTCATGGTGATGATAAAATTATAACGACACATTACAAGGTCATAAACCGAAAATTGTCGTATCGGGTGAACACCGAAACTTCATCAACATGTCACGTACTTTCCATATAAAGATGTCCAGTCCATATAAATCAAAATTAGCCAAAAATTTTGTGGCTCACATGTTGAAATCATCCACTAAATCATTCCATGTTGACACACAAATCACCCACAATGCATGCTAAATTTGTGAAGAATTCTAACTCAACTTTACTAGTACACATGTGGTGTTTTAGGTAAGCTATTAGAGATGAATATACACTTTATTTTATGTATATTATGTGTGACATAATATATATTACATGTGCAAGAAGTTTGAATTTAATTGGATAAAAATCGTGTAATCGAGGAAAGTCGAAAATTCGGTTTTCTACGAAAATAACACATGGAACGCTTTTTTGGCATGAGATGTAACATGTATCTACACACTTTTTACACATTCAAGACATGTTAAAGTGTTCTAGAAAATTCAAAATAGGGCTGATTATTATTTACCATATATGCGTAAGTGTTGGTGCATTATTTGACAAAGCTTACTAAAATGAAATTTCAGCACATGTGCAGCTCTATACACATGCCTACTACATCATTTTGGAGCAAAGGTGGAGCTTATTTGGCATCTCAATTGTTGGAGAATATGCCACACAAGATTAGTGGCATAAAAAGAGGGCACCACACAAGGAAACATTTCAGAGATGCATATGTTTTGTATGTTTTTTTAGATTTTATAGATCATTAAAGGATGCCAAGTTGGACCAATCATTAAGTGACAAGTAAGCAAGGTCAAGTCATCCTTCCAATCATGTGGCGCCATGTAAGCAAGATAGTATCATCTCTACACAAGAAAATCTTCCAAGGAAATTAAAGTGAATTCTCAAGAAAGGAAGAAGCCCTAGGGGGGTGGCCACATGTGAATAAAAAGAGAAGAGTAGTGCAAACAAGGCCAAGCATCTCACACATTTCTCTCGATTGAAAAAGATCTACTACTCTCTTCTTCTACCTTTCGTTCTTCTTCTTCCTCTCTCAAGCCTATTATTCATATATTCTAAATATTTTGAATATACCACCAACACTCATTAATTATTGTAAAAGTTTGATCAATGTGCGATCAAACCTTGATTCAATTGGTGGTGGTGTCCGTGATTCGTTTGCTCGATTATTGTTTGTAAAAGGATGGAGTTAGTGTGTAACTCCAGTCACCCTTGTGGTAAGGTGTTTATTGTGTTTAGTGATAACCGAAGAAGGTGTCCTCGAAGACTGAATTAGGTTGATTTAACCAAACCAGTATAAAATTCTTGGTGTTTTTACTTTACTGCACTTTACTTTCATTTTCTAGCATTCTGCATCAATTTTATTGCAAAGGTAAAAAACAGCAAACGAATTTCAAAAATCATAAATTGTTCATAAACATAGCCACACCTCCTAGTTTTCATTTGGCACAAGTTTCAACTCATTTGGATAAGTATAAGTTAGTCAAACTTGAATAGTTATGAGACTAGTGCAATCTGATTTTTAGAGCTGTAAAGGTTGATAACATCAACGTGATTGACATACTTCCCAATAGAATTTTCAAAAACTGTTTCAACCATTAAGATGCATATCTTTAGGGTCTTGTCATTAAAGTTTCATACGATTTGGAGTCACCAATTAATCGGAATAAAATTTTCAAGTCGGAGAACTGTTTTTGGCAGATTTGCGCAATCTGACCAAAAACATATTCTAAATGGGTAAGAAGTGGACTTTTAATTTGAAATTTTTGTGAAACACTTATAACATCTGAGAGTTCATTCAAAAAAAAATTCACAATTTTTGGAGGTCTACAACTAGGTCATTTAATTATTTCAAATCAGGTTCTGAAAACAGAAACTGTTTTCAGAAATGAGGTTTTTGGTTCAAAAGTTTTTGAAAACCAAATTTTTTGCACCCACTATTCAACCCCCTTTCTAGTGGTGCTTTACAGGTCCTACAGGTTGACCTTCCACTAGGAAGTAAACCACTCGGATACAGTGGATTTTCAAAAAGAAATTGAAAGAGGATGGTTTTATCAACAAGTACAAGGCCCGATTGGTAGCTAAAGGCTATCGACAGAAGGAAGGCATTGACTTTTTTGACACATACTCACTTGTGACTGGAATCACTTCTATAAGGGTTCTAATTACTATTGCTGCAGTCTACCACTTAGAAATCCATCAGATGGATAAGAAGAGTGTTTTTCTGAATGGTGAGTTAGAGGAAGAGATCTGTATGGAACAACCCAATGGGTTCATAGTTCCAGGACAAGAATTGAAAGTCTGTAGACTTGTTTAGTCTTTTTACGGACTTAGGAACACACCTAAACAGTGGTACTTAAAATTTGATTAAGCTATGCTACCTAATGATTTCAAGATCAACGAGTATGACAAGTGTGTCTATATCAAGAACACACTAAATGCCTATCAATAGTATGTCTCTATGGAGACGGCATGCTAACCATGGGCAATACTCATGATATCATCTGAAATATGAAGAAGATGTTGACGAGAAACTTCGATATGAAGGATGTGGGAGTTGCCAACATCATTCTAGGAATTAAAATTTCTAGGGTAGCCGAAGGACTCGTTTTGTCACAAACTTGCTATATTGAATATGTTCTAAAGTGTTTCGATATGTTTGATGTAAAACTAGTAAAGATTCCACTTGACTTAAGTATACACTTAAGATAGAACCGAGCGAGCCAGTAGCTCAATTGGAGTACTCACAAGTAATTGGAAGTCTGATGCATATAACAAGCTGTACAAGACCAGACTTAGCATGTTCAGTAAACAAATTGAGCAGGTTTACCAGTAACCTAAGTGATGATCATTGGAAAGCTCTAAATAGAGTGATGAGATACTTGAAGTATACAATGACTCTTGGATTACATTACACAAGATACCCAGCAGTATTGGAAGGCTATTGTGATGCCAACTAGATGTATGATAGTAAAGTATCTAAGTCCACCAGTGGATATTTATTCGCGGTTGATAGAGGTGCTGTGTCGTGGAAATCCACAAAGCAAACATGCATTGCTCGTTCCACTATGGAAGCCAAGTTTATAGTCCTAGATAAAGTCAAGAAAGAAGCTGAATGGCTTCGGAATTTCCTGGAAGATGTGCCATACTGGTCTAAGCCAATCGCTCCTATCACCATACATTGTGACAGTCAGTCAGCGATAGGATGAGCTCGAAGCAGCATCTACAATGGTAAGTCTCGACACATACGTTGGAGACATAACACCATTAAGCAATTGATCTCTAATGGCGTGATTTCTATTGATTATATAAAATCAATGGAGAACCTTGTGGATCCGCTTACAAAAGGTTTGCCTAGGGATCAGATGTCAAATTTGACAAACGGAATGATACTAAAGCCTATAACGCAAGAATCTTTGTAATGAAAACCAACCTTGTTGACTGGAGATCCCATAATCTTGGTTCAATGGGACAACTAAGTTATGAAGTTTCAAAAAAGCACTTACTCATTCTGTTAAATATAAGTGCTGTTTGCAGAAAAAGTTAGGCTAAGCTGACGCTTTTAATGTTTCTTATACCTTGGTACATCAAGTGGAGTATGTCAGAATACTCTTTATAGGAAACATCTATGTAAATGTGAAGTGGGACTGCTTCTATAGGAGTTTTGTGAGGCAAAAATTCTCTAAAACACTTTCTAAAACCAGGTTGTTCATGACCTAAAATGAACACAACCATGAGAACCAAAAAGGTGTTAAAGGAAATGTTGTGTGAATACTATTGTCTAGGTTCACAATAAAGGCTGACTAGTTTAAGACATCAAGTCACTAATTAGCCGACTAGATCCGATAGTATATCACTAAGAAAGATTCAAAGCCAGAAGCTACATCTTCCGATGCAACATTTTCTTGTCTGACTTCTCGTAAGAGTCTACATATGCATTTGCATTAATTTCCATTCATGTGGAGGATTGTTGGGGGAAATTGAAAGAAATTGAATACGCCAAGTATGGCTAACAACGTACTTTGAGCTTAATTATAATTAGTTTTCATTGATGACAAGTGGAAACTAATAAATCCTTAATTGTCTACGAAACGATTAGATAACTTTAGGCTTTTGAATCACTCAATTACGATACCGGGTAATGAGAAAATCATGCTCAAACTAGAGGTAAAATAAGTGGAAATCAGCTCAGCTCAGCCCGTGCTTGGGCTTAGGACCGTGCATGGGCTCGGGTTGCAGGCTGCGTGCTTCAGGCCGGATCTTGCAGGCTGCATCCTATCTGTTGGAAAAGTTTGTTTAAATTTATATTTATCCTTGGTGGTTGTGATTGGCTAAGGTTGAGATTTGAAAAAACTGTTAAGCTTAGCCATGTTGAGCTAACCTGAGAAGTTATCTGATCTGAGGGCTCAGATTGAATTAGTTATTTGATCCAATGGCTGTGGGCAGATCTGATGCAGTTATCTGATCCAATGGTTCAGGATGAGCAAGTATCTGATCCTACGGTTGTGGTTGAACTGACTGTAACAACCTGACCTCAGTTTCTCCTATAAATACCAGGCCGGGCTGACCTTTGTGTTCATCAAAAATCAATCCAGAAATCAATCAGCTTCCTTCTTTTCTCTCTGTAAACTCCCTCTCTACAAATCATCTTCCACTGCATAAAACATCATCTGCATTTCCAAGTCTTAGAAGTCAAAAATATTTTATAGGTTCGTTGAGTTCATGCGCTGTAGTACCACTTGTCTGAACTGATTCCATTGTATCCTGGGAGACGGTTGCTTTCTCTGGTTGGGCACAATATTCCGGAACAATACGTCTTAATGAAAGAGTCCTGGACTTACCTCAGATTGTCTGCTCGGGTGAACTGCTGAGCTGCTATTAGCATAGTACTACTGCTCTGCGGTGCTGCCGTGCTGAGCTCAACCGGTCTACGAAGATGTTGTTATGCTGACCTCAGCTGTTGTTGTTGCGCTCGGCTGTCTGGGTGTAAGAGCATCTATTGTGCTACAATGCTTCTGTGCTGAGCTCTGCTACTCTGCTAAGCTCAGTTGAACGGCTGATAGCACAACATTGTTCTTCTATAGTGCTTCTATGCTGAGGTCGGCAGGTCGACTGACTCTCCAGAATGCAAATCCAATTGCGCTGCTTGGACCATTTTGACCTGACTGACCGACCTGACCTGCCCTGAGCTCGGTAGGTTGGCTATTGCCTTATTTCACACGAAAACTATATAGAATCGTTTTGTCTAACCTGGTTTCCAACAGGAACTACAATTGATGAGGTCCAAGGAACTATAATGCATGAGGAATATGTGCAAGAGAGATGGAGAAGGAGGAATCATATCTATGACGATAACAAGATAAAGTTTCATGCGTTTATGGTCTAGCATGACCTTGTTTTTAGCGTATATGGCTTGTATAATTTTTTTTACTATGTTTTTTTGGCGTATATGTCTAATGTTTGGATTATCGTTTTGGGTTAAGTGACTTTCCAAATTCTAGACAAATTTTATTTTTTAGGTTTTTCAAAGGATGATCCTTCGGTGGTATTTAGTCATATCTCACACATACAACATCGGAATGTGGTGATTCCAAGTGCTATGGATAATTATATCTTTATATACAACCTTCAAGAAGGCGTCATTGCCAAATTCGGCTTCTAAAAAACCAAAAAGACATGTGGAAAGTCGGGCACATTTCAAGAGTTTCTAGAAGTTCAACAAATTTTACCAGTCGACGGTTGTTAGGCCATATCTGTAGGATCTGCAAGGCACCACTAGAAGGGGGGGGGGTTGAATAGGTGGTGTGGAAAGTGTGGTTTTTAAAATTTGTTTAAAACTAAACAACTCAACTTTTGAAAACAGATTCTGTTTTCAGGATCCGTTTTAAAACGTTTTTAAAACCAGGTTATAGGTCTCCAAAAATTCTGAAATTTCGAGAGAACTTAGCCTCAGATGTTATGAGGGTCCCCTAAAAATTTCAAATTAAAACCTTTAACCCCTTCAAACACCGTTGGTGATCAGATTGCGCGAATCTTCCAGAAACGGTAGACGGTTTTGAAAAATTTATTCCTATTTGTGTGTACGTCCAAATGCTCTGAAAATTTAACCACTAACTCCTTATATACTATATTTAAGTGGGTGGAAACAGTTTTGCAAAATTCTTTCAGGAAGTATGTCAATTACAATCAAAGTCTCAACCTTTGCAAGTCTGAAAATCAGACTGCACTAGTCTCAGAACTTTTGATGTTTGATCGACTTATACTTATCCACAAGGGTTGAAACTTGTGCCAAATTAACCCTAGAACGTGTGGATATGTTTTTTGAAATTTTTGTGATTTTTGAAAGTCGCTTACTATTTTTACTAACGCAAACAAAAAGAGTAAACTGTGCAGTAACAGAAATTAAATGCTGAAAGTAAATGGCACCAAAAATTTTATACTGGTTCGGTTATAAACAACCTACTCCAGTCTTCAAGAAACACCTTACTTGGTTCACACTAGTCACACACATGCAATACACCTTACCACAGGGTTGATGGAGTTACACACCAACTCCAACCCTTTACAAACCTTGTACGATGAATACAATTCGCACGAACACCACCACCTCGCAAGAATGAAGATTGATCACACCTTGATCAATCTTTTACAAAGATATGGAATATGTGGTGGTCTATAACAAGCCTATTCAAGATTGAAAATATGAATACAATAGGTTTTCAAGGAGAAGAAAGAAAGAGAGTGTAGAAGAAGAGAGGCTAGGCGTTTTGATCACTTGATTTTGCAATGCTTGTGCTTGTCTTGTTTTTGCTCATCTTCTTTCCTTTTAAGCCTTGCAGCCGTCCCACCTTGGTATCCTTCCTCTCTTGAAAATTATCTTCTAAGTCCTTTGGAGAATGTAAGACATCATTGTGACATGGTCTTGCTTACTTGCCACCTTCTCATTGGATGATCATTTAAGCTTTGGTTACTTGGCACTTCATGATAGGTTGGATGTTGTCATCATTGATGACTTGGAAAAATATGAATATATCACTCAAAACATGTGCCAAAATCAACATAGAATAATTCCATAATATACAATATTGTCACATAAATTTTGCAAGACAAAATTCCTCCTTACCAAGGTAAAAATTCGGCCAAGATGGGTGATTACCATGCTGAAATTTCAGCATGTGATACATGGCTCTTCAATTCAAAATATTTCCATTTCTCTTGATTTTTCTTTTTAAATAAATCATTAATTGATAGCAAATATCCTTATCAAAGTGGAAATGAATTTGGACACCCTTATGACGTTACATTCGGCCAAGACATATCACACACATGCTGAAAAATTTCAGCATGTGTGATATATAAAATATCACTCTTTATGACTTTGAAAAATATTCAAATTGCTTCCATTTCTTCTTCCAATCAATCACATAATTCAAGATGATAAAATATGTCTCATTAAACTACAAAAATCGGCCAGCCTATTTCAACATGCTGAAATTTTCAGCATGTGCTTTAAATGTAACAAAGTTTGAAACCTTACCATTTGTAGCTCCTTTCTTTAATTCACCAACATTGCATGATTGATTCTTGACCAATTAATATGCCAACAAGGATCCAAATAATCTCCATCTCAGCTGTAGGGGCGTTGGATAATGTATATGCATGTGCTGAAATTTATTTTTGCTAACTTTGTAAAATAGTGCACATTTAATAATACACACATGTTATATTCCAATCAGCCCTTAATTTAATTT
Organism: Eustoma russellianum; assembly: GCA_036186865.1. Classification (NCBI taxonomy): domain Eukaryota; kingdom Viridiplantae; phylum Streptophyta; class Magnoliopsida; order Gentianales; family Gentianaceae; genus Eustoma; species Eustoma russellianum. Next base: position 8,826,569 of record AP025068.1, read on the forward strand.
TCTAGAACACTTTAAGATGTATTACATATGTAAAAAGTGTCTAGATACGTGTAGTATGATGTGCCAAAAATATTCCATGTGTTGTGTACGTAGGAAACCGAATTTTCGATGTTTATCGATTACCCGATTTTTCTCCAATTAAATTCCAAATTTTTGCACATGTTATATATATTATGTTACACATAATATATATAATATATACTTTAAATCTCAGCACTTGGCTAGTCTAAAGTGGCGCCATTAACATGTGACAAAATTAAAATTGGAATCTTCACATTTTGGCCTTAATGTGGGGTGATTTGTGTGTGTCAACATGGAAAGAATTTTTGGCTGAAAATATCAACCTAGGCACGAAATTTTTGACGATTTTTGAAGTATAGGGGCTGGCCATTATTTATGGCAAGTACGTGACACGTTGGCGAAGTTTCGGTATTCGCCCGATACGATAATTTTTGGTTTAGAACCTTTTAACGTGTCGTATTTAATTTGTCATCACCATGACTTATATCATATGATATAAGACCTGAATATACTCATAAATATGAGTTAAGTATAGTGGTGTGACGTTAACGTACGTACGTAAAATATATAACGTGTCGGTAGTACGTTGGAATACATGTGTATGTGCCTTTTTCAAAAAATCTGAAAATATATGTATTAATATATGTATATGGCATGTATAATGAATGAGGGGAGGAGGAGAAGACTTTCCTTCCTTAGCCTTGTTGTCTTTGTGCCTTTTCCAAATGTAGCTTCCTTTAAAGAACTACTTAGTTTAATTAACTAAGTACTTCACTTAATGAACTAGTTTAGTTTCATTAATGGTGGCACCTGAAAATAGTATAAACACAATAAATGTTTGTCATATGATGTAAGCTTTAACGCTTCATGGCTCGTTAGTACGGCAACATTATATATGAGCTAAATAAGGCAAGTAATAAGCAATGTATCATGTATACATGTATATCATGCACACGTTTTACGCCATTCATTTAAATCACATATTTTGAAATCATTCAAACACCTTTTTCTCTACAATCTCCCCCTTTTGATGATTTTCAAAATAACTTATGCACATGATTTAAATGCTATCGCTCCCTCTTCAATCATGCATAAATTTGAAATTTGAATTTTAAATTTCAAATCCGGCTCCCCCTTGATTTGTGCAATCAGTATCAATTAGTGTCTCTCTCTGTCTCTCTCCCCCTTAAATCATGCTCTCTCTCCGCCTTTATTTTGGAAATTAAATCAAAAGATTCCTGTAAATTAGGAAAGAAAATCAAATTACGTCAAATCAAATCATATCAACTGGAATCATGCCTAATTTGGAGCGAAGAGATTCATACGTGGCTTGATTTAAGGCTTTTGTAAAGATATCCGCTACTTGTGCTTCTGTGCGTACGTGATCTATGACGATATCACCATTGTTTACGTGATCACAAAGAAAGTGATAGCGCACTTCTATATGCTTAGCCTTAGAATGTAACACGGGGTTCTTAGCAAATTAATGGCACTCATACTATCACAATATATATGAATTCTATTTACGGTAATTCCAAAGTCTGAGAGGAGTTGTTTTATCCACAACAACTGTGTGCAACAAAGGCTAAGTGCCATGTACTCAGCTTCAGCAGTGGACAAAGCAACGCTTGCTTGCTTTTTGGAAAAACCATGAAATGAGTGAGTTTCCTATAAATTGGCAAGTCCCACTCGTGCTCTTTCTATCTATTTTTCCGCCACCATAATCAAAAAGACGTTGGAGATTTGGAGAGTGCTTGGATTTCCAATCGTACCTTTTCCGATGATCTTACCTTCGTTGTTGTCTCCAAAGGTCACGGATCTGCCTTTTGTGACCTTCTTTAATTTTGTGAACAAGCTCGGGTCACCCGTCATGTGCCTCGAGCATCCACTGTCAAGGAACCCCTTAATAGTTGTATCTTTCGATGTGTGGGCTCCCTGCAATGTGCAAAGATGATTTAGGTACCCTTTTAACTTTGGGTCCTTTCGAGTTAGTTAATCACCTCTTGGTAAAAGTACCTTTCGGTACCCATACTTGGGTGATCCTTCTCGGTCTATCAAATGGCAAGAATGTAGATGAATGTGCGATATAGTAGACATGTGGTGCATGCACTTTGGGCCTTTGCCCAAGAACTCCTTTATACTCATTGAATGAAGGACGTTTTGATATGTCCTTGTGTGTGTGTGCGTAGTACGTGGATGATATGGATGTCGTGTATGCATCACTCTTTTCTTTTCTTATCTATATGGTACAAAGTTATATTTCACATGATATCAAGAGGAATTGGGGCATGATGAGGGAAGGGGCGGCTTTTGCGTCATCTTAGACGCCACTTGAGGCTTTGGGGTGTCTACTTTCTTAGACACAACAAACTTGGTTGGTTTGGTTGATACTTCATTAGTATCAACGTATCCCAAACCCGTTTTGTCACTGTCATGCTTTTGAGATAAGATAATACGATGCAGCATTTTAGATCCTGTATCAAACTGTTTCATCATTTTCTCTAAGTCTGTATTCCTTGATTTCAAACTTGAAATCTCGGATTTCATTTCATTATTTTGAGTGGTCAATGATGAAATCTCTGTTTTTAATGCAGTAATGACACATGATGACTCTTTCTTTGAATCGGTTAATTGAATGACAAGATTCTCGTTAGAGGATTCTAACAGTTTCTTGGCTTCAATTAATCGCTTCTTTTCCTTAGCGGGAGTCTTAGTGAATTTGTGCAATTCTAAATACTGACTAAAAAGATCATCATAAGAAGGTTCAGAGTCAGAATCAGAATCAGATGATACCTCATTAGATGCTTTGGATGCAAAGCATACTTGTGCAGTCTCCTCTTCGGTCTCAGTTTCAGAATCCGATGAATCACTCCAGGTGGAGGCCTTTAGAGCACGTTTCCTTTGCTTGGGTTCTGAGACGGGTCTATTTTTGTTCCGCTCCTTGTCAGGGTATTTAGTTGTTTGTTTTTCTTTATTGGGGCAGTCATATGATAAGTGTCCGAGTTTGCCACATTCATAACATTTAACATCTCTATCATTTGACTTGTTCTTATTTATCTTAGTTGTAGTACCCTTATTTTTGTTTCTAAATGACCTTCTCATAAATTTTCTTAAGCCTTTAGCCAATAGAATTAGGTCATCGTTATCCGATTCAGAATCACTATCATCTACGTGATAGGAAGGAGAAGAGACGTATTCATTTGATTTAAAAGCCATAGCTTTACCTTGTTTAGATGATTCTGATTTCCGTATGGTGAGTTTATTCTCATAGACCTTAAGTGATCCGATTAATTCTTCCATCTTTATTGACTTAGTTTCCTTGCTTTCAACTATTGCGGTAACTTTAGGGTCCCACTCGGATGGAAGGCTTCGTAAGACTTTCTGTACCTTTTCCTGCGTGGTAAAAGCTTTACCAAGAGACTCAAGAGAGTTGTAGATGTTAGTCAAACGAAGATCCATATCAACAATAGACTCATTAGGCAACAATTTAAACGACTCAAGTGTGGACATAAGCATGTTTATTTTGACTCTTTTACTTGACTCGTGCCTTCGTGTTTCATTTCTAGTATCCTCCACATTTCTTGTGCACTCGAACAGTTTGAGACATAATTAGACTCACTTTTACTTAATCCGTTTTAGGAGCAATTGCATAGCCCTAGCATTCATACTAAGTTTCTTTTTATCATCACTCGTATATTCTTGTCTAGATTTAACAACTTCTAATGTGACCCCGTCTATGGCGGATAACTTAGATGGAACAAAAGGACCATCTTCAATAATCGACCAAAGATCTATATCTATAGCCATAAGAAAAAGCTTCATTCTAAGTTTCCATTGAATAAACGACTCACCGTCAAAAAGAGGAGGCATTTGGCTCGACATACCTTCTTGCTCGGTTTTGAGATTTGTGGTTGCCATCTCACTGAATCGTTGGATTCTTTGAAGTGAGTGTTCTTGCTCTCTGATACCACTTGTAGGATCTGCAAGGCACCACTAGAAGGGGGGGGGGGGGGGTTGAATAGGTGGTGCGGAAAGTATGGTTTTTAAAATTTGTTTAAAACTAAACAACTCAACTTCTGAAAATAGATTCTGTTTTCAGGATCAGTTTTAAAACGTTTTTAAAACCAAGTTATAGGTCTCCAAAAATTCTGAAATTTTGAGAGAACTTATCCTCAGATGTTATGAGGGTCCTCTAAAAATTTCAAATTAAAATTCAACCTTTAACCCCTTCAAAAACCGTTGGTGATCAGATTGCGCGAATCTGCCAGAAACGGTAGACGGTTTTGAAAAATTTATTCCTATTTATGTGTAAGTCCAAATGCTCTGAAAATTTAACCACTAACTACTTATATACTATATTTAAGTGGGTGAAAACAGTTTTTCAAAATTGTTTCAGGAAGTAGGTCAATTACAATCAAAGTCTCAACCTTTGCAAGTCTGAAAATCAGACTGCACTAGTCTCAGAACTTTTGATGTTTGATCGACTTATACTTATCCAAAAGGGTTGAAACTTGTGCCAAATTAACCCTAGAATGTATGGATATGTTTTTGGAAATTTTCATGATTTTTGAAAGTCGCTTACTATTTTTACGAACACAAACAAAAAGAGTAAACTGTGCAGTAACAGAAATTAAATGCTGAAAGTAAATGGCACCAAGAATTTTATACTGGTTTGGTTATAAACAACCTACTCCAGTCTTCAAGGAACACCTTCCTTGGTTCACACTAGTCACACACACGCAATACACCTTACCACAGGGTTGATGCAGTTACACACCAACTCCAACCCTTTACAAACCTTGTACGATGAATACAATTCGCACGAACACCACCACCTCGCAAGAATGAAGATTGATCACACCTTGATCAATCTTTTACAAAGATATGGAATATGTGGTGGTCTATAACAAGCCTATTCAAGATTGAAAATATGAATACAATAGGTTTTCAAGAAGAAGAAAGAAAGAGAGTGTAGAAGAAGAGAGGCTAGGCGTTTTGATCACTTGATTTTGCAATGCTTGTGCTTGTCTTGTTTTTGCTCATCTTCTTTCCTTTTAAGCCTTGCAGCCGTCCCCCCTTGGTATCCTTCCCCTCTTGAAAATTATCTTCTAAGTCCTTTGGAGAATGTAAGACATCATTGTGACATGGTCTTGCTTACTTGTCACCTTCTCATTGGATGATCATTTAAGCTTTGCTTACTTGGCACTTCATGATAGGTTGGATGTTGTCATCATTGATGACTTGGAAAAATCTGAATATATCACTCAAAACATGTTCCAAAATCAACATAGAATAATTTCCATAATATACAATATTGTCACATAAATTTTGCAAGACAAAATTCCTCCTTACCAAGGTAAAAAATCGGCCAAGATGGGTGATTACCATGCTGAAATTTCAGCATGTGATACATGGTTCTTCAATTCAAAATATTTCCATTTCTCTTGATTTTTCTTTTTAAAATAAATCATTAATTGATAGTAAATATCCTTATCAAAGTGGAAATGAATTTGGACACCCTTATGACCTTACATTCGGCCAAGACATATCACACACATGCTGAAAAATTCAGCATGTGTGATATATAAAATATCACTCTTTATGACTTTGAAAAATATTCAAATTGCTTCCATTTCTTTTTCCAATCAATCACATAATTCAAGATGATAAAATATGTCTCATTAAACTACAAAAATCGGCCAGCCTATTTCAACATGCTGAAATTTTCAGCATGTGCTTTAAATGTAACAAAGTTTGAAACCTTACCATTTGTAGCTCCTTTCTTTAATTCACCAACATTGCATGATTGATTCTTGACCAATCAATATGCCAACAAGGCTCCACATAAGCTCCATCTCAGCTGTAGGGGCGTTGGATAATGTATATGCATGTGCTGAAATTTATTTTTGCTAACTTTGTAAAATAGCGCACATTTAATAATACACACATGTTATAATCCAATCATCCCTTAATTTAATTTTCTAGAATACTTTAAGATGTATGACATATGTAAAAAGTGTCTAGATACGTGTCGTATGATGTGCCAAAAATATTCCATGTGTTGTGTACGTAGGAAACCGAATTTTCGATGTTTATCGATTACCCGATTTTTCTCCAATTAAATTCCAACTTTTTGCACATGTTATATATATTATGTTACACATAATATATATAATATATACTTTAAATCTCAGCACTTGTCTGGTCTAAAGTGGCACCATTAACATGTGACAAAATTAAAATTGGAATCTTCACATTTTGGCCTTAATGTGGGGTGATTTGTGTGTGCCATCATGGAAAGAATTTTTGGCTGAAAATATCAACCTAGGCACGAAATTTTTGACGATTTTTGAAGTATAGGGGCTGGCCATTATTTATGCCAAGTATGTGACACGTTGGCGAAGTTTCGGTATTCGCCCGATACGATAATTTTCGGTTTAGAACCTTTTAACTTGTCGTATTTAATTTGTCATCACCATGACTTATATCATATGATATAAGACCTGAATATACTCATAAATATAAGTTAAGTATAGTGGTGTGACGTTAACGTATGTACGTAAAATATATTATGTGTCGGTAGTACGTTGGAATACATGTGTATGTGCCTTTTTCAAAAAATCTGAAAATATACGTATTAATATATGTATATGGCGTGTATAATGAATGAGGGGAGGAGGAGAAGACTTTCCTTCCTTATCCTTCTTGCCTTTGTGTCTTTTCCAAATGTAGCTTCCTTTAATGAACTACTTAGTTTAATTAACTAAGTACTTCACTTAATGAACTAGTTTAGTTCATTAATGGTGGCACCTGAAAGTAGTATAAACACAACAAATGTTTGACATATGATGTAAGCTTTAACGCTTCATGGCTCGTTAGTACGGTAACATTATATATGAGCTAAATAAGGCAAGTAATAAGCAATGTATCATGTATACATGTATATCATGCACACGTTTTACGTCATTCATTTAAATCACATATTTTGAAATCATTCAAACCCCTTTTTCTCTATAATATCTTGGGCTACCAGCCTCGGATTGACATGATTCAAATTAGTTTGAAAAGCTAACATATGTGGCTACAATTCTCAAGTCTGAAGTGAGAAGCAGTTTCTAGATGGGTGCAAAATGCGTCACAAAGTCGGTGTAAAGTTTACTGTCATAAAATAAGTAGGACTTTTTGTATTTTCCTTTTCAAAGTAGGTTTTAGTCTATTTATGCTTAGAAGAGAGACATCAATAATAATATGTCATAAAATTTGCAACTCTTTACTTGTGTTTTTGATCTTTGATCAATGTTAGAATCCATATCAACGTCTTGAACAAATGTTGTAAGAGATTCGAATTTTTCAACATTGGAGACACGCGTCAAGGGTGAAATTTTTTTTCTTGGTCAGCCTCATGCTTCAATTTGACGGGTAACACTTGTTCCAAACCAAGTGGGACACGGCTCAAGGGTGGAGTAATTCCGTTCTTGATAACCCTATCCTTTGAGGAGGATTGGATTAGTACAAAGGATAGGTCATTTCTTATGCGCCAGAAGCCGCAATAATTTGGTACCCTTGTTTTAATTCTCAATTTCTTTCATTCATAATATGTTTCATACACACTGCACATCACCCATCAAAATTTCTGCCGTGTACCTAAGTTTCACCCACACATCTTGAATTATCTTGCATCCAAATTATATTGTGCTAATTGGTTCCAATGATTCTTGAACATAAACTACTTGTTCATGTTAATTCTTGGAACCCTATGGTTGTACGCATCTAGTTGGAAATTAAGCAGCCCACACATCAAACCTTAACCTACGGCCAAGCATAATGTTGTAGTAGATGTTGAAAGTGTGAAGTTGGGAGAAAGCACAATCCAGCAAGAAGTAGCATTGATTGAACAATCATCGTTGGATTAAATGATGAATTGAAGATCAGGATGGTGAGATGATGAGCTGACAATCGAGCGAAGACATTTGTTACCTGCCACGTGAAGGAGACTGAAAATATCACAAAAGCAACATGACGGAGAATGAAGGAGTAGTCGGAGAAGAAAAAGGTGCAGGCGGGAGGCAGTTTAAACATGTGAAAAGTCGATTATAACCTTGTATTTTCTTTTATATAAAGGCGGTTAGTAAGGGTAGAAAGATCATTTTACATATTTTCTTTCCCTACTAATTCAAATGTATAAAAGCGGATGTTGGGTATGAATCAAACCTGGTGGATTGAATAACCAATTTGGTTCCATTTTCTCTATGAAAGTTCTCTCATTTTATCTCAATTTCTTCTTTGCATATTGAAAATTTGATGAGAACAATCAATTTTACATGGTATCAGAGCCACGATTGATTGTTAAGCAAACAACTCAGATTGTTCTTAACTTTTTGTGATTGCATAGAGTTGTGATCAGTCGTATTTTGACAATACAATACAGTTCCTGTGGCTTCCACTTCTGGTACTCAGAAGACTGGAGGATTGCATTCGTCAGAAAATCCTACCAGCAGTTCGTATTGTCTTCATCCTAACGATAGTCCCGCTATAATTCTAGCGCAACCTCCTTTGAATCCACACAACTTCCACTCATGGAGTAGGATGTTTTATATGGCATTGATTGTCAAGAACAAGATTGGCTTCATTGACGGATCCATTCAGCAACCAGCGTTGAATGATCCATAGTACTAGCCTATAGGCAGGTAAATTCTATAATTCATTCATGGAGTATGAATCGCGTGTTACCTAAATTGGTTTTTAAAATTTTTTAGTGACTAATTACTCGCTTCTGAAAAGAGAATCTGTTTTCAGATCCCGTTTTTGATTATCTGAATGACTAGGTTCTGACCTCCGAAACTTGTGAAATTTTGTGACAATGTACTCTCAGATGTATCTATATGTCATGAAAATTCAGTCTGTGAAAAACTTTCCCTTAGAATGTTCGTAATTAATGACAACTCTAAATGACCTGAAATTTTTACGAGATGTCCCTTAAGATCTCTAGTTTCATGGCATAAAACAGTTTTTCAAAATTGCATTGGAACATATATCAACCATGTTGATGTTCTCAACCTCTCCCAATCTGAAAATCAGAATGCACTAGTCTCAGAACTATGAACGTGTAGATGACTTATACTTATCCAAATTTGATGAAACTTGTCTTAAATGAAACCTAAGATCTTTATCTATGTGTCTGCAAAATTTGATAATTTTTGAAAATCGTTTGCTATTTTTTCAGTAACGTAGAAAACATTTCAAAAAGAGAAACTGAAAGTAAGAACACTAGGGTTTTTATACTGGTTCGGTCAATGTGACATACTCCAGTATTTGAGGACACTTTCTTCAGTATTCACTAATTATCAAAAACACCTTAGAACAAGGGTAACTGGAGTTATACACCGACTCCTTTAATGCCCACCCCTTTTACAAAAAACAACAACAACAATCAACAAAAGCACCACCACCTCACTAATGAATGTTTGATCATACCTTGATCAACCTTCTAAAAGAATGGAACGTTTATGGGTGGTATTTATGAAGCCTAAAAAGATTATGGAATGTATATTTGATAGGTTTAAGCTATCTGCAAGAAAAGAAGATAGGAGATGAAGAGAAATCTTGCTATGCACTTGATAGGATATAGAAAATGAGTCTTGAATTGTGTTTGATCTTCTTTCTCCCTTTTGTAATGTATGGCATGCCTCCCTTGGCTGAAATCCCTTTTGAAGAATGTCTTGAATGCCCTTGGAAGATATCTTGTATAGCATTGTGACATACCTTTGCCTACTTGGCGAAATGTGATTCGACAAGTGATGTGTCTTCGTCTTGTTGTCACTCTATGATAGTGTCTTCATTTATCCGCTTTGGCAAATAATATATGACATGGAAAATACCAAGAAAAATCTAAAAATAATTTGAATTTCAAATATCTTGATTTCCAATCAATCATAAGTGTGATAGCTCCACATTTTTGGAATGAATTGCACCTTGAAGACTTGACGAAATCGGCCAATGCACGTGTGCTGAAAATTTCATCACCTCTTTTAAATTTTGAAAGCTTATCTTGTGTGTCTTGATTTCCATCAATACTTGCATTCTTTTGTGGATCATTCTCCACCAATCATAATGCAAAATAATCTCCACATAGGCTCCAACTCAGCTCAAATCAGCCGCCTACTCAGCATACATGTGCCGAAAATCAAATTTTGAATTTTGAACTTCATAAACATGGTATATTTTGATCACCATTTAACTTTGTTTTCTAGAATACTCCAAAATGTTTCTTGGATGTGCAAGACATGTCTAAATACATGTCACAATATGCAGAAAATGTTCCCTTAAGGATGATGTAGGAACTTGAATTTTCGACTTCCGTCGATCGTGCTATTTTTCTCCAATTTATCACAAACCCCTTAGACATGTAAATGTGTTATACACCATATAATATACATAATATAATGCATAATCTCAGCTCCAAAAGGTGTAACAAATTTTGACCATGTGGTGTAGTAATTTGAATTTGAATTTTTCAAGAAATCAAGGCAAATGATAGATAATTGATATATGTAATTATGATGACTTTGGTGTTGTATTTGCCATATGGTGCAACAAAATTTTTATGTGTTTGGAGTGTATTTGGCTGGACATCTTTGTATGGTAAGTATATGACGTGTCGGTGACAGTTCGGTAGTCATTTGATGTGGCGATTTTTGGTTTATGAACTTTTGATGTGTCGGTATATTTTAGGAAGTTTGATGACATGGAATATATGACTTGGAATATCTTGGATGTGTATATACTCAAAAAGGTGATGTGTATATGGTTGCTTGATGTTAACGTACGTTGATGACATGTCGAAGAAAATACTGGGAAAGAAAAATATAGATTGTCGTACTTCTTATAATATATATATATGCCGTGTGTGTGTGTGTATATGTACTTTTCATTTGAGTTTTGTTGACGAATAGGCATTTTCAAGTATATCTCCTTACACACTTCATTTAATAAACTAGTTTAGTTCATTTAACTTGGCATCTGAAAATAGTATAAACAGAAAAAATGTCTACCATATGATTTAAGCCTTAACGCTTCGTGCACGTTAATCCAACAATGATATATATATATATATATATATATATATATATATATATATATATAACATATAAATCATATTTATCATCTACGCATGTCATGTAACACTTAAATCATGCATTTCAAAATCACATATCATTTAAACCATGTATTTTGAAATCGTTCAAACCCTAGTTTCTCAACAGTGTCATGTGGTATGATAGTGCACTGGAGGTTTGGAATGATTTAAAACGTAGATATGGTACAGGAGAGGCTTTTAGTTTGTCATATTTATTTGAGAATTTTTATGGAGTGAAGCAAGAGAATGATTCTGTGAATGACTATTTCACTAAAGTGAAGGTGTTGTGGGAGGAGATGATGGCATTGAGGCCTATTCCAATGTGTACGTGTCATGGCTGTGGTGTGATGTAGGAATCAAGATGCATGAATTTGTTGAAACTGAATATGTTGTAAAGTTCCTAAAAGGGTTGAATGAGGAGTATGATCCTGTTAAGTCACAAGTATTTGCAATAACTCTTTTACCTAAGATTGAGGTTGTATTTGCAATGGCTTTGAAATATGAGAGGAAGTTGAATGGTTTGAGCATTCAAGGCTCTTTCAGTAACAGTTCAACTGCGCTTGCGACAGAGAGTCTTGACAGTGTGAATTTGTCTACCAATGTTAATACATATGTTGGCAGTGATGGAGACAGTGGTTATCAAAAGGGGAGTGGAAGATTTTTTCCTAATGGTTCTAAGAGACCCTTGTGTACACATTGCGAAATAATTGGGCATGTTGAACAGAGATGCTATAAGAAACATGGATATCTCTCATGTTTCAAGCCCAAGAGTCAAGTGAATCTAACTGAAGTGGTAGGTGGAGATTATGATTCTGCATAGATGGATCAAGGGAGTAGGGCATACCAAGCACCTTTGCTTACACCAGAGCAAACTCAAAGGCTCATGACCATGTTAAACATGAATGATGGAGGTCATTTTCCTTAGCTCATGGAAAGCATGCTGGAAGTCCAGGGGCAGTTATGTCTGCTTTCCTAGATAATGATCAAGGTAAATGTCACTCTAATAATCTGAAATATGGATTACAGATTCAGGTGCCACTGATCATATAGCTTGTAACCTCAGTCTATTTCATTCTTAAAAGCCAATTGAATCTGTGCCCATTAAGTTGCCCAATAATATGTCAGCCTTAGCAACACACATTGGATCAGTTGTTATAACTCCTTCTTGATTATTCACAATGTGGTGTATGTTCCTTCGTTTGCTTATAACCTTCTTCACTCAACAAACTTCTCTCTATCCCTTCCTTGCTTATACAGTTCTTTGGAAATCGTTATGTTATTCTGGAACATATATCCCTGAAGACAATTGGTTTAGCTGAACAACACAGAGGATTGTACTACCTTCATGGAATTTCTAAACTGTCAGCTAGCTCTTCTTACTTCTTGTCAGCCACTGTCCAAGTTTCAGATCCTTTTATGTTGTGGCATTATAGATTACATCATGCCCTAATGCCTAGAATAAAAGAAGTGCAAAACCTTGATAATTCTTTGTCTGCTCATGAAAGCACATATAAATGTACCATATGTCCTCTAGCCAAGATGAAAAGAAAACCTTTTCCTGTATCTGAATCTATTTCTAAATCTTCTTTTGATATTTTGCACATTGATATTTGGGGCCCTTATAAGCACCCTACTGTGTATGGACAACGTTACTTTCTCACAATTGTTGATGATCATACAAGATTTACATGGATATATTTGCTCAAATAGAAGTCACAAACCAGACATATTATTGAATGTTTTTATTAGTATGTCTTCATTCAGTTTGATAAGAGCATTAAGTGCGCAAGGACTGATAATGGTCAGGAGTTTAAGATGGACCATTTCTTTATAGCAAAAGGCATGATACACCAAACCTGTTGTGTCAACACTCCACAAAAAAATGGAGTTGTTGAACGCAAACATCAGCATATACTTAGTACAGCTAGAGCCCTTAAAATTCAAGCCAGCATACCTATTGGTTATTGGGGATTTTGCGCTCAATATGCAGTACACATCATCAACATTTTACCTACACCGTTACTGAAACAACAAACACCCTATCAATGCCTTTTTAAGACTGCACCCTCATATCAAGGTCTAAAGTTTTTGGTTGCCTGTGATTTTCCAGCAACACTTTCCCACAGAAGACTAAGTTTGAACCAAGAGCTATTCCATGTGTTTATCTTGGGTTACCCTATCATACTAAGGGGTATCTATTATTGAATATTGCCACAAAGACAATTTTTATTTCTAGAGATGTTCAGTTTCATGAATATACTTTTCCATTTCCTGCTGATTTCTCCTCAAATCTGGCATGTCCAATCACACCTAGCAGTTTGCCACATGATATTACAAGGTTGCTTGTCGAAATTCCTGAGCCTTTGCACTCTTCAGCAGAACTTCCATTTCCATAGATACCCTCCTTATCATCTCTTAGCACTTCTATCCACCATCAGATTCCTAAAACTTCTGACAGAACTTCAGATGATTCCAATACATTTCACACTACCACACCTCAGCTTGATCCTCACTCGTGTACTGGCCTTGAAGTCCATCTACCTTTAGCACTGCCTTAAAATGAAACCTCTAGGACTACAAGAGCCAAACAACCTCCTAGCTATCTTAAAGACTACTATTGTTGTCTTCTGTTTAAATTCTCTTCTGACACTTCCTTACCTTCCATTCTGTACCTTGCACTCCTTACCCTATTGAGGATTACATGCCTTTTGATTCACTAACACCTAAATACAAAGCATATGATCTTAATATTAGTGTCCCACAGGAGCCAACATCTTATCATGAAGCAACCAAATTTGTTCATTGGCAGAAAGCAACGCAGATGGTGCAGTTGAAGCCAACGATACCTGGAATTTTAGTTCCTCTTCCTGCTGGCAAGAAACCTATTGGCTACAAATGTGTTTACAAGGTGAAATACAAACCTAATGGAAGCATAGAAAGGTACAAGGCCAGACTTATGGCCAAAGGCTTCACGCAACAGCAAGGTATTGATTAACAGACACTTTTTCTCCTTTTGCCAAGTTAACCACTCTCAGATTACCTTTGGCTATATCTTCCTTGAAGCAATGGCATGTACATCACCTGGATGTGAATAATACCTTCCTACATGGTGACCTTAGCCAAGAAATCTATATGACCTTGCCTGAGGGAATTGATGCCCTTGACAACAACACTGCAAAATACATAAGTTCCTTTATGGTTTGAAACAAGCCAGTAGATAATGGAACCTAAAATTGACCAAGTGTCTTACTAGTCAGGGTTATTCACAGTCCAAAAATGATTACACTATGTTCATCAGACATACATGCACTACATTTTTGGTCGTTTTAGTTTATGTAGATGATATAATTGTTTCTAGCATTTCCCTGTTGCAAATTACAATGCTTAAGGAGGTATTGCATCGAGCATTCAAAATTAAAGATTTAGGTCCTCTTAAATATTTTCTTGGCATTGAGGTGGCTAGGTCACAGGGGGGAACATGATTTCTCAAAGGAAGTATGCATTGGAACTGATAGAGAAAACAGATTTCTTGGGGTCAAAACCTGCAAAAGGTCCTATGGAGCAGAATTCTAAGTTAGCTCATGATGATTCACGACTTATAGTGGATGTTTCAGAGTACATAAGGCTTATAGGTAAGTTGTTATATCTTACCATCACAAGACCAGATATCTCATTCATAGTCCAGCAGTTAAGTCAGTTTTTGGACAAGCCTATAGAGTTACACCTGAAGATAGCACACAGATTATTGAGATACCTAAAAAGAACAGCAGGCCAAGGCATTTTTTATCCTAGCAATGGCAAGATTTGCTGATTTTGATTGGGGAGGATGTATGGATACAAGGAAATCTGTTACAAGGTATTGCATGTTCTTGGGCAATTCATGATATCCTGGAAGGCTAAGAAAAAAAGCACGAAGTCCAAATCCTCGTCTAAAGCAGAATATAGAGCCTTGGCAATAGCAACGCATGAAGTACACTCGCTTCTATACTTATTGAATGATTTGTATATAAAGCAGTCGAGGCCAGTTGAATTGTTTTATGATAATAAGAGTGACATCTATATTGTGGAGAATCCCGTGTTTCATGGGAGAACAAAATACATTGAAATTGATTGTCACATTGTGAGAGAAAAATACCAGCAGGGAGTGATCTATCCTGTGCCCATTAAGTCTGAGTTTCAGCCGGTTGATGTCTTTACAAAAGCATTAGATTCCACGACATTGCGAAACCTGGCAACTTCAATGGGGGTATGCAATATCTTCGGTAAGTTAGGTTCGAGAGGGGGTGTTGCAGAAGGTGTAGAAAGTGTGAAGTTAGGAGAAAGCACAATACGGCAATAAGTAGCATTGATTTAGCGGTCAGGATGGTGAGATGATGAGCTGGCAATCCAAGTGAAGGCGTCTGTTAGCGGCCACGTGAAAGATCCCGAAAATATCGTAGAAGCAGCACGATGGAGAAGGAAGGAGTAGTCAGAGAAGAAGAATGTGCAGGTGGGAGGCGGTTTAAACAAGTGAAAAGTCAATTATACCCTTGTATTTTGTTTTATATAAAGGCGGTTAGTAAGGGTAGAAAGGTTATTTTACATATTTTCTTTCCATCCTGATTCAAATGTACAAAAGCGGGTCTTGGGTATGAATCAAACCCGGTGGATTGAATAACCAATTTTGTTCTATTTTCTCTATGAAAATTCTCTCTTTTATCTCAATTTCTTCTTTGCATATTGAAAATTTTATTAGAACAATAAATTTTACACATAAAGCTATCACCTTTGCATTTTCTTGAACGCTAATTACAAAATCTTTGTGTCTTTTTACACATAAAGCTATCACCTTTGCTACATGTTTAAAAAGTTTCCATGTATTGACTCGAAATCTTGTTTCTTGAAGCTCTTAGTTGGGTTGGTTGCATTTATATTGAATAATTGCATTCTTGGTGGAATAATTTGCATTAATAAAATTTCTATATTCTCTAGCCGAAATTCCGACAGCAAAAAAGCCAAACTTTCATATCAAGAACAAGCTTACACAGCTAGCAACAAAAAGAAAACCTAATTCGAACAACACCTACTTTTTATTTCCATATACCCCAAACATAAATCAACTATACATCCCAAAGGACCTAGATTACACTCTCTAAAAGCTCACACAAATCGTCCCAAACAATCCCTAAACCAAAGGCAAGAGCTAAATACACTCGGCTACACAAACTTCACATTTCGAGTAAAAGTTGTGCAACTTGTGCAATAAAATATTTTGAAAGTTTGCAAGAAAAATTTCTTGAAGAAACATCAAGAAATATCATTTATATTCTATTCTTGAAGCAATAAAAGGAAGAAAAACAAGTTCGGATAAACTTCTTGAAAATCGAAAGCAAAAGGAATAAAAAGAAGGAAAATTCAAGAACTTTGAGTATACATATCGGGATTGAGTCATTCAAAAAGCATTTTGATCTTTGACTTCTGTACTGTTGAGCAGCACAAAAAAAGATGGAAGAGAGAATTCAGGAATAGTCTATTTTGCCTCAAAACAGAAACTGCTACATAAAGCCCTAAAACGGCCAAATTTCAAAATTTGCCCTAAGCTGACCTTTGACCTATTTGTATGTTTTTGAGCATATTAGATCATTAGGATTTCATTGTGTTATTGCACACTAGACCAAATTTGAGCAAGGATTGCCCGGAGCAATCCTTTTGTGATTCTTTGGTCCAACCATTTTACATCACTTTTGGTTTTTTATTTCTTTGATTCTTAGTTTGTCCCATTTATATTGAGTCTCATTGAATCATATACTGCCTTGAGCTCTTATTGCCGTGTGTTTTACCTCCCCTGACGTTATACGAGCTAAAATTGAAGACCGCAACTTGGTTTGCTCAACTTGATGTTGATTCACAGCTTAGTATGTTGAGAGAGAAACACAAGTACAGTGGAAAAGAGCTTGAGTGATTGTGAGAATCAAAAAGGGGAGGCAAAATCCATTTGAGTAAATCTAAACATGAGAGTAGAAAGGCACTATAAATTGTTTTTGTTTACACCAACGCAATCACATCTCTTTCGTTTTTGTATTAATTTTTCCTTTCCTTTTGTTGTTTTTCGTGTTTCAGTTTTTTATAGTTGGGTTGACATGGATGATAAAATGGTTAATACCATTTAGGGAGTGAAGTGCTCCCAGCATGACTTTGAAGAGATACTAGAGCGTATGCATCACTCTGCCTACCTAATGACATAGACTCTAAAGTGCATGAAACCATTGTTGAAAGTTTGCATGAGAACGTGCTCGCAACTGAATGTCTAATGGCAAAAGAATCTGTAGATGAATTGCATGGAAATGATTTTGAAAATGAAGCTGAAATTGTGAGTGAAATTGCATGTGCTTAATTTTGACAGAAGAATTATTTATTATCACATGTTGTGTTGCCATATTCTTTGCATAGAAACATCTTTTTGCATGTTTTAATTCATCCAACACATATTAAGAAAAGGTAATACGAGTTAATAGAGAGCTTGAAAGTAAAGGAAAGTATATTCTTTAAGTTTGAGTTTCTTTCATCCTACTTTACTTGTTTTCTGTGATACTGATACTTGATCCAGTTGGGGATAAAAGTAAACTAGTCATGTTTGTATACTTTAGTCGTATATTTGTTTTTCGTTACAAGCAAATTGTTAGCTGAATTCCTTTTTTCTAGTGCGAAATTTGGTTCGAGGTCAAATCTTTTTGAGCTGAAAGAGAATGAATGTAGGACCTGTAAAGCACCACCAGAAGGGGGATGGGTTGAATAGTAGGTGCAGAAAATTTGGTTTTTTAAAATATTTTGACCCAAAAACCTAACTTCTGAAAACAGTTTTTCAGATCCTGATTTGAAATGTTTGAAAGACCTGGTTACAGACCTTCAAAAATTCTGAAATTTGGAGAGATTTTACTCTCAGATGTTATGAGTATCTCCTAAAAATTTCAGATTAAAATTCAACTCCTAACCGTTTGACGGTACGTTTGTGATCAGATTGCACAAATCTACAAGAAACGTACTCCGACTTGAAAACTTTATTTTGATTAATTCGTAACTCCAAATGGTCTGAAAATTTAATGACAAACCCCTTATGATATGTATTTAAACAGGTTGAAACAATTTTAAAAAATTCCTTTGGGAAGTAGGTCAAAAATACGTTGATGTTCTCAACCTTTGCAAGTCTGAAAATCAGATTGTACTAGTCTCAAAACTATTAACGTTTGATTGACTTATACTTGTCCAAATGGATTGAAACTTGTACCAAATGAAACATAAGATGTGTGGCTATGTTTATGAAAAGTTTTGTAATTTTTGAAAGTCGTTTACTATTTTTATGATTGCAACAAAATCAACACAAAAACTTAAAACTGAAAGTAAAGTGCTGAAAGTAAAGACACAGGATTTTATACTGGTTCGGTTAAATCAACCTACTCCAGTCTTCGAGGACACCTTTCTCGATTATCACTAAACATAAAATAACACCTTACCACAAGTTTTGCTGGAGTTACACACCAACTCCACCCTTTTACAAACGATACAAATAATCACACTGATCACGAACACCACCACCGAACGGATGAAGGTTTGATCACACCTTGATCAAACTTTTACAAAAATGAGACGTGTATGGTGGTATAAACAAAGCCCATTCAATATGTTGAATATAAGAACAATAGGCTTGAGAGAAGAAGAAGAAGAAAGAAATGTAGAAGAGGAGAGTAGAGAGTCTTTTGCACTAGAGAGATGATGAGAGTTGTCTTGTTTTTATTTGCTCTCTTCTCTTCTTTTTATTCATGAGTGGCTGCCCCCTAGGGCTTTTCTTCCATCTTGAGAATTCTCTTTAACGCCCTTAGAAGATTACCTTGTGTAGAGATGACACCATCTTGCTTACCTGGCACAACATGATTGGATGAATGTCTTGGCTTTTCTTACTTGGCACTTTATGATTGGATGAAACTTATCACCATTTAGTATATGTAAAATCTGAGATTAAAATGTAAAAACATGTTCTAAATAAAGTTTAAAATGTTGCCAAATAATTAACAATTAATCCCTTCAATTTGGGATGTCAATTAGTCACACATTCTAGGCAAAAATCGGCCAGCCATACATTGTCACATGCTGAATTTTCAGCATGTGTTAAATTTGCCAAATGTTTGAATTGTTACCTTGTGTAGCTCCTTCCTTTATGTCACTAACTTTGTGTGGCATATTCTCCACCAATGAAGATATCAACTAAGATCCACATAAGCTCCACCAAGGCTGAGAATGGCGTGCACTTTGTCTCCAACATGTGCTGAATTTCACTTTTGTAAACTTTGTCAAATATAACACAATAATTACACATATATGGCATATTCCATTCAGCCCTAATTTGAATATTCTAGTACGCTTTAACATTGTCTTGAATATGTAAAAAGTGCATAGATACATGTTACATGTCATGCCAAAAACATTCCATGTGTCGTGTTCGTAGAAAACTGAATTTTCGACTTTTGTCGATTGCGTGATTTTTCTCTGATTAAATTCAAACTTTTTGCACATGTTATATATATTATGTCACACATAATATACATAAAATAAATTATATATTCAGCTCATAAGGATGTTTAAAATGACGCCCACATGTGCTTAAAAAGATGCACTTGGAATCTCCACAAATTTAGCTTAATTTGTGGGTGATTTGTGTGTGCCAACATGTAATGATTTCATGGCTGAATTGAGCATGTTAGCCACAAAATTTTTGGCCATTTTTAAAGTATAGGGGATGACCATCTTTATATGACAAGTACGTGACACGTTGGCGAAGTTTCGGTAGTCATCCGATACGACAATTTTCGGTTTATAACCTGGTAACGTGTCGTAATAAGTTTGTCATCACCATGACTTATATCATATGATATAAGACCTGAATGTACTCATAAATATGAGGTAAGTATAGTGGTGTGATGTTGACGTACGTTTGTAATATACATAACGTGTCGGTAGTATGTCGGAATATATATGTATTGTGCCTTTTTATAAAAAGTATGAATATATATATATATTTTTTATGTAAAGCAATTTTATTGAAACTCCTCACTTATGGTGGAGGGAAACCATATTACATCCAAATCCAAAAGCAAGCGTCATATAGGTGAAAAGTGAATGAAGGAAAATAAGTATGCTCAACCTCGAGTCATATACGATATGCCGCATTAAAACCTTGTCAAGTAAAACCACCCTTGTGGATAAATCCTTGACGAAGGAAAAAGCGTACATATTTATATGAGCGGATGGCTGAGAAGGTAATTTGTACAAGTATGCAAAGTTGATGTAAACAGAAATCGGTCTTGTTCGGACAGACTGTTGCGCGTCGATGATGATGTAGATTGGATAGGAAAGAAGTATAAATATTGTTGCCAACAACAAGCTATATGAGCAGTGATCCTTTGTCGGCGGCATTCAACACCTCGTGCAAATCGCAGAAAATATATGTAATGACGTCTCAAAAGATAGGCCATAGAATAAACATGACAAAAGCAGTGAAGCCATACCCGTGTTGCCCCTAGCCAGTCGACCACGAGCAACCTCCAGCAGACATTGCCATATCTACCAGTCCAGTTTAGCTCCCAGGTACATTGACAAGGCTGCCTATGCCAAATTTGGACATAGGCAACCCCCAAATGTAGACGCCAAATCATCTCGATACTCATAGACGGAAATTTGGAAGAGAGGTATCAAAGGGCATGGTTCCTCGCACTTCGCAGGGCAGGGAAGAGGCGGATGTGTATGTACGGACTCCTGCGGCGCCTAGAACATAGCGTGCTAACTGATGAATAGCTGTGTTTGCTTCACGCGGACAATAACTTATAGTAGATGCATTTAGGCATAGCAGATGAATAGTCCTTTGTATATCCACCGAGCAAGAGCCAGTATATTGAGAAGGATTAGCAATCATAGCCAGAAGCATTCGGCAATCAGTTTCAACATGTAGACCATCATATGTCATGGCATAGAAAAGAAGAGAATAGAGCAAAGCCATTAGTTCAGCTCGAACTGGTTGAACACTTGGCAGTGCAAAACAAACTGCCAAAACTAAAGCGCCTGAATCTTTACGCAACACAACACCCGATGCTGCTACGCTGTGACCAACTGCAGCATCCACATTTAATTTCATTCGACCAGAAGGAGGCAATTTCCACCGAATTAATCTGTGCCGGGAAACCTTTATGTGTGGCGAAAACCCATGAGCAATTAAGTGAGGAAATGGCTGCACAAATTTACGACCTTGCACCGATGCGCACAAAGAATATATGTGCCTACGGACACTATCAAAGAGATGCCGATAGGAGAAGGTACTGTCACCAAACCTGATGGACGCATACTCCTTCCAAATCATCCAAAGCACAAGAGCAGGAATCACTGCCCGGAAGTGGCCCATCATGGTCGAAGGCGAGGCCTGACGCCACCAGCAAATCAAATAGGCTTGAATGGTGGACTGACGTGGTAAAGGAGCCAAAAATAGCACAGCAAGCTCAACCCATAAGGTTTTGATTTCAGGACATTGCAAGAATAAGTGATCCTTGGTATCCGAATGCTGTAAACAAAAGACACACTGCGAGGGATATATTGTCTGCCAGGTCCTAAGGTTGTTAGTGAGGGGCAACGCACCAGCCCACAATCGCCACATAAATACTTTTGCACCCAGTGGTGAAGAAGACCACCATATGTATTTGGAAAACTGCAAAGTAAGACTCCCAGGTCAGACCATTAGGTGATTCGTCAACATGTGCCTGCATGTAAGTATGAACATGACATAGTCATTTCTAAATTGCTGAATCATATATATGCGCATAAACTGTTGATCGTTGGCCGTATTTCGCTCGGCAGTACGTGGCCCATAAGGAGTCTGACGTATGATACTTCCACCAGAGTTGGCCATCATACACTTGTTGAATATATTCAAGATTTCTAATACCTAGGCCGCCATGTTCTACCAGACGACAAACATGCTCCCAAGAAACCCAATGATGTCGACCATTCCACAAGTAAGTAGCCATTTTCTGATTTAAAGATGTGATGACACTTTTAGGCAACCTGGAGCTTGCAATGAGATGAATTGGTATTGTTGCCAGGACATGCCTGATTAATATTAGCCTTCCTCCCATGGACAACAACTTAGACGACCAAGAATTGAGTTTCATGTCAAAATGTGCTAAGAGTCCAGTACAGTAGGAAGATCTATTGACCCCGTGATACAAATAGGATCCAAGATATTTTATAGGCAACACCGCAAATCGCATACCCAGTGTTTGAGCCACTCTTGACCCATCTACAGACTTTCCCACAACTAACTGACTTTTGTTAAAATTGATTAATTGTCCTGAAGCAGATTGATATGTATCTAAAAACTGGCGGAACCGATGCATATTTTGATGTTTGTCATTCAGAAAAACGACAAGATCATCTGCAAAACCCAAATGGGATATTTGTGGCGCCCACCCAACATTAAAACCACTTAACTCACCTGAATTAATTAGCGACTTAAGGCCACGAGAAAAACCTTCTGAAGCCAATATAAATAACAAAGGTGACAATGGATCACCTTTTTTAACTCCGCGAGTTACGGGAAAAAAGCCCACTGGCTTACCATTGATGAGAATGGAGCAACGTGTAGCGGCTAAGTTATTCAAGATAATCCTGACAAGTTTAGCATCAAAACCGAATTTGAGTAGAAGCTGCTGAAGATAGCCCCAATCCACTCTGTCAAAAGCCTTTGCCATGTCTAATTTAACAATAATCTGACCGCCATGTACATGCTTGTCTAATAAGTGAACCATTTCTTGAGCTAACAAAATATGATCTGTAATACCACGTCCCTTTAAAAAGCCTGCCTGCTCTGAAGAAATCAACCGCGGCAACAAGTTGGATAACCGCGATGCCAATAAACGCGTAATGATCTTGGCCGCAAAGTTAGTCAAGCATATTGGTCGAAAGTCTGAGAATGATTGTGGATTTGAGACTTTAGGAATAAGTGTAATAAGGGATGCCGCAAGTTGGGTTGGGGCGTAACTCCAAGGAAGAATTCCCGCACTGCCTTATGTACATTAGATTTAATTACTTGCCAAAATCTGCGATAAAAGGAACCTGAGAAACCATCTGGACCCGCCGCACTGGTTGGGCTAAGATCCCATACAGCTTGTTGAACTTCCTGAAGTTCCAGTATTGCAAGTAGCGTTGCATTGTCTTCATTTGTTAAAAGAGTTGGGATATATTGGAGCAGGGAAGAAGGATTTGTTAATGTTTCCGCTGTGAATAACTGCTTATAATATTGAATTGCCTCCTGCTCGATCGATGTTGGAGTTAGATGTTCATCTCCATTTGAATTAACAATTCTGGTAATCATTTGACGCCGTCGCCTGTCCTTGACAATTTGATGAAAATATCTAGTATTAGCGTCGCCCTCTTTTATCCATATTACATTGGCTTTTTGCTGCCAGAATTTTGTCACGCGATGTTGCTTTTGTTTTAAAGACGCCATACTTCTATGGTATAATTCACGAGATTCAGCAGTTGGATTAGCGTCATACTCTTTCTCACAGCGAAGAGCTTCAGATTCTGCATGTGCAACAACATCAAAAATATTTCCAAACACATCTTTATTCCACTGTCGCAATTGCTGTTTAAGCTGCCGCAGTTTTGCATAATACCCTCGCATACCGCCCGTTGTTTCATAAGATTGCTAGGAATGTGTGACCAATCTATCAAAATCTTGATATGTGGTCCATGCATCCAAGTATCGAAAAGCAGTCGATGCATTAGATCTGTCGGCTAAACATTCTAGATAAATAGGGCAATGATCCGATGTGGTGCGACTAAGGTGTTGATACGTGACTTTGTCGAATAGGTCAAAGAAGCTGGACGAGCAAAGATACCTATCCAATCTACGCCACACGCAACCCAACCCTCTCCCATCACTCCAAGTATACGTTGAACCCTGATAGGAAATAGCTTGCATCGAACAAGAAGATACATATTCATTAAAGTCTTACAAGGATCTAAGAGATGGTGAAGATCGTCCCTTATGCTCATCTAGCGACAAGAAAGTGTTAAAATCACCTCCAACCAGCCAAGGGACATCATGTTCCGTATGTAATGTTACAAGGTCTTCCCAAATCGGACGACGTGAGATCACGGAATGCAGGCCATATACAAATGTACCGCAGAAAATATCTCCAGTTGGTATCCTTTGAAAACATAGCGAATGATTTTGGACACCTATACGATCCCTCTCCAGGCACAAGAAAGCAGAACTCCAGAAAATCCATATTTTATCCTGACACACTGAGATTGCTTGCGTAAAACCAAATTTCAAATGATAAAATAGCAGTGACGATGGCCGTGATTTAGGCTCAATAAGAACAAAAACATGCAAATTATAACGGCGCAATAGCGATAATATACGTGGAAGCGAGGTACGAACTCCACGAATGTTCCATATCATAATCTTCATTGGGACTCTAAACAATCAAATGAGTTAGAGAGAATGGACCTGGATCGTGTGATTGGTGGAGACAACAGGTCCATATTTCAACGAGGCCTATGAAGCAGACGTGGTGGAGGCTGATATTGCACATCGGTGGCCATGTCTGCGAGATTATCTACGGGATTAATGTTTTGATCAACATATGGATGGTCTGAGGAGACAGCCGCCTGAATCATATCCTGCATAATTTCAGAAACCACATCAAATGCAGTAGGGTCAGGTGTATGATCTTCCTGCCTATCAGAATGGACTGGTATAATCTCACTGTCAGAAAGTGATGCTGGCTGCGGATTATATAGTATATCTTCTATAAAGCTGTCATCAACTCCCTGGAGTCGAGAAATGTCCTGCATACATGAATGCAGATGGTGCTGTTGCAGCCAAATCCGGTGATAATAATACTGGATTATCCGTAGAGGCATGAAGTTCAGTGGCATGGGAAGATTTTTTGGGTGTCCAGTGCTTCTCCAGTGCTTTTCGCATATTAGATGTGACTCCCAATGCTTGCTGAATGTTTGTGTTATCCTTGGGCTTGGATACTTTGGGAGGTTGGACCAGGGTTCGTCCGCAATCTGCAATTTTATGACCAAGTCTACAACATTTGGAACAATATGACGGCAAGTCTTCATAAATTACCTGTTGATTAAGAACCTTGTTTAATGCGTGAATAAAAACTCGTGAGGGCAACTCTTGTGATACGTCAATTTCAATGCATAAACGAGCAACAGAAGGCCGACGTGACTCTGCAGTCGCAGTATCCATTTTCATTGGAGTTCCCAACATATATATATATATATATATATATATATATATATATATATATATAAATGTGTATATCAAATGGAGAGTAGACTTTCCATGTTTCAATTTGTTGCCATCATGCTTTCTCCAAATATATCTCCTTTTAATGAACTAGTTAGTTCATTAATTTAAGCTTTTACGCTTCATGGCTTGTTAGTATGACAACATTATATATAAAGTATATAAGGCAAGTTTGTCACAAAAACGTGTCAAGTAATAAATTCATCATGCATTTCTTAAAACACGTAGTATTTAAATCTTGTGAATCACTCAAAATCTTTCTCAACAATCTCTCCCTTTTGACGATTTACAAAATAACCTTAGTTTATGATTTAAATATGACCGCTCCCCCTACAATCGAGCACAAATTCAAATTTTGAATTTTGAATTCTCTCCCCCTTGATTTTTGCAATCATGCTATTTCTCCTCCTTAAATCACTCTCACTGCCTGCTCTTTCTCCTCCTTAAATCACTCTTACTCCCCTTTAAATCATGTACTCTCTCTCTCTCTCTCCCTTTATTTTGGAAATAAAATCAAAAGTGGATGTAAAGATGGAAAGAAACATCAATCTATAGCAAATCAGCAGAAATCATGCCTAATTTTGAGCGTAGATTTTCGTACGTGGCTTGATTTAGTGCTTTGGTGAATATGTCGGCTACTTGTGCTTCAGTACGTATATGTTCTATAACAATATCACTATTGTTCACGTGATCACGAAGAAAGTGATATTGTACTTCTATGTGCTTTGCCTTAGAGTGTAGTACGGGGTTCTTAGACAAATTAATAGCACTCATACTATCACAACAAATGGGAATGCGATTTACCATGATACCAAAATCTGAAAGTTGCTATTTTAACCATAAGAGTTGTGTGCAGCAAAGACTAAGTGCCATGTATTCAGCTTCAATAGTAGATAATTCCACACTTGCTTGCTTTTTCGAAAACCATGATATTAATGAATTTCCTATAAATTGACAGGTGCCACTTATGCTTTTTCTATCTATTTTGCATCTGCCATAATCCACATCAGTATAAGCATGCAAATCAAATTCACAATTCTAATCATACCAAATTCCTAAAGTGGGAGTGTGCGTACTGTATCGAAAAATCCATTTTACAGCATTATAATGAGACACTTTAGGTTGGCTTTGAAAACATGCACACATACAAACACTAAACATGATATCGAGTCTACTTACGGTAAGATAAAGCAAAGAACGATTCATAGACCTATGCAAACCATTATCAAAGTCTTTTCCATTTTCAACTTTATCTAGTTTAGTGGTGACACTCATGGGGGTGGGGGATGATTTCAATTTTTCAAAATTGAACTTTTTAATCATGTCTTTTACATATTTGACTTGACTTACATGGATGCCTTTACTAGTTTGTTTAATTTGCAAGCCAAGAAAATAATTAAATTCACCATCCATAGACATTTCAAATTCGGATTTCATGCAAATTTCAAATTCTTCAACAAGCTTATGAGATGTAGATCCAAAAATAATGTCATCGACATAAATTTGAATAATAAGTAAATCCGATTTATCTTGTTTCAAGAATAAGGTGCTATCTATGGTGCCTCTTTTAAATCCGTTTTCTAAAAGAAAGGTGGCAAAATGACAATACCAAGCTCTAGGTGCTTGTTTTAGGCCATATAGTGTCTTCTTTAATTTATACACATGATCGGGATATTTCAAATCTTCAAAACAAGATGGTTGCTTTACGTATACTTCTTCTTGTATAAAGCCATTTAAAAATGCACTTTTTACGTCCGTTTGATAGAGTTTAAAATCTTTCATGCAAGCAATAGCAAGTAATAGTCGTATGGCTTCTAAACGTGCTACGGGTGCAAATGTTTTACCGTAATCTATTCCTTCTTCTTGATTATATCCTTGTGCTAAAAGTCTCGCTTTGTTTCTAACAACTTTACCTTCTTCATTCATTTTATTTCTAAAGACCCACTTTGTGCCTATTATAGTCTTATCTTGTGGTCTTGACACTAAATCTCATACATCATTTCTTATGAATTGATTTAATTCATCATGCATAGTATCAATCCAAGAAGAATCATTCAAGGCATCAAAAACGTTCGTAGGTTCAGTTTTGGATATCATAGCATGAAATTGGTTTATTTCATCCGGATT
Source organism: Eustoma russellianum (assembly GCA_036186865.1). Taxonomy (NCBI): domain Eukaryota; kingdom Viridiplantae; phylum Streptophyta; class Magnoliopsida; order Gentianales; family Gentianaceae; genus Eustoma; species Eustoma russellianum. The sequence continues at coordinate 8,854,204 of AP025068.1, forward strand.
TATTCTTCTACATGGTCGGACACCTTGAGTTATATCGCCTATGATAAGGTCGTGTGGGTGATTCTTATGCAATTTTGGTTGATTATTCTCTAAGTTTTCATGCATTTCTAAGTGATTATGCATTTCTAGGGTGTTGGATTCATCATGTATGTCATTCTTTTCTATATCATCTAACACAGGCTTTAGTTCAAAATCATCGTCATATTTTTTATCTTTTTCAAATTCGCCAAATTCATCAAACTTTACGTGAATAGATTATAAAATTTGTCTAGTAATAGGATCATAACATATATATGCTTTAAAGTTCACAGAATATCAAACAAAGATGCATTCAATTGATTTAGATTCAAATTTATCTAGATTATCTTTTGTATTCAAAACAAAACATTTGCAACCAAACACACGAAAGTAATCAATTTTAGGCATGCGATCATTTACTATTTCATAAGGAGTTTTATTTATTTTCTTTCTAATCGACAAAAGATTAACTATATAGCATGTACAATTTATGTCTTCCGCCCACAAGACACAACATGGTTCTAGCGATTCCTTGTAGTGTCCTATTCTTTCTTTCCACTACTACATTTAATTGTGGTGTCCTAGGTGGCTAAAACTCGTGTTTAATGCCTTTTTCTTTGCAAAATGCAATCATGTCCTTATTTTTAAATTCACCGCCTCTATCGCTTCTAATCTTTTTCACATTCAAACCATATTAATTTTCAAGTTGTTTTATTAGTTTAGCAATCTCAACGACACTATCATCTTTATTTGCAAGAAATAAAGTCCATGTATAACGAGAAAAATCGTCAACAATAGCACATGCATAATGGTGTCCTCCAAGACTCCTAGTATGACTAGGACCATACAAATCAATGTGTAATAATTCTAAAATTTTAGACGTGCTAATTTCATTTTTAGATTTAAGTGACTCGCGTGTTTGTTTGCCTTTAATACAAGATTCACGCAACTGAAAGTCGTCTAAATCAAGTTTAGGCAATCCTCATACTAGATTCTTTCGTTGAAGTTTTTCAAGCGTTGAGATACCAATGTGTCCTAATCGCCTATGCCACAAATTTATATTAGGTTCATTTGACATAAAACATTTAACCTTAGCGTCTAACATGTCATCCATAGAAAGCGTAAAAATATTTCCTTTCCTTTTTCCTTTTAATACCGTTTCTCCGTTTTTATTTACTATGTTGCAATATGGGTGAGTGAAGCACACATCAAAACCTTTATCAAGACACTGTAAGATGCTAAGCAAATTATAGGAAAGATTACTTACCATGAATACGTTGGAGATTTGAAGAGTACTTGGGCTTCCAATTGTACCTTTTCCGATGATTCTTCCTTCATTGTTATCTCCAAAGGTTACCGATCCACCTTTTGTAGCCTTCTTCAACTTTGAGAACAAGTTTGGGTCACCCGTCATGTGCCTCGAGCAACCACTGTCAAGGAACCACTTAATTGATCTACCTTTAGATGTATAAGTTCCCTGCAATGTACCATAACGATTTAGGTACCCTTTTATTTTGGGTCCTTACGAGTTAGTTCTTCACCTCTTTGTAAGAGTGCCTTTCGGCACCTATACTTAGCTGACCTTTCTCGGTCTTACAAATGGTGAGAGTGTAGATGAAGAAGCAATATAGTAGACATGAGGTGAGAGTGCAATTGGCCTTGGGCCGAGAATTCCATTGTGAACATTGTATTGTTGTCGTCTTTGATATGTTCTTGTGTTTGCGTGCATAGTGCGTGATCTAGATGCATGGACTGAGTGTCGTGTACGCATCAATGGTATCTTCTAATATCTATATGACACATAATTATATCTTGTATGATATGAAGAAGAAGCATGATGAGATGAAGGAAGAGGGGGTCTAGGCGTCTCCTTAGGCGCCACATATATCTTGGTTGCATCTATTTTCTTAAACGGAATGAATTTCGTTGATTTATTTAATGTCTCGTTTTTCTCAACGTATCTTAATCCGGTTTTGTCACTATCATGCTTTTGTGAAGAAATAATGCGATCTAGCATGTTTGTGCCTGTGTCAAACTGTTTCATCATTTTTTCTAGATCTATATTCCTTGATTTCAAGTTTGAACTCTCGGATTTCATTTCATATTTTTGTGTTGTTAATGATGTGACTTCTGATTTTAATGCATTAATTATGCAGGACGACTCTTCTTTTGAATCGTTTAATTAAGCAACAAGGTTTGTGTTAGACGATTCTAACAACTTCTTGTCTTCAATTAACCGTTTCTTTTCTTTTGCGAGAGTCTTTGTGAATTTATGCAATTCTAAATATTAACTAAATAAATCATCATATGAAGGTTCAGAATCACAGTCAGAATCAGATGATACCTCGTTTGATGCTTTGGATGCAAAGCATACTTGTGCCGTTTCTTCTTCCGTATCATCAGTCTGAGAGTCGGATGAATCACTCCAGGTGGAGGCTTTGAGGCTTCTTCTCATTTGTTTAGGTTTTGAGACGAGTCTAGTTTTGATCCGATCCTTGTCAAGGTATTTGTTCGTTTGTTTGTCCTTGTTAGGGCAGTCATATGACAAGTGTCCAAGTTTTCCGCGTTCGTAGCACTTTACATTCTTGTCATTAATTTTATTTTTATTTCTTTTAGTCAAAATAGCCTTAATTTTGTTTTTAAATGACTTTCTCATAAATTTTCTCAAACCTTTAGCCAATAGTATTAGATCATCATTGTCTGATTCTGAATCACTATCATCTACGTGATCGGAAGAAGTAGAGACGTATTCATTTGATTTAAAAGCAACAGTCTTACCTTGTTTTGACGTTGATTCTGATTTCCTTAATGTAAGTTTGTTTTCGTATACCTTTAAAGATCCGATCAATTCCTCCATTTTTATTGATTTTGTTTCTTTACTCTCCTCAATTGCCGTGACTTTAGGGTCCCATTCGGATGAGAGACTTCTTAGTACCTTTTGGACTTTTTTCTGTGTAGAAAAAGCTTTACTAAGAGACTCAAGAGAATTATAGATGTTAATCAATCGTAATTCCATATCAACAATAGACTCATTTGGTAATAATTTAAAAGACTCAAGAGTGGACATAAGTATATTTATTTTAGACCCTTAACTTGGCTAGTCCCTTCATGTTTCATTTCTAGAATTCTCCACATCTCTTGAGCACTAGAGCAATTAGGCACGTAACTTGATTCACTTCTACTCCGCCCATTTTAAAAGTAATTGCATGGCTCTTGCATTGATGATCAACTTCTTTTTGTCATCACTAGTGTACACTTTTTTCGGTTTTACAACCTCTAGTGGGACACCATCAACAGTAGATAACTTAGAAGGAACAAGAGGACCGTCTTCTATTATATACCACAAATCAATATCAATAGCCATAAGAAAGAGTTTCATTCTAAGTTTCCATTGGCTAAAGGACTCACCATCAAAAAGAGGAGTCCTTTGACTCGACATACCTTCTTGCTCAGTTTTGAAGCTAGTGGTTGCCATCTCACTAAGATCGTTGGATCTCCTTGTCGTGAGTGTGCCTGTTTTCTGATACCACTTGTAGGACCTATAAAGCAACACTAGAAGGAGGGGGGGGTTGAATAGTTGGTGTGGAAATTTTTGGTTTTTAAAATATTTTGACCCAAAACAGTTTCTGTTTTCAGATCTTGATTTGAAAGTTTTGAAAGACTAGGTTATATACCTTCGAAAATTCTGAAATTTCGAGAGATTTTACTCTCAGATGTTATGAGTATCTCCTAAAAAGTTTAGATTAAAATTCAACTCCTAACCTATTGAACATACGTTTGTGGTCAGATTGCACAAATCTGCAGAAACTATACTCCGACTTGAAAATTTTATTTTGATTAATTCGTAACTCCAAATGGTCTGAAAATTTAATGACAAACCCCTTAAGATATTTATTTAAATGGGTTGAAACAGTTCTGAAAAATTCCTTTGGGAAATAGGTCAAATATGTTGATGTTCTCAACCTTTGCAAGTCTGAAAATCAGATTGCACTAGTCTCAGAACTATTAACGTTTGATTGACTTATACATGTCCAAATGGGTTGAAACTTATGCCAAATGAAACTTAAAAGGTGTGGATATGTTTCTGAAAAGTTTTGTAATTTTTGAAAGTCATTTACTATTTTTACGATTGCAACAAAATCAACGCAGAAACTGAAAACTAAAAGTAAAGTGCTGAAAGTAAAGAAACATAGGATTTTATACTGGTTCGGTTAAATCAACCTACTCCAGTCTTCGAGGACACCTTTCTCGATTATCACTAAACAAAAAATAACACCTTACCACAAGGGTTGCTGGAGTTACACACCAACTCCACCCTTTTACAAATGATACAAATAATCACACCGATCACGAACACCACCACCGAACGGATGAAGGTTTGATCACACCTTGATCAAACTTTTACAACAATGAGGCATGTATGGTGGTATAAACAAAGCCTATTGAATATGTTGAATATAAGAACAATAGGCTTGAGAGAAGAAGAAGAAGAAAGAAATGTAGAAGAGGAGAGTAGAGAGTCTTTTGCACTTGAGAGATGATGAGAGTTGTCTTGTCTTTATTTGCTCACTTCTCTTCTTTTTATTCATGAGTGGCCACTCCCCTAGGGCTTTTCTTCCATCTTGAGAATTCTCTTTAATGCCCTTGGAAGATTACCTTGCGTAGAGATGACACCATCTTGCTTACTTCGCATAACATGATTGGATGAATGTCTTGCTTTACTTACTTGGCACTCTATGATTGGATGAATCTTGTCACCATTTAGTAGCTGTAAAATCTGAGATTAAAATGTAAAAACATGTACCAAATAAAGTTTAAAATGTTGCCAAACAATTAACAATTAATCTCTTCAATTTGGGATGTCAATTAGTCACACATTCTAGGCAAAAAATCGGCCAGCCATACATTGTCACATGCTGAATTTTCAGCATGTGTTAAATTTGCCAAATGTTTGAATTGTTACGTTGTGTAGCTACTTCCTTTATGTCACTAACCTTTTGTGGCATATTCTCCACCAATCAAGATGCCAACTAAGCTCCACATAAGCTCCATTAAGGCTGAGAATGGCGTACACTTTGTCTCCAACATGTGCTGAATTTCACTTTTGTAAACTTTGTCAAATATTGCACAATAATTACACATATATGACATATTCCAATCAGCCCTAATTTGAATATTCTAGTACACTTTAACATTTTCTTGAATATGTAAAAAGTGTCTAGATACATGTTACATGTCATGCCAAAAATGTCCATGTGTTGTGTTCGTAGAAAACCGAATTTTCGACTTTTGTCGATTATGCGATTTTTCTACGATTAAATTCAAAATTTTTGCAGATGTTATATATATTATGTCACACTTAATATACATAAAATAAATTAAATATTCAGCTCATAAGGATGTTTAAAATGGCGCCCACATGTGCTTAAAAAGATGCATTTGGAATCTCCACATATTTAGCCTTAATTTGTGGGTGATTTGTGTGTGCCAACATGTAATAATTTCATGGCTTAATTGAGCTTGTTAGCCACGAAATGTTTGGTCATTTTTGAAGTATAGGGGCTGGCCATCTTTATATGGCAAGTACATAACACGTTGACGAAGTTTCGGTACTCACCCGATATGACAATTTTTGGTTTATAACCTTGTAAAATATCGTAATAATTTTGTCATCACCATGACTTATATCATATGATATAAGACCTGAATGTACTCATAAACATGAGGTAAGTATAGTGATGTGACGTTGACGTACGTTTGTAATATATGTAACGTGTCGGTAGTACGTCGGAATATATGTGTATTGTGCCTTTTTATAAAAAATCTGAATATATATATATATATATATATATATATATATATATATATATATAAACGTGTGTATCAAATGGAGAGGAGACTTTCCATGTTTCAATTTTTTGCCATCATGCCTTCTCCAAGTATATCTCCTTTTAATGAACTAGTTAGTTCATTAACTTAAGTACTTCACTTAATGAACTAGTTTAGCTCATTAATGGTGGCATCTGAAAATAGTTCAAACACAACAATTATTTGCCATTTGATGTAAGCTTTTACGCTTCATGGCTTGTTATCACGGCAACATTATATATAAAGTATATAAGGAAAGTTTATCACAAAAACGTTTCAAGTAATAAACTCGTCATGCATTTCTTAAAACATATAGTATTTAAATCATCTATTTGTGAATCACTCAAACTCTTTTTTTTAACAATGACATGGTCCAAGGGACATAATGCATGAGGAAGATGTGCAAGAGGGATGGAGAATGAGGAAACATGTCCATAGCGACAACAAGATGAAGTTTCATGCATTTATGGTATTGTATGTCCTTGTCTTTAGCCTATATAACTTGTATACTTTTTTTAATATGTCTTTGAGTGATTCTAGGAGTCTTTAGAATGTTTCTGAAGTGTTAAACCATGTGTTAGACGTTGTTAAAGTCAAGTTAAGTGAACTTTCCAAATTTTGGACAAATCCTAGTTTTAGAGCTTTTATAGGATGGCCCTTTGGTGGTTTATTGGTCATATCTCACGTGTACAACATCGGATTTAGGTGATTATAAGTGCTATAGGTAGCTTATATCCTTATCTATAACTTTCAAACGGAAGTTGTTGCTCTTCTAGAAAACCAAGAAGACACGTGGAAAGTCAGACTATTTTCAAGAGTTTTTAGAAGATCGCAAGATTTGACCAGTCAACGGTTGTTGGGCCATATCGTGAGCTAAAGATCTCCGATTGACATGATTCAAATAAGGTTGGAAAGCTAATATGTATGCCTACAATTTCCAAAAAGGGCTCGAAGCCATAATCGGTTTCTAGAAGAGTGCAAAACGCACCACAAAGTCGTCGTAAAATGTAGAGTTATAGTTTAAGTAGGATTCACTGGATTTTTCTTTTCCAAGTTGATTTTAGTCTATTTAAGCTTAGGGTCGCTGTCATTGTAAAGAGAGACTTCAATAATAATCTGTCAAATTTCGGTCAGTCCCTTTTAAGAGTACAATTTGCAACTTTTTTACTTATGTTTTTGATCTTTGATCAAGGTTAGAATTCATATCAACGTCTTGAACAAACGTTGTGGAGGATTCGAATCTTTTAATATTCGAGACACACCTTAAAGGTAAGAATTCGTTCTTGGTTAGCCTAAATACTTTAATTTGAATGGTAAGGCTCGTTCCAAACCAGGTTGTACATGGTTCAAGGGTGGAATACTTCCGTTCTTAATAATCCTACAAAGTAACTTGAGAAGGATTGGATTAGAACAAAGGATAGATCGTTTCTTATGTGTCTCAAACACGCATCAAATACTTATGTACACATCAAATACTTGTGTGCAGACGGAAGGAACTGTGGCTCTTGGCCCTCACCTTCTGCTAATTCGTACTTTATTTGCCCCTCAATTTACTTGCAATTTATTGTTGATTTCTCAGTTATTATATGCTTCTGATTATTTGGTTGAGTTTACTCATGATTCTTGTATGATTCATCACCGGCGTATAAGGACATGGGTTGGATTGGGTACCCAAACTGAGGGGCTATATTTGCTTCAAATAGAAAAGGAGGTTCGTGTGTCTCCAGGGCGTAGTCCATTTGGTACTCGGATTGAATATTGCGACCAAGAAAATAACGGTTCGAATCCGGAGACACTCGCTGTGTGTGCTCTACTTCTGCTAGTCTGTAGGGGGCAATTGCTCTTCTTCTGCTAATTTGTAGGGGACACCTTGTGTGGCTCCTCGTGTGCAGCCTCACCAACCTAAGAAGCCGCTAGGTACCTGATTTGCATCTTCTACAAAGCACGATGGGGCTGAGACGGTGGGGTCCAGGGTGAAGAATTTCTCCTTTTGCTATCAAGAAAAAGGGGTTCGTGCGAACAAAGTGTAGATGAGACTGATAGTGACCTGGGGCATCTTAGTGTAAAGTAGTTAGTTTACTTTTTGATCTACTTCGAAAATGGTGATATTTGATTTGATGCACACTGGTTGTATCATAAACCGGCGTCATGTGGTACTGTTCAATTCTTAACTATTGTTGATGATTGTCTTCCACCAATATGAGTGTATTTGTTTTTTTTGAAGTTAAACAGGCATTCATTAATTCAGAGATAATCGGCCGCAGTTGCAGCGAGTACATTTGGAGGGACACTATCAGTCCATTCAATGTTTACGGTGGTGTTTAAACCATGTTGAGCTAGGAGGTGGGCTGGGACATTACATTGACGGTTAATATGCACAAAGTCAATGGCCAAAAAACAAGAAGCAAGAGCTCTAATCTGCGTTCCAAGGCTACCATGAATCATGAGGTCTTCAACAGCTGAGGTGACGTGTTGGATAGCTAGAAGGCAGTCACTTTCCAAAATGATATTAGCGAAGCCACAGTTAAAGGCAAGTCGAAGCCACAGTTGGTTTCAAAATCTGGCCGTTGCAATCTCTCAGAATGCCACCAATTGCTAAAACTGAGTTTCTCAAAGAGGCATTAGCATTTACCTTAACGAAACCAACCTTGGGCGGACTCCATTTAGATAAAGGCACCTTATCCGGTGATTCAAGCTTATCATTAGTGACATTTCGCAAAAATTCATCAGCGGCACTTTCAGCGTTTGCAAGTAAGGAGGTGATACGGATATTAGAGCCTTCAAAAATGAAAGAGCAGCGAGCTTTCCAAATGTACCAAAGAAGCGTGGAGAATTTTGCGACTCCCACGAGCCCGTCAGACTGCAAAATCATATGAAGAAGGTCGAGAAGATTAAGAGCAAGAGACATAAACCATTTAGTAGTGCAGGTAATATGAGAAGCGACCATTTGGATAAGACGGCAATGGTGAAAAAGGTGGTTAGTCGTTTCATTCTCAGCACCGCAGAGGGGACATAGAGCTTCTGAAAGGCCATGTTTCTTTAGGTTAGAGCCGATGGGGAGTGTGTCGTGGAGGACGCACCACATGAAGTGTTTAATCCTTGGTAGAATAGGGCTGGACCATATTTTTTTGAGCATCATGTTGAGGCGTGACTGCGAGGAAGAAGAGCTTGGAGGTGAGGGAAGACCATTTTTTAGATTTGCTGCAACCCGGTAACCAGATTTGACTGTGTAGACACCCTTCGGATGAAAATGCCAAAGTAGTTGATCACTCCCCCCATGTTCGAATAGTGGAATAGCAAGGATTTTCTCCCTTTCAAAACTGAAAAAATATGCATCAATCAGCTGTGAGTTCCAGCGTCGTGTAGAGTGGTCTATAAGATCGCAAACCAAGAGATCATAGTTAAGGACGAGACCATGATGGATGGGACGAAAGCCATACTCCATAGGCAGCCATGGTTCAACATAAACACGAATACTCTCGCCATTACCAACACTCCAACGAAGCCCTTGTGTCAGAAGATTTTTACCTTTTAAGAGGCTCCTTCATAGATAGGAAGAGCGTTGATTTGCGGACGCCTCCAGAATGCACGAATGAGGGTGGTACTTGGCCTTTAGGATTAACGCGAGAAAAGAGTCAGGGTGTCTAAGAAGCCACCAAGATTGTTTGGCCAACATGTCCAAATTAAAACATTCAAGGCTCTAAAGCCGAGCCCACCTTCAGCTTTTGGTTTGCAGCAGTGCTTCCAAGCTTTCCAATGAACCGTGCCCTCGTTACCTCCACTATTCCAATCGAATTTACGAATCATCGCTTCGATGTTGTCGATGAGACTTTTGGGCAGTTTAAAACATTGCATTACGTATGTTGGAATTGCTTGTATAACTGCCTGAATGAGGACTTCCTTACCCACAGGGGAGAGATACTTTTCTTTCCATCCACTAAGTTTCTTCCACACCTTGTTATGAACATAGGAAAAAAGCTCTTTTTTTGACCGTCCAGTCATATATGGTAGCCCTAAGTATTTTCCTTTTCCATCGGCGATTGGGATTCCCATTTCAAAAGAGAGAGTTTTTCGCGTGGCTTCTGCGATCCTGTTGCTGAAGTGCAAAGATGACTTAGCAAGATTTATTTGTTGCCCCGAAGCCTCTTCATAGGAATGGATGATGTCCACGAATGCCCGGCCAGATTGTAAGTTAGCTTCCAAGAAAATCAAGCTGTCGTCAGCAAATAGAAGATGTGTAAGCTGGGGCCCTTGTATGTCAAATTGGAGTCCGCGTAATGTGCCAAGGCCAACAACATTATTGATCAAGGCTGTTAAGCCTTCCGCGCAAAGGATAAAAGGAATCGGGAGAGGGGATCGCCTTGCCGAATACCTCTAGTTGACCGAAATGATGGAGTTGGAGATCCATTGATGAGCACCAGATAAGACACCGATCTTACACATTTCATGATTAGTGATGTAAACTTCGCAGGGAATTCTATTTTCGTCATGACAGCCTCAAGATAGTCCCATTCCACTCTGTCAAAAGCTTTGGCCATGTCAAGCTTAAGAGCTAAATGGTCAGCACATCCAAGCTGTTTTGTTTTCATCGAGTGAAAAGCTTCAAAGGCAACAATCGCATTGTCCGTAATTAACCGCCCAGAAATGAAAGCACTTTGACGTCCAGAGATAAGGGAGTCAATGACATTTTTTAAGCGGTTCGAAATAACTCTAGACATCGAATTGTAAAGTGAGTTACAAAGGCTAATAGGACGGTATTCACAGATAAGGACAGGGGACTTACATTTGGGAATGAGGGCGATGAGAGTCTTGTTGATTGCGTCAGGAGGGGCACCATCATTCAGACATCTTAGGACAGTCCTTGTGACATCTCTACCAAAAATATCCCAGTGCTGCTATAAAAAAATCATTTGAATCCCATCAGGTCCCAGGGCCTTTCTTCCAGGGATCTGCTTCAGCGCAATTCTGATCTCATTCTCAGAGAAGGGGGCCTGCAGTCTGACTTTTTGTGGGGTTGTTAAAGTATTGAAGGATAGGTCAGTCACAGAGTGCAGGGTAGGCTTAGTAGAGGAGAAAAGAGTGCAGAAGTAGTCAAGAGAGATTTGGGCAAAGCCCTCGGGCGAACTAATGGCGACACCATCGTTGCCAATTAACATACGGATGAAATTTTTCTCTCTACGGGCAGATGCTTTATGATGAAAACAGGAAGTGTTTTTGTACATGTTAGAAAACCAATCAGCTCTTCCACGTTGCCGCCAATAATCCTCTTGCGTAGTTAAGGCTTCCTCTAGTTGCATCATGATCCTCTTTACCTCAACCGGTGTGTACCGTGCACTGCACTACAGATCCGAAATCTCGTTTTGTAGAGCTTTAATTCTCCTTGATAGCTTTCCATGTTTATGTTTACTCCAGTTTTTGAGCAAGTTCCTGGTATTTGCAATAGAAGCAGCAAGGTTCTTAGCATCATTGCCGAAATGGAGCTGTGACCAAGTCGCCTTAAGCACATCAACAAACTCCATATCTCGAAGCCAAAAGGTATCAAAGTGTTCCAGGTGATCCCAGATACGGTTGCCCAAATCGTGATTAGCCCCATCCGTCACCAAAATTGGGGAGTGATCCGAGTGTGAACTAACGAGGTGGAAGACTCTGTGGTTGGGAAAACACTCCCTTCAGTCCGTATTCACAACAACTCTATCTAAACGTAATCGAAAAAGTCCATCGCCCCTTCTATTACTCCAAGTAAAGGGTGGAACTTTAGAAGCCGAGGTCCATTAAATGGCAGTCAGAAAGCACAGTTTGAAAAGCAATCATAGCACTACTACTACTTTCCACAGCTCCTTCTTTTTCGTTTTGGAACAAAATTTCATTGAAGTCTCCGAACACTAGCCACGGTAGGTGGAGACTGGAGTTGAGTCTTCTAAGTAAAGTCCATGAGTGGTGGCGATCTTCTTTAACGGGGTTGCCGTAGAATCCAGTGAGCCTCCACATACCACGTGGCGATGAGTTAACCTGTACATCGATATGCCCTCTTGAGTAGCTAAGAAGAGAGATATCAGCATCGTTCGCCCAAAATATTGCTAATCCCCCACTTAAACCAACAGGATCAACAACAAAACCATTTACAAAACCAAGACGTCGCATAACTGAATATAAGTATGTTTTTTTGTTTTTTGTTTCGAAAAGGAAAACTGTACATGTCCTAGTAGCCCTGAGAAGGCTACCAAGTGCTCGAACTGCATGGGGTTGGCCCAGCCCCCTGCAGTTCCAGGCTAGGAAACTCATTGGGGGCAGCAGGGTTGCATCTCAGCAACCGTTGCCTGGCTTGTTTTAACATCATCAAATTTCACCTTCTTGGGGGTCACCTCTGCAAGGATATTTCTATTGTTCCTCTTTAAACCCGCAGTGGGGGGCATTGGTAACATCCGAGAGCGCTATGGGTCGGATTGGGAACCTTTTGAATGAACTCTTCCTTTTGGGTTTTTTTCTTTGTGACACCGGCGGCAAAGCAACAGATATCAGATGGCTAGGTTGCCAGGGGATAACATTTTCTTTGTCAGTAAATACTTGGAGTCCCATCTCGTGCGGAATAGAAATTTCCTCGGCCAAATTTAGGGCGTTGGGGGATAAGTAGACATTGACGTCGACTATATTGTGCAGTTGCACCAATTCCTCAGATTTTGTATTATAAGGGGTGAGTTCTATATTATCAGGGGGTGGAGTCTGGAGAGTTGAAGGATGATGTTATTGTGTGGTTGGGTCAGAGGTAGGCGGCTCAAGCAAAAGAGGTTTGTGAACAATTTGGCTTAGATCCTGGGGGAGGGGTTGGAACACTTTTACAAGCAAAGAGCCTCTTTTGGCAGCGAGCCAGTCACCATAGGGCATTTTCCTCAATTCTTCAATAGTGGCTTCTTTGTTTTTCAGTTTGCATTGGGACTGAGTATGAGAAATATGTCCACAGAATAAACATAAGTTGGGTAGGAGCTCGTATTGTAGAAGTCCCCTCTCTAGCTTATTGTTGACAACCCTAACACAGTAGAAGCGCCTAATAGGCTTAGTAACATCCAGGGCAACTCTGAATCTAAAGAATTTTTTTCCAAAGCCTTTCACCACTCTGATTTGCCCAACCTTGCAGCCTTCCCACTCGTTTGTAATACGGGCACACACTTTATCCGTGTAGAAATGGGATGGGAAACTCACAAGGTGCACCCAAAAATAAACAGAATCGAAGAAGTTCGCTTCAGAAAGCCAATCTTCTTGCCATATTCGAAGGGCCAGCAGACGGTCGTCAAAACACCAATGTCCTTCCTCAAGGACTCTATCTCTATCACTGATGGAATCAAACTTAAATTGGTAGATATTACCTAATATACGTGTAATCTGGAAGGATGTAGATTTCCAGGATTTCTGAAGGGCGATAAGGAGACCTTTGCCTGCAATTTCACGGCCTGCTATGAATTTTCCCAAAAGACTCCTATTTTCGTCCAGGCCTGCACCAAGTTCCTCCTCTGCAAAAGAAAGTGAGCCGCATTCTTCATCGGTGAGTTTTAGGGATAGAAGGAGGGAGTCAATGGCTTCTTTTTCTATCGGAAAGCGGTGGGGGGAGTTGGAAAACCCTAGGGAGGGAGCGGCTTCAGGGAGGGAGGGAGTTTCGCCAAGTTCAAATTTCAATATAGTAAAAGCATTAAGGTGGTTATTAACGACACTGAGTTTCTTTGTTAAAAACAATTAATTTTTTCAATCATGGCGTACTTTAATCAAGTATCTGTCTATGATACTCCATAACAAAATAACAGAGTCAAACGTAAGCATTGTCACATATTAAATGTGGCGAGGGCCTTGCATCTTAGGGTCTCCTTGCTGCTGGAATTTTAGGGTGATTGTGTTTTCATGACGGATTGTTTAATTAATCGCACGTCCTCAGCCTTACTTGGTGGTCATACCCCTTACGAGAAATTATTTGACATTAAACTAACACATGTTCGTATTCTTACGTTTGGTTTTTATTTTTTTATTTTTTTATGCCAAATAATAAAGCTGGCCGAGATAAATTTGCTTGTAGAAGTACGCAGGTTTTTTTAGGTTATTCTCATCATAGGATGGACTGAAATTTATTTGACCTAGAAAATGCTGAGTTATTTACATCCCAAAATCTCAAGTTTCTTGAAAATAGTTTCCTCTTTGCTGATCCTACTCCTGGTGTTTTTCCCTTCGCTAGTTGGCTGATCCCTCCTTTGAAATGCTAGGATCGGCCAGCATAGTTGTCCCTCAGGAATCTCCCCTTTATCTAGTAGTGCTGTGGAGCGTGAATTGGATGATCAGGACAACTCATAGTGGATCGTCTGACTCTAAAAATTTGGACGGAGGGCATTGCAGCAAGAGATTACCTTATGGGCTTGCAGATTATGTGTTGCATACTGTGCGGTTAGCCTTTCAGCTATCACCTCATGTAGTCCGTTTCCTATCACCTATTTCATTGGTACTGATAGGTTTTCTCCAGCGCATGGGGGTTTTCTTCCAACTATTTACTGCAAGTTATGAGCCGCAATCTTATTCAGAAGCTACTAAAGATTCTGTAAAGAAGATAGCAGCAAATGATAATAAATTGAATTTGTATAAATTAAGGAAAGATTATTTTTGTCCTAGTTTAGCCTAATAAAATACAAATCAAGTCTCAAAATATTATCTAGTTACTATACATAACACTGACATTGTAATATTTATAGTTGATGTACTGCAAAGTCACTGTGGCAGGCCCTAGATAAGAAGTACCGTACGGAGGATGCCGGTACAAAGAAATTTATCATTGGTAAATTTCTTGATTTTAAAATGTCAGACTCCAAGACTGTTGTTTCTGAGATTGAGGAACTACAGATGTTGGTGGCCAAAATGGATGTAGAGGGCATGTCGTTCAGTGAATCTTTCTAATGTGTTTGAGAAGCTACCTCTTTCGTGGAGGGAATTTAGAAGCTATCTCAAATATAAGTGAAAGGAGATGACAATGGAGTATCTGATTGTCCAACTCGAATAGAGGAAGAAAATGGAGCATCTGATTGTCCAAGTTTGAGTTCTGGTCATTCTAAAGCTCACGTCGCAGAGGCAATGAAAAGGAAAAAAAGAAATCCTGTCGGAGTAAACACTAAAGGCAAGAAAGTTGCCAAAAGGTTCATTGGAAAATGTTATAATTGTGGGATTCAGGGGCACCGCAGTGTTGACTACCTTAAGCCCAAGAATAAGCAAGAAAAAGCAAAAGTCAACCTTGTCAATGCAATAGATGATTTGGATTTGTGTGCTGTTGTTTCTGAGTGCAGCGCTGTAGGAAATCATCGTGAATGCTGGGTGGACACTGGATCTACTCGACACGTCTGTACCAACAGGGCCATGTTCAAAGAATACTCTCCTATGAATGACAACGAAAGGCTGTACATGGGGAACAAGGATAACTCGAAAATTGAAGGTTCGGGCAAGGCGATTATGAAAATGACATCAAGGAAGGAATTTACTCTTCAAGATGTGATGTATGTTCCCGACATCTGCAAGAACTTAGTTTCTGGAGCTTTACTAGTTAGTCATGGATTTAGGCTAGTATTTGATTGTAATAAATGTATTCTGAGTAAAAATGTGGTATTTCTGGGCAAGGGGTACTTGATCGACAACATGTTTAAACTTAGTGTAATGACTGTTGTACCCAAAAAAGCTTCGCCCGAAGAGGCCAATAAGACTGCTTATACTTCTGCTTACATGCTTGAGTCTTCTTGTTTATGGTATTTTCGTTTGGGACATGTTAATTACAAATCAATACAAAGAATGATTAATCTTGATTTACTACCCAAACTAAATATGAATAAAGAAAAATGCCAAGTTTTTGTCGAAGGAAAAATGGCAAAACACCATTTCTTTCAATTGTAAGAAACACTGAAGTGTTAGACTTAATTCACACAGATGTGTGTGATTTAAAACTTGTGCAAACAAGAAGTGGTAAAAAGTACTTTGTAACTATTATCGACGATTGCACTAGATACTGTTATGTTTATTTTGCTGAGCTGCAAAGATGAGGCCGTTGATGCTTTTACAGATTATAAAAATGAAGTTGAGAATCAACTTAACAAATGAATTAAGACAATTCGTAGTGATAGAGGTAGAGAATATGATGCACCGTTTAATGAATTTTGTTTACAATATGTCACTATTCATCAAATAACTGCACCATACTCACCTCAATCCAATGGTGTTGTTGAACGCAAAAACCAGACTCTAAAGGAAATGATGAATGCTATGTTGATAAGTTTGAATTTACCTCCGATCTTGTGGGGGAAGCGATTCTTCCGCCAATGTCATTTTAAATAGAATTTCATCCAAAAAGATAGATAAAGCCCCATATAAACTTTGGAAAGGTCATAAGCCTAGCTAAAAATATTTGAAAGTGTGGGGGTGTCTGGCGAAGGTTGCTGTACCTAAACCAAGACAAGTAAGAATTCGGCCTAAAAAAATTAATTGCACATTCATAGAATATGCAACTAACAGTAGTGCATATTGATTCTTGGTGCACAAGTCAGAAATTCCCGACATACATGAGAACGCTCTCATAGAGTCAAGGAATGCAGTGTTCTTTGAATATGTCTTTTCAAGGAAAGACAAAAACAACGAAGAAGCAAGCACTAGTAAGCGAGTGTGTCAGACGACCCACAAGAAATTGAGGAACCACATCAAGGAAAACGAGCCAGAATACCAACGTCCTTTGGACTAGATTTTCTTACATGCTTGGTAGAAAATGATCCAAGAACCTTTTCTGAGGCAATGTCAACTCCATAAGATCCCTTCTGGAAAGAGGCAGTTAACAAGGAGATAGAGTCGTCTTCAAAATCACACTTGGGAGCTGGCTGATCTTTCAGCAGGAAGTAAACCACTCAGATGCAAGTAGATTTTTAAGAGAAAACTGAAAGAGGATGGGTCTATTGACAATTACAAAGCCCGGTTGGTAACTAAGGGCTATCGACAAAAAGAGGGTTTTGACTTTTTTGATACATACTCACCAGTAATTATAATCACTTCCATAAGGATGCTAGTTGCTATTGCTGCAGTCTACGACTTAGAAATTCATCAAATAGACGTGAAGATTGCCTTCCTGAATGGTGAATTGGAAGAAGAAATAGATGTGGAGTAACTTGAAGGGTTTACTGTCCGAGGACAAGAGAAAAAGATGTGTAAACATGTTAAGTCTTTGTACGGACTTAAACAAGCACCGAAATAGTAGCATTTGAAATTGGATGAGGCAATGTTGTCAAATGGCTTCAAGATCAACGAGTGTGACAAGTGCGTGTACATCAAGAACACACCAAACGCCTACGTGATAGTATGTCTCTATGTAGATGACATGCTTATCATGGCAGTACTCGTGACATCATCTTGAATACAAAGAAGATGTTAACACGGAATATTTTTATGAAGGACATGGGGGTTGCAAATGTTATGCTAGGAATTAAAATTTCTCGAATAACTGAAGGTCTTGTTATGTCGCAAACTCATTATATTGAATCTGTTCTTAAACGATTCAATATATTTGATACAAAACCAATAAAGACCTCACTTGACTTAAGAATGCACTTCAGGAAAAACCGAGGCGAACCTGTAGCTCAATTAAAGTACTCCGTAGGTAATTGGGAGTCTAATGTACATAACAAACTGTACAAGACCAGAATTAGCGTGTTCAGTAAACAAATTGAGCAAGTATACTAGTATTCCAGGTAATGATCATTGAAAACCTCTAAATAGAGTGATGAGGTACCTGAAATACACAATGAACCTTAGATTACATTACACAAGATTTCCAGCAGTATTGGAATGATACTGTGATGCAAATTGGATATGAGATAGTAAGGATTCTAAATCCACCGGTGGATACTTATTCATTATTGGTGGTGCTGTGTCATGGAAGTCCACAAACAAAAAACGCATAGCTCGGTCGACTATGCAAGCCGAGTTTATAGCACTAGATAAAGATGGGGAAGAGGCTGAATGGATTCGAAATTTCCTAGAAGATGATCCATGCTTGCCTAAGCCAATCGCTCATATTATCATACACTGTGATAGTCAGTCAGCTATAAGACAAGCACAAAGCATCATCAACGATGGTAAGTCACGACACATACATCGGAGACATAACACCATTAAGCAATTGATCTCTAATGGAGTGATTTCCATTGATTACATAAAGTCGAAGGAGAATCTTGCAGATTCGCTTACAAAAGGCTTGCCTAGAGATTATATGTCAAATTTGACAAACGGAATTGGAATTAAGCCTACAAAACAAGAATCGTTGTAATGGCAACCCAACCTTGTTGACTGGAGATCCCAAAATCTTGATTCAATGGGACAACTAAGTTAAGAAGTTTCAGTATAGTACTTACTCATTATGTTACATAAAAGTGCTATCTGCAGAGAATATTTAGGGTAAGATAAAGCTTTTAATGATGTCCTATAGCTTGATACATCAAGTGATGTATGTCAGAATGCTCCTGATAAGTGTGAAGTGAGGCTGCTTCTATGAGAATGCTGTGAAGCAACACTTCTCTAAAATACTTTCTGAAACCAGGTTGTTCATGGCCAGAACGAACACAACCATGAGAATCAAAAGGGTGTTAAAGGAAATGTTACATGAGTATTGTTGTCTAGGTTCACAGCAAAGGCTGACTGGTTCAAGACATCAAGCCACTAATTAGCCGAGTGGATCCGATGGTACATCACTATGAAAGGTTCAAAGCCAGAAGCTACCTCTTCTGATGCAAAATTTTCTTATCTGACTTCTCGTTAGAGTCTGCATCTGCAGTTGCATTAATTTTTATTCATGTGTCATTGTTGGAGGAAAATAAGAAATTTAGAAATGGGTTTGTCTAAAGTTGGCGAGCAACATATTTTGAGCTTAATTATGATTAGTGTCCGTTAATCAAAAATGAAAACTAATGAGTTTTAAATTATCTACTTAATGAGTAGATGACTTTAGGCTTTTGAATCACTCAATTACTATACCGGGTGAATGAGAAATTAATGCTCAAAGTAAGAGTAAAAAATTGGCTGAAAATTGGAAAAATGATGATGTGGTTTCATGAGAAGTGAACACATCATTTTGCAAGAATACCACATTGGCCAATTGAGTTGAAGTTGCCACCTTATATATTGCTAGGAGAGGTACTTTAGATGTGTCCTAAGGTCAAGAGAATTTTCGACTGAAGAGAAGACATAGATGGCTGCCACACGCATGCGTCGCTGCCGCTGCCCGGCCGACCGGCTCGGCTCATGGGTCCGTGGGTCCGGCCTAGTTCTTATCTTTTTGGACAACTTTTCTTTTAAATTTTTCCAGAAAAATAATTTATCTGATCCTACAGCTATGATTAAATCTGATGATCTACGGCTTATATTAAAATTGCGTTGCAGTTGTTGATCCGATGGAGGGAATTTAAATCCGGCTTACCATTGCGATCTAACGACTACAGATTTAATCTTATCATCAGCTGTTACGACTTCAGATTTATCTTATCTTTGGTTTTCTGAACCAACGGCTACGATTTAAACTGCCAGACGTTTTTGATTTAACGTTGGAGATTTAAACTATCTGATAGGACGACTCTGATTCTATCTGCTTAACCTGCAAAACTGGCTTTTCCTCTACAAAAATAGAGGAAGGTCTTGTTAGCCCGGGTGTCATAAAGAAGAAAAATAAAATAAAATAAATTAATTGATTTAATTTAAGGGTAAGGGATAAGGCCAAACCCTTCTTCTTTTTTCCTCTCAATCACCTCAATCCTCTCCCTATTCCATTAAAACCCAAATCTCCCTTCCCCAAACAGCCATTCGGCTGAAACACCAAAGAAAAAGAAAAAAAGGAAAGTGCAGCAAGGAAGAAAAGAGAGGGAGAGGAGAGAAAAAAGAGAGAAAAAGAGAGGAAATAAAAAGAAAATAAGGAGAATCTAGCTATTTCTACATCGATTTCCAATCTCTTCTTTGATATTATTCCGCGATTATCAATTGAGGTAGGTTGCCTATCTCCCCTTTTTGGAACGGATCAAGCATGATTTGATGGTATGATTATGTATTTTCTTTTTTATTGTTGAATTTATATTCTTGTTGCAAAATATGTGTTGATGATAAGTCATTGCTGGAATTAATATATGTTTTAAATCGATGAAGGATGAAAATGTAGCAAAATCGGATCAAAAGTTAGAGTTTTTCATGATAGAATTGTCAAAAAAATTGCGTTTTAGCCTCAGGATAGGTTCATCTATTCCGGAATAGGTTGGGATTGGAATGGAAATCAAAAAAATAGGTTTGGCGTACGCGTTTCAGGGGGCACGTGGGCCCTCATGCGCGGCCCTTGACAGCGCATCCGTATACGTGCTGGCGTGTCTACCTCCAAAAGATGCGTCGTGTTATAAGGGGTCCAATGCAACCGGTTTAAGGTAAATCGGAGTAAAACCGAAGATTTTATTGAGGTTTGAAGTAATTAAAAAATTAAAAAATATACAAAATCCAGGTTGGTTGACCCAGACCAGGCAGAGCTATAGGCGCAGATAGGACCAGACCAGGTCAGCCTGGTCTGATTTTTGGGCCGGGCTGACCTGGAAATTAATAAAAAAATAATAAAATAGAATAAAATAGATTGGCTGAGCTGGAATAAATAAATGACTGAGCTTAAATAAATAAAATGCCGAGCTGAGCTCATAAATTGGACGAGTTGAGCTGCAGTTTAAAAATAAAATACATATTTTTAATTAATTTTCGGAATTAAATAAGAAGTTAATAAATAGTAGAAAATGATTTTAAATTCAAGAAAAT
Source organism: Eustoma russellianum (assembly GCA_036186865.1). Classification (NCBI taxonomy): domain Eukaryota; kingdom Viridiplantae; phylum Streptophyta; class Magnoliopsida; order Gentianales; family Gentianaceae; genus Eustoma; species Eustoma russellianum. Next base: position 8,874,916 of record AP025068.1, read on the forward strand.
TATAAATAAATTCCAGAAAATTATCAGAAAATTCAAGAATATATGAAATACTGAAATAAGTCATTTTCACCTAATTTCTTGAAATTTAATTATTTTAAGAAATTAAAATAATTAGAGAATAATGTGGAAAAAAAAAGAAAAAATAGTAAAAATGGCGGAAAAATTTATACAAGATGTAGAAATATAAATGAGGGTAAATAATAACTTTTCACCTTTTTCACTAATTAAAGCACCATAAAATGAATGTCACTGAATGTCAGGAAGTGGAAATTGAACGCCAGGAAAATACCGAAAGCGGAATTCATATTACATTCATGTCACGAGCATTACATTGGTAGGTAGCCTGTAACTAAGAGTTACCAAAAAGAGAAAAAAAGAAAAAGGAAACAGAAAAAGAAAATATGGTAGGTAGATTGCGAATAAGAGTTGCAGAATGTGCGGATGGTGGACTGTAGTCAAGAGTTGCAGACACTCAGGTCCGAGAGCATGAATTGCACGGAAAAGATATAGACATATTGCATGACATGACTTTTGTTACGTGTGACACGTAGAGAAAGGCATACATCATGAATTGTGCATTATTACTTGGAGTCACTTACTTTCTGTAATTATTATTCCATGTCTATACTGTAACTTGAATTATGTGATTATGTGCATGTATCATTATTGTATGCTCGCTTGTATTGGATCGAAGCGACACCTACTGGGTCATGTCACGTCACTCACCCCTACTCCCCCCTCCAAGTAAGCATGAGGACGAGTACGAGTACATCTGTGTTGGACGAGGCTGACGTGGCTGAGTGGGCAGAGTGACAGCCATGCATAGGAGCCAGAGAGGCCATGCGGCCGTTGACTTTATGTTTTGGGGATTCGCACCGACTTTCCATTTTACATTTGGTTGTAGACTGTTGGCTTAAGATTGTAACGTGTCGGGTCTCGACAACCCAAGTACTTATGTTTTATCTTCATCAGCATTGTATATGGATGGAATTTTTATCTTCATCAGCATTGTATATGGATGGAATTTTAAATTAAGCATTTATATTTATTGTTTTCGTGAAAAAATTTCTACGTCTTTTCTGACGTGTCAGAAGTTAGTTCAACGTCTTATAGGTTTCTTAATAGACTACGGCGAGTGCACCGTTTCTAATGTTAGGGCAAGGGAGCGGGACGCCACAGGTGGTATCAAAGCCGAGGCTTCAGATTCGCCTCGGAAACTTTAAGATTAAGTAGATCATTTCGATATAAGTCATGATCTGTTTTCAAAATGACGATTTTATCCTTAATAAAATGAAGTAGACCTAGGTTATGATCGGGTTATGGGAGGTCTGTGCTGTTGGTGAGCTTTCTTTATTTTATTACCGTTGTACCTCCGAACCTTTGCATGAGCCTGATAAATGATCTAATCCCTCGATTATTCCCATTTAATCTGAATTCTCGTCAAGGTTTGTGTGAAATCCAAGAGAATGCCATCGTGTCATGAACAATCCGACAAAGAAGGCAACAATGGTTTTGGTAATGACCACCATGATCAGGGGGCCATCCTCTAGGCATTGGCCTACACCATGGCCACCATGGCCACCACTTTGGCACAACAATGGCAGTAGCAGTTGAACCACCAGGTTCCACCACCGCGGCCACCAGATCTAATGTTCTACTACAAGGAAATGCAGGACTTCCATAGTTCGATGTTCAGAAGGACCCTTCACCGGAGGAGGCGAATGTATGCAACACAGCCACTGATGATCACAGGACCGGCTGTGACGAAAGTACAGACGCGGAGGAGTGCAGGGCCATCGCCGCCACTATGTGCTCATTGTGGATGTCACACTCGGGTCAGTGTGGGGGGATTATGCTAGTATAAGTGCGACAACCGGGACGTTTTATGAAAGAGGGCACTGAGCAGAGGCCGGTGCTACCATCACAACAGAATCAGGAGCAGCATAAAGGGAAGAAAGGATCTGTGCCCGGATCCACGTGATGACTAATGCGGACGTCAAAGAGGCTGGCAAAGTCATCTCGGAGTCAAACCACTAGCGACCGGGTATTAATGACTCATCATTAGTACAAAAGATGTCAGCCAGAGATAAATGATCAGAGTTGCACAGCTGAAGCGTGGCTTTCTTAAGTCACATAAGTTCATAAGAGTGGACCTTAGTGGATCCGAAGAAGATTAAGACAATCGCTGAGTAGCCCTGACCGACCAAGGTGACTGAAGTAAGAAGTTTTCTCGGTTTGGCCAGTTGCTATAGGAAATTTTTTGAAGGAATTCTCGTTGATACTGGTGCCTTGAGCAGACGGGAGCAGAATAAGGCAAAGTTCGAGTGGACCGTTGATATTAGCAAAGTTTCGCTGAGCCAAAATAACTTAAAAACAAGACCATAATACACAATTTTGCTAATTAACTATATATGCACACACTAATCAATACAACATACCCTGGCGACATATTTCCACATATCAAACACATACTAGAACATCAACCATACAAAATCTAATACAACTACACAAGGAAACATAACACAGTACAAAAAAAGGAGATATCACATAACATAATGAACTATGAATGTACAACAACATAAGTCAACACACACACACACATATATATATGTATATGTATATGTATATACATATGTATATACACACACATATATACATTCACATAGACATATACATACAAAGCGACCAGCGTGAAAATATGATGTAATAGGTAAAAGCTCACAATATATATATATATATAGAATACGATAATAACGTAGGAGTAGTGAACATATAAAAGATATACGATAAGTAATGATTATATGTGCTAAATGACCACTACAAAAAAAAGAACAAATGCCAGATAACCAACTTAGAAATTTATAAACATTATGCTGTTAATACACTTCATGGGTTACTAATCTATAGAGTAATACATAAATACAAAATAAACCCCAGTCTCTTACAACAATAAAGAAGCATGTAGACTCACACAATTAAATAAGTCTGTTTAAGGAAACATACAAATAGATACACAAAAAAAAGTAATTAAACGATGCTAAGTAAACATGCACATATATACACACAACTATTTCAACGACACCACAACGTAACTAATACAACAAAACTGTAATAAACATCATAATATATAACGACAACAAACAACATAATAACAAAGAATACAGTAACACAAATACTTTCCGTACAAGACATGTGTTACGAAATAGGCATACATTTAAATGTTTTAAGACAAATCATTAACATACACAATTGAAGTAAGGCATGATAATTACGAGTTAGGAATGACATAGTATTACATGACAACATAGTACTAGATTAAAGTGTAAATAACTTAATAACATGACATATAAAAAAAGTAAAAGAAAAAAATCATCATACTTGAACACCAAAATAAATTATATATGTACATTACAGTAAAATCTATGCATTCATGCATTTTCTTCGGAATAATATATATAACGATATTTATACAACAATTAGACAAGCTAGTACAAAAAATATAGAGTTCGGGTAACAAAAATTATTAACGACTAACATAAGTACAAAAAGGAAGATCACGATAAACAAAGACTAAAATGAACGCAGATAATGTGTGTACCGCTCAAAACCCAACTAGCAAACCACATAAACATAATACATGTGACAAACTACAGATAACGATTGTGAATTCATGAGCTACATATGATATATAAGTCATACATGCGTTTAAAATAAGGATACACAACATACTATATGCCTATACCAAAAATGTTCAACAATTTAACATTAAAACGACAACACATATTAAAACTCATGCATGTTGATATATGTAATGGACGGAGCTATGTTTGAGCATTGCATTTCATCCCTAGACCGATGAACAGTCAGACAGGACAATTCAGACTCTTGAGGACATACCAAGGGCTTGCGCCCTGGACTTCAGAGGGAACTGGAATTGTATGGTTAAGTTGATCAAGTTCTACTACAACAATAGTCACCATAGTGCTATCGACATGGCACCGTTTGAGGCACTCTATGGTCGCAAGTGTAGGTCCCCTGTTTATTGAGATGAAGTGGGTGAGCACGCTATCACCGGACCAAAGTTGATTGAGCAGACCAAAGAGAAAGTGAAGTTGATTCATGATAGACTCAAGGTTGCTCAGAACAGAAGTAAAAGTTGGGTGGATTCGAAGAGGCATCCCCCTAGAATTCCCCATGGATGAGAAGGTTTACTTGAAGGTGTCGCCCATGAAGAGGATTGCACGATTTGGTCTGAAGGGTAAGCTGAGGCCTCGTTATATTGGTCCATACGAGGTGCTCGAGAGGGTTGGTATGTTGGATTACTGATTAGCGTTACCCCCTACATTGGTTCAGGTGCACATCATATTTCATGTTTCTCAGTTGAGGAGGTATGTTCCTGATACGAGTCATGTATTGGATGCGCCACTGTTGAAGATTCTATTGAGAAAAATGGTTCGAGTGATTTACAAATGCATGATTTAAATGTTACGTGCTTACGAAATGCATGAATAAATTATTACTTGACATGTTTATGTGATAAACATACTTTATATGCTTATATATATTGTTGCCATACTACAAGCCATGAAGCATTAAAGCTTACATCATATGGCAAACATTTGTTGTCTTTGTACTATTTTCAGGTGCCATAATTAATGAACTGAACTAGTTCATTAAGTAGAGTGCTTAAGTAAATGAACTAACTAGTTCATTAAATGAGTACATGTTTGGAGAGAGCTATATGGCAACGAATTTGCAAATGGAAAGTCTTCTCCTCATCTCATCTCACACGCCTAATGTATATATATTATATATATTCATATTTTTTAAAAGGCACAATACACATATATTCCGACGTACCACCGACACGTCACATATATTATAAACGTACGTCGACGTCACACCACTATATACACCTCATATTTATGAGTATACTCAGGTCTTATATCATATGATATAAGTCATGGTGACATCAAAATCACAACAACATGTTACACGGTTATAAACCAAAAATTATCGTATCGGGTGACTACCGAAACTTCACTGACTTGTCACGTACTTGCCATATAAAGATGGCCAGCCTATGTACATAAAAAATGCTTAAACATTTTGTGGTTCAGATGTTACAATCAGCCTCTAAGTCATACCATATTGTCACACACAAATCACCCACAATTTAGCCTAGAATTGTGGAGAATTCAAACTCAAGCCTATTTTGTCACATGGGACGTTTTATACTCAGCCATTGGAGCTGAATATACACCTCATTTCATGTATAGTATGTGTGACATAATACATATTACATGTGTAAGAAGTGTGAAATTAATCGGAGAAAAATCGTGTAATCGACAAAATGTGTAAGAAGTTTGAAATTAATCGGAGAAAAATCGCGTAATCGACAAAAGTCGAAAATTTGGTTTTCTATGAACATACACACATGGAACGTTTTTGGCATAGATGTAACATGTATCTAGACACTTTTTACACATTCAAGACATTCTAGTGTGACACCATCAGGCATGGATAACTTAGAAGGAATAAAAGGACCATCTTCTATAATGGACTGCAAGTCTATATCAATAGCTATAAGAAAGAGTGTCATTCTAAGTTTCCATTGTATAAAGGACTCACCATCAAAAAGAGGAGGCCTTTGACTCGACATACCTTCTTGTTCGGTCCTGTGACTAGTGGGTGTCATCTCACAAAGATCATTTGATCCTCTTTTAGTGAGTGTGCCTGCACTCTGATACCACTTCTAGGACCTATGTAGCACCACTAGAAAAGGGGTTCAATAGTGAGTGCGGAAAATTTGGTTTTTAAAACTTTTTGACCCAAATTACTCACTTCTTAAAATAGTTTCAGTCTTCAGATCCTGATTTAAATTATTTAAATGACCAAGTTGTAGACTACAAAAAATTATGAAATTTAGTGAAGTTGGACTCTCATATGTTATGATTAATCCACGAAAGTATCAAATTAAAAATCCAAGTCTAACCCCTTGAATATACGTTTTTGGTCAGATTGCGCAAATATGTCAGAAATTATACTCCGAATTGAAAAAATTATTCCTATTAAATGGTAACTATAAATGGTCTGAAAATTTTATTATAAGACCCTCAAGATGTATATTTTAATGGGTGGAAACAGTTTTTGAAAATTGCTTTAGGAAGTATGTCAACCAAGTTGATGTTCTCAACCTTTGCAAATCTGAAAATCGGATTGCACTAGTCTCAGAACTATTAACATCTGATAGACTTATCCAAATCTTTTTACCATTGCAACGAAATCCATGCAAAAAACTGGAAACTGAAAATAAAGTGATGAACAGTAAGAACACCACGAATTTTATGGTTCGGCTAAAACAACCTACTCCAGTCTTCGAGGACACCTTACTTGGTTATCACTAAACACAAAAAAACTTTACTACAAGGGTGACTGGATTTAAACACTAACTCCACCTTTTTACAATCAAAACAATCAAGCAAATCAATCACGAACACCACCACCGATCGAATGAATGTTTGATCATATCTTGATCAACCTTTTACAAGACTGAACGTGTATAGGTGGTATATCCAAAGCCTATATAATATGTGGAATATATGAATGATAGTCTTGAGACTGAGAAGAAGAAGAAAGGAAGGAAGAAGAAGAGAGTAGTCTTTCTTTTTGCACTTGAGAGAATATGAATTGTTGCTTGGCCTTGTCTTGCACTATCTTCTTCTTTTCATAGCATGATGGCCGCCCCCTAGAGTTCATCTTCCTCCTTGAGAATTGTCTTTAATGCCCTTGGAAGATTGCCTTGTGTAAAAGATGACACAATCTTGCTTGCTTGGTGCAATATGATTGGACGGATGACTTGTCCTTACCTAGTTGTCACTTGTTATTTGGCCAACATTAGTCCACCTTGGTACCCTTTAAATGAGTTGTAAATTCTTCAAAAAATCTGAGACATGTGCTCAAAATCAAGGTGAATAATTACCATATAATCACAATTTAATCCCCTTCAATTTTGGAATAAAATTGAAGACAAAAATGCACCAAAATTTGAATTGTTTCCTTGTATGTTGATGTCAAATTGCTCTAGTGCCCAAGAGATGTGGAGAATTCTTTAAATGAAACATGAAAGGACTAGTCAAGTTAAAGAGTCTAAAATAAACATGCTTATGTCAACTCTTGAGTCTTTCAAGTTATTACCAAACGAATCTATTGTTGATATGGACTTACGCTTGACTAACATTTATAACTCTCTTGAGTCTCTTGGAAAAGCTTTTTCTACACAGGAAAAAGGTTCAAAAGGTTCTAAGAAGTCTCCCATCCGAATGGGACCCCAAAGGCACAGCTATTGAGGAAAGCAAAGAAACAAGATCAATAAAAATAGAGGAACTAATCGGATCCTTAAAGATATATGAAAACAAACTTACACTATGGAAATGGGAATCAACGTCAAAACAAGGTAAGACTATTTCTTTTAAATTAAATGAATACGTCTCTACCTCTTCGGATCACATAGATGATAGTGTACTGAATCGGACAACGAAGATCTAATATTATTGGCTAAAGGTTTGAGAAAATTTATGAGAAAATCATTAAAGAATAAAACTAAGGCTGTTCCAACTAAGAGAAATAAAAATAAAAATAACGATAAAGACATAAAGTGCCATGAATGTGGGAAACTTGGACATTTATCATATGACTGTCCGAACAAGGACAAACAAACAAGAACCGTGACAAGGATTGGAACAAAAATAGGCCCGTCTCAGAACCTAAAAAAAGGAATTCAAGAAGAGCTCTCAAGGCCTCCACTTGGAGTGACTCATCTGACTCTGAGACTGATGATACCGAAGAAGAGACGGCACAAGTATGCTTTGCATCCAAAGCATCAAACGAGGTATCTTTTGATTATGATTCTGATTCCGAACCCTCTTATGATGATTTGTTTAGTCAATATCTTGAACTACATAAATTCCCAAAGACTCTTGCGCAAGAAAAGAAACGGTTAATTGAAGACAAGAAGTTGTTAGAATCATCTAACACGAACCTTGTATCTCAACTAAATGATTCAAAAGAAGAGTCATCTTGCAAAATTAATGCATTGAAATCAGAGGTCTCGTCATTAATGGCAAAAAATAATGAAATGAAATCGGAGATTTCAAATTTGAAATCAAGAAATGCGGATTTAGAAAGAATGGTAAAATAGTTCGAAACGGGTATGAACATGCTAGATCGCCTCATTTCCTCACAAAAGCATGAAAATAAAGAAACCGGATTAGGATACGTTGAGAAAAATGAAATACAAAATCAATCAACCAAATTCATTTTATCCTCATCTAAGAAACCGCATGCATTCAAGACAAGCATACAACCTAAAGGACGCCTAGGTCACCGCTCATTTCATTTCATCGTGCTTTTTCTTTTTCATCTCATACGAAATACAATTATGTGCCGTATAGATATAAAAGGAAACCATTGATTCATACATGACATTCATACAACACAAATGCATCTAGATCACGCACTGTGCACACTAACACAAACACATATCAAAAACGAAAATCACATCATGAGCTTGATGGCATTCTCGGCCATAGGCCAATCGGATTTGTACCTAACATCTATTATATTTCTTCTTCATCTCTATTTTCACCATTTGTAAGACCGAGGAAGGTCACCAAGTTTGGGTACCAAAAGGTACTCTTACAAAGGGTTGAAAAACCAACACTTAAGGACCCAAAATTAAAGGGTACCTAAATCGTTGTTACACATTGCAGGTAGCTTATAAAGAAAAAGACACATCAATCAAGTGGTTCCTTGATAGTGGTTGCTCGAGGCACATGGCGAGTGACCCAAGCTTATTCTCAAAATTGAATAAGGATACAAAAGGTTGATCGGTAACCTTTGGAGACAACAACGAAGGAATAATCATCGGAAAAGGAACAAGAGTCTCTAATGTCTTTCTAGTAAGTAATATATCCTACAACTTGCTTAGCATCTCGCAATTTCTTGACAATAATTTTGATGTGTGCTTCACTCATCCATATTGCAATATTATAAATAAAAACGGAGAAACGGTATTAAAAGGAAAAAGAGTATGAAACAAATTTACACTATCTATGGATGACATGTTAGACGCTAAAGTAAAATGTTTTATGTCAAATGAACCTAACATGAATTTGTGGCATAGACGGTTATGACATATTGGCATCTCATCTCTTGAGAAACTCCAATGAAAGAATCTAGTACGAGGATTGCCTAAACTTGATTTATACAACTTTAAGTTGTGTGAATCTTGTATTAAAGGCAAACAAACACGTGAATTACTTAAGTCTAACAATGAAATTAGGACATCTAGAGTCTTAGAATTATTACACATTGATTTGTTTGGTCCTAGTCGTACTAGAAGTCTTGCTGGGCGACATTATACATGTGTCATCGTTGGCGTTTTTCTCACTATACGTGGAATTATTTCTCGCAAATAAAGATGATAGTGCCGTTGAGATTGCTAAATTAATCAAACAACTTGAAAACGAGTATGGTTTAAATGTGAAAAAGATCAGGAGTAACAGAGGCGACGAATTTAAAAATAAGAACATGATTGAATTTTGCAAAGAAAAAGGTATTAAGCACGAGTTTTCACCACCTAGAACACCATAATTAAATGGAGTAGTAGAAAGAAAGAATAGGACACTACAAGATATTGCAAGAACCATGCTATGTGAAAATAAGTTGCCTAGATTTTTGTGGGCGGAAGCCGTAAATTGTGCATGTTATATAGTTAACCGCTTATCAATTAGAAAGAAAATAAACAAAACCCCTTATGAAATTTTGAATGATCGCATGCCTAAAATTGATTATTTTTGTGTGTTTGATTGTAAATGCTTTGTTTTGAATACAAAAGATAATCTAGATAAATTTGAGTCTAAATCCATTGAATGCATTTTTGTTTGATATTTTGTGAATTCTAAGGCATATAGATGTTATGATCCTATCACTAGAAAAATCGTAGAATCTATTCATGTGAAATTTAATGAATTCGGTGAATATGAAATAAATAAAGAATACGACGACGATTTTGAAATAAAGCCCATGTTAGATGATATAGAAGAAACTATCATACATGATGAAACGACACACTAGAAATGCATGATCACTTAGAAATGTACGAAAACTTAGAAAATTATCAACCAAGATGGCATAGGGATCACCCACACTACTTTATGATAGGCGACATAACACAAAGGTGTACGACCACGTAGAAGAATAAATCAACATGAAAGAGATCAATTTCATGCTATGATATCTGAAATTGAACCCAAGAATGTATTTGATGCTTTGAATGATTCTTCTTGGACTAACGCTATGCATGATGAATTAAATCAATTCACAAGAAATTATGTATGGGATCTAGTGCCATGATCACAAGATAAAACGATAATAGGCACAAAGTGGGTCTTTAGAAACAAAATGAATAAAGATGGTAAAGTCGTTAGAAACAAAGCAAGGCTTGTAGCACAAGGCTATAATCAAGAAGAGGGAATAGATTACGAAGAAACATTTGCACCCATAGCACGTTTAGAAGCCATACGATTATTACTTGCTATTGCTTGCATGAAGATTTTAAACTTTATCAAATGGACGTAAGAAGTGCATTTTTAAATGGTTTTATACAAGAAGAAGTATATGTAAAATAACCACCCAGTTTTGAGGATTTAAAATGTCATAATCATGTGTATAAATTAAAGAAGGCACTATATGGTTTAAAACAAGCACCTAGGGCTTCGTATGATCGTTTTACTACCTTTATTTTAGAAAATGTATTTAAAAGAGGTACCATAAATAGTACTTTGTTCTTGAAACAAGAAAAATCGGATTTACTTATTATTCAAATTTATGCTGATGATATTGTCTTTGGATCTACATCTCATAAGCTAGTTGAAGAATTTGAAACATGTATGAAATCCGAATTTGAAATGTCTATGGTTGGTGAGTTAAATTATTTTCTTAGCTTGCAAATGAAAAAAACTAGTAAAGGCATATATAAGCCAAGTTAAATATGTGAATGACATTATTAAAAAGTTTAACTTTGAAAATTTGAAACCATCTCCAACCCCTATGAGTATAACCAATAAACTCGATAAAGACGAGAATGCAAAAGACTTTGATAATGATTTGTATAGGTCTATGATTGGTTCTTTACTTTATCTTACTGCAAGTAGACCCAATATCATGTTTAGCGTTTGTATGTGTGCTCGTTTTCAAAGAAACCCTAAAGTGTCACACTATAATGCTGTAAAAAGGATATTTTGGTACATTAAGCATACTCCCGCTTCAGGAATTTGGTACGATAAAAATTGTGAATTTGACTAGCATGCTTATACTGATGCGGATTATGGCAAATGCAAAATAGATAGAAAAAGCAAAAGTGGTATATGTCAATTTATTGGAAATTCATTAATATCTTGGTTTTCGAAAAAACAAGCAAGTGTATCATTTTCTACCAGTGAATCAGAATACATGGCACTTAGTCTTTGTTGCACACAACTTTTATGGCTAAAACAGAAACTATCAGATTTTGGAATAACTGCAAATCGCATCCCTATTTATTGTGATAGTATAAGCGCCATCAATTTGTCTAACAACCCCGTATTACACTCTAAGGCAAAACACATAGATGTACGATATCACTTTCTTCGTGATCATGTAAACAGTGGTGATATCATTATAGAACATGTCAGTACTGAAGCACAAGTAGCCGACATATTCACTCAAGCACTTAATCAAGCCACGATGAAAATTTTCGCTCAAAATTAGGCATGATTTTGGTTAATTTTCTATAAATTGCTATTCCTTTCCATTCTTACATGTACTTCTGATGCCACTTACAAAATAAAAGGAGAGAGAAAAGCATGATTTAAGTAGGAGAGAATCATGATTTAATGGGGGAGCACAATACGATATGAAAGACGATAAGAAATTCAAAATTTAAATTTAAATTTGAGCATAATTCTAGGAGGAGCGATCACATTTAAATCATGAACCAATGTTATTTTGCAAATCATCAAAAGTGAGATATTGTTGAGAAAAAGGGTTTGAGTGATTTACAAATGCATGATTTAAATGCTACGTGCTTACGAAATGCATGAATAAATTATTACTTGAGACTTTTATGTGATAAACATATTTTATATGGTTATATATATTGTTGTCGTACTAACAAGCCATGAAGAGTCAAAGCTTACATCATATGGCAAATATTTGTTGTCTTTGTACTATTTTCAGGTGTCATAATTAATGAACTAAACTAGTTCATAAAGAAAGTGCTTAAGTAAATGAACTAACTAGGTCATTGAATGAGGATATATTTGGAGAGAGCTATATGGCAACAAATTTGAAAATGGAAAGTCTTCTCCTCATCTCATCTCACACACCTAATATATATACATATTATATATATTTATATTTTTTTGAAAGGCACTAGACACATATATTCCGACGTACCACCGACACGTCACATTTATTATAAACGTACGTCACGTCACATCACTATATATACCTCATATTTATGAGTATATTCAGGTCTTATATCGTATGATATAAGTCATGTTGACGTCAAAATTATAACAACATGTTACAAGGTCATAAACCGAAAATTGTCATATCGGGCGACTACCAAACTTCACCGACATGTCACGTACATACCATATAAAGATGGCCAGCCTATATATATATAAAAAATGCTTAAACATTTCGTGGGTCACATGTTGCAATCAGCCATTAAGTCGTACCATATTGGAACACACAAATCACCGACAATTTAGCCTAGAATTGTGGAGAATTCAAACTTAAGCCTATTTTATCACATGGGATGTTTTATACTCAGCCATTGGAGATGAATATAAACCTCATTTCATTTATATTATGTGTGACATAATATATATTACATGTGTAAGAAGTTTGAAATTAATCGGGAAAAAACCGCGTAATCGACGAAAGTCGAAAATTTGGTTTTCTACAAACATACACACATGGAACGTTTTTGTTCTAGAAAATTCAAACTAGGGCTGATTATAATTTACCATATATGTGTGGATATTGTGCATTATTTGGCAAAGTTGACATAAAAAGAATTCAACTCATGTGCAGCCCATTTCACACGCCTAGTTTAGTATTTTTGGAACCTAGGTGAAGCTTATTTGGAACTTTCATTGGTGAAGAATAAGCCACACATGATAGTTGACATTGAAGAGGGCAACACACAAGGAAACAATTCAAACTACAATACATGCTGAAATTTCTACACATGTTGTTTGTTATGGCTGAATTTTGGAGCATTTTTGTCTTCAATTTTATTCCAAAATTGAAGGAAATTAAATTGTGATTGTATGGTAATTATTCACCTTGATTTTGAGCACATGTCTCAGATTTTTTGAAGAATTTACCGCTGATTTAAAGGGTGCTAATGTGGACTAATGTTGGCCAATCAACAAGTGACAGCTAGGCAAGGACAAGTCATCCCTCCAATCATATTACACCAGGTAAGAAAGATTGTGTCATCTTTTACACAAGCCAAGGGCATTAAAGACAATTTTCAAGGAGGAAGAGGAACCCTAGGGGGTGGCCATAATGTTATAAAAAGAAGAAGATAGTGCAAGACAAGGCCAAGCAACAATTCATATTCTCTCAAGTACAAGATTATCATTCATATATTCCACATATTATATAGGCTTTGGATATACCACCTATACACGTTCATTCTTGTAAAAGGTTGATCAAGATGTGATCAAACCTTCATTTGATCGGTGGTGGTGTTCGTGATTGATTTGCTTGATTGTAAAAGTGTTCGTGATTGATTTGCTTGATTATAAAAGGGTGGAGTTAGTGTTTAACTCCATTCACCTTGTTGCTAAGGTGTTTGTTGTGTTTACTGATAACCGAGGAAGGTGTCCTCGAAGACTGGAGTAGGTTGTTTTAATCGAACCAGTATAAAATTCTTGGTATTCTTACTTTTCAGCACTTTATTTTTAGTTTCCAGTTTTCTATATCGGTTTCACTGCAACAGTAAAAATAGTAAACAGTATGGAAAGTATGTGACATGTCGGTGATGGTTCGGTAGTCACTCGATGCGACAATTTTCGGTTTATGGACTCGTGACATGTCGATATAATTTTCGTAACAAGATGACTTGTAATGTACGATATGAGACCTATATATACTCACAAATATGATGTGTATATGATGGTGTGATGTCGACGTACGTTTATGATGTGTATGATGTGTCGGTAGAACGTCAGGATAGAAACGTATAATTCATAGTTATAAAGAAAATATGCATATATGATATATATATATATATATATATATATATATATATATATATATAGACAAGAACATGGCTAACATTCGAATTAGTTGCCCATATCACACGATATGGGCAACATGGGTATGCTTTACTGCCTGCTATATACTGCCTTTTTCCATGGATGCATCATTGACATATTCAAATTTCCAGTTACCCATATCCCTTGATATGGGTAACCTGGGTAATGTGTTTTACTTATATGCGGGTAACCTGGGTAATGTGTTTTACTTATATGCATGTCCACCAATTGCCATTATATATATTCTTCAAAGTACTAATGGGTTCCTGTTTCTATGCATGGCTCTATGGCTACAACTCTGCTGGAGGAACTATCTTCTCAACAAAACTGCATTCACAGTATACAATGTTCAACTACGGATCTCAACAAGCATCAAACTTTCAGCAAGCGGCACGCGTCCTACATTAGCCTATTTACCAGCTCACTCCTTTCATATAAATATGTACGCTTTTTCCTTCGCCAAGGTTTTATCCACAAGGGTGGTTTTACTTGGCAAGGTTTTAATGCGGCATATCATATATGATTGGAGATTAGAAATTATTAGTGCATTGTACTATTATCATTCATTCGCTCAAGTATTGTAATATGGTTTCCCTCCACCATAAGTGAGCCTTAATAAAATATTTTCTTTCGACAAAAAAAAAAAATATATGGCATGTGTTTATGTGAGAAGAGGAAACTTTCCATTTCAAGTTTGTTGTCAAATAGTTCTCTCCAAATATATCTCTATTCAATGAAGTAGTTAGTTCATCTCCTTAAGCACTTCATTGAACTAGTTCAGTTCATTTATCATGGCACCTGAAAATAGTATAAAGACAACAAATGTTTTCCATTTGATGTAAGCTTTAACGCTTCATGGCACGTTAGTACGACAACAATATATATAAGCATGTAAAGCATATTTATCACATAAGCATGTCAACTATCAATTTATTCATGTATTTTGTAACATTTAAATCATGCATTTTCAAATCACTCAAACCCCGGTTTCTCAACAATCTCTCCCTTTTTATGATTTGCAAAATAGCCTTTATCTATGATTTAAATGTGATCGCTCCGCCTAAAATTAAAAAAAATTGAATTTCATCATATCGTGCTGTCGTGCTCCCCCTTAACTTTATCTCTCTCTCCCCCCAAAATCATGCTTTTCTCTCCCCTTTTATTTTGTAAATCATATCAAAAGCAAACACGATTAGAAGCAAAAGCAACAAAGAGCAATTTATACAAAGAATCATGCATTTCTAGTGTGTTATGTTCATCATGTATTTCTAGTGCATCCTTAAGGGTTATTAATTTAATCCTTTGCAAGCGTACCTTTTGGGACCCAAACTTGGGTGACATTTTTTGGTCTTACAAAAGGTGAGAAGAAAGATGAAGCAACAATAAAATATATGTTAGGTGCATTTCTATTTGGCCTACGGCCGAAATCATCATAGTAAGCATACTGTGATTTTCGGTTTTAATATGCATTTCGGTTTGCATGAATAGTTTGTGGTCTAGATGCATTAGTGCGATATGATGAGTGTAAAGGTTTTCTTTCATATCTATATGCTACATGATTATATTTTGTATGTGATGAAAAAGAAGGAGTGCGATGAGATATAATAGGTGGTGCGTTGGACATCTTCTTAGGCTATACAATTGTCTTAAATACGTGCGGTTTCTTAAATGAATATTGAACAAAGTTAATAGACTTTTTTTGTACCTTATTATCTTCAACATACCATAATCCAGTTTTATCATTTTCATGCTTTTGAGAAGAAATAAGACGATTTAACAAGTGAGTGCCCATATTGAATTGTTTTGCAATCTTTTCTAAATCCGTGTTTCTTGATTTCAAATTTGATATCTCGGCTTTCATCTCATTATTTTCGGATGTTAATGATGAAATCTTATATTTTAATGCATTAAACGTGCAAGACGACTCTTCTTTTGAATGTTTAATTGAGATAAAAGATTCACGTTAGAAGTAACTAACAACTTCTTGCCTTCAATTAACTATTTCTTTTCATTCGCAAGAGTCTTCGTGAATTTATGCAATTCAAGATATTGACTAAATAAAATATCATAAGAGGGTTCGGAATCCGAGTCAGAGTCAGAACATACCTCGTTTGATGCCTTGGATGCAAAGCATACTTGTGTCATTTCTTCTTCGGTTTCATCAGTCTCAGAATCGGATGAGTCACTCCAAGTGGAGGCCTTGAGAGCTCTTTTTGCATTCCTTTTCTTAGGTTTTGAGACAGGTCTATCTTTGGTTGAATCCTTGTCACGGTTTTTGTTTATTGGGTTGTCCTTATTCGGACAATCATATGATAGGTGTCTAATTTTTCTGCATTCATAGCATTTTACGTCATTATCGTTATTTTTATTTTTATTTCTCTTAGTTGAAACTGCCTTAGGTTTATTCTTTAATGACTTTCTCATAAATTTTCCTAACCCTTTAGCTAATAATATAAAATCTTCGTTATCCGATTCTGTATCACTATCATCTACGTGATCAGAAGAGGTAGGGTTGTATTCATTTGATTTAAAAGCTATAGTCTTAGCTTGTTTTGCTGATGATTCTGATTTCCTTAGAATGAGTTTATTTTCGTATACCTTTAGTGAACCGATTAATTCCTCCATCTTTATTGATTTTATTTCCTTACTTTCTTCAATTGCGGTGACTTTGTGATACGTGCAAGAATGGATCTTTCTTTAACTCTAAAGCTCCTCCTCCAAATATGGTTTAGGCGAAATGAAGATAGCTTCACCTTGCTTGAAAATAAGTTGAAGAAAACCTTTTGAATAGAAGTCCTCCAATGAGTTTCACATAACCCAAGCAAGATACCTCCCTCTTGGATATTTCCCTCCTTGGAATTGGACAACTCTCACAAGGATATTCAAGCCTTGAAAGATTCTAGCCTTGATTTTGAATATGAACCAAGAAAACAAGCAAGAATTACTCTTGAATAAGAAGAAATTTTCATTGAAGGTGTGAGATTACAAGGCTTCTCTTATGTGCCTTTTATAGGAAAAAATATCACAAGATAACAAACTAACTTACAAATTGAAATAATGATTGAAAAGACTACACACTTCTAAATATATTCATGTAGACTCTATAAAAGCTAGTCTTGCAAGTCTTGAATGATGATTGTCAAAGTAGGTCTCTCAAGTACTATTCATGGAAGACTTTAAGGATTTGTCTTCAACTTAAAATCTTTTCTAGTTTGTGACTGATTTTTGGACATCTTCCAATCCAAACTAGGCCTTGATCATTTTTAGAGAATTGTAGACAATTTAGTGTAGAAAATAAGCATATAAATTTCTTTGTATTTGGCTCAACCATTGAGGAGATATATCCAAATTACTGAAGGTATGTCACAGAATTCAGTGGAAACAATACTTCCATTTGCATGCTCTTTTTGGCTGCCAAGACGACCGATTTTGGAAATGTACAAAACATGAAAGTTGTAGAGATTTGTCTTAGATTTCAAATGCATCTTGAAACTCTTAATTTGGCCTTGTGGTTGGAGAGATACGTCAATTCTACCAAAACAGGTTTTGTAGAAACTCACAATCCGAGATGGGCCTAAACTAATACAACATAAACATTTTAAAAAAACAAAATAAAGAACACATGCTATACAAATGATATTTTACAATGGTTCTAAAATATCTTATAAATCATGTTGTAGGTTCAATATGGTGAACCCAATGTATAAGTTCCCTTCGTTCATCTTGCACATGTTTTAATAGAAAGGCCCTCACTTCATGCATTAGTTTCTTAGTTTTACTTCTTGTTAAGGGTCCTTCATCTTGCATGTTTTTTAAAATTATATGCATTCTCATTATCTTGGCATGGATGAGGGTTATGGACCTCATCGTTCCCCCTTCTACAAAAGGATTCAGCCCCGAATCTAAATCATCACCAAAAAGAGTAAAATCAGCAATGTTAAAAGTATGAGAAATTGAACCATACTTACTCTCCGGAAGGTCAAGAATGTAAGCATTATCTCCAACTTTTTGAAGTATTTTGAAAGGGCCATCTCCTCTTGGCATAAGTTTAGATTTCCTTTCTCTAGGAAACCTTTCTTTACTTAAATGCAGCCAAGCAAAGTCACCTGGTTCAAATAAAACCTCCTTGCATCATTTGTTAGCTTGTTTTGCATACTAATTGTTTTTCTTTTCAAGTTGTATCTTAACCTTAGCATGCAATTGCTTAATCAGTCCAGCCTTATTCTTACCATTAATACTTGCACGTTCATGAACAGGAATAGGCACAAGTTCAAGTGGAGACAAAAGATTGGAACCATATACAAATTCAAACGGTGAATGAGTGGTGCCACTGTGAACACTTCTATTATAAGCAAATTCAATATATGGCAAGCAATATTCACAATTCTTAAGGTTCTCCTGAATTATAGTACGCAATAATTGAGGCAAAGTTCTATTCACAACTTCAGTTTGACCATCTGTTTGGGGGTGAGCAGTAGTAAAAAATAAGAGTTTTGTTCCAAGTTTACCCCACAACACACGCCAAAAGTGACTTAAGAATTTAGCATCTCTATCACTAACAATGGTTCTAGGCATGCCATGTAGACGTAAAACTTCCTAAAAGAACAAGTTTGCAATGTTAGATGCATCATCACCGATTTTACAAGCTATGAAGTATGCCATTTTAGAAAATCTGTCAGCGACGACAAACACAGTATCACTTCCATTTTTTGATCTATGTAATCCCAAGACAAAGTCCATAGATATATCAATCCAAGGTGACATAGGGACAGGTAATGGGGTGTACAAACCATGTTGCTGTTATGTAGATTTAGCTTTCTTGCAAGTTATACAACTTCCACAAACCTTCTCTACATCGACTCTCATATGGTGCCAAAAGAAATGTTCCTTCAACATCTCTAATGTCTTAAAGATGCCAAAGTGGCCTCTTTGACAAGTATCTCTCTGACAGAACACTTAGTTATGCACAATTTTTTTTCCTTAAACAAATATCCATCATGTAAATAATACTTACCAAATGGAGAATCGGCACATGCATATTGACTGAAAGTCAGGATCAGATGTATACAATTTCTTGATGCACTGAAATCCAAGCAAATGAGATGACAATGTAGTAATCAAAGAATATCTCCTAGATAATGCATCAGCTACAATGTTATCTTTTCCTTGCTTATATTTTATCACATAAGGAAATTGTTCAATGAATTCAACCTATTTTGCATGCCTCTTGTTTAACTTTCCTTGGCTTTTAAGCAACTTAAGACTTTCATGATCAATATGAACCACAAACTCCTTATGTTGCAAATAATGTTGCGAAATCTGCAATGATCCAACCAGTGCATACAACTCTTTGTCATAGGTTGAATAATTCAATTGCGCTTTTTTAAGATTTTCACTAAAATAAGCAATCGGTTGTTTAGACTTAGATAGTACAAATCCTATACCAACACCACTAGCATCACAGTCAATTTCAAATGTTTCATCAAAGCTAAGTAGTCTTAGAATAGCTGCAGAAGTTAACCTTGCTTTAAGTTCATCAAAGGCTTTCTGTTGCGACTCTCCCCACTGAAATCCTACGTCTTTTTTAACAATCTCATTCAAAGGTGCAGCAATAGTGGAAAAATCCTTAACAAGTCTTCTATAGAAACTAGCCAACCCATGAAAGCTTCTCACCTCTCCAACAGTTGTGGGAATTGGCCATTCTAAAATTGAGTTCACTCTATCTTGGTCCATTTCAATTCCATTTGCACTAACCACAAATCCTAGAAACACAACTTTTTCTATACAAAAAGAACATTTGTTAAAATTTGCATATAATTGTTCTTTCTTCAATGCTTCAGAAACGCTTCTTAGGTGGCCTATGTGTTCATGCAAAGTCTTAGAGTAAATCAAGATATTGTCAAAGTACACAACAATGAATTTTCCAATGAATGCACGTAAGCCTTCATTTATTAATCTCATGAAAGTACTAGGTGCATTAGTTAAGCCAAATGGCATCACTAACCACTCATACAATCCAAACTTAGTCTTAAATGCAGTTTTTCTATTCATCACCTTCTTTAATACGTACTTAAAAGTAACCACTTTTAAGATCAATCTTGGTAAAATACTTAGCACCGTGCAATTCATCAAGCATATAATCAAGTCTCAGAATGAGGTGCCTGTGTTTTACAGTTATCTTGTTGATGGCTCTACAATCAGTACACATCCTCCATGTACCATCTTTCTTTGGTACAACAATCACAGGAACAACACAAGGACTCATGTTTTCCCTCACCTTTCCTCTGGCCAAGAGTTCTTCTACTTGGCGTTGAATTTCCTTCGTTTCAGCAGGGTTTACTCTGTAGGCTGGCCTATTAGGAAGGACAGCACTAGGTATGAAGTCCATTTGGTGCTCAATTCCACTTAAAGGCGGCAAACCAAAAGGTTCTTCTTCAGGAAACAACCCTGAAAACTCATCAAGCAAAGATACAACTCCACTGGGCAAAGTGGAGGGTAAGTCACTCATAGAAAACAGATACTCCTTAAACATCAAAACATAGACAATTTTGTTTGAGTTTATGGCATGTGAGACTTCAATTGATTTGGCAAAGAAAGCAAATTTCTTTTGAGATTTTTCTTCATGAATGTTTACTATCGCTTTGCTTTAGACTCATTTTTCTTTCTTTAACTCTTAATACACTCCAGAAATTTCTTTTCTGCATCTTTCTCCTTAGGATCATTCTTGTTCTTACACATTCTCTTTTTATCTTCAAATACCTTGTGTGGGGGTAATGCATGTAGCTTAAACAACTTATTGTTAAACCTAAATGAATACCATTCAAGTATCCATCATAAGTAACTTTCTTATCAAACTATCATGGTCTACCTAAAAGGATATGACTTGTATGCATAGGAGCTACATCACATAAGATATCATCTTTATACCCACCAATAGACAATGAGATCAAAACTTGTTTGCTAACACTCACTTCTCCACAATCATTCAACCAAGATAGTTTATAAGGGTGTGGGTGATTAAGTAATGGCAAATCAAGATTTCTAACGAGTTCAACACTTGCCACATTAGTACAGGATCCAGAGTCAATAATCAAAGTACAAACTTATCCTTTAACCATGCAATAGATATGAAAAATGTTGTCTCTCTGTTGATCTTGCTCATTGATGAAGCCAGATCTCCACCAAGGGTCAAGATGACCTCGATTTAACTTCGTCCGTTAACACAAAAAGTCTGTCAACTGGAATTGATAATATGTAGCTGGAATAGCGCCAAATATCCCGCACAATATAGCATAGGTCAGAGGTTCCGAGGGGTTGGCCCCGGAAAAAACCCTCCGACGCTCAAGTCAGTTTGGGTCATACATCAATGAGATTATGATGTAAAGGGATAAGTTGAGAATCTCTCACAGTGTTTGCCGAAGAGCAAGGGGTATGTGTATGTTGTTCAGTCTCTCTTTTCTTTTTTTTTTCTTTGTATGGATCTCCTTACCTTTATAGATTTCTTTCTCACCCCAAAAACTCTGGGGATAGCTTGGGGAAGAAGCTTTGTTTAAGGGAGAGAGCCTAGGACGTCGTAGGTCTGCTGATGTGATCAGTAGTCCGGCTGATGTGACTTCGTAGGTCGACCGTGGTGACCTTGGCGTGTTCAGGAAGGCTGAATTGTTGTAGTCGATTCATTGGAGAAGTATACTTCGTTTGAGGGTCCCACGAAGTATTGTCGTATTGGGTTCATTTTCTGTGGTACACAGCTGCCTTCTGCTGAAGTGCATGAGCTGCTGTGGTACACAACTGAGCCCTGCCGATGTGCGTGACTTGGCCTTATCAAAATGCATGGCTAAGCATTGCCCAAGTGTAGTCCGACGTGCAACATATACTATAGTTAATGCCGAGGTGAAAACCTTGTTAGATTCCTTGATGTCATGTTACCCTACAGTGCTGCTGAGGCCGGACAGCCGTTCTTAGGCACCAAGCCGCTGAACTGCAGTGCTTCAATATACTGGGCTTTTTAAACTGGTGACTGTTATTGACTAGCTGACGATCCGGGTATGGTTTATCATTTGCTCCCAGATTTTGTGTGGCTGAGCTGGACTGCGAAGGCATACAAATCTTGTCTTTATGTCGTGGCCGATCCTTTAATCACACATTTATCTTTTCTCGCTTGCTCTCCACGCAAATGATGGTTCCGATTCTCCATTATTGCTTCTTTGTCGATTACGTTTCCCGAGGGGGGGAGATACGTGAATCTCCGCCCTTTCGAATTTCAAATTTAAAACGAAAAGGTGCCTTTTCTTTCAACCTCCGCCTATAAATAGAGATGCTTTTACCTCCTCCTTCTTCATCCTTCGCTTGAATTCCTCATCTTTGATGTTTATGTCGGCATCTCCTACCTTTCTTCCTTTCAATCCGGTCCTTCTCCTCCATGTATGAATTTCCGAAATATGTTTGCCCTTTTATGTCTCAAGAATCTGGAAAATACCTGTGAGAT
This sequence comes from Eustoma russellianum, assembly GCA_036186865.1. NCBI lineage: Eukaryota > Viridiplantae > Streptophyta > Magnoliopsida > Gentianales > Gentianaceae > Eustoma > Eustoma russellianum. The sequence goes on from AP025068.1 coordinate 8,897,779, forward strand.
TCAGTCCTTTCCTAAAGAATTTGATTCTGATGGGAACAGTCTTTCTTCACAGAGATTGTTCCTTTCTTGTAACCCTTTTTCAGTTATCGTCGTGTCTTTTGTTTTAGCGCCTCTGTCATTTGATGACGAGGATTCTCCTTTGACATATCCCTCTCCAGCGAAGGTTCTGCTTTGCTGTCTTGTAATCGCACAAACTTCTTTTCTTCCAGTGAAGCAAGAAACAATTGCGATTACATTCTTCGCAAGCCATTTTCAAGGTATGGTAGCGGCGTAGCAAGGGCGGCAACAATGCCGCAAAACTTATCCTCTGCCATGTAACCATAGAGGGGACGATTGCCAAGAAGTCTACCTGGTTCTGGATAAGGATCTTTCGCTGCTCTTCATAGTCCAAGTCCGAGGCTGTAGCTAGATTGCCATGTTTTTGAATTTATAGGAGAAGATTTCGTAGTTGAACAGGATTTTCCCTTGTAAACAGCTTGTAGTTGTAATAGATTCCATATTCAATAAAAGTCTGTTTTTTGCCTTCTGATTTGCTCTGGCTAATATTTTGAGGCTTAATCTTGCTTTCCACTTGCCCTGTGTTTATAGTTTGTAAGCTTTTGGCCTTCAGTCTAACTTGCTCTGTTTGGAAGTATTTGGCCTGGCTTGCTCAGTTTGCAAGCATTTATCTTTGGCCATAGGTGTATCTCTCAAGTTTCTGCTTTCACGCTTGGTTTCTCAGTTTGGCTGAGTTGAAATGTTGGCAAAACTTATGCCAAACTTTTTGATTTTTCCGAGGTGGGCATGTAGGGAACTTGTTTTGTTCCGCTGAGTCCTGCTCAGCCGCCCAGACCTGCTGGGGGAGAAATGTAGAGAACTTGTTTTGTTTCACTGAGTCCTGCTCAGCCACCCAGACCTGCTGGGGAAGAAATGTAGGGAACTTGTTTTGTTCCGCTGAGTCCTGCTCAGCCACCCAGACCTGCTGGGGAAGAAATGTGGGGAACTTGTTTTGTTCTGCTGAGTCCTGCTCAGCCACCCAGACCTGCTGGGGAAGAAATGTAGGGAACTTGTTTTGTTCCGCTCAGTCTTGCTCAGCCACCTAGACCTGCTGGGGAAGAAATGTAGGGAACTTGTTTTGTTCCGCTCAGTCTTGCTCAGCCACCTAGACCTGCTGGGGAAGAAATGTAGGGAACTTGTTTTGTTCCCCTGAGTCCTGCTCAGCCACCCAGACCTGTTGGGGAAGAAATGTGGGGAACTTGTTTTGTTCCGTTGAGTCCTGCTCAGCCACATAGACCTGCTGGGGAAGAAATGTAGGGAACTTGTTTTGTTCCGCTGAGTCCTGCTCAGCCACCCAGACCTGTTGGGGAAGAAATGTAGGGAACTTGTTTTGTTCTGCTGAGTCCTGCTCAGCCACCCAGACCTGCTGGGGAAGAAATGTAGGGAACTTGTTTTGTTCCGCTGAGTCCTGCTCAGCCACCCAGACCTGCTGGGGAAGAAATGTAGGGAACTTGTTTTGTTCTGCTGAGTCCTGCTGAGCCACCCAGACCTGCTGGGGAAGAAATGTGGGGAACTTGTTTTGTTCCGCTGAGTCCTGCTCAGCCACCCAGACCTGCTGGGGAAGAAATGTGGGGAACTTGTTTTGTTCCGCTGAGTCCTGCTCAGCCACCCAGACCTGCTGAGGAAGAAATGTAGGGAACTTATTTTGTTCTGCTGTGTCCTGCTCAGCCACCCAGACCTGCTGGGGAAGAAATGTAGGGAACTTGTTTTGTTCCGCTGAGTCCTGCTCAGCCACCCAGACCTGCTGGGGAAGAATATCGGGAAACCTGTCCCATCATGCTGAGACCTGCTCAGCCTTCCAGACCTGCTGGGTAAGAATATCAGGAAACCTTTCCCGTCCTGCTGAGTCCTGCTCAGCCTTCCTGACCTGCTGGGTAAGAATATCGGGAAACCTGTCCTATCCTGCTGAGACCTGCTCAGCCTTCCAGACCTTCTGGGTAAAAATATCGGGAAACCTGTTCCATCCTGCTGAGACCTGCTCAGCCTTCCAGACCTGCTGGGTAAGAATATCGGGAAACCTGTCCCGTCCTGCTGAGACCTGCTCAGCCTTCCAGACCTGCTGGGTAAGAATATCGGGAAACCTGTCCCATCCTGCTGAGACCTACTCAGCCTTCCAGACCTGCTGGGTAAGAATATCGGGAAACCTGTCCCATCCTGCTGAGACCTGCTCAGCCTTCCAGACCTGCTGGGTATTCCCCCACTTCTATCGTGGGTGGTTGACAGCCATGAATTTATGCACCATACGGTGACTAAAAAGGGGCCGAATTAGATATAAGAGGTTGATCCTCTGACGATATAGGATCGGGAAATTCCGAATGAAGAAAAATCAGACCGTGATTCAAAACGGTCATCAGATCAGCCTTATATGCTCAGAGGTCCGGGTTCCTCTCTCATCGAAATCTGAATCGGTGTCTCCTAGATAATCCTGGTGATATCCGGGTTTACAACCCCCCACCGGAGGGGGCCTTCCAAAGTCTAGCCTGTTGTGAAGCCTAGACCTGGGATTATAGAAGCGTTGTAGGTGACCCAGCTCAATAAGGTGTTCAATTTCCTGCCCAAGCTGTCTATAATCTTCCGTATCATGCCCAATATCGTGATGATAGAGGCAGTACAGTTGATCGTTTCTCTTATGGATTGGCCCGGCGAGGGGCAGGGGATCTTTTGCCAGGGATTTTTTCCTCATATAAGAAAGGATATAAGCCTTAGAGGCCAGCAGAGAATTCCTTTCCTCTCCTCGGCTCCCCAGCCGAATCCTAACAGAGCACCTTTCCTGCAACGGTGCTTTGCCCTTGTTTCCCGCTTTCCTGCCATGTTTGTAAGGTAGGGAACTTTTGATTATCTCTAGAGGTTTGGTGGCTAGGCTTTTGTTCTGGACACTTCCTTTTTGGCATAAGCCTTTCCTCACACCTGGAACAATAACCAGGCCGAGTAGGAGAATACTCCATGTGTTCCAGTGGATGGGAGTTATCGAAACAGGGTCCGCTGGACTTTTCTGCAGGCGCTTTCCCCTTCATCTCCCTCACTACTGCTTGAAAAACCTCTGGGTTTTGAGCCACATAGCGAATGGCTCGTATGTGCTCTTCATATGTGAAGGCCAAGGGAGTTGAAGATTCCCCCAGCTCCGTTGAACATTGATCAGTTTGTTGTTGAGAAGATTTTTGACTGCTTGCAGATGTCATGGGTTGCTTGGTCCCTTGACTATCTCTGTTACTCATTTTTCTCTCGATAGCTTCCCAAAATCATTGGAGAGGTTCCTTAATAATTGCTAGAGAAGCTTTGAGGGGCCGTTTTCTGGGTTAAGGGACTCGGCCCTTCCTCTAGCGCCAAATGATGAAGCCGAATCTCCACCAAGGGTCAAGATGACCTCGATTTAACTTCGTCTGTTAACACAAAAAGTCTGTCAACTGGAATTGATAATATGTAGCTGGAATAGCGCCAAATATCCCGCACAATGTAGCACAGGTCAGAGGTCCCGAGGGGTTGGCCCCGGAAAAAACCCTCCGATGCTCAAGTCAGTTTGGGTCATACTTCAATGAGATTATGATGTAAAGGGATAAGTTGAGAATCTCTCACAGTGTTTGCCGAAGAGCAAGGGGTATGTGTATGTTGTTCAGTCTCTCTTTTCTTTTCTTTCTTTGTATGGATCTCCTTACCTTTATAGATTTCTTTCTCACCCCAAAAACTCTGGGGATAGCTTGGGGAAGAAGCTTCGTTTAGGGCAGAGAGCCTAGGACGTCGTAGGTCTGCTGATGTGATCAGTAGTCCGGCTGATGTGACTTCGTAGGTCGACCGTGGTGACCTTGGCGTGTTCAGGAAGGCTGAATTGCTGTAGTCGATTCATTGGAGAAGTATACTTCGTTTGAGGGTCCCACGAAGTATTGTCGTAATGGGTTCATTTTGCTGTGGTACACAGCCGCCTTCTGCTGAAGTGCATGAGCTGTTGTGGTACACAACTGAGCCCTGCCGAAGTGCATGACTTGGCCTTATCAAAATGCATGGCTAAGCATTACCCAAGTGGAGTCCGACGTGCAGCATATACTACAGTTAATGCCGAGGTGAAAACCTTGTTAGATTCCTTGATGTCATGTTACCCTACTGTGCTGCTGAGGCCGGACAGCCGTTCTTAGGCACCAAGCCGCTGAACTGCAGTGCTTCAATATACTGGGCTTTTTAAACTGGTGACTGTTATTGACTAGCTGACGATCCGAGTATGGTTTATCACTCATCAATCTTAACATGTGCATTAAGAGCTCTTCTAACAACCAAGAATTCTTTTTATGCAAGCTCTTCATCCTCACTCACACTTTCCTCATTTTCATCATGATTTTCCTCAACATTAACATGTTCCACTTCCTCATCATCAGAATAATATTCATTAGACTCTTCAATGAACATGATACGTTTAGGGTTGGGACATTGATTTGCAAAATGACCTTTACCTAAATATTTAAAGCATTGGATGTCTCTAAATCTAGTAGTGGAATTGTAAATGTTACCTTCAACCTTGTTTTCCCCTTTATCTAAGTTTTTTTGAGGTGGTTGAGGTGCTCTTTGATTTGGTTGAGTCTTGCCTTGGAACCCACGGCCTTGAGGTGCAGTTGGCCTAAAATTTGTAACTTAATTTGTCCTAGACGGAATTCTTGGATAGGATGAAGAATTAGCTCGAAAAGATAAACTAAGTGTAAATGGTTTTACCTTGAGTTGACTCTCAATCTTTTCAGCTTTATGAACCATGGAAGTCGTATCAATATATGTGGTAAATACAACTCTGTTTGCAATTTCCTTATTCAATCCAGCTAGGAATCTAGCCAATGTAGATTCCTCTGGTTCTTCAATGTTAGCTCTTATCAATAAGATCTCTGACTCTTTGAAATACTCATCTACACTACGGCTTTCTTGAGTGAGTTTTTGCAAGTTTTGGTAGATAGTTCTTTAATAGTCTGAAGGAATGAATTTTTTTCTCATCTCAATTTTCATTTCTTCCCAAGTAGAGATCGATGCTTGTCTGGTTCTTCTCCTTACGTTGTGTAGTTGATCCCACCAAATTAAGGCATAATCTGCAAACTCTATAGCTGCATAGCGCACTTTAGTCAAATCAGTATAATTTGTACAAGAGTATATGAGATCTACCTTTTTCTCCCATTCAAAATATTCCTCAGCATCACTCTTTCCATGAAATGTGGGGATGTTCACTTTTGTTTTGATGAATTAATCTTCTTGTAGGTTATTCTTTTGATTCCCGCGATTTCAAAACTGGTTGTACTCTTCCTCAATGTTATATTAATCAAACATTTGGTTTGGTTCTTCATCTCTTTCATCAAAGGTCCTCATAGGTATGAAATCCCTATTAAGCCCTCTTTCTCTGCCTCTTCCTCTTTCCGGAGCAAAAGACCTGCGACTTTCAAGCCTATGTTTGGTACATGTCATGTTTTTCCTTCAAGTAAAGGATTTTCTGGATAGATTGTGACTGTTTTTCTAGGACCTCTACACGACTACTCATCAATTTCATTTCCCACAACATCTTTTGCATTAGTTGCGCTAAATCATCCACGTTTGTGGGCAATCTTTCTCCTTCTTTGTTAAGTCCCATGGTACTCTTAGGTGTCTTCTACATGGTACAATTACCTAAAATTGAACAAGAAAACAAAGAAAAAGGAAAACTAACACAAAGGCAAATGAAACTTGATTATGTTAGTGGAAAACAAAAACACAAGTGTTTGTTCCTCTCTCTCCGTCTTTTTGTAGTTCATACAATCTTGTGTCTCCTTGAAGAATCTGAGGCTAGAACAATTCAAAGCAAACTTGCCAAGTGAGTATCAATTCCGATAACTTCAATCGTGTAAAGTAAACTTTCTTCACAAATCTCCCACCAATTCATTCACAATTCCAATGTTATAAACAACAAACTTGGACTGTACTAAGATTCAAAAAAAATTGAAACCAAATTTGATGTAATAGGTTGAGCCAAAGAAATGCTAAGGTGTTGCCCTGGGCAATCCTTAACTTAATCTTAGGCTTTATGCAAGCTAGATGCAAGTATGAATGAACAAGAAGCACTCAAGTGTTCAAAAGTGAAAACAAATGGGTACTTTGTGTTTATGAAGTAAACAAGACCAGTTCTTTTGCTCTTTCCACTTTCAATTATTTTGTGCAAACTTTTCTTTGAAATAAGCTTCTCTTTATTTCTTTTTCTTTTTCCTTGTTCAAAGCTAATCAAGGTGTATATATCTTGGTAAAATTGATTGGTAAGGCTTTGTGTGTTTATTTTGGATGGATATATTGATGTTTTTGTGTGTAGCACGCTATCAATTTGTTCAAGATGAACAAATCGATTTTCTTTCTTGTCGAGGCTGCCAAATCAGATATTGAACACAAGAAAATTCAACTAAGTTCACCACACAATACAACTATACAAACACAAAGCCTAAAACAAGTTAAGAGCTTCGATAACAACAAGAATATAGGATAGACCAAGGTAGATATATAAGCAATGGACTGAATATAAGTAATGCAGAAAAGCTTCTAAACAAAGAACTTAAAGTCCAAGAAAGTGTCTAAACATAAAGAAATTGAAATCCAACCAAATGAAATAAACAAACCATAAATCATCATAAAGAAATAATCTTTAAGTGTTTTATGAGATGTTTGTCCTTAGTCCTTTCCAATTTCATATAGGTCCAGCGTTACGGTAAGTCCTTAGAGTCCAAACCAACCTTATATCACCAATTTCATGTAGGTCCAGTGTTACGGTAATTGTCCAGAGTCCATTCCAACCTTATATCACCAATTTCATGTAGGTCCAGCGTTACGGTAATTGTCCAGAGTCCAATCTAACCTTATGTCACCAATTTCATGTATGTCCAGTGTTACGGTAATTGTCCAGAGTCCAATCCAACCTTATACCACCAATTGATATATCGGTTTTTTTTGAGTTTTTTTTTGCTTGTTGAACCAGAAGAAACAAAGAAACTTGATAAACAAAAAGATGACACTTTTTTTGTTGAATGATGAACAACAAAGAAAATAAGATGTAACAGAAAAAGAAATGAATATCAAACTTTTTTTTTAATAGAAAAAAACAATGAACTAGAAAACACACGGATAAACTGTTTTGGTTTTGGTTTCTTTTTGTTTCTGAATTATACAATTCAAAACAATAAGAAGACACTAAGCCAATTAGAATCCAACCTTCTAAAAAGATGATTAAATGGTGGATGAAGAGAAGAAAGAAAGAAAAAAAATTGACACAAAGAAATGATAAGTTGAGTTAAAGAAAAACCTTCACTGTGATACCACTTTGATACGTGCAAGAATGGACCTTTCTTTAACTCTAAAGCTCCTCCTCCAAATATGGTTTAGGCAGAATGAAAATAGCTTCACCTTGCTTCCAAATAAGTTGAAGAAAACCTTTTGAACATAAGTCCTCCAATGGGTTTCACATAACCGAAGCAAGGTACCTCCCTTTTGGAGGTTTCCCTCCCCGGAATTGGATAACTCTCACAAGGATGTTCAAGCCTTGAAAGATTCTAGCCTTGATTTTAAATATGAACCAAGAAAACACACAAGAATTACTCTTGAAGAAGAAGAAATTTTTATTGAAGATGTGAGATTACAACGCTTCTCTTATGTGCCTTTTATAGGCAAAAATATCACAACACAACAAACTATCTTACAAATTTAAATAACGATTGAAAAGACTACAAACTTCTAAAAATTATTCATTTAGACTCCATAAAAACTAGTCTTGCAAGTCTTTAATGATGAAGTAGATCCCTCAAGTACTATTCATGGAAGACTTTAAGGATTTGTCTTCAATTTGAAATCGTTTCTAGTTTGTGACTGATTTTTCAACATTTTCCAATCCGAACTAGGCCTTGATCTTTCTTAGAGAATTGTAGCCAATGGAGTGTAGAAAATAAGCATATAAATTTCTTTGCAATTGGCCAAACCCTTGAGGAGATATATCCAAATTACTGAAGTTATGTCACAGAATTCGGTAGAAACAGTACTTCTATTTGCATGCTCTTTTTGGATTCCAAGACGATCGATATTGGAAACATAAAAAACATAAAAGTTGTAGATCTTTGTCTTATCTTTCCAATGCATCTTGCAACTCTTAATTTGGCATTGTGGTTGGAGAGATACGTCAATTCTACCAGAACAGGTCCTGCAGAAACTCACAATCCGAAATGGGCCTAAACTAATACAACATAAACATTTAAAAAAAATAAAGAACACATTCTATACTAATGATATTTTATAATGGTTCTAAAATTTCTTATAAATCATGTTGTAGGTTCAATAAGGTGAACCCAATGTATAAGTTCCTTTGGTTCATCTTGCACATGTTTAAATAGGAAGACCCATACTTCATGCATTTACTTCTTGTTAAGGGTCCTTGATCTTGCATTTTTGTAAAATTATTTGCATTTTCACTATCTTGGCATGGATGAGGGTTATGGACCTCATCACTTTGGGATCCCATTCGGATGTGAGGCTTCTTAATACCTTCTTTATTTTGACATGTTGGTGATAGTTCGGTAGTCTCCCGACACGACAATTTTTAGGTTTATGGACTCGTGACATGTCGATATAATTTTTGTAACAAGATGACTTGTAATGTGTGATATGAGACCTGCATCACAAATATGATGTGTATATGTTGGTGCGATGTCGATGTACGTTTATGATTTGTATGACATGTCGATGGAACGTCGAGATAGAAATGTATAATTCGTTGTTATAAAGAAAATATGTATATGTGAAATGTATATATGTGGCGTGTGTTTATGTTATAAGAGGAGAATTTCCATTTCAAGTTTGTTCCCAAATAGTTCTCTCCAGATATGTCTTCATTCAATGAACTAGTAAGGTCATCTTCTTAAGCACTTCATTAAATGAGCTAGTTTAGTTCATTTATCATGGCACCTGAAAATAGTATAAAGACAACACGGCACCTGAAATAGTATAAAGATAACAAATGTTTGCCATTTTATGCAAGCTTTAATGCTTCATGGCACGTTTAGTACGCAACAATATATATAAGCATGTTAATCATATTTATCACATAAGCATGTCAAGTAACAATTTATTCATGCATTTCGTAACATTTGAATCATGCATTTTCAAATCACTCAAACCCCGATTTGTCAACAAGTGGTGCCCTTGAACTCCTCTTTAGCCTGTCACTTGAGGGTTTGGTGGGGGTTGGAGTGTGGTGTAAGGTACATTATTAGATTCTACATACACACACACACACACTAAAAAACAATGACAGCGCTCTCCCCTCCTTGGTTTCACCGCGTGCTGATGGCTCACCGGCGGTCGTCGTCTTATCCAATCTGCACTTCATCATGATCCGCAATCTCTCTTCTTCTCTGGTATCACACTGCAATATCGTAATGGTAGCCCGTTCCTTCGCTGCGGTGGTTTTGGGTGTAAAACCGCCACATCCGATCACCCGCTACAAAGGAGTTCCAACAATCTCATTTTCATCGGATGACATCTCACAATTAACGGATTCGTTCAAATATTCTCTGGTGGGGACTTTTTGGTATCAACGGCGAAATTGGAGGGGATTCGTTCTTGGGTTGAAAAAGTCGGCTTTCTTGGTGGCTTCAAGATCACTCTCATTGATTCAAAGCACATCTTTATTGTATTTGATCAAAAGGCGGATTATATCCGCTTTTTCTCGCGACGCACTTGGAATTTTCTTGGTTTTCATATGCGGATCACTGAATGGACCTACAATTTCATGCCAAAAGTGGACGCTTCCATAGTTCTGGTTTGGATACCTCTGTCAGGGCTCCCCATCTACTTGCATAAGCCGAAGCCCTTATTCGACATTGCCTACATGATTGGGACTCCGTTAAAGGCTGATCACGCAACCACAAACCTCTTGCGCCCTTTGGTTGCGGGAATATGTGTTGAGATTGATGTATCCAAAGATTTGCCTACCAAGGTGTTTATTCAAGGTGCAGATTTTCACTTCTTTCAACCTATTGAATATGAGGATAAGATGGATTACTGTTATATCATATTTTTTCAATGAAGGGCAATAAAGTCATTAAGGCTTAATTAATTACTAAACCTATTTTGATTAGGAAATTTCTCCTAAACCATAATCAAATTTCTATTTAAGTAGGAGGAACTCTCCTCCCTCCCCACTTATACAAGTGGCCGCCCTGCAAAGAGAAAAAAAGAACCATCTTCTTCTTCCAAAGCTTCAAGCCGCCAGTTTCAGGAGGAGCACCACCATTCCTATCAACCCTTCAAGTGCATAGTAAACTGTCTTTAATTACCAATTAGTTGTCCCCTTAACATCCTTTGCATTAAAAACTGTATAATCTTTAATTTCTATATGAAACCGAGATCGTGCATAAGTATTTATGATTGTATAGATGTTTGATTAGTTGATTATATGAATATGTGATGAATTGTATGTCCGGTATATGTGACCGCATATATATATATATGTATGACGATATTTTCATATGAACAACATGAAAAAGGTTGCATTTTTATGTATATATGAACAAAGGAATTGGTTTGAAGGGCGGCGATAGTGGGAGTGCGCGGCTGTGAGGGTGAGTGAGGGTGCGGCGTGGTGGGGGAAGGTGTGAGTGTGGGTGCAGGTGGGGAGCGGGAGCCGGGGGGAGCCGAAGGGGGGGTGAGGGAGTGGGGGCCAGGGGGTGAGGGGGTGAGGTCGAGGGAGGGGGAGGGGGAGTCGGGCTGAGGGGGAAGGAGAAAGTTTTTTTTGACAGAATCTGAGGGGGGGGGGGAGAGAAGAACGCACAGGAACGAAGGCACATCATGCATGATAGGATGCATGTTTTTGAGAACGTAGGCACATCATGCATCATGCATATGACTTTGCCTTTCATGCTCATTTCGCATGCTTATGTGTTTTGATTGTTTTAAGAAGTTATGACAGTTATATGTATTTGTGAAAACGTGGACAACCTATTTTTGTATTTCCGTACTTATATCTATTTCACTACTGTCCTAGCATGTATGATCTCAAAGGGTCGAGCAGGCAGGGTACCTACTGAGTGACATTTTAGTCACTCACACTGTTCAATATGTTTTATTGAAGACAATTCAGGGTACGATTATATATGGATTGGAGAAGATTCTGAACGGGCTCCTTGGGACTCATAGAGAGATTGAGTGGAGATTGATGATCGTGGACTAGACAATTTTTTTATTTTATTATTATTTCATTTGAGTACATAGCTTAGGGATTTCATATTTACGTACTTTACGATGTCGTTTAGGGGATTTTGATTTGATTTTTGACTATTGTTGGTTAGTAGATTTTACTTTTGATTTGGGGTATTGAGTTGGTTTATTTTGCTTCCGCTATAGAAGACTGTGTCGTTTTGATAAGTGTAGGTATTCGTACAGACGCCTTGTATATCCCTTGAAGATATACGGCGGCCGTACCAGTTCTGGCCCTAAGGTTCAGAATGGGGTGGTACAATTATTGTTCTGTGTGTCACACGCTGGGCCACACTTCACAGAATTGTCAGCCTCAAGCGACTGTTATTCTGCCTTCGTCATCTGATTGACCAGGGTAACTCCCGTGCCTACTAATCCCCCGCCTGCTAAACAGCGTTGGACACCCCGTAGGCATAAACAAATCAGTCTGGATGAAGCAAATGGTGGTCCGGCACAACCAGTTTCAGCTATACACAAAGATGCGCCTCCTTCGACTGTTATTCCCATGCAGCAGCACTCCTCATTGCCCATTGTGCCGCAATCTATTGATCTTCTTCAGCACATTTCTATGGTTCAAGACATAACTAATTTACATTCTGATCCCTATGAGAAAATTCCAGCGACACTACCCCAGGAAGCAACGGATGGATATATCTCTGATTCGGTTGAGCCGCATGATTTTTTGCAGATTGATCCCACGACATGGCGCAAGTCAGCATAGGAACTACATGACCGGCTTCATTCAATGAATTCTGACCCCTTAGACTGTGCGCGGGAGGAATCCATTAGGGATGTAGCTGTTGAGAAAAAGAATTTGAGTGATTTACAAACGCATGATTTAAATAGTACAAGTTTACGAAATGCATGATAAATTTATTACTTGACAAGTTTTTGTGATATACATGCCTTATATGCATTATATATATTGTTTCCGTATTAATAAGCCATGAAGCAGTAAAGCTTACATCAAATGTCAAACATTTGTTGTGTTATAACTATTTTAGGTGCCATCATTAATAAACTAAACTAGTTCATTAAGTGAAGTACTTAAGTTAATGAACTAACTAGTTCATTAAAACGAGATATATTTGGAGAAGGCATGATGGCAACAAATTGAAACATAGAAAGTCTCCTCTCCATTTGATGCACACGTTTATATATATATATATATATATATATATATATATATATATTATATTCAGATTTTTTATGAAAAGGCACAATACACATATATTCTGACGTACCACCGACACGTTACATATATTACATACGTATGTCAACGTCACACCACTATACTTATCTCATATTTATGAGTACATTCAGCTCTTATATCATATGATATAAGTCATGGTGATGACAAAATTATTACGACACGTTACAAGGTTGTAAACCGAAAATTATCGCATCGGGTGACTACTGAAACTTCGCCAACGTGTTGCGTGCATGCCATATATAAATAGCCAGCCCATATACTTTAAAAGAGCCAAAAATTTCATGGCTCACATGATATATTCAGCTATGAAACCATTTCATGTTGGCACACACAAATCACCGTCAATTAAGACCAAATTGTGGAGATCTTAAATTCATTTTTTTCTCACATGTGGGTGCCAATTCAAGCAGCCTTAAGAGCTGAATATTTAATTTATTTTATGTATATTATGTGTGACATAATATATATAACATGTGCAAAAATTTTGAATTTAATCGGAGAAAAATTGCGTAATCGACAAAAGTCAAAAATTTGGTTTTCTACGAACACAGAACATATAACTTGTTGAGGTTGATGGAGCGCATTCGTTCATATGTATTTGTGTGGTGTCAAGCGGCATTCGGAAAGCAATTTGTAACAGCCATTCCGAGTTTAATTACAGCTGGACTATCTCCGGCTATACGCGTACATCGGTGTTTGGTGGTATGATGGCTTGCTCCACCTTCGGGACGTCTGAAGATTAATGTTGACGCAGCTTTAGGTCATAATGGATCTGCAGGTGGAGCGGTGGTCCGTTATTCGGGGGTGCTCTACTTTCTGCTATTGCTTTTCCTCTGCCACATCTGCCTCCCCTTAGATCGAAGCTACTGTTATTTTTCACGCTTCTAGATTCTCACGCTTTGTGTTGGAAACCGACTGTCTATAGTTATCATCTCTGTTGATTTCTCGATTGCTGACGGGAGATATGGGAGTGGATTTCGATCGTTTGCGGTACTTTTTGGCTATTACCGCATCCATACTTTGTTACACACCGTGTGAAACTAACTTGGTAGTACATCACTTGGCTGCCCATGTACTACACTTATCTACCTTAGCCGAATTCCCCAGCTTGAGCCAATTGCTGCCTGTGGCACATGGCTGCTTACTCACAGACTTATCCACTCCTTATTTATGCACTTGATATGGAAGGCACTCTAATATGGGATTCCGCCTGTATCATTTTTATGATGCATGAAGTCCGGGTACTTACATCTCACTTTATCCTTATATGCGGGTGGCTTTATTCATATTCATGGTTATATTCTTCTGCTCCATTATCTGTGTTTGGTTTTGTTGCGAGCGAGCTGCATAAAACTTAAAGCTGAACGGGATTATGTCTTCCACAAGGATTGGCATGCTCTCTTGGTTTCTGCCCGCATTTAAGTGGTACATACCAAAATATTGACTTATTGATTGGTTTGTGGACTTACTTTAATATTGTGATGCTAATCTGGCTCTTTCAGGCTTTTTTCACATGGAAACCGAGGACACCTGATGCTCAAACGAGTGCATGGACATCACGTCAACAATCACAGACTGCATTATGTACTTTTTGGTTTGGCCACGTTGACTCATGTTGGATAAATATGTACTCTTTTTTTTTCGTGCAAGATTTTATCCACAAGGGTGGTTTTGCTTGCCAAGGCTTTAATGAGGCATATCATATTCAACATGAACCGTGGCTTTGTACCATAGCATTTACTCGCTATCATTTTCTGGATTTTCGACCGGAAAGTTGTTCCATTGTATTGTATTGGTTAAATCTTTGTAATGTTGGGAGTCAAAAACTTTGTACATGTGGTTTTCCTCCACCTTAAGTGAGGCTATTTATCATAACATCGGGAGGACATCCTCCTTTTATCAAAAAAAAAATATATATATACACACATATAAAATACGGGCAAAGGGCATTTTTGGAATTAATCTATATATACATGGTATTTATTTGTATTTGGACATGGAATAAATAGATTTGTATATATTTATGGACAAAAAGAAATATAAAATAAAGTATGATAGTAAATAGGATTACTTTATGCATAGTCTTATGAAATATGAAAGCTTATGAAAAGGAAGAATAAATTAAGGCTTTTGTTCCTTTTAAATATGAATAAGATTATATTGTAGTGAAATGCTGATAGATAAATTTGTATAATTAAGGGGCTATTGGCCGAGATTCTAAAAGGGGTAAAAGAAAGTGGGTTTTATGACTTGAGACATGGATTATGTACATATAGGTTGGATTTTAGGTGCACGATGTTCTAAAGGTATTTGAAGTATTATATATGTTGAATGAATTAGAAATGGAGTCGTTTGCATACATGTTGCATTTCACAAAATGTTTTAAAAGTTTTCATATGTAACGAACCACACCATCGAAACGATTAAATCCACTAACACATGTTATATGACATGATATGTTTGGAGCGTCGTCCTGATACTGAACGATGCTGGTAGTGTTCAGGGGCATACAGTATTATAAATCTATAATTCAAATGGATTATAAAGCTTTGCGTCAGCCAGACACATGTTATTGGATCCATTAACACATGTTATTGGGTCTAATTTTTTTATATGGATTATAAAGCTTTGCTTCAGCCAGACAACCCCAAAGACGTAATGATTCAAAATAGGCTTCCTATAAATCTATAATTCTAATGGGTTTTAGATGCAAATTTCGTTGGAATCTTATTTAATATGTACGTAGCTATTTTAATAGCTCCAATCCACAAAAAAATAAAAATAAAAAAGTAGAAGATTTGAGGCACTAATCATACATCGAACCATATCCAACAGGGTTTGATCACGCCTTTTATAAACACCATTCTGGTGAGGCATTCCTTACATTGCATACAGAGCTACAACTCCATGTTCTTGAAGGCATATAGGAAATGGTCCCGGATTTTGACCGCTTTCGTCATATTTTTTTATGGTATTCACCAACTCTATCTGATCTCACTAATGCATTTTAGATGTATTCAAGGCATCAGATTTTTTTTAAAATTGATTAAACATACTCATAAGATGTGAAATCTGTTGGTAACAATCAATCCTGTACTAAGACGCATTCGTTCGGTGTGTGCGTATAGAAACAGTAAAATAATCCAAACCCGGGCGAGTCGAGGACTCTGTCCTTAAGACGTATTGCTCCGGTATACTGTGCCTAACCGGCGTTAGCAACTGTCTCCCAGGATACAACGGGTACCTGTTCAGTTGAGCGACACTGCTGAACTTGAACTACTGCGAACCTTCGAATGTCCTGACTCCTCTTGGACGTTATGCAGAGAGCACTAATATGGATGCAGAAAGCGACTATGCAAATGATTAGAGTGTGTGTAGAATGCACACCCTGCCCCTGTTTATATAGGGGAGTCGGTTGGAGAATCAGTTATGCAGATGGAATCGTGACCGTCGGATCATAACCGTAGATCGATTAGAGCCGTCAGATTAAAACCTCCTGGCGGTTATGGAAGGTTTAAATTACAGCCATTAGATGGAAAACCGATTCACAGGATTAAACCTGGAGCATTAGATTAAAACCACATTCGGTTGGGCGGTTAGGTCAGTTTGAATCTCAGCCGTTGGATCAAAGCTGATTTTACCGCCACCATTAGATCAAAACCGATTGATCTTATCGTATATCGGAGGATACCGTTTGAATCAGATTTAAACAACCGTTCGATTTAAACCATAACCGAACGCCTTATCAAACTTAACCGCGTTTTGTTTAAACGTAACCGAGTAACCGCGTTTTGTTTAAACACAACCGCGTAACCGGTTCGCGCTGATGGGCTGAACCTTTAATTATTCACGCAGATGGGCTGGTCGCTTGAAGCCTTTAATTATTTACAAAAAATAATTAATCCAAAAGCCCAAATAAATTTTCTCCAAAAAGATAGGAACCGGTCTGGCACACGAGCACACAAGCCACGAGCCACGAGCCACAAGCCCGAGCCGAGCCAAGCCGAGCGGCCGGCCAGACGGGCGGGCGGCGGCGACGGCGCGCGTGTGGCACTTTCTAGGTCTTCCCTCTGGTCAAAAACTTATCATGCCCCAAGGACACATCTAAAGTGTCCATTCTAGCCATTTATAAGGTGGCTAAACAAGTTCAATTGTCCAATGTTGTATTCCTCCAAAAGGGTGATGTGGCCTCCTAAGAATAAGACACATCACCCATTAACCATTTTTTCCATCCATTTTGAGCATTAATTTCTCATTCACCCGGTATTGTAATAGAGTGATTCCAAAGCCTAAAATTAACTACTCGTTACGTAGATAATTAAGGACCCATTTGTTTTCGATTTTCGTTATCAAAAACTAATCATAATCAAGCTCAAAATATGTTGCTAAACCAAGTTTTGCAACCTTCCTTAATGGGCCAAAGCCCAAACTTTTAATTCTCCAACAATCCCCCACATGAGTGGAAATTAATGCAAATGCAGATGCAGACTCTAAGGAGAAGTCAGACAAGAAAATATTGCATCAGAAGAGGTAGCTTCTGGCCTTGAACCTTTCATAGTGATGTACCATCGGATTCACTCAGCTAATTAGTGACTTGATGTCTTGAACCAGTCAGCCTTTGTTGTGAACCTAGACAACGACACTCACACAACATATCCTTTAACACCCTTTTGGTTCTCATGGTTGTGTTCGTTTTGGCCATGAACAACCTGGTTTCAGAAAGTGTTTTAGAGAAATCTTTCCTCCCAGATTTCTCATAGAAGCGGCCCCACTTCACACTTACATAGGTGATTCCTATCAAGAGTATTCTGCCATACTCCACTTGATGTATCAAGATATAGGACATCATTGAAAGCTTTAGCTTACCCTAAATATTCTCTGCAAACAGCACTTTTATGTGACGGAATGAGTAAGTGCTAAACTGAAGCTTCATAACTTAGTTGTCCCATTGAACCAAGATTCTGGGATCTCCAGTCAACAAGGTTGGGTTACCATTACAAAGATTCTTGCATTATAGGCTTTAGTCCCATTCCATTTGTCAATCTTGACATCTGATCTCTAGGCAAGCCTTTTGTAAGCGGATCCGCAAGATTCTCCATTGATTTTATGTAATCAATGGAAATCACGCCATTAGAGATCAACTGTTTAATGGTGTTATGTCTCCGACGTATGTGTCGTGACTTACCATTGTAGATGCTACTTTGAGCACATCCTATAGCTGACTGACTATCACAGTATATGCTAATAGGAGCGATTGGTTTAGGCCAGCATGGAACATCTTCTAGTAAATTCCGAAGCCATTCAGCCTCTTCCCCAGCTTTATCCAGCGCTATGAACTCAGCTTCCATAGTGGACCGAGCTATGTACGTTTGTTTCGTGGATTTCCACGACACAGCAGCACCACCAACAGTGAATAAGTATCCACTGGTGGAATTCGAGTCCTTACTGTCTGATATCCAATTTGCATTGCAATATCCTTCTAATACTGCTGGATATCTCGTGTAATGTAATCCAAGATTCATTGTGTATTTCAGATACCTCATCACTCTGTTAAGAGCTTTCCAATGATCATCACTTGAATTACTGGTAAACCTGCTCAATTTGTTTACTTAACAAGCTAAGTCTGGTCTTGTACAATTCGTTATGTACATCAGGCTCCCAATTACCTGAGAGTATTTTAATTGAGCTACAGGTTCGCCTCGATTTTTCCTTAAGTATATACTTAAGTCAAGTGGGGTCTTTATTGGTTTTGTTTCAAACATATTGAATCGTTTGAGAACAGATTCAATATACTGAGTTTGCGACATAACAAGACCATCAGCCATCCGAGAAATTTTAATTCCTAGAATAACATTGGCAACCCCCATGTCTTTCATATCAAAATTTCGTGTTAACATCTTCTTTGTACTCAAGATGATGTCACGAGTACTGCCCATGATTAGCATGTCGTCTACATAGAGACCTACTATTACATAGGCATTTGGTGTGCTCTTGATGTATACACACTTGTCACACTCGTTGATACTGAAGTCGTTTGACATCATTACCTGATCAAACTTTAAATGCCATTACTTGGGTGCTTGTTTAAGTCCGTACAGAGACTTAACAAGTCTACACACGTTCCTTTCTTGTCCTGGAACGACGAATCCTTCGGGTTGTTATATATAAATCTCTTCCTCTAACTCACCATTAAGAAAGGCAGTCTTCACATCCATTTGATGGATTTCTAAATCATAGACTGCAGCAATAGCCACTAGCATCCTTATGGAAGTGATCCTAGTCACTGGTGAGTAGGTGTCAAAGAAGTCAAATCCTTCTTTCTGTCTGTAGCCCTTGGCTACTAACCTGGCCTTGTACTTGTCAATAGATCCATCTTCTTTCAGTTTTTTCCTGAAAATCTACTTTCATCCGAGTGGTTTACTTCCTGGAGGAAGATCTACCAGCTCCCAAGTGTGATTTTGAAGAATGAAATCTATCTCACTATTCACTGCTTCTTTCCAAAAAGGAGCTTCTGGAGTTGTCATTGCCTCAGAGAAAGATCTTGGCTCGTTTTCTACCATGTAGAAGGTTAGAAAATGTGGTCCAAAAGACGTCGGTATTTTGGCTCGTTTGCTTTGACGAGGTTCCTCAGTCTCTTGAGGTGTCGTCTCACGCACTCGCTTACTAGTGCTAGCTTCTTCACCACTTTTGTCTTTCTTCGGAAAGACTTTTTCAAAGAACACTGCATTCCTCGACTCGATGACAACATTTTCATGTATCTCGGGAACGTCCGGTTTGTGCACTAAGAAATGATATGCACTACTGTTCGTTGCATAACCTATGAATATGCAATCAATTGTTTTAGGCCCGATTCTCACTTGTCTTGGTTTTGGTACAGCAACCTTCGCCAGACACCCCCACACTTTCAAGTATTTGTAACTAGGCTTATAGCCTTTCCAAAGTTCATATGGGGTTTTATCCATCTTCTTGGACATAATCCTATTTAAAATGACGTTGGCGGAGAGAATTGCTTCCCTCCACAAGTTCTGAGGTAAACCCGAACTTATCAACATAGCATTTATCATCTCCTTTAGAGTATGGTTTTTGCGTTCTGCAATACCATTCGATTGAGGTGAATATGGTGCAGTCGTTTGATGAATAATGCCATGTTCTGAACAGAATTCATTAAACGATGTGTCATACTCTCCGCCTCTATCACTTCGAATTGTTTTAATTCGTTTGCTAAGTTGATTCTCAACTTCATTCTTATAATCTTTAAAAGCATCAATTTTGCTTCAACACATATTTGGCATTTTTCTTTATTATTAAATTCCAGTTTGGGCAATAAGTCAAGGTTAATCATTCGTTGTATTGACTTGTAATTAACATGTCCCAAAGGAAAATGCCATAAACAAGAAGACTAAAGCATGTAAGCAGAAGAGGAAACAACTTTATTAGCCTTAGTGGGCGCAACTTTCTTGGGTACAATCGTCATAACATTTAACTTAAACATGTTATCAGTAAGGTACCCCTTTCCCAAATACAAGCCATTCTTAGAAAGTGTAAATTTATTTGCCTCAAAAACTAGTCTAAACCCATGACTGACTAGTAGAGCTTCAGATACCAAGTTCTTCCGGATGTGAGGAACATGCAACACATTCTGCAGGATCAGCTCCCTTTCTGAGGTCAGTTTCAGGACCACCTTGCCCAATCCTTCAATCTTCGAGCTGTCAGAGTTTCCCATGAAGAGTTGTTCATTATTTGTCGTGGGTACATAGTCTCAGAACATTGCCCAGTTGGCACATACATGTCGAGTGGGCCCTGTGTCCACCCACCATTCACACGGATTCCCCACTACGTTGCACTTGGTCACCACTGCGCAGATATTCAGATCTTCCATTGCACCGACCAGATTCGCTTTTGCTTTGTTTTGATTCTGATTCTTTTTGGGCTTACGGCAGTCACTGCTACGGTGCCCTGGTTTTCTACAGTTATAACACTTACCTGTGAACTTCTTTGCAATCTCCTTGCTCTTGACGTTCACGCCCAAAGTGTTATTTTTCTTTTTGTTCTTCGCCTCAGCCACATGAGCCTTGGCTTGACCCGACGGAGTGGTTGGCTTTTTCTCGGCACGACGATTGTCCTCTTCAATTCGAAGCCGGACAATCAAATCCTCAATTTTCATTTCCTTTCGTTTGTGTTTGAGATAGCTCTTAAATTCCCTCCATGAAGGAGGCAGCTTCTCAATCACAGCCGCAACCTGGAAAGATTCACTGAGCGTCATGCCCTCCTCTTCCATTTCAGATACCAACATTTGTATTTCCTCAACCTGCGAAATGACAGTTTTGGAATCTAGCATTTTATAGTCGAGAAATCTATCAACTATCAATGTTTTCGTGCCAGCATCTTCTGTGCGATACTTTTTATCTAAATCCGACCACAATGCTTTTGCAGTTTTATAAGTACAAAACACGCCATATATAGTATTATCTAGGCAACTCAGAATCAAATTTAAACAACAAAAATTTGTATACGCCCATGCTTCAACACCCAAGGTATTCTGCATGTTCAGATTTTGATCCTCCACTGGTTCTACCACTGGCGGATCCTCGCTCAGCATCTTGGCCAATCCCAGTTCTGTGAGATAGAACAGCATCTTTTGCTACCACCTCTTGAAGAAACTGCCGGCGAACTTTTTCGTCTTCTCCACGTGTGCAGCCGTGGCAGCCGGATTCATCTGAGGCCCTCCGGTAGGTGACAACGGAACCGTGTTGAATGGTGCACCGGCAGCGACGTTATTAGCCCCGTCAGGTGCAGACACGGAGTGAGCATCGTTAAAGCCTTGATCAGAGTTCGAGCTTTCGTTTTCCATTCCTGTTTAGTTTGATCAAAACGTAAAGATCATAACAGAATCAGATATAAGAAATGGGTAGAAGCAGACTGCAAATCAGTATGAACACTGCTTTGCGTAAAAAGAAAAAAAGGACATAAATTAATTGAATCTGAATACGTCTTAAGATTGTTGGTTACAATCAATCCTGTACTAAGACGCAGTCGTTCGGTGTGTGCGTATAGAAACAGTAAAATAATCCAAACCCGGGCAAGTCGAGGACTCTGTCCTTAAACGTATTGCTCCGGTATACTGTGCCTAACTGGCGTTAGCAACCGTCTCTCAGGATACAACGGGTACCTGTTCAGTTGAGCGGCACTACTGAACTTGAACTACTGCGAAACTTTGAATGTCCTGACTCCTCTTGGACGTTATGCAGAGAGCACTAATATGGATGCAGAAAGCGACGAATGAAAATGATCACAGTGTGTGTAGAATGCACACCCTGCCCCTGTTTATATAGGGGAGTCGGTTGGAGAATCGGTTATGCAGATGGAATCGTGACCGTCGGATCATAACCGTAGATCGATTAGAGCCGTCAGATTAAAACCTCCTGGCGGTTATGGAAGGTTTAAATTACAGCCGTTAGATGGAAAACCGATTCACAGGATTAAACCTGGAGCGTTAGACCAAAACCACATTCGGTTGGGCGTTTAGGTCAGTTTGAATCTCAGCCGTTGGATCAAAGCTGACTTTACCGCCACCATTAGATCAAAACCGATTGATCTTATTGTATCTCGGAGGATGCCGTTTGAATCAGATTTAAACAAGCGTTCGATTCAAACCATAACCGAACGCCTTATCAAACTTAACCGCGTTTTGTTTAAACGTAACCGCGTAACCGCGTTTTGTTTAAACACAACCGCGTAACCGGTTCGTGCAGATGGGCTGGAACTTTAATTATTCACGCAGATGGGTTGGTCGCTTGAAGCCATTAATTATTTACAAAAAATAATTAATCCAAAAGCCCAAATAAATTTTCTCCAAAAAGATAGGAACCGGCCCGGCACACGAGCCACGAGGTCGAGCCGGCCAGACGGGAGGGCGGCGGCGCTCACGCGCGTGTGCACGCGTGTGGCATTTTCTAGGTCTTTCCTCCGGTCCAAAACTTCTCTTGCCCCAAGGACACATCTAAAGTGTCCATTCTAGCCACTTATAAGGTGGCTAAACAAGTTCAATTGTCCAATGTGGTATTCCTCCAAAAGGGTCACCCATTAACCATGTTTTCCATCCACTTTGAGCATTAATTTCTCATTCACCCGGTATCGTAATAGAGTGATTCCAAAGCCTAAAATTAACTACTCGTTACATAGATAATTAAGGACCCATTTGTTTTCGATTTTTGTTATCGGAAACTAATCGTAATTAAGCTCAAAGTATGTTGCTAAACCAAGTTTTGCAACCTTCCTTAATGGGCCAAAGCCCAAACTTTTAATTCTCCAACAAAATCATCAATAAATCTGATAAAGTAATTTTCACCAGTTATACAAGATGAAAATATTCCACAAATATTAGTATGAATGATCTCGAGCAGTCCAAAACTTTTTATAACATTTTTTACTGACACTTTTGATTTGCCTGCCTTCAATGCAATCTAAACAAGTTTCATAATCTATAAAATCAAGAGAATGAAAAATCCCATCTTTTACGTGACGCTCAAGCCGCGTCTTTAAAATATGGTCGAAGCGCTTATACCACAAGATAAATGAAGTTTCATCATACGGCTATGTATGGTGCCATGATTCAGATTCAGAATAACAAGGGATTTGGGAATAATTAGAATCAAGATTTAAAAAATATTGTGAAGAAGTATTTTGGCAATTCAAATCTGCTCTTTTCCTTATTCATCATATCAATTTATATGATACAATTTGACATGTGATGATAACTCTTACCTAATTGCTATACTAATCTCTATCAATTAGGATATTACAGAATCTCTCAAATCAACAATATATGGTAATAATATATACAACACAAATCAATTACAATCAATAGATAATCATGGCCTCATCCATTAATCCCCCATCCTCAAGTTGGCGCGTGGAGATGCGAAACGCCCAACTTGGACAGAAGAAAGAGAAAATCACGTTTGCCGAGATATTTCGTTAGAATGCCCACAAGCTGATGAGAAGTAGAAACATGAAAGGGCCAGATAAGTCCATCAAGGACCGCGTCATGCAAAAAGTTTCAATCAACTTCAATATGCTTTATCCGCTCACGAGAAACCTGATTATGTGCCAATTATAATGCCGTCTGACTGCCAGTGACGAGTGTGATGGGACCATCATGCGGGGAGCCCAAGAATCGTACAAGACCTAGAAGCCATTTAATTTCACATGTAGTGTATGTCATGGCACCATACTCAGCCTCAGCGGAGGACCGAGAAACAGTGGTTTGTTCTTTGTCTTCCAGGAGACAGGAGAGTTGTCGAGCTCAATAAAGTATGTGGTGGCAGCTAGACCAATCAGAATCATAATATGCTGTCAGTCGAAAATCGCTGGTGGATGGAAAGAAAATCCCCTGAGCCTGATTGCCCTTCAGATAACAAACAACCTTCAGAGCCGCATGCCAATGATCAATACGCAGTGTTTGCATAAATTGAGCTAGAGTATGCAAACATAGGAAAGCTCAGGACAAGTCACCGACAGTTAGACTAAACGCCAACTAACCGTCGATAGGGCAATGGATCATCCAAGAATGTCCTGTCAGACTCAGATAGCCATTGTTGTTGCTCGAGTGGAGTAGCCGCTGGCTCGGAAGCCATTAAGTCGCAGTCAGAGGTAATATCGAGCGTTTATTTGCGTTGTAACACAAAGATCCCATCCTAGCAACGAGCAACTCCAAGGATGAGAAAATACTTCAGAGAACCAAGATCTTTCAAACGGAAGCAACGGCTAAGATATTCCTTGTTGATGTTTGTAGCACGCGAGGAATTTCCCAAGATAATGAGATCATCAATATATATAAGAATGTGGATCTGGACATGATTGCGCATGTAACAAAACAATGAACTATCCGAATATGACTGGAAAAAACTGTAGGCACAGAGAGCATCCAAAAACTACGGAAACCGTCAAAGGGGTACATCTTTAAGTCCATACAAAAATTTGCAAAGTCGAACAACCTGATTCCCGTCGGAAGGCTCAAACACAGGAGGAGGCTTCATATACACCTCTTCATCGAGGTCACCATGAAATAAGGCATTGCAAACATCCATTTGACGAATTGAAAAGTTGCGTGCAGCAGCGAGAGCCAAAAGGACATGAACTATGACCATTTTGGCTGTCGGAGCAACGATTTTGGTGTAATCTATGCCTTTGACCTGGCAATTACCATGAATAACAAGGAGGGATTTATACCGTTCGATACTACCATTGGATTTATATTTGATTTTGTAAATCCACTTACATCCAATGGCACGCTTGCTCGAAGGTAACGGCTCAAGCGTCCAAGTATGATTATCTTCCGGGGCTCGAATATCTTCCTGCATGTCTGTTCGCCATTCTGGGTGCTTGACAGCTTGAGAATACGTTTGAGTTTCTCCATGTAAAGTGATGGCAGTAAGAAAAGCCTGATGAGCAGGCAAAAAACAGTGAGTCCTAAGAAAGTTATGAATAGAGTACCGAACACCTAAATAAGGGGATGTTGTACCTGAGTCGACCTAGGGGCTATAATTAAAATGATTTCTCTCATAATCTACGAATTTGGCCAGAGGTTTCTTGACCCGATTACCGTGGCTAACGGACGTAGTCGAGGGTGTATCTGGTAGGTCAGGTTGCTCGGGAGCCTGGGTAGGTGTCGGAGCTGGCGTTAGGGTGGATTCATCCTTAGAATCATAGATGACCAGGGAGCAGTGGCCGAGATGGGCGGTGTACGAGACGATTTGGACGAGGCAAAAGGAAAGACAGTCTCAACAAAAGTAACATAGCAAAAGGTGAAAAAATCCTACGTGCCAAGGTCATAAACATTCCAGCCCTGTTGACCAATTGGATATCCCAAGAGCATACACTTGTAGCTTCGCATTTAGAATTTTTCGCCATGCCATTGATCATTATAGACATGGCAAAGGCTCTCAAAAACTCGGAGATGCGAATAGTCAGGAGGCTTGCCAAACAGTATCTTATAAAGTGCTTCCCACCAAGAATAGTGGTCAGAGTCCGATTAATTCGGTAAGCCTCTGTAAGGACACATTCTCCCTAAAAAGACAACGGTAGATTGGCTTGAAAATGCAAGGCTCGAGCAATATTAAGAACATGACGATGTTTGCGTTCTACACATCCATTTCGTTGAGGAGTCTAACGGATAGAAGTATGATGTACAATGCTCTATTCTGCGAAGAATGGTCGAAGAGGAGAGAATTTTGAGCCATTGTCGCTGCATAAAATTTTGATGGTCCGTCTAAACTGTGTATTGACCATAGCAAAGAACTGGCATGCCACCGAAGCAACACGGTCCTTTGTCGCTAAAAGATACACCCAGACTGCGGGAGAACGATCATCTACAAAGGTCAAAAAATAAGATGCACCACACGAAGTTTTCTCCCGATAGGGTTCTCATAAATCACAATGAATTAAATCAAAACACTACTCAGCTAAAGTTTTGTTTAACTCAAACGACCGTTTTATTTGTTTTGCCCGACAACAAACTACACATGTAATATCAAAATCTTTATTTAAAGGGAAAATATTATACATATCATTCGTAAGAGACTACTCGAAGGATGTCCCAAACGATTATGCCACAGGACCCCATCCGCCTCAATTACCAAGACGCATGTCCGCACGTAGGAAGGAGCCTTCAGCAGGTATAGCTCATCGGCCAGCTCACCCACTTCAATCCTCATCCTACTCCAGTCTTGTATTACACAACCATCTTTAATAAACATACTAGTATAATCGCACTATTTATTAACTAAGATACGGATAATAAGTTGCTCGTCAAGTGATGTACAAACAAGACTTTGTCAAGTATAAGATTATCACTGAGGCACATAGTCCCTTGCTGACTTGCATGTGTCTTGGTCTAATTAGGCAACGTACATTACACGGAAAGGTAGGTGGGCAATTATGTAAAAGCGTTACATTACAAGTCATATGATAAGAGGCGCCAGAGTCGATGATCCAGAAAGAGTAAGATACTTACCACTCAAGTGCTCAACTGAAGTGTGCTTAATGCACCATGCTCAAGTCATCTTCAGTTAACCCAGACAAGGTGGTCGTGGCCTCCATAGGTACAGCCGAGGGAGACGACTGGACCGAAGCCATGTGTGCCGCTGCCACAGAAAATTTGGACCGAGAGGATGCGCCTACCGTGGGTTGTTTCGGACGAGCTAGTGTATTCGAATGTTTGCCCCACTGATCTAGATAGCCCACAATATGAAGCACGCAATTCCTTCATGTCCTTTTCGGTGACAGTAGGAGCAAGTCACCCCGGCCTTGGCCGGCTTGCAGTCACCTCCATGCTTGATCGTCACTGCCACTGCGAAGCCCATGGATGCGCGGGTCTCCTCCATCAATTCAATAGAGCCGAGGCTCTTTTCTTGGACCACCATGTCGTAGACGCGGTTCAAGGGTGGGAGCAGATCCTGATTAAGAATAGACAAACATACCATTCTGTATGTCGAATTGTCTAGGCCCATGAGGAATTGGTGGACTTTGTCCACTTCTTTGCGTCGGACAAGCAGCCGCCGAAGGTCACAATTACAGCCAACACACGAGCACATGGGAATGTTGTCGTAATCATTCAGTTCATCCCAAATTTTCTTCAATTTTTCATAGTAAACCATAACTGAGTCACCATTTTGTTTATAATTCGCGAGGGCCTTCTTCAATTCTTGGACCCTGGGTGCATTCATTACAGCGAACCCCTATTTGATATCGTCCCATAGCTCCTTGGCATTCTTGGCGTAGGAGATGGTGGAACGCAAGCCTTGTTCAATCGTGTTAAGAATCCACAGACAATCATCGAGTTGATTGGTTCCCAATCCTCCAACTCAAGGGAGTCATCGATCGACTGCTGGATCATGCCGTCAAGAAAGCCAAATTTCTGTCAGGCCAGGAGTGAGCAACGGATCGCCTGCGCCCATTCTTCATAATTTAGTCATGTCAACTGGACTGGAGTTATAAGCAAACCCGAATGATCGCCTGAGTGCAGGTCATAAGGGGAAATATTTTTCTTAGTTTTGGAGGAGAGGGGAAGATCAAAATGGAGTTCTCGGGTGCCTTATTTTTGGTCAGGAGTAAGAGGAGCACTTGGCAGAGAGGGAAGAAGATGAGCGTGATGCTCCGATACCGTGTAAAGAAGTATTTTGGCACTTCAAATCTGCCCTTTTCTCTATTCATCATATCAATTTATAGGATACAATTTGACATGTGATGATAACTCTTACCTAATTGCTATGCTAATCTCTATTAATTAGGATATTATAGAATCTCTCAAATCTACAATATATGATAATGATATATATAAGACGAATCAATTACAATCAATAGATAATTATGGTCTTATCATTTAACAAATATCACCCATTTGATAAGCATCTTCAACCAATTACAACATCAGTACAGGAATTAATGAAACTCTGGCGTTCAAAGGAAACATAAAACCAATTTTACCCAAATGAGACAAGAAAACTAAGTTTCTTGAAAACATGGGCATAAAATGTAACATGTAAGTCTAAGATAAAGCTAGTGTCAATAATCAATCTATAGGTTCGCCATTGTGATTTTCTTTTCGTGCGTCACTGGCTGGCATGTTTTAAGGAATCACCACATATTATTTGACACGTGAATAGTTGCATCTAGCACACATGATTAGGTCATTTAAAACTCAAACTCATGTGTCTAATATTTTATTCCAAAATCAGCCACACTATAGCTCATATATGCCAAGTTATACTATGTATAGAAATAATGCATCTTCAGTCAAATGGCATGGTCAAATGTATAAGAATCCCCTGTACTCATCTCTCACAACAATACCAAATATGTGCTATAAAAGTACATCCAAGTTTGAATACCTAATGGGTATATAAATAGGGATGTTATTCTTAACATTTAAGGACTCAAATAAAGGATACATAAACCTTATCTTCTATGTAGGTAGATTATGTCAAGAAAAATAAAAACAGAATAAAGTAAAAAAGATCTAAAAGGCAAATGTTTTTTATATAGTGGAAGCTTAAGCAATATAACGGGGAATCCAATGCTATTCACAAAGGTAAAAAAAGTTAAAAGGATGAAAGAAGTGTGACATTGTTGAATAATCAGGCAACATTGTTGGCAAAGGTATGATTGGAGATCCAAATATTTTTCAATTCAAGAATATAATTCTGGTAAGTAATTTATTGTACAGCTTATTAAGTGTTTCTCAATTTATTGATTATAGATATTTTGTTTCTTTTCTTCTTACTTCATGTGATATAACAAATAATAAAAGAGAAATTATGCTGAAAAGAAATTAGAGATGGTAACATTTATATTTTATCCTTGTCTAATATGTTTGATGGTAAAATTAAGTGCTTTATATGATATGACTTTGATGTAAACTTATAGGATAGACATTTAGGTCACATTAGTATTACTACTATTGAAAAATTACATAGAAAGAACCTTATAAGAGGATTACTTAAACTTTACTCAGATAATTTTTAATTATGTAAAACTTATATTAATGTAAACATAGTAGAGAGACACTAAAACCTAAGCATGAATTCAGTACTAATCATATATTAGAACTATTAAACATAGATATATTTGGTCCAAATAAAACAAAAAAAATCTAGGTAGACACTTTTATGTTGTGTCACAGGTGATGACTTCTCCCGATGTGCGTAGATTTTATTTCCAACTAACAAAGATTATACTGCATTAGAAATTGAAAGCTCGTTAAACAACTTGAAAATTATATGATGTTAATGTTAAAAGAATTAGAAATAATATGAGTGGTGAATAAACACATAGATAAATTTTGTGATTAAAATGTATAAAACATGAATTTTCACCACCAAGAGCATTACTACTAATTGTTGTTGTAGAACGTAATGATAGAACTATACAAGAAATTGCAAGAACCATATTGTGTGAAAATCATGTATCCAATTTTTCGTAGGTAGAAGCAATTAGCATCCTATCAATTATTGAATGATAGATTACCAAATATAGATTATCAACCTGTTTTTAGCTGCAAATGCTTTGTGCTAGACATTGAGGACAATCTAGATGAATTTGAACCAAAATCAATTTAATATATTTTTGTGGGTTATTCAATAAATTCAAAGGCATATAGATGTTGTAGTCATGCATTAAGAAAGATAATTGAATCAATGCATGTTAAATTCAATGAAAATACGTATATGCAACAAATGATAAAAATGAAAAAAAGCATGATTCAAATGTTGACTATTTTCATAATGAGACGATTTTCTACTTGAGCATATGAATAATCATCTAGAACCTACTCTTCTTGAGCATGAATTGCATGAGCCGCTCGGTGTAGAATGATCAAGAAAATATTCAAAAAGAAAAGATAAACTAAACTTAAAAAATGTTCAAAATGAATGCGACAATGTACATACAAATAATATATTTGAACAAGAAGAAGGGCAACCTAGCCAACGTAAGAATTGATGGCATATTAAAGATAAACATAAACACAAAAAAGAATTAATCATCCGTGAGACTAATCAAGGTACTAGAATTAATCAAGGTATTAGAACTCGTAGGAATATCAACAAAATTGAATGTGTTGAGTGCCATGCATTAATCTCCCATATTGAACCCAAAAATGTTAAAGAAGCCTTAAAAAATTCATTTTAGGTAAATGCCAACTCTGAAAATAAGAACATGATAGGCACTAAATAGATATTTAGGAATAAAATGGATGTGTCAGGCAATGTTTAACACAATAGTGCTATACTAGTTGCACAGGAGTATAAGACAAAAGAAGGTATATATTTTGAGGAAACATTTGCACCTGTTGCATGACTAAAAGCCATAAGGCTTTTTCTATCTATTG
Source organism: Eustoma russellianum (assembly GCA_036186865.1). Taxonomy (NCBI): domain Eukaryota; kingdom Viridiplantae; phylum Streptophyta; class Magnoliopsida; order Gentianales; family Gentianaceae; genus Eustoma; species Eustoma russellianum. Next base: position 8,928,135 of record AP025068.1, read on the forward strand.
CTTGCTTAAGTAGCATCAAATAATGTCAAATGGATGCTAAAAGTTTGTTTTTAAATGGTTTTCTCCAATAGGATGTGTATATAAAACGACCATTAGGATTTGAGGATCCAAAACACTCTAACAATGTCTTCATGCTAAAAAAAAAAAGCTTTATATTGTTTAGAACACATCCATTTTATTCCTAAATGCCTATTTAGTGCCTATTATGTTCTTATATGGTTTAACGCAATAGTGCTATACTAGTTGCACAAGAGTATAAGAGAGAAGAGGCTATATATTATGAGGAAACATTTGCATCTATTGCATGACCAAAACCCATAAGGCTATTGCTATCTATTGCTTGCTTAAGTAACATCAAATTATATCAAATGGATGCTAAAAGTTCGTTTTTAAATGGTTTTATCAAATAGGATGTGTATATAAAACAACCACTAGGATTTGAGGATCTAAAACAGTCTAACAATGTCTTCACGCTAAAAAAAGCTTTATATGGTTTAAAACAAGCTCCGAGATCTTGGTGCGGTAGATTTACAAACTTTCTTCTCGCAAATAATTATAAGAATAGAACAATAGATATTAATTTATTTCTAAAATAAAATGAAAATGATCTACTAATAGTAAAAATCTGTGTGGATGATAGTCTTTGGTTCAACTAATACTATCTTAATAAATTTGATGATTGCATTAAAAATGAATTTGCAATGCCAATGGTAGAAGAACTAAATTATTTCTTAGGATTACAAATATAATTAACTATATGTTGAATCTATATTAGTCAAATAAAATATATAAATGATATGATTGAAAAGTTTGGGTTAAAAGATTTAAAACCCTGAAAGTACTAACACGAGCGTGAGTACTAAGTTAGATAAGGATGAAAATGATAAACCATTTGATGACACACTATATATGTCAATGATAGGTTCTTAACTGTATTTAACTGCATCACAAAGGATAAAAATTTTAGTATGTGCATGTGTGCTATGTTTTGATTATGTCCAAAGGTGTCCCGTTACAATGCGACGAAAAAGATCCTCAGATATATTAAGCATACACTCTATTTAGGACTTTGCGATTACAAAAACTCTAAACTAGAACTCCATCCATCTAATGATGCTGATTACGATTGTTGTAAAATGGATAGAAAATCAATTACCGGCACATGTTAATTCATAGGAACTAATATAGCTTAATTTTTTTAAAGAAACAACATAGCGTAGCCCTCTCCACCACTAAAGCAAAGCATATTATGTTGCATATAACTATTTTAGTTAAAACAATAACTTAGTGATTTTGGCATAATAACAAGTCAGATTTCAATTTTTACAATAGCACTAGTGCAATCAATCTTTGTCAGAATCCGGTACTCATTCAAATGCCAAACACATAGAAGTTATGTATCACTTCTTACATGACCATGTTAATAATATAAATATCCTAATAGACCATGTAAGAAATGTTAATCAAGCAGCGGATATTTTCACAAAACCTCCAAGTCAAGCCACATTCAAGGTTCTATCAGATAAATTATAAATGACGTCTTATGATATAATTGTATAATTTTGTTGTAGGTGATGACTTTTGCATGATTTGCAAAACAAAGAAGGAGAAAAGTCATGATGATTATCTATGTTTGAATAGGATAATTTGAGGTGGAGTGACGAAATGAAATTGCAAAGGTTGAGGGGGTGTTAGTATGAACAAGTTTAGATGTGTTTTAAAACAAGAAATAAGTATATGTTTAAATCATGTAAGATTATTTTTAAAATCATTCAAAAGCGGAACATTGTTGAGCATATGTTTGAATGATTTTCAAGAGCATAGTTTTTGTAATATGAAATGTCTAGATGATGAAGTTCCAAAAATACTTAAAAGATGAACTGAAAAGTCATTTTAGACTTTAAGATTGAACAAATAAAGAAGTAACATTGATCTGTCAGGTTGAAGCACATCATCAATCGATGTGTATATCAGTATCTCAAAAAAGAGAGATAAATTGATTGATGTAAGTAAGGTGAAAAATTAAGACCACATTGTTGAACATAGATATCTCAACATAAAGAACATATATTGATCGATGTACACTGTATCCAAACATAGACCGATCAATGTTACAAAGATTAAAATTAGAACCACCCTGTCTAATATCGAAAGAAAAGTATTATTCCTAGGTTTGTCTCCCAAGAAGAAACATAGAAAGACACAAAGACAAGTACCATTGCTAGGTCATTTGCCATAAACGTGGTATGTTTGGTTTTCGGGGGCACTCTCATGATTTTGCTTGTAATGTTAAAATATTTACTCTACGGTCTTATAATATATGATATTCACGGGTTTTCTTACATATAGCTATCAACAATAGATTATGATGTCTTTTGTTTCTCGTAATTTTTATCTATAGAAGTGTGACATTTATTTTATCATACTATATGATTTTCATGCATTGTTATATATATATATAAATATATATATATTTGTAGATCTGGGATTGTTGCATTTTTATTCTTTGTATCTTTGTTTTTATTTAATATACTAGTTAAATCATAATAACTAGTTGAAACATTTGGTAATATGACTGGTTTATTTATTTCCTTTTGTTTTGAATTTATATCTATTATTCTATCTAAATATTCTTTTTGTAATTGGGGATTTTCTATATGTTTTAACATTTCTGTATTGTTTCTTGTTCTTTTGTTAGAACATAAAGATTTTTTTCTTCATCAGAGGTTTCTGAAGAAGATGTGTATAATTCATCAACTTGAAGATCTTCAGCAGACTCGAAAGATGTTTCTTCTGTCTCCGAAGACGTTTCAACAAGTAGATTTGAAATTTTTTCTAGTATGCATCTGTTTCAACTATTTTAAATAAATCTGGATCTGCTATATATAAGCAGGGTATATCAGATACTATCTTTCTTACACTTTCTCTCTCTCCATTCCCACTTTCCATTTCTATCCAATATCCTTCCAACCTTTCTCCCATACTATCCCACACCAAGAACACTATATTTGTTCTTGAATATCTTTCAATAACCATTTGAAGCCAATATCCTTGAAGACCTCCAATCTTCAAACAATAGTTATATCTCCAATATTTTTGAAGAAATAAATATATGGTATGAATTGAATTCTTTTACTTTTTGAGTTCTTTAATATATATATGTGTGTGTGTGTGTGTGTGTGTATATATATATGTATATATATGTATATGTGTATATATATATGTGTGTCCTGTTTGGATGGTCTTTTTTCCACGTCTATGCAAATATGGACTTATTTGATGGCATGGTGGTTTCGTTCCACGTCTACTACTCCCGTAGGAGTTTTACGTAGTGTGGCACCAGGAATCATTATCTACAACGTATGGCGGACATATGCATCACTCATCTACGGGGTTGAACTCACTTGTACAATGGATACTATAATGGCCTCTATCTGGTCAGATATTTATCTCTAGGGCAAATCAATTGATGGCACCAAACCAGCGGCAGGTTTCCAGCCATTGCAGCACCTGGGAATCTTACCATTGCTCCGTATCAAAGGCGTTCAGGTGCTGCGTTGGATGTTTTCCCCCACAGGACGATTGAATCTCAATATAGACGCGGCAGTGGGACGTCGCTTTGTGGTAGGGGGTGCAATTTTACATGATTGTACAGATGCATGTACCGGTGCACTTTGTTTTTGCTTGCCATTGGTGTCTCCATTCATTGCTAAAACACAAGTGCTCTTTTTGCCCTTCTATATTTCTTACCTTCTCATCCTCACATTATATTAGAGACCAATTGTCAAGAGCTATCCCGGACTCTTTCTCAGATAAGCGGTGCTCCCCACAATTATCATTTACGAATGTTTCACTCTTTGATATTGAGCACTCAAACACAAGTACTGCATGCATTTCGAGACATGAATTTGGCAGCGCACTATTTAGCGCAATATGGCTTGCAGACCCCCAGGAATGGTTAATATACAGCGTTCACAATACCACCTCTTGTTTGTAGCTAAGTATCATTAGATTTTAATATGGGACATCTTCGTCATGCTTGACAATGACCATGAGTTCCATTGATCCCGTCTTCCATATGGATGGCAATCTTATACATTTGCTGCCTGCATTCTTATGGATGCAGGCAGGCTGGGTATGATTTATTTTTGATTTCTTATATAGTCCATCCCTCTTGCCTGCAACTACTGATGGTTCATGTACTTATGTTTTCTTTTGCATGGACTACGGCGGATATCACTGGCGATTTACGAGAAGCACACCGACGGCACAACCTCCCAGTTTATGGCCATTATTCTAGCAGCCTCAAATGGGGTAAATATGTACTCTTTTTCCTTCGTGCAAGATTTTATCCACAAGGGTGGTTTTGCTTGCCAAGGTTTTAATGAGGCATATCATATCCCACTTGGACATTATCTATTACCCCTGATCCTTAGCGGACTACACAACTATATCTCGGCCTTTAAGTTGTTTTGTTTTATTATGCTTTGAACTCTTTTGTATTAATGATATTTTTCTTCCATAAGCGAGGACGGTATAATATAATAAACAACGGGGACACTGCTCTCCTTTTATAAAAAATATATGTAATAACCACTAGTAGTGTGTGCGTGCCTTTTTTATTTTGTTTTTTTAGGTGAAGGACGGACGGTACCGTCTGAGTATTTTATTGAAGTGTGTGTGTCTCTGTGTGTGTGTGTATATATATGTATATATGTATATATGTTATCTAATAAATACTGCTTTTGTTGTACCCATCGTCAAACTACTATGTACCCCCGATGTATGCGAAGTGGTTTAATGAAAAGTCCTATTTCTCAATTTCAATTTTCTACATTCTAATTATTTTCTTTCTTTTATATGTTCCTTAAGATAAATAATATTCCATAAGTAAATATCTAAATGATAAGTATGGATAATGCTTCATGGTGAAATACCAATTATGCCCTCCCTGAATTTCGAAAAAAAATAATAATTAGTAAAATCGGTAGACACTTAAGGGTCTAGAACCCTCTACCTTTAATGATCCAACTAACCAACTAAAAAGGAACCTTTCATTAATTAACCCTCAAAAGTTTAACATCTATTAAGTAGCCAATCCACATTCAACTCACTACATGATTATGTTCAAGAACCATTAAAGAGTCTTCCTCTCCCTCCTCTTGAACCATCCGGCCGCCCACCCCCTTTGAAACCTCCATAGATTTTTCTTCAACCTCTTAGCAAACAAGCTACATTCCATCCACCTTCCATCCTCTAAATTCCTCTTAAGGCAATATACAAGCACTTCAAGAAATTCAAGTACTCAAGAAACCTCTTGAGCTAAGGTGTTCTTAGAAACACTCCAAGTCCATCTCCTTCAACTCTCAAGCTCCAAGCTAGGTAAGCAAGTCTCCTAAACATCTCCTTTCATCCTAAGGTATCAACTTGTGAAGCTCACATTGTTCTCCATTTTTCCCCACAAACCCGTGGCCTTGCATGTGCCATAGGTGAAGAACCTTCAAGCTCTTTGGCGTAGGAGTCCCTCAAGTGAGCCATCCCAACATAAGTTCCAAATTGGTAAGGATTTTTAAACCTTTATATGTTCAATCTAACTCCCCATGAAGCATAAATTTGGATGCCTCCCTAACCCCATAACCCGTGAGTATTAGGAAAAAAAGGGAGGTGATACCTTCAAGCTTTCAAGAAGTGGTTATAGTTGGTGGCTAGGATTGCAACACTAAGCTATTTTGATAAGAAACTCTACCTTTAACATAATTCATTTACCTTTGGATTTAAGGATAATGCTAAACTCCATTTTTGGCTTCAAAACCGTGTACACCACGGTGAAGTAGGAAGAGATCTCAAGCCATTTGATCCACTCTAAACTAAGAAGGAATTCAGACTCAACAAAAAGGCAAGTATACATTAGACTTTCATGATTTATTTAAGGAGTTAATGACTTGAATGTTTAATCATACTAAGATATGATTTGTTTAGATGACATGATAGGCATGAAGTAGTAAAGTTGTGAACTTTGATGAAATACTAGTGTGAAAGTTTACTCTTTGGTTCATGTTACTTGACGGATATGTTGAGACTCTCTTTTTAGCGTGTAGTATGTATATAATTCGTATATTTGGGTCTGCCATGCTAACATAACAAGGAATGGAATGAATCTTGTATGTTGCATGTTCAATGATGCTTGAAATAGCCAAAATGACAAGTTAAGTGGACTGTTTTCAGGTCTTTTGAAAAACAGCCTTAGAAAACATTTGAAGGTAGTAATGGGTGTTAAAATAAGGTACTATGTTCCCTGAGAATGTAGGTCTAAGAACTCTTGATGAACTATTTTGAGAATATTGTTAAATCATTTGTTGTGGATGAGTATGTTTGTGTGTGTGTTTCGCCCTCAATAGGGTTTTATAGGAAATGAATGGTGTTTATTTTTCCTTATTTAGGAGCACGTTTAGAACCTATTTTCATAATGGTCTATGGCTGAAAAATTTGGATATCAAGTGTTGAGTGAAGCCTATGTGTTCTAAGTTGTGCTATAGAGGTTAAAAGTGAAACTAGCCATGGCGTTGGTATTTGTGGGGTCGCTTGGTTTCGTCACCGTATGTATTTATAACAATGACCTTATAATCTAAGAATGAATATTTTGGGCTGTGTGATATTGTGGTTAATAAGTAGGATCAAAGGATGAAGAGGTATATAATACGTGTGACAAAAGACAAGGAGTGGTGTAAGGAGAAATTTCTAGAATAGAACTGTTTTGAGTGTCGCAAAGATTGGCCTTGAAATGAACCTTGTGATTGTGAAAATAACCTCAAATTTGGTGTGATGGTAGGCCATTATGTATATCAAGTGTGTGTGGTGGTAAATTGATAAAGAGACTAGTCTTATAATCTTAAAGGAACCTTAAGATGAACCTGTACAAAAAAGAATTCTGGGCGTGTATGTTCTGGTAAAATAATTGTCTAACCACTTTAAAGGTCTTGATTGCCATGAAATTTTTATGGGAGTCATTTAAAACATTGGGTCAAATGTCTATGTAAAGAAATTAGGTAAAAGTGATTATTTAAGGGGTTAACAACTGAAGAGAAGTCGGATGAAGTTTCTGGAAATTCTGGACAGAATGTTGGGTCATAATATTTGGGCTTATTCTTAATGGTTTTGGCGTAATGAAGGTGTTTGGGCTTAAGAAAATTATTTCACTGTATGTTAACTTTATTTTCCAGGTGGCATATGCGATTTATTGATGCTTTAAGAGCCATAAAAACAAAAGGGAACGGGTACTGCACAGCCAAAAGTTCCGCTGTGCCATGTCTTGTTGGAGCTCAAAATTGAACCCCTTATGATTATTGGATTTTCACGAAATTTCTATGGTTGATAGTTATGACCCTACTGTGCATGCTGTATAAAAAGGTCCAAGGAATAAGTTGTCTTGGTTACGTTTCGAGCCAAGGAAAATAGGTGCGAACTGTTGAAAAGTTTTTCAGCCTAGGGGATTATGCCTATGTCATGTCCTAAGTAATTTTTAAGATGATTCATGACAGGACTCTCATCGCATTTCATCCCATGTATCATGCATGATCATGTGCACCACGAATCTGATTTCCTCTATGTTTTTCCTTATGCAAGAAAGTTCTTTTTCAAGTACGCAAGTTTCTTTATGCAAGTAAGTTATTTATGGTCCCATTATTTTCAAAAAGAAATGCTCTATGATTTTCGCACCGACTAAGCATGCTCATAACCCGATCCAGAACCGGGGTTAATAGGTCTGATGACATGATAAGTCCTGGACCCGTTCTGGACCCGGGGTTAATTAGTCCGATGATATGTTCTGGACCCGACCCAGGCCCAGGGTTAATCGGCCTGATGACACGTTCTGGACCCGTCCCAGACCCGGGGTTAATTGGTCTGATGGCATGTTCTGGACCAGCTCAGATCCGGGGTTAATTGATCTGAGACTCTGTTTTATTTTATGCCTGCTTTATAAGACCAATTGATGATTTTTCCACGACGTGACATCATGTATTTTATCTTGCATGTTCCACGCGTACTTTGCATGTTAGAACGGTTAAGCTCGGAAGTGATATGATTATGTCGGACTAGTATTATTTGAGTTATGATTAGACTATATCTTCTGCGGATCAAGTACTAAAGGCCAGGTATGAATTAATGTTGGTTCGTGGGGTTTTTGCATTCATGTTATGATTCTTTATTTATCTCATGACTGTTTATTGTATACTTGCTGGGTGATTTTATCACTCATACCTTTATTTTTCCCCAAGAGCCCGAGAATACCAATGTTGAGTGGATCGATGATAAACCGAGAGTGACATACCCATAATCAAGATGCCGAGTTAAGACGATGCTCAAGGACTTTTGTGCTGACATGATGTTTGTACTATGAACTATGTTTGGAACTTTTGGGATTTCGGTTTTAACTCGTTTTAAGTTATGGATTTTTACATGTTATGCATGACGCTTTGTACTCTCCGTAGTGAAGTACGGAGGGTGCACCGCATTCGGGCGAAGTCTAGGGTGCAGGGCGCTACAGGTGGTATCAGAGTCCAGGCTCTAGATTTCAGGCAGAATGTAGAACTAAGTTATGATCTTAGAAACCTAAGTTTGATCTTAGATCTAAACCATGATTTTAGATGAGTGATGCCCTTAGACTAGGACAACATAGACCGGATTTAGGATTTAATTCAAAAATTAATCCAGATCTTTATACTAAGATATGTTTTTCTTCTTTCTTATTTGAATTTCTTTTGAGAGTTATAATCGTTAGCCTAAATAATATGGTTTTATCCCAACATTTGCATAAATTTTGGCACTCTGTAGTGTCGATGGCCCGACCTCAAGATAGACCTCCTAGGGCTCGACCAGATGCGCAAGAGCCAGTCCCTCCTCAGCCACAAGGCCATGTTCCTCCTCCACCGGCTCAAGTCGCGCCGCCACCACCATAGGATCAAAATCCTTCTGTTCAGAATAATCCATCTCCACCACCGCAGGCACCTATTCCTCTGGTGATCCCTGATGTTAACACCGTTCAGGCCTTTTGCCAGGTAATCACACAGATAGGTCAAGGCCTAATCCATCAGAATGCTCTGCCCCAGCCACGTGAGCCAGTGAGAGATGCTCAGTATTATTTCGAGAAGCTGAAAAGGGCAAATGTACCACCATTCAAAGGAAAGCCAGATCCGGACATAGCTGAGAAGTGGTTAGATGAGGTCGAGAACAGTTTTGAGCTAATCCAAGCCCCTGATGATATGAAAGCTCAAGCTGTGAGGCCCTTTCTGTTAAGTGAAGCGAATCAGTGGTGGAAGACTAACTTACACCCCTTGCCAAGACCAATTGCTTGGGAAAGATTCCTGCAAGAATTCCATAAGTTCTACATTCCTCATCGGTGAAGTTGCAGAAGCGGCATGAGTTTGAATCACTGAAGCAAGAGCCAGGTATGACCGTTGCAGATTATGCAAATAAGTTCATTGTAATGGGGAGATTTCAGCCATCTACCATGAACGATGAAGAGACAAAAATGCTGAAATTTGAAAGAGGGTTGAACCCAAGGATTAGAACATGGTTGGTAAATGCAAATCCTACAAATTTTGGGGCCCTTTTCGATGCCTGTTATAGGATCAAGCGAGATATTATTGGTCGAGACGATGTGGGACAGAAGAGGGAAAGGCAAGTGACTGGAAATGAGAAGTTCAGGAAGGTAGCCAAGAAGAATTTCAGAGGATCTGTTCGTCAAGGAAGATCACAGGGTCAGAATCAGCGCCACCAGCATCATCAAGCTAATCAGCAAAAGAATCAAGCTCCACCCCAGCAGCCAGCTATACCAGTGTGCCCTCAGTGCCAGAAGGGACATATGGGTGAGTGTCGATAGAAGACTGGACAGTGTTTCGGATGCAGTAAGTATGACCACCTGATTAGGGATTATCCAGACAGAGGAGCCTAGCAGCAGCAGCAACAACCAAGGAACCAACGACCGCATGCAAATGCAAGGGTCATGTTATGACAGATGCAGATGTTGAGGAGACGGCAAATATAGAGACTGGTATGGTTTAAAGTTTTATGCCTTAAATATGTTTTGCTTACGCATGCATATGCTGTTACTTAGTTAAATATGCATGATTCAGGAACTATCTTAGTATGTAGCATACCTGCGAGTGTATTGTTCGATTGTGGCGCCAGCAACTCATTTGTCTCCATAAAGTTTACTAAGAATATCGGTCATAACCCAGTCCGATTAGAATCACCCTATAGAGTACAAGCAGTCGGCGATCAGGTGCTTGTCTCTCATCATATCTTCAGAAATTGCGCGCTCGAGTTTGATGATCAGCTGTTTGAAGCCGATTTAATTCCCATATCCATGAGTGATTTCGATGTAATTCTTGGAATGGATTGGCTCTCAAAGAACCATGCTCACATTGATTGCTGGAGTAGGCAAGTTATAATCAAGGACCCCGCTCGAGATGAAGTATCATTCCAAGGAGGAGCCAAGTTAAAGAAACCATCCAAGAAGGTTTATGTTAATGCGGCTCATGCCAGCCAAGCATTGAAGAAAGGCCATGAAGGATTCTTCGTCTATGTCCTAAGTGCTGAGCAAGTGAGTCCCACCCTTGCTCAAGTCCCGGTTGTTAACGAATACCCTGATGTTTTCCCCGATGAATTACTCGGGCTGCCTCCCGACTGCGAAATTGCCTTCAAAATAAACCTTGTTCTAGGAGCAGAACCCATATCGAAAGCCCCATATCGGATGGAACCTGTGGAACTAAAAGAACTAAAGGAGCAGTTGCACGAGCTGTTAAAGAAAAAGCTTATTCGCCCCAGCGTTTTGCCTTAGGGTGCCCCTGTGCTATTCGTAAAGAAGAAAGATGGAAGCATGCGTTTATGCATCGATTACCAGGAACTTAACAAAATCACCATAAAGAATAAGTACCCACTGCCCCAGATTGACGATTTTTTCAATCAACTCAGGGTGCGTAACTAACAAATCATATTTCAACTAAAGTTTAAATTTTCCAACACCCTGTCTAAAGTATCTTAAATGCAGGGATCTCGGGTTTCCAGTAAGATAGACCTGCGATCCGGATATTTCAAATTGAAGATTAAGGCTGAAGACGTCCCTAAGACTGCCTTCAGAACACGCTATGGACACTACGAATTCCTTGTCATGCGATTCGGATTGACAAACGCCCCTGCCGCTTTATGGATCTCATGAATCGAGTCTTTCAAGATCAGTTAGACAAGTTCGTAGTGGTCTTCATAGACGATATCTTGATCTATTCACCAGATGAAGAAACCCATGCAGCCCATTTGAGAACGGTTTTGAATATGTTAAGAGAAAGACGCTTATATGCGAAGTTTAGCAAATGCGAGTTCTGGCTGCGAGTGTATCATTTCTAGGTCATGTCATATCAGAATATAGGATTTCCGTGGATCCAAAGAAAATTGAGGCCATTACAGAATGGCCCAGGCTAACTAATGTTATAGAGGTGAGAAGCTTCCTTGGACTGGCAGGGTATTATCGAAATTTTGTTGAAGGATTCTCGAGGATAGCTGCTCCCCTCACCAGATTGACAAAAAAGAAAACAAAGTTTGAGTGGAATACTGATTGTGAAAGGAGCTTTTCAGAGTTGAAAGCGAAGTTGACATCCGCCCCTATTTTGGTAAAAAAATGTTGTGTATAGTGATGCCTCAAAGAACGGTCTTGGATGTGTTCTTATGCAAAAGGATAGAGTAATAGCCTACCCATCCCAAAAATTGAAGTCATTCGAGCAAAACTACCCCATTCATGATCTTGAGCTTGCGGCAGTAGTATTTGCTTTAAACATATGTAGGCATTACTTGTATGGTGAGAAATGTGAGATCTTTACGGATCACAAAAGCCTAAAGTATCTCTTTGCCCAGAGAGAACTGAATATGCGGCAGCCCAGATGGCTTGAGTTGATTAAAGATTACGACCTCTCAATTCAATACCACCCTGGGAAAGCTAATAAAGTTGCTGATGCGTTGAGTTGAAAGACAAGCCACCCACATCAACCATCTCTTCAGTGAGACATGGAAGAATTTGGCCTTGAAGAAGTTGACTCCGTGGGTGAAGTTATCGCCAAATTGGTCCTTATCCCTTCACTGATTGATAGGATCAAGGAAGCTCAAGGAACTGATGAAGCCCTGAGAAAGATCAAGGATAGGTTGAAAGATAAGCCATTGAATGATTTTGAAGCTCGTAGTGATGGTAGTTTATGGTACAGAGGATGGTTATGTGTACCTGAGGACAAGGAGATTAAGGATCAAGTCTTGATGGAAGCTCATAACTCGCGCTTATCTATTCATCCTGGTGCTAACAAGATGTATCAAGACCTCAAACAGAAGTTTTGGTGGCACGACATGAAGAACAAAATAGCTGAATTTGTTGAACGATGCCTTGTTTGTCAGAGGATAAAAGCTGAACACCAAAGACCCGCTAGGTTACTACAACCTTTAGAAGTTCCTGAATGGAAGTGGGACCACGTCACCATGGACTTCGTGACCGATCTACCGAGAACCAAGTATGGAAATGATGCTATATGGGCGTTGTGGACTGTCTGACCAAGTCTGCTCATTTTATGGCCATGTCGATTAAGGCATCTATGGAGAAGTTAGCTTCTATGTATCTTTATCAGATTGTCTGCTTGCATGGTGTGCCCAAAAGTATTGTTTGTGATCGTGACCCCCGTTTTACTTCTAGATTTTAGAAAGCCTTTCAAAAGGCAATGGGCACTGAAATTAGGATGAGTTCTGCTTTCCATCCTCAGACTGATGGTCAATCAGAAAGGACGATCCAAATGCTTGAAGACATGCTTCGTGCTTGCACTCTTGATTTTGGAGGAAGCTGGGATAAGAGCCTTAAGCTGGTTGAGTTTTCCTATAATAACAGCTTCCATAGATCCATTGGGATGGCACCCTATGAAGCCTCATACGGGAGGAAATGTTGGTCCCCACTCTATTGGGACAAAATTGGAGACAAGATATATGCGGGACCCGACCTTGTAGAGCAAACTCGAGAAAAGGTAAAGATCGTCAAGCAAAGATTGAAGGCGGCACAAGATAGAAGTAAGATTTGGGCTGATGAAAGACGAAGACCCTTAGAATTTCAAGAAGGAGAAAAAGTTTTTTTAAAGGTCTCTCCATCTAAGGGAGTTAAGAGATTTGGCATTAAAGGGAAGTTGAGCCCAAGATTCATTGGACCATATGAAATTCTGGAGAGAGTTGGTGAAGTCGCGTATTGCTTGGCATTGCCCCCATCACTGTCCCAGTTGCACGATGTGTTCCACGTCTCCCAACTTCACCGGTATGTTTATAATTCCAGCCACATTCTTGAAGATCAGCAGCTGGAGATTGAAGAAGATACATCTTATGAGGAGGAGCCCTTAAATATCATCGATTGGAAAGAGAAGAAGTTGAGGAAGAGATCCATACCTATGTTAAATGTTCAGTGGAAACATCATTCTGGAGATGAAGCCACTTGGGAGACTGAGGAAAACATGAGGAATCAATACCCACACCTTTTTGGCTAGTCTCTTAAGTTTCGAGGATGAAACTTATGTTAAGGGGGAGGGGGGAGGATGTTGTACCCATCGTCAAACTACTATGTACCCCCGATGTATACGAAGTGGTTTAATGAAAAGTCCTATTTCTCAATTTCAATTTTCTACATTCTAATTATTTTCTTTCTTTTATAGGTTCCTTACGATAAATAATATTCCATAAGTAAGTATCTAAATGATAAGTATGGATAATGCTTTATGGTGAAATACCAATTATGCCCTCCCTAAATTTTGGGGGAAAAAATAATAAATAAAATCGGTAGACACTTAAGGGTCAGAACCCTCTACCCTTAATGATCCAACTAACCAACTAAAAAGGAACCTTTCATTGATTAACCCTCAAAAGTTTAACCTCTATTAAGTAGCCAACCCACATTCTAACTCACTACATGATTATGTTCAAGAACCATGGAAGAGTCTTCCTCTCCCTCCTCTTGAACCATCCGGCCACCCACACCCTTTGAAACCTCCATAGATGTTTCTTCAACCTCTTAGAAAACAAGCTACATTCCATCCACCTTCCATCCTTTAAATTCCTCTTAAGGCAATATACAAGCACTTCAAGAAATTCAAGTACTCAAGAAACCTCTTGAGCTAAGGTGTTCTTAGAAACGCTCCAAGACCATCTCCTTCAACTCTCAAGCTCCAAGATATGTAAGCAAGTCTCCTAAACATCTCCTTTCATCCTAAGGTATCAAACTTGTGAAGCTCACATTGTTCTCCATTTTTCGCCACAAACCCGTGGCCTTGCATGTGCCATAGATGAAGAACCTTCAAGCTCCTTGGCGTAGGAGTCCCTCAAGTGAGCCATCCCAGCGCAAGTTCCAAATTGGTAAGGATTTTTAAACATTTATATGTTCAATCTAACTCCCCATGAAGCATAAATTCGGATGCCTTTCTAACCCCATAACCCGTGAGTCTTAGGAAGAAAAAGGGAGGTGATATCTTCAAGCTTTCAAGAAGTAGTGATAGTTGGTGGCTAGGATTGCAACACTAAGCTATTTTGGTAAGAAAATCTACCTTCAACATAGTTCATTTACCTTTGGATTTAAGGATAATGTTAACCTCCATTTTTGGCTTCAAAAAACCGTGTACACCACGGTGAAGTAGGAGGAAATCTCAAGCCATTTGATCCACTCTAAACTAAGAAGGAATTCGGACTCAACAAAAAGGCAAGTATGCATTAAAATTTCATGATTTATTTAAGGAGTTAATGACTTGAATGTTTAGTCATAGTAAGATATGATTTTTTTAGATGACATGATAGACATGAAGTAGTAAAGTTGTGAACTTCGATAAAATACTAGTGTGAAAGTTTACTCTTTGGCTCATGTTACTTCACGGATATGTGGAGACCCTCTTTTTAGCGTGTAGTATGTACACAATTCGTATATTTGGGGCTTCCATGTTAACATAACAAGGAATGGAATGAATCTTGTATGTTGCATGTTCCGTGATGCTTGAAATAGCCAAAATGACAAGTTAAGTGGACTGTTTTTGGGTCTTTTGAAAAATAGCCTTAGAAAACATTTGAAGGTAGTAATGGGTGTTAAAATAAGGTACTATGTTCCGTAAGAATGTTGGTCTAAGCACTCTTGATGAACTATGTTGAGAATAGTGTTAAATCATGTGTTGTGGATGAGTATGTTTGTGTCTGTGTGTTTTGGCCTCAATAGGGTTTTATAGTAAATGAATGGTGTTTATTTTTCCTTATTTAGGAGCATGTTTAGAACCTATTTTCATAATGGTTTATTGCTGGAAAATTTGGATATCAAGAGTTGAGTGAAGCCTATGTGTTCTAAGTTGTACTATAGAGGTTAAAAGTGAAACTAGCCATGGCTTTGGTATTTGTGGGGTCGCTTGGTTTCGTCACCGTAAGTATTTATAACAATGACCTTATAATCTAAGAATGAATTTTTTGGGCTGTGTGATATTGTGGTTAATAAGTAGGATTAAAGGATGAAGGGGTAAATAATACGTGTGACAAAAGACAAGGAGTGGTGTAAGGAACAATTTCTAGAACAAAACTGTTTTGAGTGTCGCAAAGATTGGCCTTGAAATGAACCTTGTGATTGTGCACATAACCTCAAATTTGGTGTGATGGTAGGCCATTACGTATATCAAATTGTGTGTGGTGGTAAATTGATAAAGAGACTAGTCTTATAATCTTAAAGGAACCTGAAGATGAACCGGTACAAAACAGAATTCTAGGTGTATATGTTCTCGTAAAATAATTGTCTAACAACTATAAAGGACATGGATTGCCTTGAAATTTTTATGGGATTCATTTAAAACATTGGGTCAGATGTGTATTTAACGAAATTAGGTAAAACTGTTTATTTAAGGGGTTAACAACTGAAGAGAAGTCGGATGAAGTTTCTAGAAATTCTGGACAGAATGTTGGGTCATAATATTTGGGCTTATTCTTAATGGTTTATGAGTAATGAAGGTGTTTGGGCTTAAGAAAATTATTTCTCAGTATGTTAACTTTAGTTTCCAGGTGGCATATGTGATTTATTGATGCTTTAAGGGCCATAAAAACAAAAGAGAACAGGTAATCGGCTATGCCACGTCTTGTTGGAGCTCGAAATTGAACCCCTTATGATTATTGGATTTTTACAAAATTTCTATGGTTGATAGTTAGGACCCTACTGTGCATGCTGTATAAAAAGGTCCAAGGAATAAGTTGTCTTGTTTATGTTTCGAGCTAAGGAAAATAGGTGCTAACTGCTGAAAAGTTTTTCAGCCTAGGGGATTATGCCTATGTCATGTCCTAAGTAATTTTTTAGATGATTCATGCCATGACTCTCATCACATTTCATCCCATGTATCATGCTTGATCATGTGCACCACGAATCTGATTTCCTCTATCTTTTTCCTTATTCAAGCAAGTTCTTTTTCAAGTACGCAAGTTTCTTTATGCAAGTAAGTTATTTATGGTCCCATGATTTTCAAAAAGAAATGCTCTATGCTTTCCGTGCCGGCTAAGCATGCTCATAACCCGATCCAGACCCGGGGTTCATAGGTCTTATGACAAGACAAGTCCTGGACCCGTTCCGGACCTGGGGTTAATTGGTCTGATGATATGTTCTGGACCCGACCCGGACCCGGGGTTAATCGGCCTGTTGACACGTTCTGGACCCGTCCCAGACCCGGGGTTAATTGGTCTGATGGCATGTTCTGGACCAGCTCAGATCCGGAGTTAATTGATCTGAGACTCTGTTTTCTTTTATGCTTGCTTTATGGGACCAATTGATGATTTTTTCCACGACATGACATCATGCATTGAATCTTGCATGTTCCACGCGTACTTTGCATGTTAGAACGGTTAAGCTCGGAAGTGATATGATTATGCCGGACAAGTATTATTTGAGTTATGATTAGGCTATATCTTCTGCGGATCAAGGATTAAAGGCCAGGTATGAATTAATGTTGGTTCGTGGGGTTTTTGCATTCATGTTGTGATTCTTTATTTATCTCATGACTGTTTATTGTATACTTGCTGGGTGATTTTATCACTCATACCTTTATTTTTCCTCCAGAGCCCGAGAATGCCAATGTTGAGTGGATCGATGATGAACCGAGAGTTCCATACCCATAATCAAGAAGCCGAGTGAAGACGATGCTTAAGGACTTTTATGCTGACATGATGTTTGTACTATGAACTATGTTTGGAACTTTTGGGATTTCGGTTTTACCTCGTTTTGCTGGACCGATGTTTTGGACTTAATGTTTTCGGCAAGCATGTTTATTTTGAAATTTTTAATTCTGCCTAAATTTTGCAACCCTGTTAAATGTTCACATGGTAGTCCATGACTTAACTTATGGATTTTTACATGTTATGCATGATGTTTTGTACTCTCCGTAGTGAAGTACGGCAGGTGCACCGCATTCAGACGAGGTCCGGGGTACGGGGCACTACAGCTTTCATAAAAAAATTATATATATGTATATATATAAGAATATATGTGTGTATATATATGAGCTTTTTCTCTCTTCGGCTTAGGCGATTTGGTGATCACATACAGCATGACGCCGCCGCCGGGGATGACGGTCCCAGCTCCGCCCACCTTTGCCTCTATTCTAACCAGTACACCACCATCTATCGCTCCAAAACCTCCTCAGCATTTTTAAAGGCTGTCCGCCCATCGTCTTTGCGGAAGAGGAGGTTTCCGCAATATTACAACCATTCCTTCATAACTCGACGGATCCTTCTTGAATGGCTGCCAGGGAATGGCCACTATTCAGAAATCTTTGGATCGCATTGGCTTCCTTGGGCAGGTTAGTGACATCATACTTGACAAGACTCACGTCCTCCTGTGGTTCGAACAGGAATAAGATTATAATAGGTGTTTTAGTCATCGATCTTGGAATGTTTTGGGTTATCACATACGGATCACCAAGTACACGTATGATTTCTGATGAGCCAAGAAGTTCCCCCCGTTAGTCAATAACGGCCCCGTTAGTCAATAACGGTCAACACTTGATAAAGTGTAAGAAATGGCGAAGTATGGTGGGTCGGCCCGGAGGATGACCACGCAACCCATCTCGGCCATAGGGCCCCATCGTCATCACGCCCACTTGACTTTATGGTTGTCTCGGCCATACGACCTCAGTACCCTCAGGGGGTTAAGGAATTCACCTCGGTTAAAAGGCCTAAAACATCTTTGGTTCCAAGGTCTCATCTCGGCCGCTGTCCTATCTCGGCCAAAGAGTTGAACTCGGCCAAAGATCTGATCTATTCATCGGACTCATACCACCCTTACTGGCATCAGCCGCGAGCATTACAAAAGGCTTCTCACTGCTCTTTGGAGACGGCCACTTTCATCTCGGCATGCTGACCCCACACCATCAGTCATCTCAGGCACTCTAAAGCGCTTCTAGAAGACTTCATCTCGGTTCTAGGAGTTTACCCCAGGTAAATCTACCGGGCAAAACTCACAGCCAGATGTCTCAGACCAGCTTATTCAGCTCAGCACCGAGTCACGTGGCGAGCATGCAAGAGCAAGTGTCATCCGACTGACCTCCTTGCCTGTCGCAATATCAAAGCTTCAGACTGTAAACCTCTCTACAAAAATGGCCCAGACTGACTTGAGCGTCGGAGGGTATTACCCGGGGCCATAAATCCCGGGTCCTCTGACCCTTTCTCTTTGTGCAGGTCAGCAGCTCACTTGCTACAGACAATTGACGGAGTTCTAACGGCACCACATCAAACGATTACTTGGTGATCAATTCAGACATCATCATATTGGCGCTAGAAGGAGGGCCCTGAACCTCCGTCACTTAATTTTGTTCAACTGCACCATCTTACTTAAACGAGTCAGCCCAAATGGGTAAAGACGCCCGTGAGGGATTAGGAGAGTCCTCTAATCACCAACGACGAAAAGAGGCCCGCTCAGTTCATCCTGGACAGGATTCTAGGAGGACCGAGCCAGAAAGGAAGAAGGTCCCGGGTATAACCGCGGATGAGAGAAATAAGGCCATGAAGTATGTGGCTGAAAACTTGGATGTATTCGAAGCTGTGGTGGAACGGCTTAAAGGAAAGAGACCCGAGACGGGAAGTAGGGGGGAAGATTCTACGTCTTTTCATCCAAAGGAGAAGACCCAGTTGCAATCTTCTCACCATCCCCAGGGGTTTATGGCAGACGCTAGGCGCAGGGATGACAGAGCTACTACGCTAGAATCGGTGCCAAT
The DNA here is from genome assembly GCA_036186865.1 of Eustoma russellianum. Lineage (NCBI taxonomy): Eukaryota > Viridiplantae > Streptophyta > Magnoliopsida > Gentianales > Gentianaceae > Eustoma > Eustoma russellianum. The sequence continues at coordinate 8,947,415 of AP025068.1, forward strand.
GCCTAGGCAGCGCTTAGGTATAAAGCCCAAATCATTCAAAAGTGTTCGACAGGAAGCGGATCCTCGCAGGCCGAGGAGCCGACCTGAAGAACTTAACCTGGAGTATTTGAGGATAATCCAGGAAAGTCCATTTTCCTGGGATATCGCAGAGTATTCGGCACCGGATAGTTTTAAGATGCCAAAGATGGACACATATGATGGCACATCTGATCCAACAGATCACCTCTTTCAGTTCCAGACGGCAATGAACTTAAAAAATGCACCGGACCCACTCTGTTGTAAGACTTTCCCCATGTACTTGCGGGGGAAGGCGAGAAGGTGGTTTCAGGAGCTCCCACCCCAGTCGGTGGATTCCTTCAGACAGTTGGCACAAAAATTTAAGTCCCAATTTGTGTCAAGTGCGCCATTCATAAAGAATTCTTCGCACCTTATGACCCTGAAGCAAGGTGCGGAGGAGTCAATACTGAAGTATATGCGGCGTTTTTCTGATGAATCACTGCAGGTCAGTGACCGAAATGAAGGAGTGAAAGCCGCAGCGTTTATTAACGGTCTCAGAGCAGGCCGCCTCTTTTCACAGCTTGCCGAAGAGGGGCCTACTACATTGAGAGAGTGCCTGGAAAAGGCGCATCAGTTTGCCCGAGGAGAGGAGGCAAATCGATTGAAAAAGGAAGCCGAGCAGAGTACTCGGCGGGAGGCTCGGCCCAACTCCCGAGCAATTCGACTTGAAGACCAACGCGAACGGCGCAGTGCGTTTGATCGCCTTGGTGCTAGGGGCAAGCGAGGTCAAGAAGGATTACCCCTTCTGGCTTCAAAAGATAGAATTTTGGCCGTCATGGAAAGAGATGGCCTAAGAACGGACCCGAAGCCCTTGGCAGGACCCAGGGACAAGAGGGATCCGAAATTGTATTGCCGATATCACCGTGATGTGGGCCATGACACTGAAGATTGTCGGCAATTAGCTCAAGCAATTCGGAAGTTAATTGAATTGGGACATTTAAAACAATTCTATGATCCGCGTTCTCGGCTTCATAACCGTTTAAACTTCCGAAAGAATGAGCAGAAGGATAAGTGCCGACCTGAGGCACCCCCAACACATCCCAGGTCGGATGATGATGGGGATCGAGACCAGCAAGAGGCTGCAGTTCAGCCACAAATCAATTCCATAATCTACACCATCTCGGGTGGTCCGTCACAGCCAAATCCTGGTGGTCCCAGTTCGTCAGGTACGTCCACTGGGCCTTCCTCGAAAAAACGGAGGTTGACTCGAGAGTTGATATATGGACCAGAGGATTTAGTCCCGCTTGATTCTAATAATACGGGATTAGTCATTGGATTATGCATTCATATGGCGCCGGATAGAATTGTAGAGGTACGTAGGGTATATGTGGATACTGGGAGTGCCGTGAACATAATGTATTATCATGTATACAAGCAATTGGGTCTGGCGGACTCACAAATGACCCCAGTAGCTTCTCCTTTGTACGGATTCACCGGCATGCCTGTTCGGCCAGCTGGCCTGATTACTCTTAGCGTCAGTTTTGGCAAACCCCCTGCTTTCCGATGCTTATGGATGGATTTCATGGTGGTTAAGGAGAGGTCGGCTTACAACATTCTCTTAGGCCGACCCGCGCTGGTGGCATTGGAGGCTATAATATCACCCTTGCATGTTAGCATGAAGTTTCCTACCCCAGGCGGAGTAGTTACTTTGCAGGGTGATATCCCTATTGCTCAGAATTGTTACGCAGTGGCCACCCAAGGGAGTGGGATCGTCCAGCAGGTTATTCTGGATGATCTCATTCCCCCAACAGACGAATGTTTGCAAACCGATGACGCGGTTCAGGAATTCATCCTAGATTCAGGTCGGCCAGAGAATACAATCAAAATTGGGACCTGGATGCCATCTGAGACTTTGGCTCAGCTTCAGAATCTGCTAAGGGAGTTCGCAGAAATCTTTGCTTGGACGGCAGAAGATATGCCTGGAATCCCAACTACTCTAGCAGAACATCACCTTAATGTGGATCCTCAGGTTAGGCCCATTAAGCAGAAAAAAAGAAACTTTGCACCAGAGAGGAACAAAGTGATTGCAGGGGAAGTTGAGAGACTCTTGGTGGCGAAGTTCATCGAAGAAGTCCTGTACCCAATTTGGTTGGCCAACCCGGTTGTGGTCCCCAAGCCGGACAAAAGCTGGAGAATGTGCGTTGATTATACAGACTTGAACAAAGCCTGCCCAAAAGATTGTTACCCCCTACCGAAGATTGATAGATTGGTAGATTCTACTCTGGGGTATGAGGTCTTTGATTTCTTGGATGCCTTTAAGGGTTACCATCAGATCATGATGGCAAAAGAGGACCGAGAAAAGACCTCCTTTATAACTGAGGTCGGCACTTATTGCTACATCAGTATGCCTTTTGGATTAAAGAATGCTGGGGCAACTTATCAACGTCTGGTTAACTTATTGTTCAAAAATCAAATAGGCCGAATTATGGAGGTCTACATCGACGATATGCTGATTAAAAGCAAGGTCCTTGATCAGTATATCTCAAATTTGCGCGAAGTATTTGTCATCCTAAGAGAGTCCTGCATGAGGCTGAACCCAAAGAAGTGTACTTTTGGGGTGCGAACAGGAAAGTTTCTGGGGTACATGGTCTCCAAAGAAGGAGTGCAGGCCAACCCAGCTAAGATTGAAGCTTTGGAAAATATGCACCCACCTCGGAACATTAAAGAAGTTCAGAGGTTGACGGGGCGAATTGCGGCCTTGAGCAGATTTCTCTCCAAGTCAGCTGAGAGATCGTTGCCTTTCTTCCAAATTTTGAAGAAAAGAACAGCTTTTCTCTGGGATGAACAGTGCCAAGAGGCATTTGATGGCTTAAAGGCACATCTGGCTGAGGTGCCCATGTTGACCTCTCCTGTTCCAGGAGAGACATTGTACATCTATTTGTCCACTTGTCATGAAGCGGTGAGTGCAGTTCTGCTCAGAGAGCAGGATGCAGTTCAGAAGCCTATTTACTTTGCAAGTAAAGTCTTGCATGGGGCCGAGGTGCGATACCCGAATACTGAGAAAGTCATCTTGGCATTAGTAGTGGCGGCCAGAAAGTTCCGTCCTTATCTCCAAGCTCATCCCATAATTGTGGTAACTGATCAGCCCCTAAAGCAGATTCTATCTCGACTAGACACTTCAGGCCGAGCTGCCAAATGGGCAATGGAGCTTGCCGAATACGACATCAGTTATAAGTCACGCACCTCGATTAAAGCTCAAGCCTTGGCCGACTTCTTGGCTGAGGGAATATCAGTTGAAGAAGATCCTCCCCCAACGCAAGGTTGGATCTTACATGTAGATGGATCTTCTTCAAAGGAAGGGAGTGGAGCAGGTCTCCTAATAATTAACCCGAACGAGGAGGAGACAGAGTATGCCTTGCGCTTTGATTTCGAGGCTACTAATAATGAAGCTGAATATGAAGCTTTAATAGCTGGATTAAGCTTGGCTCGGAAGCTGGGGGCACAACAAATAACTGCGCGAAGTGATTCACAACTCATAGTTTCACAAGTCAATGGTGACTATGAAGCTAAGGAAGAGAATATGAAGCGCTATTTGGCAAAGGTTCAACATTTAAAAGGGATGTTTGAACCCTTTAATATTGAACATATTCCCAGGTCGGCAAACAAACGTGCTGACGCATTGTCCCGGTTAGCCTCATCCACCTCGGCCACAATTGGGAAGAAGATAGTTGTAGAATTGGTAAAACATCGCGCCTTTGACGGGAACGAAGTCTTACAGCAAGATTATCGCAATACATGGATGGACGAGATAGTCACCTACCTACAACATCAAACTCAGCCAGAGGACAAGTCGCGAGCTCGGCGACTTCGACTGAAGGCATCCAGGTATGCACTCTTTAATGATCACTTGTATAGGAAATCATTCTCCCAACCGTGGCTGCGCTGCGTACCTGAGGACGAAGGAGATTACATTCTCCGAGAAATGCACCTGGGCATATGTGGGAGTCATTCTGGAGCACGCTCATTGGCCCGTAAGTGCTACTTGGCGGGGTATTACTGGCCCACAATTCGCAAGGATGCGGAAGAACTAGTCAAGAAGTGCTCATCATGTCAGGCTCATGCTCCATCTTTTAATTTGCCGAGCCATGAAATGACCAGTATTTCTAGTCCTTGGCCGTTTGTGCAATGGGGTATGGACTTGGTGGGACCTCTACCACGAGCTCCTGGCTCGGTCAGATTCCTGTTGGTAGCAATTGACTACTTTACTAAATGGATAGAGGCTGAACCCTTGGCCACCATAACTGGGGCTCAAGTCAAAAGGTTCTTATGGAAAAACATCATCTGCCGGTTTGGTTTACCTCAGGTCTTGATCTCAGACAACGGACGCCAATTTGCTGAAGATCCGGTAAAGACTTGGTGTCTTGATCTGCACATTAAGCAACGCTTTACCTCAGTGGCACATCCACAGTCAAATGGCCAAGTTGAACTTGCAAACAGAATTATCAAGGATGGACTTAAGAAGCGATTAGACAAAGTGGGCACAAGTTGGGTTGAAGAGTTACCCAGCGTCCTATGGGCATACCGGACAACTCCCTCAACTTCAACGAAAGAAACACCTTTTTCACTAGTGTACGGCACAGAAGCTGTCATTCCTGCAGAGATAGGCTCCACCTCAACACGAGTCGATTGTCACTCTGCTGTGAATAACAGTCAAGAATTGCGAATAAATCTAGATGAACTAGAGCAGAAGAGGGACCGAGCTCACATTCGCATGGCCCAGTACAAGAATCTGATCTCTCAGCATTACAACTCCCGAGTACGACCGAGGTCTTTTCGAGTGGGAGACTTAGTGATGCGAGACAATGAAGTCAGTCATGCCGAGTCAGTAGGAACCTTTAATTCCAAATGGGAAGGCCCTTATCGCATTGTTGAAGTATTCCCAACAGGAGCTTACAAGTTACAAACTCTGGAAGGGAGAACTCTTCCACGGACCTGGCATGTTTCCCATCTCAGACTTCTGCATCAATGATGTAAACTGCAGCTGCTTTGTATATAAACACAAGTTCTTTGCGATGCAACTTTCAAGGGTCAAAGTGTCAGAACACGATTTGAGTAGAGCGAAAAAATCCTCTAAGACCTCGGCAGGTCTGAGGCGAAAGACCTCGCAGGTTCGAGGCAAATGCCCGCTAAAGGGTACATTAAGACCTCGGCAGGTCCGAGGCGAAAGACCTCGCAGGTTCGAGGCAAATGCCCGCTAAAGGGTACATTAAGACCTCGGCAAGTCTGAGGCAAAAGACCTCGCAGGTTCGAGGCAAATGCCCGTTAAAGGGTATCTAAAGACCTCAGCAGGTCTGAGGCAGAAAGCTTTTGCAGCTCTTTAAACAAAATTCTTGAATTGATTTAAGGCCAAGACCCTTATGAATCCAAGGTCAAGAACCATTGTCATTAAGACCTCGGAAAATCTGAGGCAAAAAACTTAACAAAATTTGTTAAGTTAGTTTTGGGAGATACTGAGATAAAAACTAGAAGGTTAGGACCTCGGAAGGTCCGGGACAAGAGCCAGAAGGGATTCATAAAATCCCCTTAAAGGGAGGAAACTAGTTAAAAAGAATGAGGAAGCAAGCCCTCAAGATTCTCGAAAATCAGTCACAGCTAAATCAACCAAAACCTCAAAGCTGACCTCAAGTCAGCCTGATCTCAAAAGTCTTGAGCTCTGATCCAATGACAGGTTCATTCTGACTTAATAATTTGGATTATGATTCAAGAAAATTAATTGGTTTATATCGACTGATACGATAAGTTAGTTCCAAATACTTTGGGAAAATTACGCTTGATAAAGACGCTAAAGATTGAGGAAATAACTGCGACAAAAAGCTTAAGATTCCATTCATGCAAACAAAGGAATACACGTTGATGCCTGGCCTAGAAAAAGAAACCATGAAGAGTCCTAAAGCCTACTCGTCTTTGTCGTCCTCTCTCAAGTCAGCTCCATCTACGAATCTTTGAAACAGTTCTTCAAAGTCTTGAGCTGCCTGGGGGTTGAAAAGTTGGGCTATTCGAGGATCTTCTCTGTTCAAATCAGGATGAACTTGGGCGCAGGCCTCAATGGCATTCCTCTGGCCGACCTCCATGGCTGAGCCTTGGATCAAAAGCAGATTCTCTTCGAAAAAGCTGGATTTTCTGAAGTCCTGAATCGCCTTGATCTCGGCGTCAATTAGTTTCTGGCGCAGCAAATTGTTCATCTTCTGCTCAGACTCGAGTTTCTGCGCCAGATCAGCCATGTTTTTCTTCAAAAACTCAACCTCATTAATTGATTGAGTAGAGGTCAGCTCCAGATCAGCCACTTTATTTTCCAACTCATCCACCCTAGAGTTGGAGGTGGCCAATCTCATCTCGGCATCTTCAGCCTTTTGCCGGAGTTGGTTCATCCCCGCTTCCAAGTCAGTAGTCTTCTGAGTCAGTTCGGCTCGTCTCTTCTCAGACTCCTCAAGCTGTCTCCGAGCCGCCACTGACTCTTCAAGAAAACGTTTGCACCGGGTCACCACCTCCATTTCTTGGCTGCGAATCTATTCAAGGGACAAGGTTAAATGGATAAACTTGTTCCCTAGAAAGAACTGTTTAAGGGAAATTACTTACCAGAGCCATGTTAGACATGAAGGAGTCGATTAGAGTCGGGAATGTGACCGACCCACACAGCTCAGCATCCGCCGGAAGGACTGCTACCCTATTCAGCCTCTCAGCAACGGCTGGGTCCTGAGCTGTATCCCCTTCGTTGAACCCGATCAGAATTGGGTCTTGAAGATTTCCAGGTTGAGGCAGGGTCTCCTCAGCCGGTTCAGCAATAACCTCCTCCGGGGGTTGAGAAGGCCCCGGGTCACGGTTACTGGAGCCTTCACCCCGTTGTCTTTTCCGGGGGCGAAGGCTGGAGCCGTCCCCGACATCTTCGGGGACTTCAGAATTAACTGAAACCTGAGGCTGGATCGCAGTCTCAGGTTCTTCATCAACAATTGTAATCGGCAGAGCTGTAAAGAAGAATAGATAAGTCAAAATACAAGCCAAAGATACAGGGAAAAATTCTGTGTAAAGGACTCTACCTGGCTCAAGCTCTGCCGGTTCTGGTTCGGCGACAGTATCAGCACTAGAGGCCGGGGGCACAGCCGATGTAGAAGCCCCTCCAGAGGCCATTGCTGCTAATCGCCTTTCCCTCCGAAGCCTCTTTCTGGCTTGATTTTCTTCCATTATTTCGGCCCGAGATCTGGAGCCAACCATCGCACCTGCATCCAGAGAAAATTTAGGAGTTGACAAATTTTGAAAATAATATAAATTCAAAAGACTCCAGTTACCACCTCGGATGGTAGTTATCTGGTCAGGAGAAGCAGGCCGAAAATTGTCACCAACGGCTGAGTGGGGCACATCAGCAGCAGCCCAGATCTCAGAATCAACTTTGCGCCAATCAATGATGATTGGAACAGATCGAATTCTGTCTGCTTCATCGCGGTACTCCTGGTTGGGCCATTTGTTGTGAATTCGGCCATGCTTCCAGATAGTCTCGCTTGGCAGCTCAGAACGAAGGATGTAAAAAAATTTTTCCTTCCACCTTTTGTTGGAGGACGGAATGTTGATGGCAAAAGGGAAATCAATGTCGGTTCTTCGCTTGCTGAAATAATACCAGCTGTGCGAAGACCGACAAGCAAAGAGGGCTCGGAAAACAGTAGTGTTAAAGGGAAAGTCAAGGAGTCTAAGAAGAAGAATGTAACAAAAAATGAGTTTAAGGCCATTTGGCTGGATTTGAGGGAGTCTAAGCCCATATGCTCGCATAACACGAGTTACGGGCTCAGGAACAGGAAGATTGAAGCCTGACTTGAAATAATCTTCATAGATTGCTTCGTAGTTCCTTGGTGGGTCATAAGCCGTCTGACCCGGTAAAGGAAGAAGAGGTTGGAACCGAGCCCTATCAATCTTATAATTTTTACAGATCCTCTCCAGGTCGGCCTCAGTCAGAGTTGATTCAGTTTCCTGAACCATGGGAGAGGGCCGACCCCTCTCAATAACCCCAGAAAAATGAGAAGGATTTCTAGCTGGGGCCGGGGGATTCACAGACGCCGGAGTGGGGACAGCCCTCACAGGCTCCGGCGAAGAGCTAATCACTGTCAAAGCTCTGCTGGACTGAGCAGAGTCTCCGGTGAACTGGACTAAAGTGCCGATGGGCAGCTCATCGGCGGAAGAAGATCTGCCGGAAGAGGACGGAGAAGCAATGTCTTCTCCGCTCCCAGCGGCATAAAAACCGCCCTCAGAAATGTCTTGAGAATCGCGGGAAGATGTAGACATTATGAAAAACAAAAGAAGAACTTACAGAATTTCTGACGGGGAAAGGAACACGAAAGAGGAACGAAAGCTGACGGTGACAAAAATTCGCCGGAAGATGCAGAATTCGCCGGAGAAGAAAGGATAAGCCGGAACAGAAGTTACAAGTGGATAAAGAGTAGAAAGTTCTGAGTGAAACCAATTTATAGAGTTGCATCTCGGCAGCCCAAGGGTCACTTGAAGTAAATAGCCCTCGATTCATGAAGCGGCGGGAATCCAAAAAGCTGCAACATTAATGCCTCGTGCATCGCGCAAACAGTAAATACAAGAACTGAACCAATCCTGGACCGACACGTACACAAACTGAAAGGGTTCTGGCAACGTACAGAAGAATTTGGTCAGAATCCCAACCGATTTCGGCTAGACATTATCATTAACACTACGTGATCTGCGCCTTGATGGATACAGTGAATGATGTGATCAAAATCCAGTTCCTCATTAATGAAAGAACAGCTCGAGCAAAATCTGAACAGATTAGCCTGCCCTTTTTAGTTCATCTCGGCCAGACTAATCTGGGGGGCAATTGATGAGCCAAGAAGTTCCCCCCGTTAGTCAATAACGGCCCCGTTAGTCAATAACGGTCAACACTTGATAAAGTGTAAGAAATGGCGAAGTATGGTGGGTCGGCCCGGAGGATGACCACGCAACCCATCTCGGCCATAGGGCCCCATCGTCATCACGCCCACTTGACTTTATGGTTGTCTCGGCCATACGACCTCAGTACCCTCAGGGGGTTAAGGAATTCACCTCGGTTAAAAGGCCTAAAACATCTTTGGTTCCAAGGTCTCATCTCGGCCGCTGTCCTATCTCGGCCAAAGAGTTGAACTCGGCCAAAGATCTGATCTATTCATCGGACTCATACCACCCTTACTGGCATCAGCCGCGAGCATTACAAAAGGCTTCTCACTGCTCTTTGGAGACGGCCACTTTCATCTCGGCATGCTGACCCCACACCATCAGTCATCTCAGGCACTCTAAAGCGCTTCTAGAAGACTTCATCTCGGTTCTAGGAGTTTACCCCAGGTAAATCTACCGGGCAAAACTCCCAGCCAGATGTCTCAGACCAGCTTATTCAGCTCAGCACCGAGTCACGTGGCGAGCATGCAAGAGCAAGTGTCATCCGACTGACCTCCTTGCCTGTCGCAATATCAAAGCTCTGCCCATGCATTGGCCCAATTCGCCATATAAAAAGGTCGAACAGCAGGAAAGAGAGGACAGGTAACAACAAATCCACAGAAATTACTCATCTTCCCCACAGTGAAAACACAGGTTTTACGAGAACATCTCAGTTCCTTTAAACCTTCATTCATATATAAACCTCTCTACAAAAATGGCCCAGACTGACTTGAGCGTCGGAGGGTATTACCCGGGGCCATAAATCCCGGGTCCTCTGACCCTTTCTCTTTGTGCAGGTCAGCAGCTCACTTGCTACAGACAATTGACGGAGTTCTAACGGCACCACATCAAACGATTACTTGGTGATCAATTCAGACATCATCAATTTCGAACCCAGCTACGATGCTCCAAATGTTCAGGTGTGGCTCTAATTTCCTGGCCTTCTGGTGTACATACATCATCAGCCTGCTTTATTTGCAATTGCTTCTATGATTGGTACACTAATTTAGTTAGATGCGGCTACGCAGCAAATCATGCGTCCTTCTGTCGCCAGGTTTTGTGTAGAGGTCGACGTCTCTAAACCCTTACAAGAGAAATTGCACATCCAAAGTAAGGATCATCACCACTTTCAGACTGTTACTTATGAGGATGTTCTCCATTTGTGTGATAAATGCTGTGTCTTGGCCCATAAACGCGATGATTGTGCTAAGCCACCCACGGCTTCGGCTGGGGCTGCTTCTTTGCCTGCTAAATTACCAGGCCCATCAAAAACCTGGCGTAAGAAATCCCGGCTTGCTCTGGATAATGTTTTGCCGCAGACACAGACTCTCTTTTCCACACCTGCTGACCCCGTTTTTGAACGCACGCCAATTGTTTTGGATGCCCCTCTGTGGGAGGTGGATATTTGGCTGGTCCTTTGTTATCTCATTCACAAAAACTAGATGTTTTGAGACGCTCTTTGGATGACCTAATGCCTGCACCCTCTGTACCAGCTGCATCCACTATTATTCATTCTGTGTCTGACTGAGAGCTTCATACGGAGTCAGTTAAGCCGGTCAACGCTCTACCTGCTTCTGATCTTCAAAAAGAATTCAGCTTCTGCCAGTTGGACTCGTCACATGCCATCCTATGGGGAATTTGCCTCGGACGCTGAATTATTACATCGATTGTTTTATCCATCCGAGGAAACTGATGCTTGCAGCTTTGTTCCTTTTGTACGTAAGCATCAACGTCGATTACACAGTCAAATTCCATGACCACCACGTCAGGTAGTTACTCATAGTGTTGCTCGCTCTTCAAGCTCTCAGCCTGCTCTTTCTCAATGAATTTCCTTTCCTAGAACGTTCGGGGTTTACGCACTTCTCTACCATGTTCGTGTTTGTTACTTCTGCAGTATTCTTTTCATTTTTTGTTGGTTATTGAGCCTCAGTTGCCTAGCTCTCGGATGCCGTCCATGATGAGCCTATGTGGTGGCCGCGCTTGGTGTTTTTGGTAGGGCCAAGTTTAGGAATTATTGGATACTTTACAATCGACTCAGGTTACGCATCTTCGTTTTCGTTTGATTTGTCAGAATAGTTTTTTTGGCACTCGTGTGTTTACGGGCTTCACACAATTGTTGACAGCCGGGATCTTTAGGCCGATTTACAGAGGCATAGTGACACTATTGAGGATTGTTGGTTATTGACTGTTGATTTTTGTAGGACTTGTATAGCACCACTAGAAAGGGGGATTGAATAGTGAGTGCGGAAAATTTGGTTTTTAAAAACTTTTGGACAAAAAAACTCACTTCTGAAAACAGTTTCTGTTTCAGATCTTGATTTGAATTATTTAAAAGACCTAGTTGTAGACCTCCAAAAATTATGAAATTTGGTGAGAATGTACTCTCATATGTTATGAGAGACTCACGAAAATTTCAAATTAAAACTCCAAGCCTAACCCCTTGAAAATAAGTTTTTGGTCAGATTGCGCAAATCTGCCAAAAACTGTACTCCAAATTGAAAATTTTATTCCTATTTATTGGTGACTCTAAATGGTCTAAATATTTTATGATAAGACCCTCAAGATGTGTATTTTAGTTGGTTCATTTATTTATTGGTGACTCTAAATGGTCTAAATATTTTATGATAAGACCCTCAAGATGTGTATTTTAGTTGGTTGAAACAGTGTTTGAAAATTCTTTTGGAAAGTATGTCAACCACGTTGATGTTCTCAACCTTTGCAAATCTGAAAATCAGATTGCACTTGTCTCAGAACTATTAACAATTTATTGACTTATACTTATCCAAATGAGGTGAAACTTGTGCCAAATAAAAACTCGGACGTGTGACTATGTTTTCAAAAAATTTTATGATTTTTGAAAATCGTTTGGTATTTTTACTTTGCAACGAAATTGATGCAAAATGCTGGAAACTGAAAGTAAAGTGTAGTAAAGCAAGAACACCAAGAAATGTATACTGGTTCGGTTAAAACAACCTACTCCAGTCTTCGAGGACACATTTCTCGGCTATAACTAATCACAAAAGTACCTTACCATAAGGGTGACTAAAGTTAAACACTAACTCCACCCATTTACAATCAAAACAACAAGACAAACCGGTCACGAACACCACCACCGATCGATTGAAGGTTTCATCACACCTTAATCAACCTTTTATAAATAATGAACGTGTATGGGTGGTATAAATAAAGCCTATATAATATGTAGAATATGTGAACAATAGGCTTGAGACTAAGAAGAAGAAGAAAGAAAGGAAGAAGAAGACTTTTTGCACTTGAGAGAATATGAATTGTTGCTTGGCCTTTTCTTGCACTATCTCCCCTTTTTATTTCTTCTTGGCCGCCCCTTAGGGCTTTCTTCCGTCTTGAGAATTGTCTTTAATATCCTTGGAAGATTTCCTAGTGTAAGAGATGACACAATCTTGCTTAATTGGTGCAATATGATTGGAAGGATGACTTGACCTTGCTTAGTTGTCACTTCTTGAGTTGTCCACCTTGGCACCCCTGTAGTGAGCTGTAAATTCTAAAAAAACTCTCAAACCATGTGCACAAAATCAATTCAAACAATTACCATAATATCACATTTGAATCTCTTGAATTTTGAGAGACAAATTGAGGACCATTAAGGTAACAAAATTGCCCACTCCTTGAGACATGTGCTGAAATTTTCAGCATGTGTCTCTTTTCAGTTCTTTCCTTGTGTGGTGCCCTCTTCAATATCACCAATGTTGTCTGGAATATTCTCCACGAATTAAAGTTCCAAATAAACTCTACCTTGGTTCCAACAAAGATGTAGTAGGCATGTATGATGAGCTGCAAATGAGCTGAAATTTTATTTTGGCAAGCTTTGTCAAATAATGCACAATATTTATACATATATGGTACATAATAATCAGCCCTATTTTGAATTTTCTATAACACTTTAACATGTCTTGAATGTGTAAAAAGTGTCAAGATACATGTTACACCTATGCCAAAAACGTCTGATGTGTGTATGTTGTAGAAAAGCGAATATTCGAATTTTGTCGATTGCACGATTTTTCTCCGATTAAATTCAAAATTCTTACACATGTAATATATATTATGTCACACATAATATACACAAAATAAGATGTATATTCGGATATAGTTGCTGAGTAGAAAATGCCCATGTGCTAAAATGGAGTTAAGTTTGAATTCTCCACAAATCTAACCTAAATTGTGGGTGATTTGTGTGTGCCAACATGGTATGACTTAGTGGCTGAATGTAACATGTGAGCCACGAAATTTGTGAGCATTTTTGATGTATATGGGTTGGCCATCTTTATATGGAAAGTACGTGACATGTCGGTGAAGTTTCGGTAGTTACCCGATACGACAATTTTCGATTTATGGCCTTGTCACATGTCGTTATCATTTTGACCTCACCATAACTTATATTATATGATATAAGAGCTAAATACAATTATAAATATGAGTTGTATATAATGGTGTGACGTCGACATATGTTTATAATATATGTGACGTGTCGGTGGTACGTCGGAATATATATGTATTGTGCTTTTTTTGTTAAAAAATATGGATATATATATATATATATATATGAATTACTAATATGGCATGTAAATGCATTCGGGGAGAAGACTTTCCATTTTCAAATTTTTTGCCATACAACTTTCTCCAAATATGTCTTCATTTAATGAACTAGTTGGTTCATTAACTTAAGCACTCCACTTAATGAACTAGTTTAGTTCATTAATCGTGGCACCTGAAAATAGTAAAAAGGCAACAAATGTTTGCCATATGATGTAAGATTTAATGCTTCATAGCTTGTTAGTAATGCAACAATATATATAAGCATATAAAGCATATTTATCACATAAACGTGTCAAGTAATAATTTATTCATGCATTTCATAAGCACGTAGTATTCACTCAAACCCTTTTTCTCAACAATATCCCCCTTTGATTATTTACAAAATAACATTGGTTCATGATTTAAATATGATTGCTCCCCCTCCAATTATCTACAAATTTGAATTTTCAATTTTGAATTTTAATTTGAATTTCAAATCGTCGTATGCTCCCCCTTAAATCATGCTTCTCTCCCCCTTTATTTTGTAAACAGCATCAAAAATACATGTAAGAATGTAAACAAATAGAAATTTATAGCAAATTAACCGAAATCATGCCTAATTTTGAGCATAAGTTTTCATACGTGGCTTGATTAAGTGCTTTGGTGAATGTGTCGGCTACTTGTGCTTTAGTATGGACGTGTTCTACAATAATATCTCCACTGTTTAAAAGGTCACAAATATAGTGATATCATACCTCTATATGCTTTGCCTTAGAGTGTAATACGTGGTTCTTAGAAAAATTTATGGCACTCATACAATCACAATAAATAGGGATGCGATTTACAGTTATTCCAAAATCAGATAGTTGCTATTTTAGCCATAAAAGTTGTGTGCAATAAAAACTAAGTGCCATGTATTCCGCTTCATTGGTAGATAATGCTACACTTGCTTGCTTTTTCGAAAACCAAGATATTAATGAATTTACAATAAATTGACATGTACCACTGTGCTTTTTCTATATATTTTACATCCGCCATAATCTGCATCAGTATAAGCATGCGAGTCAAATTCACAATTGTTATCGTACCAAATTCGTAAGGTCAGAGTATGCTTAATGTATCGAAATATCCTTTATACATCATTATACTGTGACACTTTAGGATTGCTTCGAAAACGAGCACACATACAAACACTAAACATGATATCGGGTCTACTTGCAGTAAGATAAAGCAAAGAACCAATCATAGACCTATACAAACCATTATCAAATTCTTTTCCATTATCATATTTAGCAAGTTTAGTAGTTACACTCATAGGGGTGGGGGATGGTTTCAAGTTTTTAAAGTTAAACTTTTTAATCATGCCATTCACATATTTAACTTGTCTTATATGTATGTCTTTACTAGTTTGTTTAATTTGCAAGTCAAGAAAATAATTTAACTCACCAACCATAGACATTTCAAATTCGGATTTCATGCATGTTTCAAATTCTTCAACTAGCTTATAAGTTGTAGATCCAAATAAAATGTCGTCAACATAAATTTGAATAATAAGTAAATCCAATTTTTCTTGTTTCAAGAATAAAATACTATCTATGGTTCCTCTTTTAAATCCCTTTTCTAAAAGAAAGGTAGCAAAACAATCATACCAAGCCCTAGGTGCTTGTTTTAAACCATATAGTGCCTTCTTTAATTTATACACATGATTAGGATATTTTAAATCCTCAAAACCGGGGTTGTTTTACATATACTTCTTCTTGTATAAAACCGTTTAAAAATGCACTTTTCACGTCCATTTGATAAAGTTTAAAATCCTTCATGCAAGAAATAGCAAGTAATAATTGTATGGCTTCCAAGCATGCTATGAGTGCAAAATGTTGCTTCGTAGTATATTCCCTCATCTTGATTATAGCCTTGTGCTACAAGCCTTGCTTTGTTTCTAACGACTTTACCCTCTTCATTCATTTTATTTCTAAAGACCCACTTTGTGCCTATTATCGTTTTATCTTGTGGTCGTGGCACTAAATCCCATACATCATTTCTTGTGAATTGATTTAATTCATCATGCATAGCATCAATGCAAGAACAATCATTCAAAGCATCAAACACATTCTTGGGTTCTATTTTAGATATCATAGCATGGAATCAATTTATTTCATCTTGATTTATTCTTCTACGTGGTCGTACACCTTGTGTTATGTTGCCTATGATAAGATCGTGTGGGTGATCCCTATGCCATCTTGGTTGATTATTTTCTAAGTTTTCATGCATTTCTTTGTGATCATGCATTTCTAGTGTGTCTTGTTCATCATGTACGATAGTTTCTTCTATATCATCAAACACGGGCTTTAGTTCAAAATCATCGTCATATTCTTTATTTATTTCATATTCACTAAATTCATTAAACTTCACATGAATGGATTCTAAAATTTGTCTAGTGATAGGATCATAACATCTATATGCCTTAGAATTCACAGAATATCTAACAAAAATGCATTCAATGGATTTAGACTCAAATTTATCTAGATTATCTTTTGTATACAAAACAAAGCATTTACAACTAAACACACGAAAATAATCAATCTTAGGCATGCGATCATTCAGAATTTTGTAAGGAGTTTTGTTTATTTTCTTTCTAATCGATAAGCGGTTAGCTATATAGCATGCATAATTTATGGCTTCCGCCCACAAAAATCTAGGCAAATTAATTTCACATAGCATAGCTCTTGCAATTTCTTGTAGTGGCCTATTCTTTTTTTCTGCTACTTGGTTTAATTGTGGTGTTCTAGGAGGCTAAAACTTGTGTTTAATACCTTTTTCTTTGCAAATGATATCATGTCCTTATTTTTAAATTCGCCGCCTCTATCACTCCTAATCTTTTTCACACTTAAAACACACTCATTTTCAAGTTGTTTTACTAATTTAACAATCTCAACGGCACTATCATCTTTATTCACAAGAAATAAAGTCCATGTATAACGAGAAAAATCGTCAATGGTGACACATGCATAATGTTGTCCACCAAGACTCTTAGTACGACTAGGACCAAACAAGTCAATGTCTAATAATTCTAAGACTCTAGACGTGCTAATTTTATTTTTGGATTTAAGTGACTCGTGTGTTCGTTTGCCTTTAATGCAATATTCACACAACTTAAAGTTGTCTAAATAAATTTTAGGCAATCCGCATACTAGATTCTTTCATTGAGGTTTCTCAAGAGTTGAGATGTAGTGCCCTGCACCGGCTCGCCCGCGTACGGTGCGCCCACCGTACTTCACTACGGAGAGTACCAGGCATCGATTCATGTCATATCGGCATCCATAACAAAATATATGGACTTTTCCGCTTACACATCATCAAGTAAGCAAAATAGAGGCAGAACAGAAACTTTTAAAATAAAACATGCCGAATGTTCATAACATTGTCTACATCAATGTCCACCAAAATAAAAGAGATGTCCAACTTCAAATCCCATCATAAGTCCATCAAACATAAGTAATTACACTAAGTCCTGCAGCTATCCTCTCTCACGCCTATGGATAGGGGACCCTAGGCTCATCCTCGATTCATTCGACTCTATTTCCTGCAGGCTCTGGGAGGAAAAATGATAGGGTGAGTGACAACGTCACCAGCAAGTAAACCATAAATAATCATGAATTAAATAGAAAGTACACACAAGAATCAAAACCCCAAAAAGTTTGGATTTGTAACGTACCTGACTTTCACTTCATCATAGGATCATAACTTAAGAGATAAGGAATCATATTAGATCCTAACTTAGGGGATATCAAAACATATCATCATAGCCTAAGTGATAGTACAACAGTTATTCAACTAGCCATACAAAATGTCGTATGTATGCGTATGCATATGCGAAGTGTCATGATAAAAAGGAGAATAAATTCTTTCATTCCTTCTTTCAAAACATCATCGTAAATAAAACGAGAGGAGTGAGTATTCAGATCTTTTATATCCGGATCTGAGGCGGTCATGCATTCTCTTCAGATCTATTATGTCCGGATCTGAAAACAGTCATACCATCAATCATCGTCATCAGTTCTATTCTCTCTGGGCCTGTACGGTCATAAATCATCATTATCAGGTCTATTCTCTTCGGGCCTGAACGGTCATAATCATCATAACCAGGTCTATTCCCTCCGGGCCTGTATGGTCATATCATCGACAGATCAATTAACCTCGGATCTGTATCAGGTTATGCTGGCCAGAATTAATGGTACCAATGGATATCGTTCTTTTCAAAACTGAAATCTTTTCTTTGAAAGCGTTTTTTCATCGTTCTTTGTCATAAAATTGGTATCACAAATCATGCAAAGGATGATGATGTAATGTATGGCGTGTAACATGGGACTCATGACTAGATGCATCACATAATGCTCATTATGTCTTATTTCATAAGCTGGAAACATTTCCAGAATTTAACGTTCTGTTCATGCGGTCTCAAACCTCATAATTTCGGCCTATTTTCATGATCTCATGACATACATATACATAATAGAGTCTTATCTACATGGAATAAAAATTCCGTAACGTTTCAGGACATATAGAACACTCAAATCATTAAATTACCAAAACAGGGTACTGCTGGATTCAGTAGCGTAGTGCCCAACTTTTACCTTGATTTAAATCCCAAACGCCTATTTATTTTGGGCCAATACCTGGAAAACATAAGGGACTTACCAAGAAGTAACATTCGTAAGCCCAATAACCCATATGTGTCCAAATTCACAATAATAAGGCCTCACAACTCTTGCCATAATTCTGTCCTGTTTTTCAGTTTTGTACCGTTAATTTCAACTCGGTTGTTAACCCTTAAAATGGTGGTTACAAGTGGATATATTTACATGGGTATTTTCATCTATGTCTTAAAGGTTTACCATAAAAATTCCAGAGCAATCCAACTGGTTTAAGGTGGTCATCTAATTATTTTTCTAAAGATAGGTACATGCAGAATCTGGAATGAGCAGCCTTCACTAAAAATTTTATTATAGATAAACCACAAGTCCTTTTCCCAAAATTCGAACTCACAGATTTAATAAACACACAAGGCTAGCATCCTACGAAAAATTAGCCCATTCTCACGTTTCTACGGTTCGTTTTTGAGTCTTACAAGACGTCACATGAATCTGGCATGTTCCAGTAATGTTTCCTGTTTGCCACTTTTCTTGCTAAATGTGTATCAACTACACTTATTCTTCTAAAATAGCTTACTAACCATCAAATAAACTTTTTGGCATAAACAATACAGGTTCTAATATATTCTAAAAGCTACATACAACCACTTCAATGACAGTTTTGAAGATAACACATAGCACAATTTGATGTTGCACATTTTGTACATGTAAAGTCTACCTTTGGCATAATCAACTTATGTACTACCTAACCCCCCAAACAGCCCTTTCTTATACAAGAAAAGGGCTTATATTTCATTTTCCTAATGAACATAACACATCTAAGCAATAAAACAATCAAACATACAATTTCCATGTATCTTGCACCTCCCAAAACATATTCTTTCTCACGAAATATTGTTCAACCATATCTCCTTCCCCCACCGTCCCTTTTACATGGTGAGGAAGAGAAACTTTACCCCATTTCTCATAGATATGCAACATATTCACATTCAAAGGAGACAAAGAACTCATCTTTAAGGGAATTTCACACATGCAAGTCATCTCTCTTAAGGAACACTAAACTTTCATGCTTCAAGCTTAATGTTTTCCATCTAAGATTAAATCTTAATAATTGCTAGACATTCAAGCATATACTTTCACACATAAGTCATGAGTATTTATAGTGTACTTGCCCTTTTGGATCTTAGATCTTGCTTGAAACTTGTTTAACAAAGTAATGCTTCCTTCAACCCCTTCCTATCATACACGGTTTTAGGGGTAGAAATATTTGTTAGCTAGTATTTAAACACACAATACAACTTAGTTTGAGGCTAGATGGTCTTACCAAATTGAATCTTGAAAATCTCTCTTAGTAATTTGAAAATCTTCACCTAGTGACCTATTGGAGGTGACGGTTTTCACAAGAAAAGAGGGTATCTTGTGAGCTTCACTATGTGAGATATAGAATTCACTTAAGAGGTTTAAGATGTAACTTACCTAGGCAAGACTTGGTCTTGAAGATGGTTCTTGGACCTACTTGGCTCAAGTTGGCCGTTTGTTTTGAGGGAAAGGAGAGGAAAAGACTCTTGCTATTTGGTAATTCCTTGGATATTTAGTAGGGTAAAGATGGATTAAGAGGCCCTTTATTAAAAGAAGAAAGAATAAGCCTCTTGGTTAGGGGGAGTGGCCGGCGGTTTCATAATGAAAGAAGAGGGACTTTTCATGTGCATGAACATCATAATGGAGCTCACTTAAAGCTTAACCATGAGCTACTTTTTAGGGTACATGAAGAATCTTAAAGCCATTATAAGTTCAAAAAGGCCTCATGGCCGAAATTATAAGTGTGTGTACTTATACATGTATGAATTCAATTTATTTGCATTTTATATATTAACATAGCTTTCCCATTTTCATAACTTAATTTATATACTTTAAATATATGCGTTCTTAAAGTGTATTTTCAAACTATTATCCTCTAAATACACTTTTCATGAAACTAAGGTCCTTTAGGCTACTAATACACCATAGGCCGAAGTATATATATATATATATATATATATATATACATTTCCGATACTACGCATATATGTATAAATATATCTTGTGAACATACTTTTCACAAAATTAAATTCATTAGACCAAAAGTAACTAAAGTTAATGATGAATTCCTCTTGGCTCACCCAAGGGAATAGCCGGTTGTTAGGGGGTTTATCTCCAAGCTCATTTACTCCTTAATTGCTTTATCCCTCTTTATTCCTTAAGTTACTTTTTAGAAAGTTACTATGGTGCTTTAAGGAGTTACAATGGACTACCCATGGGTTCAACTGGCGGTGGTTAAACATGCTCCATCATGCTTTAGTTGCTTTTTGAGGGTGTTTAATGAGAAGTTACTAATTGCTGGGGGGAAAGTTAAATGGTAAAGTTTGTCCCATTTTTCTCCGTTCCTTGTAACCCACGGCTCATGTGAGTTACCTGTCCTTAAAATAATATCCTCATATGGCTACTTCATGTATAACTACTTATAATATTGCTTTAGTAAGTAATTAAAGTGGGTAGTTGGTCTTTTTAACGAAAAGGTAGCCTCCTAATTACTCCCTTTTACTCGGTGGCTTAATGGAGAAAGAGTAACACTTTTCCTCTTTTTACCTTTTTAATCTGATTTAATAGGATACTAAATGCTAGTATGAACTTTTCATGCTTGCTTTACTAAGACTACTAAGGGTTAGTTGGCTTGTAAGAGGAAACCCTGCTACGGTATCCTCAAGACCCTTATGGCCGAGATTTATGAAAAATCTTGGGAGGGTAATGCTATCATCTCCCATACTTCATGAAACATGCTTCTGTCATTCCCATTTCTTTATAGAATTTACCTTAAGGAAAATAATTGAAGCGATTGTAATAAGACTTAATAATGAAGGATCCAAACTCATAAATTACTACTTGTAGGAAATCTTTTTAGAATTTCTTTGAGAGACAAGTGAAGTGACTAGTTGGGCATTTAATTTAAAAGTGATCTCATGCGTGCCCTATGTAGTACCCGGAGGCCTTAAAGGAAAAAGGAGGGGAACTTTTTCCTTAACTCTTGAGACACATTTAGTGGAGCCCTTAATTCCATGTGTAAGCTTTTAGGCTTCCTTCTTAAGAAGCTATTATAAGTTATTATCTTTTAAGGATTCAAATGTCTTAGAGTTTCTAAAACCCTTGTGGCGGAAAATTCCTAGAATTCTGGAAGGTTCAATTGTCGATTCGCATGCTTCATAATTCATACTTGAGGTAGTATACTATTTCCCTTCAATATTAAAGAAACGTTGAAAAAGCTTAGTAAAATGTTCCTGGCAGAAATAACGTTCCAATGCATCACTTCATAGTAGTCTCAGATACGACATGATTTTTGGTGGGGTACAACATGAGATGCCAATGTGTCCTAACCTTCTATGCCATAAATTCACGTTAGGTTCATTTGACATAAAACATTTTACTTAAGCGTCTAACATGTCATCCGTAGAAAGTGTAAAAATATTTCCTTCTCTTTTTCCTTTTAATACTGTTTCTCCGTTTTTATTTGTTATATTGAAATATAGATGAGGGAAACATACATCAAAACCATTGTCAAGAAACTGTGAGATGCTAAGAAAATTGTAGGATAGATTACTTACCAAAAAGACGGAGATTTGAAGAATGCTATGGTTTCCAATTGTACCTTTTCTGATGATTCTTCCTTCGTTGTTGTCTCCAAAGGTCACCGATCCACCTTTTGTGACATTCTTCAACTTTGGTACCCTTTTATTTTGGGTCCTTACGAGTTACTCCTTCACCCCTTTTGTAAGC
The DNA here is from genome assembly GCA_036186865.1 of Eustoma russellianum. Taxonomy (NCBI): domain Eukaryota; kingdom Viridiplantae; phylum Streptophyta; class Magnoliopsida; order Gentianales; family Gentianaceae; genus Eustoma; species Eustoma russellianum. The sequence goes on from AP025068.1 coordinate 8,969,401, forward strand.
CTTTTCTGAATATCTTAGTCTCAAGATCTCCTGTCTCGAACTTCCACGGTATACCAACTCCTGTGTAAGCATACCCTAACTTCTCATGTCTGCAAAACTGGTGAGTGGTGGTGTGAGCCAAAATCAACGGGCTCAGTAAGCAACCTACATATACTTGTTATAGAAATCATACATGCAGAAGCAAATACACATAACCTTTACAGTTAATATACATGTCCTTAGTCCACAAATAATTTCACTTAATTATCTTAACAGTTAATACTTCAAGAACACAAAATAAATGATTCATCAGTTCAGCCTCAATTACCGTCACGCATGCTCTTCCTAAATATGACATACACAGCAACCAAATAATCACATAACAAAGAAGAGAATAACACATACCAATCAAGTAGATAAACTGCGGAAGGTAAGTCACTCCATATAACAATGCGCAACTTCATGATGCATGCTCAATCAACGTGTCACACGCAACGAGAATCATGTCATGCAATATGCCCCTAGACCTATATGCAATGCATGCTCCCGGGTCCTAAATCCAGCGTCGTGGTCTCTAGCCACCACTTGCCGTTTGGACACCCACGCCCTATAGACGCTGTATGTCTCATGACCCCGGTGCCCTATAGACACGGTAAGTCATCCCGATACCCACGCCCTATAGACGCAGTATACCTCATGCAATGCACGTGCCATGAATGCAAATGCATATCATACGAAATCTGGTGTATCCATACTCATAACTCATGCATATGCCCGCGCCCATACACGTGCATATATACGTGTATGTATACCCTCACACATCCATATACATATACAATACGTATTGAAATCGTACAGCCTACATACACCCAATTTACATACCTGTCTCCCATATACACACAACTCACATATAGAGAAAATCCAATTACAGATATGCAACAAACAACACACTAATGCATGATAAACATAACAAGCACAAATAGACTACTTACCTCTGATGCATGACAACATAACGAGCACAGATAGACCACTTACCTCGAATCCGGTATTCACTTCCTTCTCTTCTAGGCTCGAATCTAAATAATATTATAAAATCAATACGAATAATAAAGGTTAATTTGACTTACTTAAAATAATTAGTGCATAGCTTTTTATTTTTTTTCCCTATTTGTCAAACCAACATATATATATATATATATACACACACACACACAATACGAACAACAAAATACATGAAGAGTGTGTAATATGCAGCATTGGAGTAATAATATTATAATTGTAAGTGCGTGCTTTGTGTGTAGGTTTAAGTGTTATTGCAGATATGTGTATGTGTTGCAAAATGTATCTAGCAACGGCTAGAAAAAGTAAAATATGCATTCAGTAAGCTTTTAGTAATGCTTGACTCATATATATGGTGCATGCTTTTTTTTTGTTGCAAAAATATTACATATTAAATAACGTGTTGTGTAAGAAGAATTATAAAAGTATGCGTGACTTTGTATTAATCCTACAGTAAATAATTACTTAATATATAATATTGTAGATACAAGTGACAACAAAATTATACATATATTTACGTTTACACAAACTCCTACTTAAGTGCGTATGAACATTTCTAATACCTTACTATACGTAAACGTTTTATCCTTAATAAACCTGTAGTAAAAGAGTAACACACAACTAGCGTATCTTTTAACAATGTGTTACAACTTAATATAATCATAGTGTGTGCATACCCACACATGAAAACCAACATAAAATTTTGCATATTCATCAATTTTGTCAGCGGCCATATGAAATGAATTCAGCAAGGCTCTTATATCTTTCATACGTATATACACATAATCGTTATATATATACAACAAATACATACGTATATACATCAATATATGCAAATCATGCTCACGTATGCATGATCCATTTTGATATGAAAATAGTATAATAACTTTATAAAAACATAGGAAATATAGTAAGGATATTTACATTGTGTGTCGATTATACGCAATACACGAAGAATCGGGGTTGAAAATAGATCAAAATCACTTGTTCTTGGCCTAGGGCTGGCGGCCGCTTGTTGCATGATTGGAAGAATGTGAGGTCGGCTGCTGTGATGCCATGGGAGGGCTCCGTTGCTGAGGACTTTATTTTGAGAGAAATTTAGGCAGCGAAAGTTTGAAATATGAATATTAAAGAAATTGCATTTTGGAAGAAAGGGGTTGCTTTTTCTTAAAATTTGCAGCAGCATAGCTGTACATGAAAAAATAGGGCCGGCTGGGGCTCATGAAGGATGGCCGAATTTTGTTTAATGAATATAGGGGAATTTATTTGTGTATTAGGTGGGTATAGATATAGGTGCATATTAGGTAAACTTCCTAAGATATTTAGGTTATCTTGTTCTAATTTGAATTTGTGATTTGATTAAACTTTATCTACTCTTCACTTCCTAATCATATTAGGATTCTAGTGTTTTATTTTATGTAGTCTTTATTTATTTTATTTTATTTTTCCTTTTTCAGGTATGGGCTATAACAGACCTCCCCCCTTATAATAAGTTTCGTCCTCGAAACTTGCATAAGGCGTAATACCTAGTGTGGTTATACTTAATCTATTAAGTTAGATAATGACTTAACTGAATATCCATTGCATATGTTAATGTCACACTTCCTTGACATAGGAGTAAATCCTCAAAATCATTCAAAATCATTCCTTGTATATATACAAAGTAATTTTAAATCCATTTCTCTTCGCTTACTAAAATCATAACCTAATATTTTTATAACTATAGATCAACTCAATAGCATCGTCACTATACTAAGGGTTCTATAACCCAATCATCAGTCAGTATCGTACTTATATCTACGGTTATCAGCTGTCTTCTAAGATCAGTTCTTAGGTGCACTATAATCTTTAACTTAATAGTCTATAATTTCAACTCATAAACTCTCACTTATATCACTTGACGTGTGTCATCCAACTTATTGCAATCTACGATTCTAAATTCTTAACTCAGCATACATGATTCATCTCCTAGTTACGTGACCATCAAAAATATCCATCAAATCTTCCGATGCATTAACCGTTACACTTCATAAATATAGAATCAAGTCCTCAAAATCAGTTCTTATATACTTATAAACTAGTTCTATGATCAGGTCCTTACTTTTTTTCCAGAAATATCATCAATAGCCTATTATACGAAGTACGTGTATGGACATGGTTTTCTTTAAAACACAAGTAGCCTACGTAGCTATAATTTGGAATTTAGCTTTAACTGTTCAAAATAATATACCTTCTAATTTTGTAAACACAAACCAAAAGTATCCTATATTTGTTTTCGCAAAGCGGTATCTCAAATGACAACTCATAAAACAATGATATAACTGGTTTGCAAAAGTATCACGGTTAAAGCCATTTCAAAATAATTGAGACACGTCAATAGTAAAACTTTTTTTTTTACAAAACGATTCGAACGCGGCGTCCTTTTCTTTCCAATGAAATATATATTTTGAAATCTATGTTGTGTTTCGCAAAATACAACAATTGAAAAGTCAGTAAATATAAAAGTACCTCTCTTTTCAAAAAGAAGTATATATATTTTGAAACTATTTCTGCTTCACAAAATTTAATAAGTCCATCGCAAGTAGATAAGTATGTTAAAAATCATTTAATGGTAAAATGCTTGCAATGTCGATAGTTGTCAAATAAATTTTTTTTTTGCAAAATCGATATAGCTAAACAAGAGTTTGAGAAATAGTATAAGAACTATATAAACATATCGATGTTCGAAAACATCATTATTTTAAAATATATCAGTTTTGTCAGGGGTAGTCGTAATTCCGTTAGGTTGTTATACAAATTCGTAAGAGAATAGAGCCTTGTAAAATAATATACTATAAAAAAACAGAATGACAGTAGTCGGAGTGTTTAGAAGAAAAATATTTGAAATACCTTTGAATATAGAGTGTGTCTTGGTATACGTGCTTATAAGAAATCATTTAACAATTTGTAAAATAATAGTCCATACTTCCTATAATTTTTCTAAGTCACCCCTTAACGTCAATAAAAATCCACCTATGTATTGTTTCTTATAAATTTTTAACTTAAGTTGTTCAATCCTAGCGTGACACACTAAATATTGACCGACTTAGGGCATTCTAATCCACCATGCTTCCGCATGCCACATTGATCTACCGTACTTCTTTACTTGGTTATTTCAACGGCTAATTCTAAGTTAGTTAGATTTCACCTGGAAAGCACTCACTACTTGTTCATACTTATTCTATTTCTATTCAAGCCTATTCGATACATCAGTACTTACGTGTATCAGGGAATCAACACTTAATCCCAGATTAGTAATACTTTGTTATTCCACATTACTTATTTTAGTAATGCTCCTTTATCACTAACAATCAATATTCCTAATAAGACTAATATCTTCGGCTCATTTTGATACTCTAAAATTTCAACATCTTTAATCATAACTATAGACCCCATTGTACGGTATTTCTTGCTAAACCCTACTCATCATAAATCGTACTTAGTTATCATCATTTTACTACAAATCATTTCTTACGAATTACTATTCCAACTTAGACCTAGTCACATTCCAACACTGATGTCGAGGTAGGGGCGTGAACCTGCTTCATTTACCATAATGGTAATGGGTTGCAGGGGCCGGATCCAAAGAATTATATAAATGATTATAATCAACACTTAGGTAAGACAATTACTTTAAATTGTACAGTGCGCCCTAGGCATATGTGGGTGTATCTTTTATCCGATCATCACTTCGGTCAAATGTCATCACTTATTTCTAGAACCAATACTTGGTATCATCATTTCTTACGTCTAAAATCATTACTTATTTCTAAGTTCAATGATTAGAATATAATCATCGGTTATGTCTACAATCGTTACTTAGTATAATCATCTCTTATGACTAAGATCAATCCTTATGTTCAAATCATCACCTAATGTTCAGATCACCACTCAATTTCTATAGTCGATATTACGTATCGTCACTCCTTAAAGCTAAATTCATAACTTACGGGCAAAATCATCACTTAACTTCTAAGGTCACGTCTTATTTCCAATATCATGCTTAATGTATAATTAGTGCTTACGACTAAAAATCAGTACTTATGTCTAAGATCGTGACTTATGGGCAAAATCGTAACTTAATTTCTAAGATCATAGCCTAAATTTATGCTTCCGCCGTGGATCTAGAGCCATGCTCTGATACCACCTGTAGCGCCCCGCTCCCGAGCCCTAACATCGGGAACAGTGCACCCGCCGTATCTCGCTCAGGAGAATACAAGGCGTCGATACAAATCAACTACACGTCATCATAATAACGCAAATCGATGTCAGCGGAAGTCATTATTAAAACCCTCGATAAAATAATCATCATCATTAACACAATGTCTAAAAATTTCTAATCAATACAATAGTCAAATGTATATAAACACTAATCTCATAAACTTCGAATATCGAAATAACGGTCTCAACCAACCCTTGAAAGCCTTTTCTGAATATCTTAGTCTCAAGATCTCCTGTCTCGAACTTCCACGGTATACCAACTCCTGTGTAAGCATACCCTAACTTCTCATGCCTGCAAAACTGGTGAGTGGTGGTGTGAGCCAAAATCAACGGGCTCAGTAAGCAACCTACATATACTTGTTATAGAAATCATACATGCAGAAGCAAATACACATAACCTTTACAGTTAACATACATGTCCTTAGTCCACAAATACTTTCACTTAATTATCTTAACAGTTAATACTTCAAGAACACAAAATAAATGATTCATCAGTTCAACCTCAATTACCGTCACGCATGCTCTTCCTAAATATGACATACACAGCAACCAAATAATCACATAACAAAGAAGAGAATAACACATACCAATCAAGTAGATAAACTGCGGAAGGTAAGTCACTCCATATAACAATGCGCAACTTCATGATGCATGCTCAATCAACGTGTCACACGCAACGAGAATCATGTCATGCAATATGCCCCTAGACCTATATGCAATGCATGCTCCCGGGTCCTAAATCCAGCGTCGTGGTCTCTAGCCACCACTTGCCGTTTGGACACCCACGCCCTATAAACGCAGTATGTCTCATGACCCCGGTGCCCTATAGACACGGTAAGTCATCCCGATACCCACGCCCTATAGACGCAGTATACCTCATGCAATGCACGTGCCATGAATGCAAATGCATATCATACGAAATTTGGTGTATCCATACTCATAACTCATACATATGCCCGCGCCCATACACGTGCATATATTCGTGTATGTATACCCTCACACATCCATATACATATACAATACGTATTGAAATCGTACAGCCTACATACACCCAGTTTACATACCTGTCTCCCATATACACACAACTCACATATAGAGAAAATCCAATTACAGATATGCAACAAACAACACACTAATGCATGATAAACATAACAAGCACAAATAGACTACTTACCTCTGATGCATGACAACATAACGAGCACAGATAGACCACTTACCTCGAATCCGGTATTCACTTCCTTCTCTTCTAGGCTCGAATCTAAATAATATTATAAAATCAATACGAATAATAAAGGTTAAGTTGACTTACTTAAAATAATTAGTGCATAGCTTTTTATTTTTTCCCTATTTGTCAAACCAACATATATATATATATATATATATATATATTTATAAAACATTTATTTGATTAAAATGAAAGCCTCACTTATGGCGGAGGAAAACCATATTACATCAGTTCAGATTATGCGAACAAATGAAATAACGAACTAAGAAGGACATATCTCCAGTCATATACGATATGCCGCATTAAAACCTTGCTAGGAAAAACCACCCTTGTGGATAAAACCCTAGCGAAGGAAGAAGCATACATATTTATAGGACCATCATCGAAATGTATAGAATGGCAATATAAGTACAAATGTTGATAGTCTTCTAGTTGGCGTAGATGTTGGCGAACGTCGAGAGTATGACGCAACAGTGTTGTCTCCCGTAGTTCCGGCGGGTCAGACCAAGGCGTGTACTTGTCAATGAGCGTGAAGTTCGACAAGGAGGACAAATCATCATTTGGCGGCGGCCGGTATAATCCAAGACATGAAATAGCAGGCGCCAAGCAGAAATTATGATACAATAGGAAAAAATATAAAATGCAGGGCAATAGATAAGCAGACATACCGAACCTGCCTGGATCCCTTAGGAAACAGGCAGGATGTGTCAGAAAACGCCAATCCCAGTGGAAGATATAAAGAGCAAGGCTGCCTGCACCAAGAAAAACACAGGCAGCAACAGTACATCTTTGCCAATGAATCCAAACATCCATGTGATTACTGTCCGCAGCATATAGGAAAACAGATCGAGCGTCCTCGCCAAGCATAAACCATGAACATGGAAAAGCAATATGTGTGTAAGCATGGCGAATGCCTATGATAAATAAAAGAAAAAGGATAGCCAACAAACCCTGCCTGCCTGTACTCCATCGAGCACAGGCAGAAAAAACTGTGAGTGTGCCAATCCATTTGGAAGACGTTATGTTGACTGCCTACGCAAAGCAGCTGACGTGAGGTCCAACGAGGCTGCAGCACGGACCATTGATGGCAGGCTGGATTGTGTAAAAAAAGAAGTGCATGGCGACAGCATCGCATGCTGTGCCAAATAATGCGCTGGCATATTTGCCTCTCTGAATACGTGTTGAATTTCCAAGTTATGACGAGTGATCAACAGCTGTAGGAATTTGAGATGGAAGTTTCCAAACACGGGTTGCTGTTGACGCAGACGTTGAAGTAGTTGTGCACATTCAGTCTCTATAATGAGAGACCTATATAATGGCAAAAAATATAGCAAGCCAAACAGCGCTGTCTGAATTTCCGCCTGCAACGGTGTACAAGATGGGAGGCGGAATGCTACAGCACGCACACATGTGCCACTAGAGTCACGTAAAATGATACCTCCTGCCGCATTAAAACGTCCAACCGCGGCATCCACATTAAGTTTAAATCGACCTGATGGGGGAGTAAGCCATTTAATCACTTGTAGATGCGGAGGGCGAAGCATTGGAAGCCATGACAGCGGCGTGGTGGGGCTGGCCGCAATCTTAGTACCTTGGAGTGAAAGAACCCACATATGAAGCTCAAAATGGATTGTATTTCGAAGTGCAGATATAGAAAATGTTGTTTGATCTCCATACACCATAGTGGCATAGCAGCGCCATATATTATAGACTAAAATACCAGGGACCACAATCTTGAGCACCCCATCCAATGAAAAAGAGGATGAGCGATACCACCAAGCTAATAAATACTGTCGTAGAGATAGCGTAGTTGGAGATACGCCCTGCAATTCCATGGCAAAGAACATCCACATGGACTGGATTGGCGAACAATACAAGAATACATGATCAACTGTGGAAGAATGTTGTTTGCAAAATGGGCACTACGTAGGACGTGCAGTCAAATAAGATCCTATATAGTCCTCAAATGGTAAAGCCGCATGAAACAAACGCCATAGGAATAATCTGATGGAGGGTGAATGGTGTTTGAACCAGATGAACTTGGCCGAAATCAATGTGGGGCGAGATGGGCGACATATATTATAAGCAGATTTGAGTGCAAATTCTCCCGATGGCGAGGGCTGCCAAGTGAGAAAATTATTCGTCCCTGCTGTATGCATTACACAAACATGATTGATGCGGCAAATAAGCTTCCAAACTGGCGAATCGGGCAGACGTGGCCGAAAGTCTCCCCGCCGTCCATATTTGGCGTGCATATATCGGCTCCATAACATATCTTGCTTATGATATAGCCACCAAATTCTGCAATGATATGCCTGCTGCAATGAATGAAGATCTCGTAGTCCCAATCCACCCTCCTCTATAGGTAATGTAATGTTGGACCATGCAACCCAATGGTGGCGATTCCCCCAATAAAAAGTAGCCATTTTCCTTTGGATCATCTTAATGACTGACTTTGGTAGCCCCCCGGCTGCCATTACATGCAGAGGGAGCGCAGAGATCACAGAACGCAATAAGACTAAGCGGCCCGCGGAAGATAAAAGTTTAGAATGCCACCCCTGTAACTTGTCATCGAAATGCTGTAACATAGTAGCACAGTAGCGAGCGCGGTTGATACCCTTGTGAAGATAAGATCCCAAATAACGGAAAGGTAGTGCCAAAAGTCTCATCCCAAGGATCTCCTGTAAGTCTCGAACCCGTCGCACAGAAAGGTGCCCCGACGGAATCATACTACTATTGTGGAAATTGACCTTTTGTCCAGAAGCTGTTTCATAATCCGTTAAGAACCTTTTAAAACGTCGGATATTACGTTGTGTACCTTGTAGGAAAATAAGGAGATCGTCGGCATACGCCAAATGAGAAATGGCAAATGGGATACGACCAAGGCCGAATGATTGAATATTGCTTGCTGCCACTAAAGATGATAAGCCTCGGCTGAATCCCTCAGAAGACAGAATGAAAAGCAAAGGAGATAAAGGATCCCCCTGTTTCACCCCCCGATATGGGCGGAAAGATGGAGATGGCTCGCCATTGATTAAGACTGATAATGTTGTAGCGCGGAGATGATTGAGGATCAACCTAGTGAAAAACCCTGAAAAGCCGAAACTCAACAATAGTCTCTCCAAATAATCCCAACTGACTCGATCAAAAGCTTTCATCATATCCAATTTTAAACATAAATGTGATGTGCCATTATCCAACATATGAACTATTTCTCGGGCCAATAAAACTTGGGTGGGGATATCATACCCTGGGAGAAAGCCTGTTTGCTCCGGAGAAATCAGCTTAGGGAGAAGCAGACCCAAGCGCGTTGCAATAATACGAGTACATACCTTACTAATGAAATTTGTCAAGCAGATTGGGCGGAAGTCACCGAACGACTGTGGCGAGGATGTTTTGGGGATCAGAGTAATAACTGTGCTTGCCATAATCGAAGGTTGTGGAATACCAAGGAAGAACTCTTGTACTGCTTTTTCCACATCAGAATGGATGACCGACCAACATGATCGATAAAACATACCGTGAAAACCATCTGGGCCAGCAGCACTGTGAGGATCCAAATGCCATACCGCCTCTTTGATTTCGGATGCAGTAGGAAGTATGGTCAGTCGTGTATTGTCCTCATCTGTGACCAGGCGAGGAATGTATGATAATATGGTCACATGATTTTGTGTAGCAGACGGGGCAAACAAATCTTTGTAAAAAGTAACCGCAGCCGCCATGATGTCCGCTTGCTCCGTTAGCAGATGGCCCTCAGCATCCTGTATTTGCTGAATACGTAATTGTGTCCGCTTCCCCTTAACAATAGAGTGATAGTATTGGGTATTAGCATCACCCTCTTGAAGCCATTTAACTCTTGCCTTTTGCTTCCAAAATCGTAATTCCGCGGCAGAGGCTTGCAGATATTCGGCCTTAGCCTTATGATAGCCGGCACGGTGTTCCTCTGTAGGTTGAGCATCTAGAGCTGCTTCAGCGTGATTTAATTGAGTCTCCGCATACTTAAGATTATTAAAAATATTGCCAAAGATGTCAATAATCCACCGTTGGAGATCTTTTTTGAAGGAGCGTAGCTTGGTATAGAAACCATACATACCACCCGTAGTAGGATAAGATAGCCATGTCTGCTTCATATAATTGTGAAAGTCTGAGTGATGCAACCACGGATCTAAGAATCTGAATGTGCGCCGAGAAGGACCTCCCTGCCGGCGACATAAGAACAATATGGGCATGTGATCCGAAGCAACTCTCGGCAGGTGAGACAGCTGTAGTGTCGTAAAGCTATCTTGAAAAGTTGAATTAAGAAATAAGCAATTTAGTCTGCGACATATGCGCCCCAGTCCTCGTCCACCTGCCCAAGTAAATCTGGATCCTTGGTGAGGAGGAGCCATAAGAGAACATTGTTCAATACAGTCATTAAAATCCTGTAAAGCTGATAATGATGGAACCGATCGACCACAATGATCGTCTAACGCGCGAAATGTGTTAAAATCACCACCAACTAGCCAAGGTAAAGTACTTGAACCAGCAAAATCACACAAGGCTTGCCAAAGAGGACGACGCTGAATAGGCGTCGTGTTTGCATACACCACCGAAAATACAAACTTCCATTGCAACGAGATGGATTGAAGAGTAAAATGGACGACTTGATCCTGATCTTGAGTATCAAGTAATTGAAACTCAGCATCACGCCAAAAAAACCAAATGCGCTGTGAATTAGAAGCATATGAGTGTGTAAAACCAAGCTGCAACATAAATCGACAAATGCTTGAAGGTGCGTGTTTTGGTTCTAATAAAGCTAGTAAATACAGACGATGTTCCATAATTAAATGTTTCAATCTAGGTAATGAGGCACTCATGCCTCGAATATTCCAAACTAAGAAATTCATTGAGTAAGAGAGGTACTTCCCTGAACTACGTGAGATGCGCTCCGAGTTAAGATCGTAGAAGGCGGGAGAGGTGGCAGGTCCTTACGGGCGCGCCTCTTACGTCTTGGTACAACCGGTATAAATTCTGTCACAGACTGAATATCCGTTAAGCGCGATAGGAGAACATCGTCATCCGGGGATGGTGGTATAGATTGGAGTTTACGGGTAATGTCTTCCGTATCATCTAAAACATCCTCCATTGACCCTTCTAGTGGCAAATCGGTATCTGACCTGTTTCGCCATGTATGGGCTCGGTAGGCAGTGGATGATCCGCAGCATCGCAAAAGTCCTCTTCAGTCAAAATTGCCGCTGCATGGCGAAGAGGAGAAGGAAACCGAGGAACTTCTTCCTCAGACTGTATGGCAGAGGTCATATTCTGCTGGTCCATCAGTGTAGGGTTGGCGGGATCAGTGTTAACCGCTGGCTCAGTAAACGCAGGCTGAGTCACCTCTGAGTTCAACGGACCCTTTTTGATTGGGGTCCATCGCTGACGGGGAGGACGCAACGATTTTGAAGGTGGTGGTGGAGGCGGAGGAGGTGGCGGTGGAGGAGCCTGAGCATTGGTTATAGACGGACATGCAATCGCTGCATGACCTAAACGGCGGCAAGAGGTGCAAAACAGAGGGAGATCCTCATATATTATAGATTGTAGTATCATTCGGCCTTTCGCTTGCAGATAAATTTTTTGAGGCAATTCTTGTGAGACATCAACCTCGACACAAACGCGAGCCACTGATGGGCGCAGGCCACCTGAAGTGGCGACATCTAGCTTCAAAGGCATACCAATCGGCTTAACCACCTCAAAAAGAGCTGCCTGATGATGAAGATGTATCGGCAAATATGGCAAAGCGACCCAGATTGGCACAATAGGAACATCAGCACTTGGGTCAAAATCGACAGCCCACTTCGTAATCCGCATATGACAACCGGAAATTTGCCATGATCGACGATAAAAGCAGCGCAAATAATCCGCTTCATTGCAGAAAGTGAGAAGGATATGCGATTTATCCAACAGTGTAACACGTAAATCTTGTTGAAAGCCAATTTTCTCAAACACATCACGTATAACTTTCATAGGAGGCCTACCATACCAAAAAGTACCAACCAATGAATACCTGTAGGGTTCAGCCAATGCGTCAATTTCATCATCCTGAAAGGAAACCAATGGAAGGCCTCTGTGACGGGAAACCGTTTTTGGTGCAATTTGGATGCCGTCGGCTTTAGAACGAGCGGCGCCGGTGACTACCGCCGCAAAAGTCGGCGCCGTCATGATCGCTACGAGAAAAATCCAGGCGCTGTGTAGATGAGCGGGTGAAGGACGATCAGGAGAAGGGGAATGCAGGAGCGTAGATAATATGAAAATCGGAGTGAGGAGAGAATGTGGTCTCCGGCAGCAGTGGTCAGCGGCGGCTGGCGCCGCCGGGAATCGCCAGAGGGAATCGCCGCATGATCATCGTTCTTTATATATATATATTTATATATATATTTTTTTTTTATAAACGCTTCTTTATTATTGCTAAAATGCCTCACTTTTGGCGGAGGAATACCTTAGTACATAGTCATCGTATGCAAACCACATGTACAAGAAGCGGATGATGGTTGTCCTCCAGTCATATATGATATGCCGCATTAAAACCTTGCCAAGAAAAACCACCCTTGTGGATAAAACCTTGGCGAAGGAAAAAGCGTACATATTTATACGACTATCATTGGAAGCAAATACAATGAATGGGAAAAACTGTGGAACTAAATATCTATCTATGGTCCAAAGAGCGAATGATCGCACGATGCATGCTGCCGCCGGATTGGTTTGGGCTCCTCCAACATGTACCTCGTGATAGAAAGCAAATGTAAGAAGCAGACGTGTATAGTATGTAAAAAATGAGGATGAATGACTGCGTAACATACCGATGCCACCTTGATTCATATTGAACCAAGGTGACCACAGTGCGTATAGGGGCTTTGCTCCATTCTCCATCCAGGACTCCAACATTGATGACCCCGCCACCAAGCCCACAAGCATATGTAGCCAACGAAAGGTCATGTAACAAGCCATGGCATGAGTTTGCAAAATGTACATGAGAAAACCGATGTTAAATTGATGAAACAAATCAAAATTGCATACCCGCGTTGCCTGGGCCAAGTAAGACCACAGGCAACATAAGAGAAAATACGCCAACACAGTGTGAGACATGATTAAACACGCAAGGCTGGGAGCTGAAGATCCAGAATTAGTGCCCCCCGAACATCAGAAGGCAATGCATTAAGGCGCGCATAATGAGCTACCCCAGCAGCCCTGTATCCATAACGTGCCAGGCGGTGAGCTGCCGAGTTGGCCTCTCTGGGACAATATTGAAGGAAGGAGCAATTAAGTGATAGTAACATGGTTGTCCGGGTGATGTCATCCCCTATTGCACCTGTGTATAACCGCGATCCATCTAGTATAGATAAGATGAGCTGACAGTCTGTTTCCACTATTAAATGATCATAGGCTCTTGCGTAGTAGGCAACTGCCAACATCAATGTCATCAGCTCTGCCCTCAACGGACTCACCCAAGGCAAGGCAAAAGCTATGGCTGAGATGAAACTCCCTTGATCTGAGCGAAGGATTGCTGCCCCTGCCGCCATTTCCCTTCCTACCGTGGCATCCACATTAAGCTTCATTTTGCCTGAAGGGGGCAATATCCAACGGACTATCCGTACTCGTGGCGATCTAAGAGGAGGCGAAAAATGAAGCTCAACTAACTTAGGAATATTTGATGCAAATTTCTTACCCTTCACCGAAAGACACCAATTGTATAAAGCCATTCGAATGTGTTCAAATAGGCGAAGCGGCACAAAAGACTCAGAACCGTATCGCACTGCCGCATATTCCTTCCAGATATTCCACAGTACCACCGACGGGGTTATTACTCGCAGCTGACCACGCATAGATGAGGAGGATGAATTGCGCCACCACCGGATCAAATGAGCCTTAATAGTGTTACTGCTCGGAAGGGGACCAGAAAAAATGTACGATATCTCAACCCATATGTGTTTGATTGCCGCACATTGGAGAAAGACGTGATCCTGTTCATCCGAGGCCATGCGGCAAAACGCACATTGTGAAGGAAAGATAGTCGACCAAAGACAAATATTATTAACCATAGGCAAAGAATTGGTCCATAACCTCCACAAGAAAACCCGGATGCTTGGCGGCATAGTCTTCCACCAAACATAACGAAATACGCTCTGTGTGGACTGTGAATTAAGTATTGTATTGTAGGCCGATTTTATTGAGAATTGGCCATTTGGATCCGGACGCCAATGATAGGAAGGCCCAGTCGAAATAGTATGCTCCATCATAAAATCATTGACTGCACAAATGCGCTTCCAGACTGGAGAATCATATATATGACAGTATAGAGAAGGACGGTTTCCATACTTCCTTTTTGTGTAATCAGCCCACAATGAATTGGCATGATGATATTTCCACCACAACTGACCGTCATATGCTTTTTGGGTGTGCAAAATATTCCGAATGCCTAGACCGCCTTCTGCGCATGGCCGCGTTACAGATGACCAAGAATGCCATTGATGCCTGTCCTTCCAGAGAAAAGCTGCCATTTTGCGGTTGAGAATATTGATAACACCCTTCGGAAGTTGTGAACTGGCGATAATGTGTACAGGAATGGAGTTTAGCACATGCTTTATTAAGACTAATCTGCCAGCCATTGATAGAAGCTTGTTGGACCAAGAGTTTAATTTTGCATCGAAATGATTTAATAGAGGCATACAGTATCTGGCTCGATTAATCCCACGATACAGAAAGGAGCCAAGATATTTGATAGGCAGCGATGAAAGGCGCATGCCCAAGATGGAGGCCGCGCGCTGCCCCGAAACTCCGCTGCCTACCACAATCTGGCTTTTGTGATAGTTTACCAGCTGTCCTGATGCCTGCTGATATAAGGTCAAAAAAGACTGAAATCGCGACAGATTTCTGCTATTTCCATTTAGGAAGATGAGGAGGTCATCCGCAAACCCCAAATGTGATACACATGGCACCCGACCTGATGCGAAACCCGTGATCGCACCCGTGGAGATCAAATCTTTTAAGCCTCGTGAAAATCCTTCAGACGCTAAGATAAACAGTAACGGCGAGAGGGGGTCTCCTTGCTTGACACCTCTCCCTATGGCGAAAGATTCCGTGTGACTGCCATTAATCAAGATGGAACATCTAGTGGAGCGAAAATTATTTATAATAAGCCGAATAAAACGTGACTAGAATCCCATGCGCAACAAGACGCCCTCTAGATATTTCCAGCTA